>CM034132.1:7682661-8882661 GCA_019914995.1 Acanthochlamys bracteata | reverse complement strand
AAACTAAAGCTCTTTCTATTCCTAATCAGTCTCCCAATGAGCAAAATTAGAAGATTTTTCTTTACCAAATAAGGACCTCATTTAATCAATGATTATGTCATTCTGACATAAAACCATTCCTAGAACTTCCTGAACTATTAGAAAATCATCTTTACTGCTGTATGATTTGAGAAGTACTAACCAAAAAGACTGAAAATATTATAGGTACCAAAAAAGAGCTTCACTAATCATAATTGCTTTTCACCAAATATATGATTAAATCACCCACCCAATAATCACCTCAACAAAGCAAATCTTCAATTCAGAATTTCTCCCTCACTCTTCGGTCAAAATTTGAGGGGACAAAAAAAATCAGAAAACAGGTTTAATGTTAGAAAGAAGAAGGAAAGAAATTTCCATCTAGCAATGAATACAACATATCCAATTCCAGAACACTCAAGTAATCTAAGAATCATTTTTAAAAAAAAAAGCAATCTAAGAACCATAAATCTGGTTAGAAAAACAAAATCATGATAAAACCTCTTTCCAAAAAAAGAAAAAGGAAACAAACAACAAAATCCGCACTCTTTAGTAGAAAAGAAAATGAATAAATACTTCCGCCTCATGAGAAATCCAATCCTAAAAACAACATCAAACAAAAAGAAAAGATCTAACGGAAAAGCAAAGCATTATGGAGCAAACCCCACTCGAAAGGAAAAAAAGAAAAACAGAACTCTCAACTCTCGAGTAGAAAAACAAAGAAACCAACCTCAAAAACTACATTCAAAAAAAATAAATAAATAAAACAAAAACTGGAACAAATTCACTAGCACCTTGAACAAGAAGGGTAAGTCACGCCCCCACCGTTGCAACGCTGCTTCACCGATTACTTCAGGATTTCTCTCAATGAACTCCTTCAACGTAACAACACCATTCCCATTCCCATTCTCTCCTGCTTCCTGTTCTTCTTCACCAATTATCTCGGAAGCCCCCGTTGGGTGCGTTCCCATCCACAACTCCGCGTAGGGCTTCGCCAACTCAATACCAGCCAATCCTTCTTCGGTACAATGATTTCTAGCGAACAATCGAGCAACAGTTGATTCCTCTCCTTGTTTTCCCCAGTCGTAGTTCTGCACACAACACCGAAGCCTCACAACCCTTCTCTTCGAATTTAAATTCTCCATCGTTATCGCCGGGGAGTTGTACAGATGCGAAGCGAGTGAAGAAGCAGTAGTCTTCGATCGAGCGCCATGAATGAATTTAAAGCGAGAAGAGAAGAGATTGAAGAGTTTGTTTGTTAGTTTCTTAAATGGGAAAACAACGACTTAGAAGTAAGAAAGAAAAGAAGGGAATTCGAATCGGGGGCGGTTAGGGATGGCAATATGAGTTTATAGATCGATTCTGGATCGATCCATATAATAATTGGATCAAAAATATTTAATTTTAATTCGATTCGTTTATTTATATGGGTCAAAATTGTCAATCCTAATCCAACCTATTTATAATCAGATCAAATTCGGATCGACCTATTTAATAATTAAATTATTAAATAAAAATTATAAATATTAATTTTTAATAATAATATATCAAAATTATTAATTATGATGTATTTAAAAAGAAAAAATATTAATTTTGACAAATTTATAAATTAAATAAAAATTAGTTAAAATTAAAATAAATTAAATATATATATATATATACAAATTAAATTTAAATTTTTTGCTATTTTTTTCTAATTTTTAAATAATATATACTATATAAATAGTTAAACGGGTCATTTTTTGATCAATCCGAACCCGATCCGAATCTGTTTAAATTTTTGAGTCATTTTCGGATCGACCCAAACCTGTCTAAGGTTTGATCCGAATCCGATTTTTTCGGATCGATTTCGGATCGGATCGATTTTTGCCATCCTCTAGGAGCGGTGACCGGTTGGATAACCGGTAACGTTACACCTTGTTACGAGAAGATACCGGCTTGGCTCGTTTTAGAAACTGGCTCGACTGGTAAGAACTTTAGATCTTAACCGTGTCCAATTTGGTAACTGATTTTGAATCCGAGTTAGTGCGTGTTGAACTATAGTTTGAAGTCATATTTTATCGTCAAAACTTTTATATAACTCATGTTAAAATAAACTAAATATAAAATTTTAATTTAAAATTTTGTCAATAATTTTACTTATACTTTAATTATGTTAATAAATTAATTTTTAAACTCATTTTAATAATAAATAAACACAAAACTAAATTTATTATCAAAATTTTGTTTTTAAAATTTATTTTTGAAAATTTATTTTTTAAAACGCTTTTTAAAGTCTAGATAAAAATATTCATAATTCGATTTATTTTTTTATTCCTGCCCCTTCTAAAGAATACTTCATTAGAAACAAAAATTTACGTAAGCCTATTTAAATTTAGATTTAAAGCATGTTTCAATTTCACAAAATTTCACTCATCTCTTTAAATTTTAAATTTAATTATTTTAAATATGTCAGTTATTATTCTGATTATCATTTTTACTTCAGCACTAAATTGTATCTTTATCAAAATCATGTTCTAAACTTTACTTCATATATACTAACTATTTTTTGAGATTATATTTTTATCTGATCATATTTTATGAAATTTTATTTTTATAAAATTCACTTTTATAAAACTTATTTTTAAGAAAATAAAATATGACTTTAAGGTGTTCTTTATTCTGCTCTTGGTGGAGGTGGCCAGTAAGGTGGAAGTTAACCCAAGTTAGATCTGATTTGACTAATTTGATCGAATCTGGTTGAGTTATTTTAATACCAACACGTTAAAATGGCCTCTAAAGCTGTTCGACGGTGTTTATAAAATATAACTTTTTTAAAATAAAAAATATTTTTACTTTTTTTTAAAATGAGTTATATTTTTTTTATTTTCAAAAAAATAATAAAAATATACAATAAAAAAATCTCATTTCGTAGAATTTTTCTACACTTTCTAAATTTTTAAATAAATTTTTTATATATTTATAAAATATATATTGAAAAACATAAAATAAAAAATTTAAAAAAAATATTAAAAAAAAGCAATCCTAAACACCTACGAGTAATGTGACAAACGTGTGCTACTCTACTAATAAATCCAAATCTTTTGACAAACTTTACCTTAGAATATGTATGAAAATTTTAAATCATTCGTCTATCAGTTGATTGCAAAATAATTCAAAACGGTGACAAATTTCATGCGAAGATTGTAGTGTAGATGTTTGACATAACTTTTGGGAATAAATTTTAAAATTTAAGTACAAAAAAATCATACATGATATTTTAAAATTTTATTTCAAAATTAAATAATATATATGAGTTATTCATTAGAATAATTATATGTATAATTTTTATTACTATAAAAAATATTGAATTGAAAAAAATAACTTATTTTCTTCAATTATCCCAACATAGAAGTGAATTACGTAAAAGTGAATTTTTTAAAAATGAACTTTGTAAAAATATAGTTTCATAAGAAATTAAGTTCGATAAAAATAAAAATTCGAAATGATAATTAAAACATGTAAAATAAAATTTAGAAAAAAATTTTGATAAAAATAGAAATTGATGTAAAAGAGAAGTGGAGCACAAAGTGGCAATTGAAATTCATCAAAATACTGAAACTCCAAATTTAGAATGAGGAAGTAAATTTCAATAATATTAAGACTTTGGCACTGCATTTGTAACATTTTATTTTATTTTATTTCATTTTTTCTAATAAATCTACTATAATATTTTTACTGAATTTATTTAAGATTTTAAAAAGTATAAAAAGTTTTACATTATAAAATTTTATTATTATTTATTATTATTATATTTTGAGATAAAAAATAAAATTTGTTTCTTGAAACAAGATAAAATATATCTTTCATTTAAAAAAAATATTTTATAAGTATTTTTAAATGCCCCTCGTATATGTATAGAAACTTCAAATTTGTCCAAAACACGCAAAGTATTTCAAACATTGAAGAACCTTAATGAATGAATGTGTGCACCAAGACCGAACAAAGAAAATGAAATTGTAACTTTCAGATCAGAAGTTTGACACTTCAATTTCAAGAGATTCTTAAAAGAAAAAAAAACCAATGCCAAACTATGAAACTTCAGATCTTGAAATGTGTATGGCTTATTTACTACCTTTTTGAAGAAAGAAGAAAACCTAACAATCATAAAGATATCAGCTTTCTTATCTGTATTTAGAATTTCTAGGTTTGCGTCTTTGCTTGTAGAAGCAAAACGTTCAATGACAATATCGCAATTTTTTGAAAAAACAAGCTTGTCTTTGAAAAATATATTAGTTTTATTTCAAAAAATAACTTTAATTTTATTACTTTAAAAAATAATAATATAATTTTATAATATAAATTTTTTTATAAAATATTATACTATTTATTACAAAATATAATATAAAATAGATGAGCGAAAAGTTTTCTATAAATAACACAAAATGACTGATTTTGGGCATATTTGGGAGAATTTTTTTTTCCCAATCTTTTATTTTATATTTTTCAATAAAATTTTAGAATGTTTTACAGAATTTTAAAAAAATTTTAAAAGTGCAAAAAAATTTTACGTCGTAAAATTTTCTTATTAGTTATTTTTATTATTTTTTTAAGTAAAAAAAATAAAACTTATTTTTCAAAAATTCTCAAAATATTTCTTATTTTCGAAAGCTCTTTTCAATAAGCACTCCTAAACATCCCCAACCATTCATAAGTGCCGTTAAATATGCTCTAAATAGTTTTGTATTAAAAAAATAGCTTATAGGAATAAAAGAGGCTTCACTGCTAATTATGAATAAATTCATAATAATTCTTTTGATCCTATTTGATATGTCCAATTTGTATTATTTATACTACTACGTGAATTATTTTATATTAAAATATTGTATATATTTTTATGATCTAATTGGGTTGGATGGGATAGTGATTGGGTTGTATAATATTTTGGTTTATGATTTTTAATTCTGGTAGCACAGCATTATTATTTGCTAATTATTTCAAGAGGGAACAAATTGGACATTTAAGAAATTGACTACTAATTATTTGATTAATTAATGAAGTCAATTGACTGACAGAAAAAGCTCCTTAAAAATCTCGGTCAAATTCATTCTTTATAGTTTTCTTAGATTTGTCAACTTTTGTTGCGTCCAAGTTTTGATCCATAACCCAAACAAACTGTTTTTGGAACTGTTTCACTTAGCTTACCAAAAAATTAATTTTTTAATTTTAATTTTATATTTTTAATATATATTTAAAAATTATTTAAAAAATTAAAAATTAAAAAAATTTTACATAAGATCATTTTAGTGTAGATTTTTATTAACTTTTTAGATAAAAATAAAACTTATTTTTTATAAAGAATAAAAATATATTTTATTTTAAAAAAATTTTATTTCAAAACTCTTTAACGCTTCCTTTCAATTGTAACAAAATCCATATCTACAACTTTTATTTTACCAGAATATGTTACTGTTAATATTTTTAAATAGTTTTATACTTCAACTTTTTATTTTTATTTTATAATACTTTATAAAATTTTAAAAAATAATGCAGAAAAAATTTTATATCTTAAAATCTTATTATGTTTAATCTTTAGATAAAAAATTAAATTGTTTTTTAAAAATTCATAAAATTTTTTATTTCAAAATTTTTTATTTTGTAAGCATTCTCTAACATCTCTTAGTTTGTCCTTCTACTTAATTTTACCTATACTTATTTTTATTATTTCAATTTAATGAGTTAAATAGCAACATTTGTTCATGTTTATCAATTTGAAAAAGTTTATATTTGTACAACATACTATCAAAGATAAATTAGTATAATATCAGAACAAAAATTTTGAATTAATTTAGTATATTAATATATTTTTTATATATATATATATACATGTACTCTCTACACTACATACATTTCATGTGCACTCTCCAACTATTTTTAGTCGGAAAAATATTTAAATCTAATTTTTACCGTTATATATGAAATATTCTAGATTGAATACATGTTTGATCAAAATGCCAAATAAAAGTCGAATTAAGATATGATTGGATTGAAAATTTTCAGCATATTTTTAATGCATAATCCTTTATATCCAACGATAAAAATTAGATTTGAAAGTCTTTCTAGCAAAAAATAGTTAGAGAGTGCATATAGAATGTGAATAGTATAGGATATATATGCATTATATTTATATATATATATATATATGTATATAATGTCTGCGTTAAGTCAAATTTAATGAATATTTAAATATATTTTACTCATAGTTGTAAGAATCGGACCGGACATCCAATCGAAAAACTGTCCGCATCACGGTTCTCGGGTCGAACCGTCGGGTCAACCGATCGAACCGTCGGATCAATAATATTAAAGTATTTTTAATTAATAATAACAATAATTACAGTAAGAAATCTACTACTAATGACACTATCAATTATAATAGCAACAGCAATTATAACAAAAAATTAGAATATTTTTATTATGGCATTACTATCAATAACAATAGCAATAACAATCACAGCGAAAATTAAAGTATTGCCACCAATAATAATAATAATAACTAAAATTTATAATAAAAAATATTTAACTAAATTAGGAGATTAGAAAAAAATTAAATCATAAAATAGATAAATCATAAAAAATATATAACTAAATTTTTTAGGTATACATATTTGAGTCTAAATATTTTACAATATAAAAATTTAAAAATCACTAATAATTGATATTTACAAATAAGACATAATCAATTATATTTTGTATTATCACATCCAAATGTAAAATCTAAATTACATATAATTTTTCAACATAGGACTATTAATAATTATTTTGCATTAAATATATCATCAATTTAAAATTTTTTAATTAATTTTAAAAAATTTTAATTCGGTTTGATCCGAGTGGACAGATCGACCGGATTGAAACGAGTCAAAATATGTCAAATCGGATCGAAACGAATCGATTGTATAAACGATTTTTTTGCAAACTCGGACCGGATCGGTCCGGATCTGATAACTATAATTATACTATAATACATATAAATAAATATTATTTTTTATCTGCAGAATAATTATGATTGAAAGTTAAAATATCATTATGATAAATTATAAATAGCTATAATAATAAGAACTTTTAACATATATTTTTGAATATTATAGCACTTGGATACACTATTGAAAAGAATTTTCATAGTTGTTATTTTGAAGTGGAATACAATTAAAAAGAGTAATTCAAATATGTTTTTACCAAATCATACTTGATTATATGTTCGTAATTTACGTTGTCTTTAAAATTGCTACAACAACTACTATAAAAGAAAAATGAAATGATTCTTCACATTTTTCCCAAGGCCGCATTTGGGCCAGAAGTATTTGGGCTTAACTAAAAAGCTCATATTTTTAGTTGCAAGTGCCAATTATGTACTTAAACTGCTCCGCAAAGCAGCACAATTTCCAGCGTATCATAGCACCTCACCAAAGATAATATATCACCTTATTCTCCATTGCGTTATTGCTTTCCACTTCGGCACACTGAGCTCTGTCTCAAATCAGGTATGTCGATTTTTATCTGATCAATCAGTTGTTTCAGTACGAAATTGATTTTGTTGCAATTTGCTTGATTGTGTTGCTGGGGATTCACTGAATTCAGTAGTTAAATCTAGTCTGAAAATACTCCAAATGGTATTCAATCTTGTCAATAATTCAATCCATCAATTAATTGTCATAGTGAACTGTTAATGCGTCTTAACAAGTTAGCTTTCTGCTTGATTGAGTTTTGATATGATGCTATGTTACCGGTTGTTACAGGAAACTTGAGTAATTGGTTTTTGGTTGGATGGATGCTGCTTCTACTCAGTGCTCATATGGAACTAGAGCTCTAGTTCATGAAATCTGCAGTCTAAGGCAGCCCAAGTGTGATCGGGTCAGGGTGTTGAGACCATTCAAGGAGAAATTGCCATACCAGAGTTTTATGTCAACATTCTCATCGTTGCGGGTTTGTCATAAGACTCGCTCTCAGTTATTTATACAAGACTAGGCTTTCTTTCTCATACTTTTAGTAACACTGTATGGAAGTCTTGTGGTTGCCCAATCTTGTTGCTCTCAAGATCGAGTTCCGTTTCGAACATTACACTCCTATACTTCCTGTCAATTTGAATTTCTTAGGAAATTACATTGAAAAATTGATTTCTCTTATCTGTAGTACTTTTAGTTCAGAAGCATTATTATTGGTATTGATGAAATGTTTGCTCCTCAAATTCTGAACGAGCTTTTCTGATGAACGAAAGATTGGAACTGAAAGCAGGTAAGACTGCTTCGGATAAGGTTCTAACAAGTTGAGTTTGAGCCAGCTTCTGGTTTCTAAATTTATAATTAAAAGTCGATGTTCTCAAAATAAAATTTTTTCAGAATTGCATGTAGTCTGTCTGCCCCAAAGGTTGCCAAAATAAATGAAAATCTTTTCCCATTTCAGTCATTTGTGTAGTATTACATCTAATTCTTGTGCTTGTGATGGTTTTTTTCCAAACTTTTTTCAGTTGACATTCTTCTTAGAGAAGACTATGTTGCCGAGGAATGATCCTTGTATTATGGCCTCTACTGCATTTAAAGCTTTCTTCCTTCAGAGCCTGAAATTTCTCTCCTTTGCTCATTATGCTCAGATACATAGCATTGTACTATTTGCGATTCTTCTTATGCAGAAATTACACTGGGAAGTAACTGCAATGCCAGAAATTGGTGATTTCTTTTGGGAAAAGGCTCCAACACCCATCTTGGATATGGTTGATACTCCAATTCATCTGAAGAATTTGTCCCAGAAGGTTTATGAAAGAACATAAATGCAACTGTCACTCAGTTTACTCTGTATAATCTCTGATGATTGCTACCAACAAATTCATTTTAATTTCAGGAACTGAAACAATTAGCAGATGAGATTCGCTCTGAAATATCATTTATCATGTCAAAGATGCACAGACCTTTTGAAGCGAGCCTTGCAGCAGTGGAGCTTACAATTGCAATACATTATGTGTTTAATTCTCCAGTGGATAAGATTTTGTGGGATGTTGGTGCACAGGTACAATCCTTTATTCTGCTGCTTCATGCGAGACTTTAGAATCTACTGTAGTACTTGAGAAGATATCTTGGGTAACCAGTTTAGTGCCTTGGGTTAGACAGACATATGCCCACAAAATACTCACTGGAAGACGATCTCTTATGCATACTCTAAAGCAGAAGAATGGTATCTCGGGTTTTACATCTCGTGTGGAGAGCGAGTATGATGCCTTTGGTTCTGGCCATGGGTGCAACAGTATATCTGCAGGTCTTGGTATGTTAAGATGGTATAATACCTTTCTGAGGTTCCTTTTTTTTTTTCTCTCAAGGAGGAGATGACATTCTATTACTAATGCTTGACACATTAGGAAATTTGAAAATACTATTCAAATGGATCAGTTCCATTTGAATCATATACTACAGCTCACTTTTTGAAAGCATTTGTTGATTGACATATAGGGCTTGCCTATTATTATCATCTAAGAAAAGGTTTTTGTCATGGTGAACTAACTGATAACTTCCTTTTTTCCCTGTATTAAGTCTATCTGCTCATAGATCCGTAGGACAATCATGAAGGGGACTGTTCTAACCATTTGAGTTCTCGTATATGCATAGGTTGTTATTTTGCTGCAGGGTAACAGCTATTCTTCCAAATTTTAGGGGATATTATATATAACCCTTAAAATAACAAATATACTCAAATTGAAAATCTGTCCTTGCTACAAAGATTTCGAAAGGGTTGTCTAGTGAGCCCTTGGATTTTGCTGGTGTTAACAGGCAGCAAAATGTGATAATAATGGCTGACGCTGTCTTGTTTTTTTCAGGAATGGCAGTTGCGCGAGATATTAAAGGAAAAAAGGAGCGTATAGTCACAGTCATAAGTAATTGGACAATAATGGCTGGTCAAGTCTATGAGGCAATGGGCAATGCTGGATATCTTGACTCTAACATGGTAGTGATTCTAAATGATAGCCGTCATTCTTTACATCCTAAGCTTGAAGAAGGTCAGAAAATGACAATAAATGCTCTTTCTAGTACTTTGAGCAAGCTTCAATCAAGTAAATCTTTCAGACGATTCAGAGAAGTCGCTAAGGTATTGAAATGATAATTTTTTGCTCTTCCTTTACTCCTTCAAATACTAAACACAGTTTATATGACTGATGGTTGCGATACCAAGGTAACTGTTTGTAGCATTCAAAAATCTTCTCTTATTCCAAAACGTTTCCAGTTAGCAAAATTCTTTGTTCAATATTTCTTATTTCTACTTTCAGAAGAGGATGCACTTTTGTAGGATGCCTCTCGCACACGCATGAATACATACCCATGCAAACATAGACTCGTGTATACTTCTAAATTTGTTTTCAACCTTATCTTACTGGTTAACATCTTTCTAGCTACTTTCAGCATCTCTATATACTGATGTCAAATGCTATGCCAGGGTGTTACTAAAAAGCTTGGTAAAGGCATGCATGAATGGGCTGCTAAAGTTGATGAATACGCGCGTGGTATGGTTGGTCCTTCTGGTGCTACTCTTTTTGAAGAACTTGGATTATATTATATTGGACCCGTAGATGGGCATAGTATCGAGGATTTAATTTGTGTGCTTCATCAAGTATCATCATTAGATCCAGCAGGACCTGTATTGGTTCATGTCATTACAGAAGAAGAGTGGGAATCAGATAATATTGATAAAGGTGAGTCGTAGAGCAAGCCAAGTATAATATATGCAGATGTTCCATATCTTCTGGAAATATAAACTATAAAATTGACAGAACAGATTGGCAGGAGGCATTTATTTATTGTAGCCTAACATTCTTATGCTGCATAGAGCCATAAATATAATTGTTCTCTGATAAACTTACTGAACGCCTGGTACTTTTACTACTTGATCATGTTTTCTCTAAATATGCTATGTGATTATGTTTTCTGTATATATGCTATGTGCTATGTATCCTTGTGTTGTACTGAAACAGGCTTTCTTTGATTTAAATTACATCAAATCAATGTCAAATTAACTGATAAAGATGACACGTTCGAGTATAACGTAATGCATAATCGAAAAAGAATTGAATGCTTTCATTAATTTTTCAACATAAAAGTCTAGGAATTTTACCGCTCTTTCAACCTTACTTGTCTAATATAAGTGTTATCTTACATTAGCTTTACTGATCATGGATTTTTTGGCCATCACTGGGTTGATACGTTGTTATGCTATACTTGTCTAATATAAGTGTTGTCTTACATTAGCTTTACTGATCATGGATTTTTTGGCCATCACTGGGTTGATACGTTGTTATGCTATTGGATACATAAGTAACATAAGTTTTGGAATTGAGTTTGCCTTTATTCAGTAATTGATATTTTACTGTGGCATTAAACTCAGTACATTTCATGGTTGTGCTGGTGATAAATAGCGTTCCCTGTCACTTATTATTAGAAATATAGATCATGTTTTATCTCTTCTAAAAAGGTAATCTGAATCTATTTGAAATTTGCGTTTGTACCTATGTTCTTTTTGTGGTAGTCTAGTTAAATGAATAATTCTCATTCTCGAATTTCCTAGTAACTGCTAAATTAAAATTTTAGGACATTTGAACCACTTATTGTCATTTTATTCATCATGTTCTTGGCCTTGTTTCTATTTTACGTTAAACTACCTTATGGGGTATGCAGGACTTTACATATTGCTTATGAATTCTGTGCGCATCTGGTGATCTTACTACTTGGATATGTTGGTAATAATGTCAATGTCTTTCTGGATTTTGACCTAACAAGTGATTTTTAGGGCAGATTCATTGTCAATTTTGCAGTTTGGCCTCCTTGATATTATGAGTTCTTTAGTGTTTCCTGTGCTTAGTTATGCCTTAGTTTATATAGCTAATCGTTGCTATTATCTCAACAGGAAATGGTAAACGTGGATCCCTAGAATCAGATTCTGAATCTATGGTTGCCAGCCTTCCGAGGACATATAGTGATTGTTTTGTTCAAGCTCTAATTGCAGAGGCTGAGAAAGATGAGAATATTGTGGTTGTCCATGCTGGAATGGGTGTGGACCCATCGCTGCAACCTTTTCGTTCAAAATTCCCTGATAGGTTTTTTGATGTGGGCATGGCAGAGCAGCATGCTGTCACATTTTCTGCTGGTTTGTGTTGTGGGGGTTTAAAACCGTACTGTGTAATTCCATCGACATATCTGAAAAGGGCTTATGATCAGGTTTGATTTCAGAAAAATGTTTTCGTCATCCTTTCCATTTTCAACTCCCTAATTCGTTACTTGAACATGATATGCGATGCTTCCGCCTTTAAGTCATAGTTGATTTTATAACTGTTAGCAAGGTCTTGTTAATTCTGACATTTGCATTATTGAAAATAAAGCTAAATTCCTCATTTGTTCATAATAACTGATAGTCACTGAAGGGTTGTTAACTAAATATGTTGCCAACTCCAAGCTTCATTCTCTTTGTTAGTTTTCAATCACCTTACTTATTTGTTATTTACTTATCTAACTCCGTTTAAAACAAATTTTTTGAGAAGTTCGACTTGCTTTAAAATTCATGCAAGTTAGACTGTTGAAGGAAAAAAGATAGTGAGACTTAAGAGACTGTAAGGTAGTTTCTTTGAATTCTAGTGGTCTGCATTGTCCTATGATGCTAGCTGCTGATATCTCTTTATTAAAGAAATAATTATGGAAGCTTACTAAGGACAGATCATAGACAAAGCGAACCATGGCATATCAAATCCATGAATTGTTGCACTTACAATTATTATGAACTGTTGAAATCTCCCTTAAGTGAAATTTGAGAACATTGAGATATTTTAATGCATTCAACTTTGTCTATAAAAGAAAAGGTTTGCAGCATAATTGAAGACCTATCATTTGGTAGATAAGTTGGATGAAAAGTTCTATTGATGCTATTAAATCAGAGCAGCATGTGCGACAAATAACCTTGCCAACATCTTGCAGTAACTCTCTTTTTTTCAAATGGCCGAGATAGAAAACATAGGAGGCTGGAGTTTTATTGTTTCTACACCTACGTAAACTATATTGGTGTATCACCAAAGTTCTTCAGATTATGGGCACAAATATGCAGATTGTTTCTACATATCCTTTAGCGTGAATTCTGAGAATAACAGAAAAGCAATTTGTAATAGAGATGAATTTCCCGTGAATATATTTACTTGTGTGGGAGTTCTTACAGACACTGTTTGGTTATGTTTTTCATTTTATAGGTTATCCAAGATGTGGATATGCAGAACATAGCAGTACGATTTGCCATTACGAATTCTGGGCTGGTAGGGTCTGATGGCCCCACTAACTGTGGTGCGTTTGACGTAACATTTATGGCATGCTTGCCTAATATGATTGTCATGGCTCCATCCAATGAAGACGAACTAAGAGATATGGTGGCAACTTCTGCATATGTAAATGATCAGCCTATTTGCTTTCGCTTTCCTTGTGGAGCGACAATGGGTTATAATAACGCTATAGGAATTGGAACTGTTCTTGAGGTAATTTTTTTTTTCTTGGCTTCTTGTGAATCGGTTACTCAAGGAAACCAATGATATCTTGTTTCCTTTCATCACGGTCAAAATTCATTGTTAGTTTTGTAATGCAATACATTATGTTGCAGATTGATAATTAGATTGACAAATTTGGGGGCATTGGCAGATGGACATGGAGATTGTATCTGAAAGTATTTCTTTTGGCAATTTTTGCAACACTTGCAGTTACCTTATAACATGAATGCTAACCTCTTTACTCCTTAGGAAAAAAGTTAATGTATATGTGGTGACAAAATAATAACACAAAAGTGCAATTTTTAACTTGAAATAAATAGTAAAGATCAATAAAATGTATATGCTTTTTTTTAATACATAAATATCTTTTAACAAAAGCATCTCCCAAGATAGCATTTGATGCTGAAGCACACTTACGAATCTAGCTAAAAGGGATGTCCTATGCGGCTGCATGAGTATTTCGAAGCCTACTTTGGTGACTAACTGCATAAACTGTAGATATGCAGATAGAGTGTAGAATTTGTCTTCGTATTTGACCACTTTTTATAGCTTTGTCCTCTTGATATGTGATTGGGGTATCCTTGAGAAAAATACATAAGATAACTATCCTGTTACTAATTGAGGTGATCTTGATTGATTGTAGCATGCCATTGTACTGTTCATTTTCTAGATCCATACCACAAAAGACTGACATTTTTTATAGTTTCTGTTAGCAACCTACTTCAACACTCCTTTTTATTGTTTTTCCTTTTTCGGAGTTGTCTATCTTGTGTTCAAAAAGACATCATTTATTCTTTTAAAAGCTCTGCCTTTAGAAACATTGCCAGGAGAAGCCTAAAAGAACAATCTAATATTTTAGAAAGTGCTTCTTCAGAACTTAAGAGTTTATATTTTGCGCAATCCAGACCAACAAAATATATTTGGGAACTCGGGCCCCCCTGACCTTAGAGATGTTAATACTCCACTAGTATCTGAGGTACTGAAGAATTTTGAGTACTACTAAATATGCGAATTGGACTCTTGGATATAGGAAAAGATAACAGTTTAGCCAAAATGTGAATCTGACTCTTCTTTTTATATAGTTTGCATGTATAAATATATATATAATATTCAGTCTGTAGCTTCATCATGGTTTCTCTGTTTTGGATGAGCAGTTTATAGTTGCTTGGATCAAATTATAATATTAGTTCCTTCAAAAAGATTTGTATCATGAGGAGGTTTATTTAAAATTCCTTTTTGGTCTGAAGGCAATTTTATTTTTCCTGCTAAAAGTTTTGATGGGTTGTTATGGTTTGTGGGGACTTTGTATTTAGGATATTCTGCTGGGCTACTATCGCCGATATAGCTATGGTCTCCACTTAGCTTTATTAGAAACTTACTTCCTGTGCTTCAAACATCTTATGGGAACAGTGTGTTGTTTGATGCAAGTTCAAACTATCCACTCCATTCTGACACAAGTTGAGCAATTATTCCTTTGTGCTTTTAGATCCACCGATTTGCTTGTATGCTAGTCATATAATTGAAATTGCATCTTCTGTAGGAGTTTATTTTGTTATATCCATTGTCTTGTAGATTGGAAAGGGGGAAATTCTTGTCGAGGGAAAAGACATAGCTTTGCTTGCCTATGGTATGATGGTTCGAAATTGTCTCAAGGCTCAATCTCTTCTGGCTACACTCAATATTCACGTAACGGTGGCGAATGCTAGATTTTGCAAGCCTCTGGATATTGAGCTTGTTCGCAAACTCTGCAGAGAACACAAAGTTGTAATCACTGTCGAAGAAGGTACAGTTGGAGGATTTGGGTCACATGTTTCACAATTCATGGCCCTCGATGGTCTTCTTGACCAGGGAGTCAAGGTATCCATGAAATATTTATCCTGATTTATACTATCATCTGCTATAAATTCATCTGCTTCAAAATATTAAAACAGAAATTTATAGATTTGCATTATTTATGACAATATTCAATTTTGAGCATGAAATTCGTACACACTATTACAATTTTTTGGCATAAACATATTCATACACATTAATTATTCTACATAATGCTAATTTTACAATTTTTCTCATAAACAAAATCTTTTGTCTTTCATCTGATATGTTCTCCATACATTCTGTTGTATGTCTATTCTCTAGTCCATTAATAGTGACAATAGTTGCATAACACCGCAGTTATTCTCGAATTTGATTTTGCGTCTTTGTAGTTGTTTTAGCTCTTGCCTATGATGGATGAACGATTATTTTTTGAGTAAAATGCTGTTGATCTCATTTGGCACCTCTATGCAAATCAAATTTTTAACACACTGACAACTATTGTATTATGCACCAGTGGCGACCCATCGTACTACCTGACAATTATATTGAACAAGCATCATCAAAGGAGCAACTTGAAATGGCTGGCCTGACAGGTGGTCATATTGCAGCAACAGTGTTGACTTTGTTAGGGAGAAATCGTGATGCCTTACTTTTGATACAGTAGATGATCATGGCGCAGGTAAACTTCATGAGTGTTTCATTTGGTCTTTAAACTTGGTACAGGCATTTGCTTCCCCTTGATCCAACTGTGAATTTGAATGAAGTTCAAGGGTTTTCTGTAGATGACTAGTCTTTGTAATAAAGATGGTTCTGTAACTTATGTTAAATTAATTTAATTTATGATACCTGTAATATTTTTCTCATACTCAAATAAGTTAATTATTTTCACCCAACGGTCAATATTTAGTTCTACTAGATGGCTGGACCTAAAACAGCCCAAAGTTTTAGAAGAAGCACGGCCTAAGGTCAATAGTCTTCGAGAATTTAGTAAAATATTTGTCATTCTCTTGGCTGGCCCAGTTAAGATGAGTTCAACTATGGGCGTGTTTACTATGAGATAAATCACTTTTTTAAAAATGAGTTTAAAAAATAAAATTAAAAATATTTTAATAAAAAATAATATTTTAAAAGTATTTTATATTATAAATAAATTTTAAAATTAAAATTTAATAAAATAATTTTAACAGATATAATTTATTTTAATTTTTTAAGTTATTTTTTATTAAAAATAAGTTTAAAAAAGTGAATTTGGAGGGATACGTAAACACGCTCTATATGGCACCGGTTTGGACCGGACCTAAAAGATTCAACTAGAAGGAAAAGATGGTGCGTTTGGGAAAGCATTTATTAAACACTAATTTTTATTTTTTTATTTTATATTTTTAATATATTTTTTATAAATATATAAAAAATTTATTTAAAATTTTTAAAAATATAAAAGATTTTATATAGTAAAATTGTTTTATTCTTTATATTTAATATTTTTTTAAAAAAAAAAAAATTTTATTTTTAAAAAATAAAAATATTTTTATTTTATAAGCACCGTCAAATGATTTCAGAATGGATTCAATTAAAGGGATTCCTAATGTACGAATCAGGGGTAACAATATGTCATCCGATTCGTAAATTCAATTCGGAAGTCATCCGTTTAAGCTGGGTTCAAATTAGTTTTAAATTGGTTCAATTATTTTTCGGTTCAATGCGAAATTGAACTAATAAATTAAGTAGAATGAATCAGTAGTCTCGGGTTGACTCAAAACTACCCATTTAATCTTGATAAATTACTTGTTTATATATTAGTAAATATTTAGAATAATAATATATATTTAATTTAGTTTATTTCTTTTGCTTAATTTTTATATTTTGATTAATTTTTTACCTAATTTTTATTTTTTTAAAACTAACATTTTTATTTTGAATATATAGTATCTAACAATTTCACCTGTTATATTAAAAGTTGATTTTATAGTTCTCTTTTTAATAATTTGAAGTATTAAAATAGATCGATCCGAATTTGATATACTTATTAAATAGGTTGCGTTAGATTAACAATTTCAATCCATACAAATATATGTATTAACTTAGAATTGAACAATTTAATTTGATTATTAAATGAGTTTGATCCCGATCTATTAATCTATATTGTTTCTATGTTTGATGAAATACCTAACGCAACATGTATATATTGATCAGCACCAGAAAGGAAATTCTTTACAAGGATTATTGAAAGTATGTAGTCATATAGGGACATATGGGAGTGCTTCAAATAAATAGGTTTAATAAAGTTAAGCTTATTTGGAGCTTTTTAAAAAAACAAGTTTGATTTTTTTCTAAAAAGTAATATTATATATATAAGTGTACATTATACAAATTCTTATGTATTTTTCAAATAATTTATAAAGTTTTTAAATAATTTACAAAATTTATTAAAAAATATAAAAATTTAGTGTGAAAATAAAAATAGAATTTCGAATAATAATTAAAATATATAAAATAACAGATCTAAAATTTTGGAGAGAGAATGTACAGTTTGTTGTAATTAAGCCCTAGCTCCGGAGAGAACTGAGAAGTTGTATGGCACTCGTTTCTAATTTAACACGAATATTGTTCAATATTTGTACTATACTGGATATGAAAGGATCACTAGCAGAAGGTACGGCATGGTGGATTGTTTCCGGGAAAAATCTTTTGGTATTGGGTCAACAAAAGATGCTGCAACACAAAAATTTTACAAAGAATTTTCTTATACCTTACCTAAACTTTTTACAAGTAACCAATACCTACATAAAACATCTCCTATCTTTTTCGTTTTATTTATTTATTTTAACAATAGAGAAGAATGCAACTACACTACTCATCTACCTTCAGTAGTAAAAGATACAGAAATCGAATTCCTGGAGTAATCTTCTTCTTCTTCTAAGCTGCTCAAAGTAGAAGCTTTTGTAACATTTGAACCAGTGAAGATGCTACTTGAGCTTGCACTGCTCGGTTTGGTAGATGTTGTAGTCCAACGTCCTACGCGTCCACGAATTCCAGGTTTACCAGGTCTTAGCAGCGTAAACGAGTCGCTTGAAAGCATAAGATGGACAGTGTTCATGTCCGGTCTGTCGTTAACGATTGCCTGGCAGCATAACAAGCCTAGTTGTATGCACAATGCTGCTTCAGCTTCGTTCCAGTTTAGGAGACTAGGATCCATGATATCAAATAGTTTTCCTTTTTGGAATACTTTCCAAGTCTGTTTGAAAGTATCAAAACAAGGAACCATACTGAAGATAAAAAACTTGTATATTAAGTGATTGTTTTAACTATTTGGGGTATGAAAGTAACTTACATAGCTCAAAAGATCCGCCTTGTCTTCGCCCAACTGTTTGTCAAGGTTTTTCCTGCCACTTACAATCTCTAATACTAAAACCCCAAAGCTGAACACATCTGTCTTTGTAGAAAGGTACCCGTTCATTGCATACTCAGGTGCCATGTAACCGCTATCAAAGGGATAGTTTCTTTAGGTGTTAACAAACAAAATGCCTGTCTAATTAGAATTTAAGAACCAAGAAAACAGAAAAGACTCACTAGGTACCAGAAATTTTGAACGTATTGACATGCGTATCTTCCCCTTGGAATAGCCTAGCCATGCCAAAATCGGAGATCTTAGGGCTCAGTTGACCGTCAAGCAAAACATTACTGGCTTTTATATCTCTGTGAATGATCTTTACAGGGGATTCTTCGTGAAGGTACTGCAGACCCTTTGCCACTCCAATGATTATCTCAAACCGTTTTGCCCAATCCAACTGCGTTTCTCTAGACTTACCTAAACAAGAATACAAAAACCGTAAGGAAAACCTGGATACGCCTGTTTCTAACAAAATTTACAGGACCTCCGATATAACGGTATAATTTTGCATGCATAGGGAAGCTGCTAGTTCTATCCATTACTCAAATGCCATTTTTGAATGAGAGGACTTCTGCAAAGATAGACATGAAGATATAAATGCAATGCACTTACTGACCGAAGAGCCAGAAGTCAAGACTGCGATTGGGGAAGTAAGGATAGACGAGCATCTTGTTGAGAGGATGAGCGCAGCAGCCAAGTAAGGACACCAGGTTGCGATGTTGCACCTTCAGAAGTAAGCGCACCTCATTAGTGAACTCTTTCACGCCTTGTCGTGAATCCACTGATAGCCTCTTGACCGCAATTTCTTGCCCATCTGGCATCACACCCTGAAAACATCAAGATCGACTTCATGCCATAATTTCATCCGTGCACTGCTACTATCTATGTTATGCTAACGATAATGCAAGAACTATAAAGCACAGGTGTTTTTTACTAGTACAACAAGGCACATAACATACTGACTACTTCCTTGTTTGTAAAAGGAGAAATCACTCAAAGTTGGAGGAGCAAATCGTTCTTGACGAAGTTGAAAAGGGTCACTCTTACCAGCTAGCAAACCACTACCTAACATTACGTGAAGTCAAAAAGATAAAATTTTTTATAAAAATAAAAGTTAGTACAAGATTCTACGCCGCTAAACAACTACCGATTTCTTAAGTCATTGGTATTGTCTCGTGATTTAAATCGACCTATTAGTCTCTGAATAAGCCAACACAAGACAAACACCTCTGCCCAAAATTATTATTTAAAAAAAAAAACCGGATTCCGTACACCAAAATTCAAGCCATGTAATTAACAACCATATGTAATTGAAAGCTATAATCGTAAAAATGGAGCTCTTCCGAAAGCATCATTAAGAAGTAATGAGTTCATATTCCTTTGTTGAAGAATAGTTTGAAAATCTTACTGAAAGATCATATATTTTTCAAACAAAAGCTCAGTATAGAGAGTTACCTTATACACAGGGCCGAATCCACCTTGTCCGAGACGGTTAGAATCAGAAAAGTTATCAGTAGCGATCTCGAGTGTTCCAAGCTCAATGAAAAGATTCCAAGCTGCCGGCGAAGATTCATCTTCATGCTGCTTCTGCTGCCGACCACCGTCATCTGTATCTCTCCAGATTCTTCTCTTCCAGCAACCTTCAATATACGAGAAAAGTCCCATAGCTTCGTTGTTGCTCTGCTGCTCTCTGAAAAAGATTGCTAAAAGAACAACTGGGCAGCTGAAAGGAGTACGATCCTTATTTATGAAAGAAATTTGATTTCAAGAGTTCGACATCTAAAAACGTGTGGAAACTAATAAATAATGATAGAAACAATAAAACATTAGTCAACTCACTGTAGCAATGACTCGGGTACAGCTTACGAGTTCTAAATTTTTACTGCGTCCATGGAATGGTGATTTAACTTTCGAAGTAATTTCGAAGCCTTTCGTCGAACTTGTTTATGTAATCGACAAGAAAGAAATTCACGACTAGGTCAATTCACTAAAGCAAATATAGCTATCGCACGACAAGAAACAGTGACCGACTTTCTATGTAAACGACAAATTTCTAAGTTTTACGGTCAACCTGAAAATGACAAAAGAAAGAATAGCCTGGAATATCAACTCCAGAAAGGAATTCAAGACGAAGTGATTGTTGTTTATACCCGAGAAATCGAAAGTCACGACATTTATTTATCTGTACTATCATACGCGTTTCTCAGATACCAAAATCCACCTGGTTTGTGGAACATTCAAAAGCACAACACCAGCGCAGTATTTTATCTAAAATCCACTACAGTCTACGATCTGCTCCGTTTTCACCGTCAACTTCCTCATCATCCTCATCTTCATCATCAGCGTCGTCGTCGTCCTCATCCTTCGCATACAAACTTCGAGTACGAAACATGTTCAGCTCGTCCTTCCCTTCGTCCTCATTGATGAACTCTAAGCCATACTTTGTACCCCTGTGTTTCACCACAAGCCATCTGAGAAGTCTGTCCTCTTTGTTGAGATACTGTAGTTCCTTGTTGAAGCTAGGTGGTACCATCATTGTCATCTGCATAAGTTGGCCCTGTATAGACGCATAGAGCGATAGTATAAGCAAACCAACTAAATCAGAGACCTCTCAATGCTCAAAAACTGGTCAACATTATGAACAAGTTGGCCCTGTATAGATGCATAGAGTGATAGTAGAAGTGTTCTGCAAAAACTGGTCTTAATGCTCTAAGCATCATGAACATAATCAAATTTTCAAATATAATATACGACAGCAGCCATTGCAACATGTGGAATATTACACGAAAAGGTAAAGGGTGGGTTCCCAATAATTTATTTGAGATATATTGTGAAATGGCGTATGCATTACAAGTAATCGTAATCAAACACTGTTATCAACATTTATGACAAATAGTCAAAGAAATCAATCAGAGGTGATATTCATAAAGCTTGCACCAATTCATGGAGTCAGCATATGAATCTCACTGCACCTGCATCAAGTGATTTCAGCATCATTATCACCATTCACATTCTTGATGTACAAATGGAAGACTGAATCATAGAGTAATATCTAATATTCACATCACTATGAAATTCTTCTCTCCCTTTTGGTTAGTTCATCAGACATATCCCTAGTATTTTAGATAATTTTCATAGTCTAGAAGAGAAAAGTTCTAGGGTCTATACTCCATTGAGTTCTTTACGTAAGAACCAACTATGTAAATTTGACAATTGCAATTCCTTTTGAAAACAAGATTTCTTAATTTGACTAGGGGCCAGACTGTTAGACCTTACCACTTCAAAACCTGTGTGGATTCACTCTTGCGATTTTGACTTATTTAATTAATGAAAAATATTGAAATTTCACAGCAATACTAGTCTCAAAAAAGGGTAGAAAGGTCTTACAACTCAAAATATTTTTTAAATAAGCAGTTGCAGGAATATCATGGTCAAAGAGATCCTCCTGAAAGAAAGAGCCATACAAACTTGACATTATGACCACAGAGAATTGGTAAATGGTCATCTTATCTCCTAAGATTGATATTCAAAAGATGAACCTAGTTAATCCTTACCCAAGAAAAACTAGAAATAAACTCCAATCCATTCTTATTGGAGATGTCGACTAGCTACTAATTGCATAGTATAGAGCTCCCTACCCTAATGAAGCGATCACAGACGAGAAAGACAAACGCGTTCCTTTTCACAAAAAGGAAAAAAAAAAACACTCAGGATGACTCATGGCCGTCTGATCAAACGATCAGAAAGGCCAGATTAAAGACTGCGCGAGAGTGTTTGTAGGGGAATGGGAGATAGGGTGCCTATATCCCCCTTCTGTATATATATATATATATATATGAATAAGCCACACTTTGCAAGAGCAATATTACCCATCATAGTACATCACAATTCCCTCATTTTCATTAAAGCAAGTTCAATACTTCATGTCAAATGTCGCATCATGGATGGTGATATGGGGTTGGTTGTGATAACTTGAGATGCAATTCGCTTGTGATGGGTAGCATTTTACTTATATGTAGCAGAAAATGGTTTCCATGCTAATGATAGGGTTGTGCTATTCAAATTTCAATATGATTATAATCACCATGTTCCAAAACAATGTTGAGGCGACATGCCTTGGTTAAGTATTTCAAAATCACATTTAAATGACCAACTAGATGATGACCACACAACCATGTTGGTGAATTAGGGGGTTAGGCTCATCTAAAATGTATATTCTAAAAATAAAGAATTGTCGAAGCTGTTTCCTAACTAGAAAAGGACTAGTCCTGAACTATAAGGTTGGAGCATCAAAATCATATATTGTATTGACCTACAAAGTCATGATTCTTTATGCAGCAGAACAGCTGAATTTATGAGCCTTCTACTAAAAAATAAGCACAAAAGTTATTCAGCTGTTTGTATGTGCATGGTCAAAGATGTTCTAAATGAAATAACTGAAGACAAGTTAATTGTTCTTAGATTTTAAGGAATAAGACTATAAGAGCATATACGACCTCAAATGTCCTATATGAAATCATTTTCAGGCCTATCATTATTTTGCACCGCTTCTAAAGATGACTGAAAGACTATAAAGTTTGTTGTTCCATCAAAAGTCCCAACTCCGCCTATGTTTTCTCGTAACTGTTCCCAAGCCCGGATAAAGGAGGAGGTCGCGGTAGGTTGATAGCCGGCGTAAAACTTTATCAATTCTAATAACATGAATCCATCTAACCTAAATTTCGTTGAGGCATTTCTTACTAGCAACGCGCTACACCGTAGCCCGAGTATAGTGAGAAATGAGTAAGGGTTTGCTAGGGCGTGCACCGGAAGGCACACGATATCCCAACGTCTGAAGATGTCGACAAATAAGTAAGGGCTACCGCGATCTAATGGACAGAAGCGGCTAAAGAAACTAGTCCATGATATTAGGGTTAGATTACTTGGAATATTGGAATGCTGATAAGTAAATCTTTAGAATTTGTTGAGATAATGCATAAAAAAAAATTAGCATTGCTTGCATACAAAAAGTTAAGTGGGTGGTGAGAAGGGAAGAGAAATAGGAAACACAGGTTATAAACTTTAGTATACTAGTAAAGTGAAAAACAGGAATGGTATAGGAATTATCGTGAACCAGGTCTAAAAAATAAGGTTATTGAGGTTGACACGTATTGGAGATAGGATTATATTAGATTCCATCTAAGGAAGGAGTCAGTTAGTGTTATTAGTGCTTACGTTCCCCAAATAGGATTAGACTGGTTTCAAAATAACAATTTTAGGATGATATGGATAGGTTAATTCATGCAATTTCTAAAAGGAACAAAATTTTTATTGGAGTTGATTTGATTGGACATGTAGGAAAGATACTATATGGTATGAAAAATTAACGAAAAATTTCGGTTATGGAGATCATAATGAGGAAGATATTATTATTTTAGATTTTAGTTTGGTTTATGATTTGCTGTTAATAAATACATTTTTTAAAAAACATGATACCACCTTATAACTTATAGGAATGGGCAGACACGCAATCAAATCGACAATCTTCTCGCTAGCCATGCAGATAGATCACCCTATAAAAATTGTAAGGTAATTCCTAAATAGAGTTTAACTACACAACATAGGCTAGTTCTGTTGGATATTTTTATTAAAAAAGAAAAAAGATATAACAAATATAATGAAACACATAGGACGAGATGGTGAAACTTGCATCGAGATAAAGAAGTAGTTATAAGCCGAATTTTGAAAGATAAAAACTAAGATATAAATGGAAATAGTAACATAATATGGATGTGAATAACTAATTGCATTAGAAACATTGCAAAGAAGTCCTAGAAAAATCAAAGAGTGGAAAACTTCTACAAAAGAAAACTTGGTGGTGGAATGGAAGTGTACAAAACTCAATTAATTATAAAAAAAATGTTATAGAAATCTACTAAAAGAAAATAATAAAGAAGCTTTTGAAAAATATAAATTAGCAAAAAAAGAAGTAAAAAAAGTGATTAGTAAGTCTTGTACTACAGAGTATGAAAAATTATATGAATATTTGGATACTAAGAAAGGAGAGAATGCTATCTATATAATTGCACGCCAGAGACAAAAAAAGTAGAGATAAATCAAATCAGATGTATTAAGGATGATGTCCATTCAGTATTATTCCGTAATAGTGATTTCACTTACAAATAGATAACCTATTTTGATAAGTTATTTAACAAAATACATGCTGTGGATATAATAACTTAATGGGTGTTGATGTAGATATGAATGTTATTATAGTAGAAAAATTCAAACATCAGAAGTTAGTGAAGCTCTAAAAAAGATGAAAACAAGAAAAACCATTGGTTCAGATGAAATTCCAATTAAAATTTGAAGACATTTAGGTAAATTGAGTATTACTTGGTTAACAAAATTATTTAATGTTATATTAAAGAGTGAAACGATGCCAGATGAATGGAGGAAAAATGCTCTAGTGACTATTTATAAATATATAGGAGACATTCAAGATTGTACAAATTATAAAAAAATTAAACTCATGAGCCATACAATGAAATTGTGGGAGAAATTATTGAACATAAATTAACATGTAATTCAAATATTTCATATAATCAGTTTGATTTTATGCTATAGAGATCTACTATGGAAGCGATTTATCTACTCAGGAGATTGATAAAACAATTCAGAGAGAAAGAGCAAACCTATATATGATTTTTATAAATTTAGAAAAACTTACGATAGAGTACCTAGAGAAGTATTATGTTAAGTGTTAGAGAGATATATACCTAATACATATATAAAGATAATTAAGAATATGTATGATAGAATAACCACTAGAGTATATTGTAATTGTGGTATTAGTAAAGAGTTTCATATTACTATAGGCTTATATCAAGGTTCAGCCTTAAATCCTTACCTATTTGTCTTAATAATGGATAAACTCACTCGACATATTCAGGATGAAGTACTCTAGTGTATGTTATTCACCGATGATATAATTTTAATTGATGAAAAAAAATAAGAATTAAAGTATAGACTGGAATATTAAAAATGACCTTAGAATCTAACGATCTTAAATTAAATAGAATTAAGATGAATACATAAATTGTCATTTTAATGAATATAAGAATGATGATAATGTTATTGTTAACATAGAGAATTGTGTTGTACCGCAAGTAATAGTTTTACATATTTAATTTAACTTATCCATAATTGAAAAGATATTATGCAGAAAACTAACATAGGATGGATGAAATGACGAGGCGCTAAAGAAATCTTATGTGATAGAAAATTTTCTTTTAAGGCTAAAAAGTCGGTGTTATAAAACAGTCATGCAGCCTACAATACTATACACTAGTGAGTGCTGAGCTATTAAAGATCATGATATTCATAAAATAAATGTAGTAGAAATAAAAATGATAAGATGAATGTGTGGGTATAATTGAATGAACAAAATACGAAATGAGAATATACACCAAGAAATTACCATAATGCCGATTGAGAATAAGTTAAAAGAAGGTAGGCTTAGGTAGTTCGGACATGTCTTGTACAGACCTAAAAAAGCTACAGTGCATAAGAGTGATACAATTTTATTTGAACACTTGAAACAAAAGGGTAGATCAAAATCAACTTGGCTTAGGATGATGCGAATGATTTAGAAGAATTAGACTTTTCGCTGGATCTTATTATAATCAAATAGAATAGAGAAAACATATTCATGTAGCCGATCCCACGCAAGTGGGATAAAAGCTTAGTTTGTTGCTATTGTTTCAATGAAATTCTACTCCATAAGTGTGCAATTGTGACAATTACCATAAGTTAGATTTCATAGACTGCAGTCAGTTTCCAATTGTTACAGTGAATTGCTACCTTACCTTAACATACATTCTTTATCCTGTTCACTGCACTGCAAATTGAAATAATTCTTGAAAAAATAAAATTATCAAGACAATTATAATATTGATCTGTGCTTATAATTCTAGCTCATATTCTCATATTGTCATAAAGACAAATGGACTCAAGAGCTCAACAAGTCTAGTCTTTTAGGTAAGCAGTTCGCTTTGGGTATCATGAATTTTAACAGTTTATATGTGAGTTACAGCTTCTGATCAGAAACTTGAGGTTATGACAACACATCCACACCACTTGTAACAGGTCCCACAGTTTAACATGATATAAAGTATACAGAATATTTTCTTCAAGCACTTATATGCAGTGAAGAAACACTCACCAGGGTCTCCATAGAAATTGTAATATATTCAATTTCAAGATTGATCAACCAGCAGAAACAAGCTAATTCAAACAAGTACTCTCTTTCACCATAAAAATGAAGTTTTACAAGAGAAGCATAGCCATTGCTGCCTGACTAAGAGTAAGTAGTTAAACTGTGCACAGAGAGCATTATCAGGGACGCCATCACCAGAAATTCCCAATAAAGCTCGATATGTCTCATTCATGAATTTCATCAAACACCAGTAGTGCAATATAATAACGCAAATTTCTAATAAAACTTGAAAAGTTTGGTCACGCATTTCATCGAACACCAGGAGTGCAATACATAGAAACCGAAACAACAAGAACAAACTATGAAGATGAATACCTGGTAATGTCTTCCGTCGAGTTTCTTAACACCATACGCAAGCTGAACAGTGCCGAATGACTTGAGATCGGTGATGACACCGTTGCGCTGGTACACGCGGCGTCCAACGCGTGCCACCAAATCCATGACCATCTCTTTCCTCACAGTCGGCTTCATCAGAAGCAAACAGTCGTACAGCGGCATTATCTTCGAACTCTTCTCCTTACTCTCTTCAATCTCTTCTCTCTTCTCTCTCCTCTCGTGTTCTTCTTCTTTTCTTGGTTTTCAGGTCTCTTGGGTTCTGTTTGTTGTGGTTCTGGGTTTTGGTATGGTACTGATTCAAATGGATGATTTGGCATTTTACATTGGTTTTTACAAAATTTTTAAATATTTTAGTTTATATTTTAAAAATAAATTTTAGTAATAATATGAACTTTTTAAAATTTTTAAAATATAAAAAACGCTTAGATCATAAAATCTTATTATTATTTAATTTTATAAAATTTATTCTTCAAATAAAATAAAATAATTTATATTTTAAAAAAATATTCTTTATAAATAATTTCAGACTTCTTCTTATTAATTAACCAGAAACCAAATGAATTGGACCCATAGATTTAAAACTCGGTCCGGATCAGAAACCGGCAATCCGGCACTAATTTCGGACCGAATTAATATAAAATTGGATCGCGCGAGCGACCCGGTAAGACCCGGATCGACCCGGCCGGATCCCAGGTCAATTCGGTGACTTGATTGGGAGGGTTGATCCAGTTTTAATATTTAAAAAAAAGAAAAAAATATGTATTTGTTTATTTAAAATAAAAAAGTATTTTTATTAGTATTCTCAAAATATGCACTTTATCGGGTATTCTTCGTTACTAATTTATTTTCTTATTTTTTATATTTTTTTAAAAAGTAATAAATAAATAAAATATATAGTGTAGATAATTTATTCTTTGTAATGCATAAAATATAGAAATTTTACTATACGTTAGATTTTTTGACTATTGTCTTAAGTACTGTAGTAATTTTAAAAACATATTCAATATTTCTAGTATACAATTATTTTTTAATTTTTTAATAGTTGTTATAGAAGATACTATATAATACATATAATTGTATTTCTTTATTAATATTTATTTAATAAATTTAATTTGATTCAGTGGGTTGACCCGATAACCTGTCCGGTTACCTAGTGATCTGGTAACCGGGTTGGGTTTTAAAACTATGATTGGACCTACTTAAATAAACTAGTTCAATCAGATTGAGGGATCATTTAAGGTTTCTTAAAAAGTAAAACTTTCTTTAAAAAAACTTTATGAGTTTTTTAGAAATAAACTTGCTATTGTTTACATTTAAATAAATTAGATTATAGATATGATGTATAATTGATTTATATTTTTAAAATTTAAAAGTATTCTAAAATAATATAGAAAATTTTAAAAATATAAATTTAATAAATAAATAGAATAAGTTGGTATAAGCTGTCCTAAAGATTCTCCGGTCTCAAATTTTCTTCTCTCGTTTTTTTCCCGTAATCTTGTTCTCACATTTTTACGAACATTTTATATTTCTTTGGGCCGCCGGAAGGTGCGGCCAATTTGAATTGGCATCAGAGAGGTATTTAAAAATATTTATAAAATAAATTTTTTAGAATAAAATATATTTTATTTCAAAAAATAAAAATAATAAATTATATGAATAAATTTTTATATTTTAAATAAGTTTTATAAAATATATAAAATTTATAAAAAAAATATAAAATAAAAATTACTTGTTAAAAGCTGCAGGTAAGCAATGCCAAAGCACTCAATTATTACGGTCATTTACTAAAGTAGGTTACCAGTTGTTTAGGGGAGAAACGCTTCTTTAAGGAGCGTTTTTTAAACGCAAATTTTTAATTTTTAATTTTATAATATATATTTTATTAATTTTTAAAAAAAATTTAAATTTTTAAAATATATAAAAATTATATAATAAATTTTTTATATAGTCACGCGCTAAATTCTCTTGCATAATTGGGCCCAAATTGAAACAACATGCAACTCCTTTAGCTCCATCAGGCCCCATTCAATCACAAAGGACGTGTTGGGCCCAAATGGTTAACGCATCACTTTCAGCGACCAGAGTTTTCTATAAATCACTTACATATTCAGCTCTAGTTATAAAAGAATATAAAAATTAAATTTATTTTTATAATTATTTTTTAATAATTTAGTTTTTAGAATTCACTTTCCCGTCACTTAATTTTGGAAAAAATAAACGAGCCCTAATTGCAAATGAAAATTTTCCAAGCATTTATTTTATCAGGCCCATATATACAACTCAATCAGCTCCGTGGGCCAGGGCATGGATATTATGGTTGATTATTAAGGTACTGATTTCTCTAATTTGATGTGCATCAGTTGCTTTAACATTTTGAAGAAAAGAACAAAAGAAAATTGATTTGGGAACAACTTGTCCTGGTAAAAGTTGTTTGAATTAATACTATGTTTCAAATGCCCAAAACTTCAGTTTTTTATGATGGCAATATATTATTCGATCCAAAATTTCAATTCGAGACCGACCTATTTAATTCGAGTTAAAGATATAAAGTGGAATCCACATCAATATATAAGTTGAGTTAGAATTGAACAAATTTGATTCGATTATTAAATATTTGAACCCGGGTCAACCTGAAATTAATCCACCAATCTGAATTACAATCTTTTGAAGGAACAATTCTTTCATATTTTTTCCTTAACGTATAATAAAATTTTCAAAATAAAAAAGAATCAATAATAGTAATTTATAGATTATTAAATTATATTGTATTGATAATTAATCGATTATTTTTGTCTTAGTAAAAATAGTACAATATAAAAATTTTATATTATCGAAAGTGTTACTATATATGTGTTTATTTATGACATGTTTGGATTTTATCAAAATATTATCACCTAGCTATGTTTATCAAAATCTTTATCGAAAGTATTATTAGATATTTATAATCATAAATTTTTAACTATCAGAATATATTTTCAAAAAATAAAATAAAAAAAATTTCTTGAAACATTCTAAGAATCGATGAAAATATTAAAGAACTCATAATTTGACGGATACTCACAATATTTTTTCACCAAGAATATTGTGCATATTCATTCCAACTTATTTTATAATTTCACTCAAACTTAAATGTGTAGAATTAAAAATTAAAAATTATAATTATTAAATAGGTCGATCGCATTTGATTCTGTTAGTAAATAAATTAGATTATAGTTGATAATTTTGATCTGTATAAATTTATGGGTTGGATTAGAGTTATACGAATTTGATCCGGTTATTAAATAAGTCAATCCGAAATCGATCTACCAACCAAGATTATCTTCCTTACAGTTTCTTGCGCCAAAATTAGAGTTCCGAACAGTTCATATATTTTAAATGTAAATTAAACTTAGAACTACACTTCAAAGTTATTATACTTTCGACATCACCTCCAACCTACTTTAAAAAGCATTTGAAATATAAAAACTGAACTCCACTTTTAATATACAAGAAACTCTATTGTTTATTTTTTTTTCTGTGAGACTCAATTACGTGCATTCGAAATACGCCCTAAATGTTTATTGATTATTTATTTTTTATTATCTGCTTCTTAGGTATAGATCTATATTGTTTGCTTTGGTTTTTTAAGAAAATAGAATTACAAGAAATTCTTCGTTTTTTTGTATGGTATCAATAACTTAAAACTCAAAATTTGAAGTTGTGACAATTCACGTATTTCAGTTACGATTCTGAATGTCACTTTAACTGTCATACCAAATTTCACTTGTATAAAAAATTTATTTTAAACTTTATTGACAATTGTTACTTCGAACTCTACTTTCATTAAACTTCACTTTCATAAAGCTTACTTCTAAGAAATTCATTTTTTATGTAATTAAAACACTCCCTTAGTATATATATAAAGACGAATATGTCCCGTTATAACTAAGAGTTGCAAAGGGAGCTTACAACATTTACTTTTTTAGAGACAAACAGATTAAAAGATTATATCACCAAACACATTGATTGCTTTAGATTATAGAAGAATGTCAAGCACTAACACAAATAAGACAAGTAAGTATGTTTGTTTTGTTTTCCATAATTCATAATAAAAAGCTATTAATGAATGAATAAAAAACTAACATATCGATTAAAGTAGTATTTGGAAGTACTTTTTAACACATTCAACTGAATTTTAAAAAAAATTAAAAGTAAAACAAAATTACGTCGTAAGATATTATTATTTTTTATTTATATATTTTATAAAATAGAAAAAATAAAGCTCGTATCTAAAAAAATTTTCAATATTTATTATTAAAAAATTTTATTTCATAAATAATCCCAAACACTCCCCCTATTCAACCTACTATCAAACTAATAGTTTTAAACTTGTTTATCATTATGTTTTGAATTAGACTTAGAAGTTACTTGCCTCCATGTTAAGGGCTGCATGTTTTCTTTCTCTAAAAAAACTTGCATATGTTAATACTTAGATTAATGTATATAAACGTGAAGCCCACAAAACTCTTTATGTTTTTTTTTTGTTGGTTGCATATATGCCACAGAATGAAGACTTCAAAAACATGATAATAAGGATTTTCTAGGTTTTTTTTTCTGTTTCTTTAAGTTCAAATAACAAGGTGGGATTTTGTTTTCTTGAAGCAAATTTCTATAAATAACTTGGCGTATATGTTAAATATTAGCGACAATGTAAAGTCTTAGAAAAATAAGTTTACATCTCTAAATATGCTTCATGAAAAATAAGAAAAAAAAAGGCAAAGGCAAAAAAATCAGCAAAGATGGAGATACATAAACCTCCGCATTGAAATTTGTCTTCGCGTTTGTAGAGATGGCAATATATGAATTAATTTGTAAACTTAATTTGAAACTAATCTATTTAAATCGAATTCGGATTTAATTTTAGATATATTAGGGTCTTCAGATCAATCCAAATTGACTCGATAATTAAATCGATTTGAATTAGAATTGACTGAAAAATTAATTTATTTAATTTATATAATATTTAATTAATAGTTAAAAATATTTAAAATAATACGCTCAATTTTAATATTTATATATTTTTTACTTAATTATCATATTTTTATATCTACTAGTTAGAATTAATTTAATTTTTTTTTAATAATTTTAATTATTAAATAATTTCAATCAAGTTGATCAGATTATTAAATATATTAGATTAAAACTGATAATTTTAAATGAAATAAATATGTCGGTCAAATTAAAATTAAATGTTATTAAGTAGATTGACTCAAATCTGATCGTTACATTTGGAATGTTTGAGATTATTTATAAATAAAGTTTTTTACAATAAAAATATTTTTATTTTATTTTGATAAATGATTTTTATTATTTTAATCTAAAAAAATATAAAATCATTTTATTACTTTCTAAATTTTTTAATAAATTTTATAAACTATTATAAAAAATTTATTAAAAATATAAAATGAAAAGTGATAAGAAGTTTTTTAATAATGAAATAACAAACGGCTACTATATATTTGTATTAATCCACTGTTCTTTCACAAAACCAAAACCATGAAACCTGCCATGAATTCAGGAATTAGAACTTCCGTTTGTTCCGCTATAAACAAACACAACCCCATGTTCATTCCCAACAAGGCTTCATTATCAACTTCATTAATCCATCCACATATTAATTCAAATTAATAATAATAGCAATAATAATTATAAATTACATACTAATATAGAAAAAAGTAACACGCAAAGGGCTCGTTTACCAATTCATCTAACTCTTTTTTTTTAATTCATTTTTAATACAAACTAAATAGAAAACTTAAGATAATTTTTTTTATCAAAAATTTGTTTTTAATTAAATAAATTTTATTTTTATTTTATTTTATTAAATTTATTTCAAAAAAGTGAATTTATCTAGATGTAAACACACCCAAAGAATTCAAAGAAGAAATGAGTGACCAATTTTGTTGGATTCATTTCATGTCTCCCAAACCATGAGCCAGCATTATCTTAGGTTCATTCATGATGATTCCCATCTATAACCTAAAAGGTAAGGAAAATTAACACAATGTTGGGTGTATCAGTTTGAAATGAACTCTGTTTTTTTTTTTTACCAAAACTTTATTTTAAACACAACAAAATACCAAAATTTATTTTTGAACTCATTTTCAAACAACTATAATTAGACTCAAAAACTCTATTTTCTTCTCAAACTAACTTTTTAAAAACTTACTTTAAGGTTTGTTCTTTTACACACAGAAATGATTTCTCCATTTAATTTATTTTTTATTATAAAAAATACAAAAAATCACTTTTAATTTATTTTTCAATATAAAAAATAAATTATTTTTAATAATACTATTTTTAATAATTTATTTTCAAAAATTTACCTTCGAAAAACTCACTTTTAAAATAAAAAGAACACGCACTTATTGAAACTCACTTCCCTGCAATTTATACATGCTCAATACATAGAAGACCAAAAAAAAAAGATTGATAATCACAAATCAAGATGTGTACCCTTTCTCTTTTTCTTTCTTTTTTCTACTCCATCTTAATAATTTCCAATCACATCTCCATCACTGTTTTGTTGTTGTTGTTGTTGTTCATCTTGTTAGCTTTCCATTATGGAGAGCAGGCAACTGCATATCTGCTGCTTTTCTCATTCCTTTGCTGCTGCAACTACATAGCAAATAACCAATGAAACTACTTGAACCATTACTACTACTGTTATTGTTGCTACTGCTGCTGCTATTCACTCTACTGAAGAACGGTGCTGGCACGTTGATTACTGGATTTATTCCATACCCTGTGCTGCTTCTCTGGTTACCAGAGTAGTAGTACGTTTTTCCCCAGGAACTGGAAGCACCATTGTTGTTGTTGTGGTTGTTGTTCAAGAATTTTGTGAAATGTCGGCGTCGAGGAATTGGAATTGGATTCTGGTTTGGCCGACAACCGACGGACTTGCTCCGAGATAGCAGAAACGGGCAGAAAACTCCGGCCTGTTCCGGGCTATTAACAGTACCATTGTCACCTACGCTGCTGCTTCGACGGAATCTCCAGAACAACGATCTATGCGCTAAATTCGACGATGGTGCCCGTCTATCAGAAATGGTGGCTGTTGTTGTTGTTGTTTCTTGTTCTTCTGGCTTCCGTCTTTCTTCCACTGCAATTGCCATGACCTCTCGCAAGCTCTCTCGCTTACGTTGTACAACCGGAAATTCATCGTTGACATGATCATCCACTGATGATGAACCCTGCTGCAATGCTGTTGATGCAGCAGACGAAACAGTAGCGGTAGTAGTAGTGACACCTGCCGAGGAAGTTCTTATCGGTTGAGGAAGAAGCTTGCCATCAGAAAAAAGCTCGTCGGCGGAAGACGGTTCCAGCAATAGAGATGTTTCACGACTCAGACTGAAGTCGAAGTCGTCTGTGCTCTCCGATGACATTAACAGTGATGTGTCCATTCTACAGTCATCTTCCACCGTTACCGAACGGTCTGTCGGTGACAGATCATGCGAGAAGGAGATTCTTGGACTGCTTGCTGCCAACGACGATAAACTTATCTCTGCAGCCATGGGACGAAATGAAAACAAAGTAACAAACGAACAGTTTTGGTAATATGAAAGGTTTTGTTGTGAATGATTGAATGGGTTTTGGTAGGGAATGGAATTGAAGAATTGTACGAGAAAATCTGTAAGGTTTTTTTCGGATTGATTGCAGAGAATTGAAGGGTTGTCACGAGAATAATAAAGAAGAGAGAGACGAAGAGGAAGAAAAGCAGAGATGGTTTTGGTGCTGCTGCTGTTGTTGTTACCGTCCCTACCAAAGGAAGGAAAGAAAATGGTAGAAGAAGAAATTGATGAAGATTGCAGGGTTTTGTACCTCAAGTTTGGGTTGGTGGCAGATTGAGTACTTATATTTTGGATTTTGGCATTTGAGGTACCTGGCGGTATCTCTCGAGGCTTGTTTACTTGCGAGAGTAAGTGAGTTTCTAAAAAAATATAATTTTAGAAAATAAAGTACTGAAAAATGAGATTGCAAAAATAAATAAACATAAAAATATATATTGAACTCACTTTTTGACGAGAGAAAATTTTTTTGAATAAATAAAACATGCGCTTCGTGTAGAATAGCTTCAGGCAACAATATTGCAGATGCTGCAATTCAAACATACAAAAAAAAAAAAAATAGAGCAGTGTTATATCATAAGACCTACCAGTGCCTAGCTAGTTAACCGTCAAATTCAAGGGATGGGCACTGGTTGTCTGATATTGATAATAAATTCAAAAAGCTCTTAAATCATGATAGCAAACGAATGAAATAAGACGAATTTTGAACATAGTTGTTTCAGCATATGAAGTAAAAGCTATAAACTCAAAACTCACCATATGTGTGGCAAGTGCACTTCAGAATGGTAGCACTTGTACCATAGCTCAAGTAGAATACAGGACTTACTACACAAGGTTCACAAAGGAGAAGCCGAAAGAAATCCTTTTGTAGTGCCTTCGTAACAAGTTAATTACAAAACTATGGACAACTAATTGGGGGTTATATCAAAACACAAAGAATTTTGCCAAGGCATATGGTGAACTCTATCCACAAGAATCCCTTGCTGTTAGCTAAGCTTTAAAAAAAAACTAACATTTTATAACACGATTTTACTCTATCAAAGATCCACCACATCAAACTTTACTTTAGGGTCCATTTATACATCAGACAGTGATCGTAAATTGGTCCACCTTCAAGTGGTTGTGGGTGAGGATGAAATCCCCTTTGCTGTCAATCCCTTATGACAGACCTGCCACCAGGAGTTGTTAGTCAAAAAATACCATGAGTTCTGCCAATACAGATGTAATAGATTAGTGTTCGTGTATCATCATTAAATTCCAGCTCCATGCTTTACAGCGTGTCGCAATAGTTCAAGAATTTCATAAGATTTGTGCACAAAGGTTTAATACAAAGAGACTACTCGTGTTTCACAATAATTTTATTCAATACACTTTAGGATTTTCTGCCTTCTACACGAAATGCATCAACTTAAATAAAGTCTTTTGGGACCAAAACTATAAACTGTAAACTAGAACCTACAAGAACTATCAATCCTGTTGTACATTAAGTAAAGCTGGACAAAATAGGGAGGTTCTTTCAATTTACGCCTATATTTTACTCGACTCTGTTTACTGTATGTCACATTAGTTATATAACTATCAGTACACCAGTGATGATCAAATAAAGAAAATTTCAAGGAACCAGAGCCCCAAACAATTAGAACAATGCACATACCTGCAGCATCTCTTGGTGCCATAACAACAGCAATGGCTTCAGCCAACATGATCTAAGTCAAAATCAGAATCGATTTAGTCAGAAATTGGTATATATGTACTTATTTCTGAAACTTGATGTCTATAAAAAGATGGTTTGACAAAAAGGTAGTGTTATTCCTATTTTTCTGCAGAGCAAGAATCGAAGATAATTAATACATGAAAAAGTATTAAGTGTTATTCCAAAATGGAATCAGTAAGCCATGCCCTCTTACAAGTGAACCTGCAAGCACCCCACATGTTTTCACTTTTCTGTCAGTATTAGACTCGCCAAATATTATAAAAGTCTCCATCATTCTTCTGGACTGAAAAATCGAACTAAGAAAAGAAGAAATAGGGGGGAGGTGGAGGAAGGAGGACCTCATAAGATATGTTAACACATAGCATCCAATTCATTATTGAAGAAGTGTATAAAATTCTACCATATGAACTGCCAGGAGATTCTACTACATAACTGCCAGGAGATTTCAGAGGGAATAACTCATCCTTCAAAGTTATGTTTGCAAGTTGAGAAGAGAAAACCGCATCCTGTACTTCAGTACGGACAGGCAGAGCAGAAGGTTTTCTGACAAATTCCACCTTAGTGGAGTCACCTGGAACATCAACCAAGTTCCCAAATCTTTGGAAACATGAGTTGTACTATCATCCAGCAAGGAAAGGACTTCCTCAAAAAAGATCTTTCACTTTCAGGAGTAGAATTATCCTTAATATCTGTATGCCCATTTTGTGCAAGTGGTTGTAGGCTGATCATAATAGAGAACACAGTTTGGTGATTAATCAGAGCCATCCTAAAATCTTATAAATATAATTTGTTACATCGCACATTTACTCCTTATTATGACACAAAATCTCAAAATACAAATAAATAACTTCAAGTTTTTACCTAGGAATCCTCAACAGGAGTTAGATCAAGACTAGTTGGGTACTGAACCTTCATTAACCAACATAACCATGCTACTGTAAAATAGCAGAGGTTGGACTAAGTAACTTATTGCATACCCCTTTAGTAACAGTTGGCTGCTGCCATTGCCCATAAAGTCCATTTGGGCCTGAAATGGAATGCCTCGATAGGGTCCATCCTTCGGCCGCGAGATGTTTAATATACTAAAACAAAAGAAGGAAGTTAGGGTAAACACAGCAGGGCTCTTGCTTGATGCTCCTCTTACGCAAGAAGTATTTGACCTTGCAGCCCTAAAATAAAGGAAGAATTTTGAAACCATCAAAACAAGATTTGGATAGAAACCACAAAGGCCAATCTGAATATGTATCATGTGTTGGTCCTTTCCAGAACCACAAGCTAAAATAGCCATCTGGTATAAGAAGTTACAATGCTCAAAATAATGAGATTTCAGCTCAGTAAGACAGGGGTCCTGGGTTTAAACTTTAAGGAAATGTACCACTTTCTGGGATCTTTGTAGTGCTATTCAAAACTCTTGAGTAGAAGAAGTTGTTCTATTTTACCTGAAGCAGGTGTGTCAGATGCCAAGGATAAGGAGGTGGAGTAAAATGAAGGTGGTACAAAAGAATGAATAGTCTCAAAACTATAGGTGGCTTCACAGAATAATGGGAGTGGATGGGGCCAGATGGAGAACCTAAATTCTTGTGCTACAATTTTTTCCCACTCTTAGAAAGGAAAGTACTAGGAAATTACAATTACAACGGAGATACTTTCTAACATGGGGCCAGAAGTATTGCCCACACAATTATTGTCTTTGGGCAATCTAATTTAGAACGTAAACAATGTAGAGACTGGGAATGATAACTTGTAAAACATGAACACATGGGAAAGATGACTAAACCAACAAATTTAGGTAAAGCTAGCATGGCTTAGATCAGAAACAAAGGATGGATGATTTTACAAAGATGCCGCTATATTAAACTGAAATTCAACAATGCACAAGTAAATAGATATCTCGTGATAGAAGTTGCTCTTGTTAAACAAGACAGGTGGAACTGTTAATCAAGACCTGCAATGACCTTGTCTTTAGTGACCTATTTGAAGATCTGGTTTTCAATATAAGAATAATAGCTTCAGATATAAGGCTTGGTCAATATTGTTTGGATTCCAAACCAGTGTCAAAAGATCCCCACTCCGGATAGGCAACAATTACCAGATGGTCACAATGCTTAACTATTGTGTGATTGGTAATGAGAGTCATTCTTTTAGTTTTCAATTACACTACAGGTAGCATTGTGAGTTGACAGGGCTCCTTGCCACCTTTTGACTTTTTGAACTCAATAAGAGACTTTAAAGACACCAATCACAAGCATTACAACTACAGACTACAATACTATCCACCAGAACCATCTCTACTTCAATAAATAATGGTCTTTAAACAATGAACATAATTTGCAAATGCATGCGGATACATGAAATCTGCATAAATGTACGTATATGCGAGTATAGATGATTAAAATTAGATCGGCTCATTCTTTTGACTAGAACGAAAAAATGTGTTTACCCAATTAGTATTGTAGTAAATAGTTCACATCAGAAAAGTGCTAATTGGTTAAATATTTCCCAAGTTACTTGGGATCAAAAAGGTCAAAATTTTAACGCTTATTCTCTCAATTCCAATCAAATGCAACTGGATCTAGTATAGTATGAAGTGGCGATCAAAACATATGTGGATAGAACTTACAAAAGTGTCTCCAAAAACAAGTAAGTATTTATGGGCCTTATCCTTTTTTTAGGTTCACTAGGATTCTTTAGTGGCTGAACTTTCAGTTATCTTCGTAGGAATCTGATATCCGTAATTTCTTCTCAGTAAATCTTTTCTTTTTTTTTTCTAGAGGGTCACGTGATGTCTTTCTATGTGATCGCAGGTCTATTCATTAGTTCTTATTTGTGGGTGTAAGAACCTTTATTGCAAGAGTTAAGTTTGATTAAGAACATTTGGTTATAATGCACAGTTCTATGAAAAGCTTGAAGGCTATTAAAATTCCCAGACAGTGCCTATTGAATTCCTGAATTTGAGATAAGAATAAAAAGAAACATTCCTCAGTCAGAACTGGTGTAAGAGGTCTTCTAGCAACAGTCTTTCATAGTGAATATTAATCAAATAATCCAAAAGACACTTTAAAGATATCTTTCATATTAAGCAGCAATCTAATAGGTGGAAAACACTTTAAAGATATTTTTCATATTAAGTGGCAGTCTAATAGGGAAAAACACATTAAAAATTAGTTTCACTTATTTCTAAGCAGCAAAAATAACTGATTGTCCTCACATTTCTAGTCTTTTCTGGCCAACCTAAGGATTAGGACTCAATAACAATTGCATTATGCAAGCACATAGGTTACTGATACGAATGTAATGACCAAAGCTACAACTATTAAAAAATTGATGAGGGATTATAGCACAAAGGGAGTCAAAGGCATAACAGGCTTATAGAATGGCATGGGCCTTCATTTTCTGTGACATATTCAGTATTTTTTTGCTCCAAGCAAAAGGCAGTTCTCCACCAAGCAAACAACACTATCACACGTCATTTATGATCTTTCTACAGCTCTAAACAAATAAGCATTTCATATACAAACCAAAAATAAAAATAAACCTTATTTCTTACAATTTACGCTCCATGAGCTTAGCTTGAGAAAACTTGTTGCTCTGGATACCGAGTTTTTCAGAACTGCAGAAAGCCATTGCTTAACATATCTCCAGGAACCTGCATATCTAATTAGTTTACTGAACTCAGCTTTACTAAAGGATCTAATTAATAATTGTAGAAAATCACCTTACTTAAGGTAGTATATCCAGCAAACTGCTCATTGACTGATCACTCCATTTAAGTATTTACAGGGTTCCCTTGGTATCCATGGATGCAGCCATTTATTCACTTCTACATTTCTTGTTTAATCCACTATCGTGGGCTGGACTTGTGGCTTTAATGCTTCCATCTTAGTAAAGACATCTAAATTTTCTGGATGAGATGAATGTCAAATAAGTCTTTTTGTATTAATTTCATGCCTAACAGGACAAACGTCAACTCTGTGGGATTAATTCAAATAAGAAGATGTCGGTCATTTACAAAGAAGATAAAGGCAGAATCTGGAAGCATACTAGAAGAAGCTCCAGAGCAGCAATGAACCATGAAATAAGATGAGGTTGAAATATACCCTTCTATACAAAGACTTTCTCTTTGTTGAGAAAACTGGAAGTCTCGATGCTGGGGTATGGTCTCAGTTATCATACTACAGCAAGAAGAAATAGGCCCATAAGACAAATAACCCAAACACTTCATTATATATAAACAGCAGTGTAACAATGCATCAGTGGCTTAAATTTGAAAGCTGAAAGACAACGAGATTATTGCCTACCTGGAAACAAATCTTATAAGCATTGCATATAGGTCTATGATATTTTTCTCCTGTTTGTAGATGTCATCCTGAACCAGAAAGGCAATATGAACGTGAACTTTCGATAATTACATTCCCCAAATAAGAATTCTACAAAATGAATAAGCTTCTCTTCAGAAGTGACTTTTCATTCTATTTAATGAATCCTGGAGATCCCCGTAAGTCTATGGCATTAAACCCTTTTACCTATCCAACCCTATTAGCATATCAAGAAGTAAGGAACATTTATTGTTTATATAAACTTTTCAAGGAACATTTTGCAAGTCTTCCCCGAATGCACTTTAAGAGACCAACATCAATCTTACTTTATGGCTGCATTTTCTCACTCTATATGTGTGTTCCCTCATGTAGTGCATAAAAAGTTAAAAATTGAATGTATTTTGCCAATCTTGTTTTATAACATTCTTTCCACAATACAACTTCATGAATTGCACAAACTGCTATGGGCAAGAATGTTATATGACCAATGTCAGAAAAAAGTTTCTGAGTGGAGTAAAAGAACGTGGGATTGTAGATCTCTTCCGTAAAGATTGGAATGATGGTGTCCATAGTTAGATATCAAATATCATAAACGAATCCAAGTTGCAATCAACTGGTACCATGCAGTACAATAAGCATTCCTTCTTTTCTTTGCAAAGCATCTTTCATTCATTAAATTATTCAAGTTCTCTGGTTCTACATTCACTTAACAGCATTGAATATACTACAATTACAGCAATAAAACTTGAAGTTGGGCCTTTAAGTAAACCAGTTTCAATGTAAACAAAATCTTCTAATTTCCATCAGAAACCAATCAAGCGATTCAAAAATTTTTCATTCACTAAGAAACATCTTCAGTTCTTAGGAAACGAGCTCGATCGATCAAACTAGCATACAACCAAACCTATAAAAAAAAAACAAATATTCTAAAAATATTTAAGAACCTGCTTGATTGGTTGTTTGCGATCTGGTAATAAATCCGGAGGGAAATCCGATTATCGACATCGAGCTTCTTCGCTCTACCAGCGATACTGATTGTACCCGAGTCACTCTCATCCCTCTCTCTCGATTCCCGGAATTTTTCCGGCGAGAAGAATGAAGCGAGACGAGAGGGGCAAATTTGGGAAAAATAATTGATTGAAGTCTCTGAATAAAAAATAATAAAACCAGGGGTTTCCTCAAAATCGTAGAAAAGATTAATAACTTGCATAGTCAGGCCATGACTTTATTTATGGCAGTAAGTATCAAGTAACGATAATGTAGGATATAAAGAGACCGTTTGTGATTTCGTTTTCAAAAATTAATTTTTTAATTTTTAATTATATATCCAATTTTTTATAAGTTTTTATAAAATAGATTTAAAACTTCAGAAAATATAAAGGTAAACATAATAATAATATTATTATTTATTATTGTTTTTTAAAAATAATAATTAATATTTTTTAAATAAATAAAAATATTTTTTTGTTTTAAAAGAACGCTTTTAAACGCTCTCTAAGTCCAAACATGTTTTTTTTAAAGTATATTTTTTATATAAAGCACAAATTTATTTGCATTTTCTTTTGTCAGAAACTAGGCGCCTCAGTGTCGCATAATCAAACAAATTAGTACATAATCAAAATAAAATAAAATATAGATAAGTCGAGCATAAAAATCTGATATTAAATATGTGCACTGAATAAGTTTTTTATATATAAATTTTTAAAAATAAATTTTAAAAATAGTATTACTGAAAGTGAATTATTTATATTATTTTCATAATAAAAAGTGAGTTGAAAGTAATTTTTGTTATTTTGTGTTATTTTATGTTTAAAAATGAGATATTAAAAATATAAGGAAATGAGTTTTTGGTTAAAATAACACACTCTAAAATATTCAGAACTTCTTTATTTATAGAGAGTGAAGCTAAAATAATGATCTTACTATGCAGTTAATCTTAGATTCTTTAGCTTTTTAAATAAGTTTATTCTAATAATTTTATTCTCCAATTTGTTATATAAAAATTTTCATATCGTCTTCTGACAAGTAAATAGAATTAAAATATTAAATAATATGTTGTTACATGTTTTTTGTCTCTTACAAGGACATGTTTATTAACACTCCAAATTTTAATTTTTTAAACTTAGTTTTAATAAAATAACAAATATTTATAATAAATTTATTTTATCAAAAAAATGTTAATTTAATTTTAAAACTTACTATTAATATAAAAAATTAATATAAAGAGTAATTAAAATTTTAATAATTTAATTTATTTTAATTTATTTTTAAAACTCTGAAAACTCAAATTCATCTACTAAATAAACAAGCCCAAAAAGTAATATAAAAATAATGAAATGTTTGTAAGTATTTATAAAAAAAAGTTTTTGAATAAAAAATATTTTAAATATACTTGTAAATAAATTATCTTTTTTACAAAAATAATAAAAATAATTAATTATTATATAATTATTCATACTTTAAAATATTTTTAAATATGGTTTTGTTATCTATTATTAAAAATTATAAAATAAAATAATCGAAAATCAAAACAAAAACGTTCGCTAAACAAATTGTAACCGCAGGCAAATCACCTCACGTCCAAGTAGAAAACATTCTTAAAAGGTACAATTTTAAAACCACTTTCAGGCATCATTCTGTAATTTAAATTACAAACTTATCCTTTTCCCGCGACGAAGAATCCCAACCCAGCACCAGCCGCCGAACCGTCGCTATCGAGCACAACCACGAAATCACAGTCGTCCATTTCATATCCTCTCACCAAATCCAACGGACATTCTTGAATTCGTGGCAGATCCACCGCTCAGCCTTCACGGATTCTCAACAACGACGACAAGAATTCGAATATCGAATCCGACATATGGTACGATCGTATTTTAAATGCATAAAAATAAATTTAAAAGAATAAATTTATAAAAATAAAAGATTATTTAAAAAGAGATAAGAATAAGTCTTTTTAAAATATTATTTAAAAGTAGATCACAACAGAAAGTAAACTTTAAGAATTAATTCAAATACGTGAGTTTCTCAAAATTTTCAATTTGAGATGAAAAAATTAGAGTGACGAGATTTTAGAAATCGACCTGTAACAACATTTTCCCTCGGTCTATTAAAAATTCCGAGATGCTCATATGATCTCGACCGTCAAATTTGTCTCTCCAACAAATCAAACAGACTACATTCATTATAAATATCGTGCGGCAAATTCAAAAATTCAACCTTTTCAATTAAACATATTTATTAACAAATCGGTATATGAATCCGAATTCAAAGTCCGAATAAGACACATGCAATAGAAAGAACCTTGAATTGTTATGTAATTACGTATATGCTATTGATTGTCGGTGAAACGTAATTTGAACGTAATTCCGAAGAAATTCGGTTCTCTCCCGCGCTGGTATATAAAAATCTTACCAATTCGTTTCTCCAAAACACAAACACAAGAACGTTTAAAGCATTCTATTTCTTCTCTCTAACTCTCACCGACGACAAAAGATCCGGTGATTTCTCTGGTAATCTTACCTCCGTCGATGACAACCCTAGTTTCAGAATCAGGAGAAGAGTTCATGGGCATCGGCGTTAACAGTGTGAGATCGGGTCACCTCTCTCGGCGGCTACACAACTTCGATTTCCCAACACTAAGCTGGGGATCTCATCGACTCTTCCGTTGCTTGAACAACAACAATCCTTCTTGTTCTACAGAATCAGTTCCCCCAATTGTGAATTCTCCGGTGGAAACAACGGTTAGATCGCAATCGATGCCGAAATCGGAATGGGGAACTGATTTGAAAGAGAATAGCAAGATCAACGTCGAGATTGCTGGAGAAGAAGATGGATTGAATACGGAGGCAGCAAGACCGTGGAATCTTAGAACACGGCGAGCGGCTTGTAACGCTCCGGCGGCACTGCCGGAGACATCGCAGAAGAAGCGGAAGAAGAACGGAAACGGGAGTAATATTAATAATAATAATAATTCGGATCGTTCAGGTTCTCCGTCATCGCCTGTGCCTCCGTCGCCGTTGAAATCGAATTATGGACGTTTGAGATCGGAGAACAAAGATAAAGAGGAGGAGAAAGGGGAACGAAGGAAATTTTCGGTGTCTCTGACGAAGGACGAGATCGAAGAGGATTACTTGATGCTGAAAGGATCAAAGCCGCCGCGGAGACCGAAGAAGAGACTGAGGAATGTGCAGCGGCAGCTCGATGTAAGTGAAAAATATACAATTTTTGTTTTGATTTTCTGTGCTTGAAGCAGTTTGATCCGGTGAACTTTTTGGTTGGCTGTTGATGGATTTGGGTTTTTAGGAGAATTAAGATTCTGGATTTCTTTGCTATTGCTCTATTTTGCTGATTCTTTTAAGTTTGATTGTTCTGATTTTTTCCCCCTCAAGTTGTTTGGTTTCGGATTTGGTTTTTCATTTTTAAGGGATGGGGGTGGGATACGGATGTAGGAATCTCTAAGAAATTTTGAGTATTTGTTTTCTTTAGTAGTTTGGATTTGTTGAATTGAGTGCTGCATTCATTTGGAGATTGCAGGAGGAGAGAAGTGGTAGAATTTCTCTCTCTCTCTCTCTCTCCATTTATGATCCTTAAAGCTGTTTGGGTTTGTGGGTTTGTGAAGGTGCTGGATCTCCTATATGTTGAAGAGACTAGAATCTCATTTTACTGTTGAATTGTTTTTTCTCTTGTCTGGAGTTGTCTTTTTGAAGTGTCTTGATAAAGGAAGCTGTAGGATTTTTCATAGATGTTGGAGCTATGAGATTGATGCTTCTCGGTGTTCTACGGATGGCATGGATTTGTACATTTATTTGGTTAATAAGTTTTAAAGAATTTTGTAGTGGTTTCCTTGCTAAATCATATTTGGGGTTAGTCTTGGTAATTTCGTTTCTTTAGACAGTTTGATTGCCAAAGTATTGGATTTTTAATTTTATTGAAAGGCGGGTGACTGGAATTTCATTTCCCAAAAAGTTAGTACTGTTTTTGATGGATTTAATTTGGCATTCTTCATGTGGTTATGATTTGTAGAAATTCTTACACTCAATTTTCAGGAAGAAGATGGTAGCAGTTTTCTAGATTAAATTATGATTGATTTTTGTAGATTCGTTTATTCTGATCTTTCTCTCAGTGAGTTTGCTTTGTGGATATATCAGCTTGAAGATTTGATTTTCTTTTTTGGATGATTGTGATCATTTTGACTGTATCAATATTCAATATATGCAGACCCTTTTTCCTGGTTTATGGCTGACGGAGGTCACAGTGGATACTTACAAGTTACAGGACGTCTAAGTAGGGTAATCGTCTTCCAAAAATTTCTCATTTTTTGTTCTCACTTCCCTCTCATTTTCATTTTCACTTGTTTCACAATACTCTTCCATTCTCTCTTGATAGTATCTTTCCCCTCCTGATGTTCTGATGTATGGTTAAGATCTCATTAGTGAACTTGATTCTTATGCTCATTTCTTTGTTGCAGAATAAGTCTGGATGAGTCTATGATGGTTAAGCCGCATCAGGAGAAAGCTGTTCTGTTTTTCAGGTTTATAACTTATACTGTAGTGTTGTGATGGTGGTTGTTATGCATTTGCAGCACGGTTCTCCTTGCTGTGGTCATGGCTCACCTTCTTGTAAATTCAAAATCCAATAAAGCAGCCATAGTTTTCTTCTGATTTTTTTGTTAACTTTGCCCACCTCAGCTTGGAATTTGTGGAACTTAGATTTTACATTTCTGCCTATTTTTGACAGATCTAGGTCGGGGTGATATTATATATTACACAGATACAGTAGAAGTCATCTCTTGTTATACATCCATTAATTTCGGTCTGTTGTAGGCAGAGGCACTTTTACATGTATTTATTGCCTTTTTTTGCGTAGTCAAGGCATTTTAAATATTAAGATTTAAATCTCACTTCTGATGAGTATATTGGTTGGTTACCAGTCTGATGTTGTCCTGACGAAGGAGCTGTTGTCATTATAGGAGCTAGAATTAACCTTCTCTTCGACTGCCAGTTGCAGAATTGTGTGGCTTTTTTATCACTTACATACTGAAAATAATATCAAAATCAACTTGTTTCCCCTCCTTGTTTATGATGCATACTGCCATGACTATAAATATATTGATTTTGTTCTTGTGGTGAACACAATGTTAGCTGGTGAGTTATTGTATAAGTGATCTTTTTGCTGCTTGTTTCTGCAAAGGCATCCCTGAATGTCATTACAGAATGTCCTTGTTGCCTTGCGGAGGTAATTGTTCCATTCCTATCTATTCTTTGGTTTTATGTTCTTCTTTTGTAATGTTACTGGACATGCCTTTCTCTGCCGCTATATGTAATGCACTTTATGAATACTAATTGCATCAAGTTCAATTGCTAGGATGGTTTTTGTATGGTAAAGTATTAAGGGAAGCTCTCAGGTCCCCTAAGTATAGAGTATGATGGGTTGTATGCAGTCATGTTGACCACTTCTTTCTGGTCTATGAATTGTATTGTGCAAGTGGGCAACAGTAAGCCTGGTTCAATTCAGTTGGAGGCTCTGATTTGGTTTAAAGTGAATACTTTTGCCGATTGTGTCAAATTTGACAATTGGTAACTGGAAACTTAGTTTTATCGTGAGTATACTTTTTGTCAGTGCTGCTGATTCTTTTGCCCCCCGGAAATGGATCAAGAAGGACTTCACGTTCATTCAGTGTCGGTTTGTCATGTTAAGAATTGGATTTTCCACAAAATGTATTGTAGCTCTTTGACTGAACCATTTTCTAATTTCTTTTGCTACTGGAAGTTGCATGCTGTTTGCTAAGAGGACTGCCAGTAGTTATCACTTATAAGATCTCTATGCTTCCATTTTTCTCAATTTCTTCTTGAAGTTTGAAATAGAAACTCAGTCAAGTTCCATTCTGACTGGTAACCTTGTACTCTGTTCATGATGAAGCCTGTTGCGGCATATTGCAATGTTCGAACAAGATTCAAAGCGCTGTTTGAACTTTTAATTCTCAGAGAACTCGATAGGGATTAGAGACTGGTGTTGAACTTGAAGACCTGATTCCAGAAGGGCCACTTATGCTTCGGCTAGCCCGTCAACAGGCGCAGTTGTTGTAAGTTGAGATTATTTTTCAAAGAGAAAAAACTTGTAAGCCTTGCTGGAAGATTTTGTAGTTCTTCATTCTACAAATGGATTCCTCATCTGGAATGTAGAGCGATGTTAATTAACCTGTGTTAACCAGGAACATGGCATTGAAAATTTAGTTTACTTGTTCGGAAATGAGTTTCTAAAATCTCACAGTGCTCTATTTGTTTATAATCGAATAAATGAAGTAATTAAGCAGCTACAGATCAAGTCATTAAAGAAGAACTTGTGTCGTCGTAATCAAACACTAATGAATTATGAGCCAATCATCATGCACTACTAATACAACCACCAGCCCTTATCCACTCTGTCTACAAAAGATGAAACGTAAAAAGAAACAAAATATTTCGGAGCATGTTTTCCAATATATATTTTATAAATATTTAAAAATTTTATTTAAAAATTAAAAAATATAAAAAAATTTACGTAATAAAATTTTTTTATTATATAATTTTATAATTTTTTTAAAAGAAAAAATAAGATTTATTTTTCAAAAAAAAAATATTTTTTATTTTAAAAAAATTTATTTTATAAGCACTTTCAAATATCTCTAAAATTTTGTTTTTATCATACACAGAAACCAAATAATATGATTTTAACTCAACGGCAAAATAGACCAACATTTACTAGATATTTTGAAGTGATTATATAAAAGACTTTCTTAAATAAAATTTTTTTAAACAGGCTCTACTTATTTTATCTAAAAAAATAACAATACAATCTTACATATAAGTTTTTTATACTTTTTTAAAATTTTAAAATATTCTATAAATTTTATTAAAATATATAAAAAATTAAATTAAAAAAGCTAAAAAGTAATCACAAACAGCAACTTAGTTGTAAAACATGTCCTACAATTATTTCAATACAGTATCCACACGCTATTTCGAACATAATCTTTTTCTGTTTTTTTAGAAAAGAACTTTTCTTAAAAAGTTCAATTCAAGGAGAATACTGTGACTTATATGCAACATAGTATAGACAGATCCTGACCGTCCAAATTGATTCAGAAATTGATCCTAATCATAAATAAATTCAGATCTGCAAACAATCGATTATATCGATGACTTAGTGTGATCCGATTTGATCCAGACCGATCGACGGTTGACCTATAGTCCCGCCAGCTCGAGTCACTTAAAAAAATTTATATGATTTTACAAACAAAAAATAAGGTTGTTAACAGATAACTTAAATAATTTATATTGTTAACCAATAATCATTATATGATTATAAATTATATGATTTGTTAACAGATAACCATATCAAAAAATTTATATGATTTATATGTTAAGTCGTTAAGAGATAACTATAGATATGTAATATAGATGACTTACATAATCTCAAAATAAACAAATCTTAACCTTCATATGAACAAGATTTTTTGCGAAATCCCGCCTGAGCTAGACAAGCTACAAAAGCTCACAAGCTTGTTTCTTTGGAAAAACTCTGTCACTGGCATAATTTTAAAACCCAATCCGATGTACAATCTGAAAAAGTTACCAATCATCGATTAATCAAACGAGTCACCAGATCGATCTATTGAGTCCAATTAGATTTATTAAATAAATATTAATATATAAATATAATTATATGTATTATATAGTATTTTTTGTAGTAATTATTAAAAAATTAAAAAAATAATTGTATAAAAAAATATTGAATATGTTTTTAAAATTATATTTTTTATATTTTTTAGCTACAGTATTTAAAGACAATAGCCAAAAAACTTAACGTATAATAAAATCTCTATATTTTATGTATTACAAAAATAAATTATCTACACTATATTTTATTTATTGATTACTTTCTAATAAAATATAAAAGATGAGAAAACAAACTAATAACATAAAAGTATCTAATAAAGTGCATATTTTAGAATACTAATAAATGTGCTTTTCTATTTTAAATAAATATATAATTTTTTTTAAAAAAAACTAAAATCGGATCGATCCGTCCAATCGGACCACTGAATTGACTCGGGACTCGGCCGAATCGCTTGCTCGATCCGATTTTATATTAATTCGATCTGGAATCAGTACCGAATTGTCGGTTTTCAGTCCAATCCGGCTGATCCGGATTGAGTTTTAAATCTATGGTCACTGGTCCAATACCATCACTGTTGTCCAACTGTTCTGCGCTTGTTGTTCTTAACCTCTCATCAAACCAGCTCGCCAGAGAAAACCCGCCTGAGCTCGGCAGCCTTTTCGGTTCATGAATAGCTTCATCTCTCTGACAACATGATCATTGGCCGTGTTTCTGTTGAATTGAGTAACTGCAGTAGCTTGACTGCCATGTAGCCGGATGTGTGTTTGACTTTTTATATCTTCAACAAAATTTTTTAATTTTTTATTTTATATTTTTCGGACCGGAAATAATTTTTTATACTATTAAAATTTTTTAAAATTTTATAAAATAATTTAAAAATTTATTAAAAAGTATAAAATAAAAATTTGAAAAAAAGAACTTTTTTAAATATAGACTAAATTTGAAGCTAGATCGGATAAAAAAGACCGACGGAAAGACAGGATAATTGGATTCATTTTTTAAAAATTATTTTTAATATAAAATAAATTCAAAAACTAAAAAATATATAAATATTTTTTTTATTAAATATTTTTGTTTATTATTTTATTTTATTATTTTAAAAATAAGTTTATGTAAAATATAAACACGGACTAAAACAAACAAAAGAAAAGGTGCCACCAGTGCTGTGTTACGTACTACTACAGTAGTACTACACAGTCACTGAATCACAATTCCGTACTTGATGAATTAATTACTTCAACAAACCACACGTTTTCTTTCATTTTCTTTTCTTTTTCTCTAGATTCCATCAATATTGCAAATAAATCTTTTAATATTAAGTTTGGCTGTGCTTTTAAAAAAAAATAGTTTGAATTTTTTTAATTTTAATATTATTATAAAATTTTTATAATATTTATAAAATTTTAGAAAAATTTTAAAAATTTATATTATAAAATTTTATTATTATTAAAATTTTAAGTAAAAAAGAATTCGTATTTGTAAATAGAACACAAATAATTTTTTTTAATTTTTTTTATAAACGCTTTTAAATACCTCAAAATAAGCTATTACGAAAGTGCGAGATTAATTTTTGTTTTTTTGAAAGAAAATTTAAAAATTAATTTATAAAAATATAAATTATAAAAATGAAAAAAATTATTCTATTTCGATGTGTAGTGGAGTTCTCTGGTTCCCCATCACAGGTCGATGAAAACAAGTAAGTATCTATTGTGTGCTGTTCAGGATAAAGATTAACGTACATTTATGTAAACCTTATCTTAATTTTCAAATTATATCTTGATTTCTAGCGAGCGAAAAAGTAAAATTTTTCGAAGAAATTTTATTATTTATGTTTTTTTACTGGACGTTTATTGACTGGTCTGAGATTGATGATCCGAAGTTATTTTGAAAAAAAGTTTTGTTGGGACTAATGAAGTAATAAAAATAAATAACAGTAAAATTATTACGATATATATATTTTAAAAATTTCTTTACATTAAAAAATATTTTAAAATATTGTAAAAAATTATAAAAAATGTGTAATAAAAAGTAGAATTAAAAGTAATACCAAACATTTAAGAGAGTGTTTCTTGTTGCTTTAAATAAAGGAATTTTTATAAAAATATTATTTTCAAAATTTTCTTTTTTAATAAATTAAGAAATGTTAATATAATTAATGTGGAAATAATTTATATATTTAAATTTTTTTAAAAATATAAAAAAATATTGAATAATGAAAAATTAAAATAAAATAAAATAGCTTTTAAATAAGCAATATCAAACATGCACTGATTGATCTTGGAGAGATGAAGAAAGATTTTTGAGTTTGATAAATTAACTTCATCAAAATCAATTAGTTTAATTCTTTCAATATTACATAAGATTGTGCTAATGTTAAACAGCAGATCTATGTGAAAGTGAACATGTTGTCTTTTATGAAAAGAAGCATTTTTTAATATAAAAAATATTTTTATTTTTTTTGAAAATTAAGTTTTTATTTTTTTATTTTAAAAAAATAATAAAAAATTTTATTAAGTAATATTTTTCTACACTTTCTAAATTTTTAAATAAATTTTTTATATATTTATAAAATATAAAATTAAAATTAAAAATTTATGTTTCTGATAAACAATGTGAAACGGGGCGCCCTAACGTACAAGTTGGAAACTAAATTCAAGTTGATCTCTTGATAAAGTTGAACTCCGCAAACTAAACTCGTATGTATAGCCTGCCATCACTATACAAAGTTACATAAGATGCTTACCATCTTCTCTTGTTATTCCTAATTTTTTATTTGTACTGAATTTTCTACAACATTTTTACAAGATCTTTTAAATTTAAAAAATATAATTAAATTCTACATAATAATATTTTATTATTATTTATTTTATTTTTAAATAAAAAAATTTCATTTTTTAATAATATTTAAATATTATTTATTTCAGAAAAATATTTTTTAAAATTACTTTCAAATATTCCTATAAAGGTACATTTGGGATACACTTTAGAAGACTTATGAAATAATTTTTAAATTAAAAATATTATAAAAACTTTAAGAAAATAATAAAAATTAAGTTCCTGTAGTACAAATCTGCAGGATACAGGCTTCAAGAAGTAACAACAAGTGCACATAGGAACATAATGCGGATAGATCATACATCATGTATATATTAATTTTATAATGTATAATTATTTTTTACTTTTGAAATTTGTAAATAAATTTTATTATATATTTAAAAGGTTACTAAAAAAACAAATAGTTATTCAGTTATTTGAAATAATGAGCACTTCAAAAATAACGCCGAACGTCCCTATTAAAGTTCATGTTTGCTAAAAACTCATCAGTCAAAAGAACAACTTAAATAAAATTTTAAAATATTATAAAATATTTATTATGAAAAATAGAAATTAAAAAGCTAGAGTAAATCGAAATCCAAACACATCAAACGGTAGCTTCCTTCATATGAAATTTGGACATTATTATAATAGTTTCTTTTGATATAACAATACAGCATAGAAGTGTTTGAGAGTGTTTTTAAAATATAAAATATTTTTAAAAAAAAATAAATTCTTCTTTTTTAATCTTCCAAAAAATAATTAAAGTACAATAAAAAAATCCACTATATAGAATTTGTTTATATTTTTTAAAATTTTAAATAAATTTTTTAAATATTTATAAAATATTTATTAAAAAAATATATTAAAAAAAATTAAAAAACTGTTTTCCTAATAAGTTGAATCAAGCAGCTCCTATATGAGTACCAATTCACAGGATACAATCATACAAGATATATTTATTCTTATATAACAATACAACTTTTTAAAAGACTTTTATCATTAATATCAAAGGCGTTTACAAATATGAATTTTAATTTTTTTAAAAGAGGTCAATACGAATTCTCTAATTGACCAATGACAATTTAGATAGTCAAAATATTTGATGTTTTCACACCTAAATCCTAATTTTGTTTTAATGTTATCTGACTCTACTTTCTCTTTTAAAATTTTTAGTTCGGACCGATTCATATTCAAGTGTTTCCATTGCTATATCGAGCTTCATTTTTAGTTTCACACTAAATTTTATTTCTGAAAAATTCTACTCTAAGAATGCATTTTAATTACACAGAACTCAGCTGATTTTAAATTTAAATTTAATTTTTTATATTTCAATTTATTTTGAAATTACTAAATTCATCTCTAATTCGCTTTTTGTCGAACTTAATTTTATTAAATTTAGTTTCACAAAATTCACTTCTTATTAATTAAAATACATTATAAATATTATTTCACTTATTTCAGTTGTCATTATAAATTTTACTTATTTAATTTCATTTTTCCGCAAACTCTGTTTTATAAATTTTATTTTTTTGAAACTCACTTTATTGTAATTATATCTAGAGTTAAATTCAGAATTTGTTATGAACATATAGGAGTTTATATGTCGAGATATATTATAAGAGCCTTTTCTATAAACTATAAATTTTTTATATGCATAGTGTTGGGAATGCGGTAGTGTGAACGAACGAAAAATTAGCACAGCGGAATGAATAGCACATATTAGAATCTTGCAATCCAAATTGAGATTGTTAAAGATAAAGAAAGCAATCACACGACACCAAGATATACGTGGAGAAAAACGAAAAAAACTCCACGGTGGTGTGGTCACACCAAAAGAAAATATCACTATAAGATGAGATTACAATGTATGCTTACAACTTTGCTTTCTTGCTTTCCTTCTCTCTTTGCATGCTTTTTTGTATACTTCTCATACATATCACAAATCCCACACATTTGGGACATATATATAGGATGCAAAAAAATCCTTTGTAGCTAGTCCACTAAATAACTAACTCTCCAAAGTAACTCTTTGGAATTAGTTCGTGGGCATAACTTCCTTATGGTAGTTAGATGAATCTGGACATAACTTCCTCATGAATCTGGACATCATTTCTTCATGAATGAATCTGGACATAACTACCATAAGAACTATGTTGGACTAAATGATACCAATAGCTACTTGTGAACTGTTTGATTATAAGCTCATCAAAGTGTCTTTATATCCAACACATAACTATTGACACTATTAACAATAATATAAATACGAAATACAAATTTTGGTAAAAGAGTTTAATGTCGATTCATCTAAGATATGTTTTAAATATACGTAATTAAATTTTATAAAAGTAAAATTCAATAAAAAATAAAGTTCGAGTAAATAAGGGTGCGTTCTTTTACACCCGTAAATCACTTTTTTTTTATTAAAAGTCACTTCTAACTCACTTTTTATTACAAAAAGAACATAAGAAATCACTTCTAACACATTTTCCAATAAAAAAAAAACACATCACTTCCAATAATACTATTTCTAACAACTCATTTCTAAAACTCATTTTCAAAAAATTCACTTCCAAAGCCAAAACAAGACAAAGTAGTGTACGTGGACTATGATAGTTTAGTTTGACTCTGCTGACTTTTTTGTCGCGTGCCAAACACGTGACAAAACTCCTACGCAGCAGCAGTTGTGCACTAGGCATATCAGTATCGAATACGCTTTCGTTGGAGCGGCAGTGACGGTCGATATAAAACCACGTAGTTCGTTCTGTTTCTGTTCTTCCCAAGAAACAAAAACCAATACTCAGGTCACCATTTTCTTTTTTCTTTCGTTTCTTCTTCACAGCAGAACCGCCAGCACCACTGATCCTGGAGTTCTTCGCTGGCACCGATCAAACATGGTTGCTGCCGCCGCGGCCTCTGCAGACGAGAGGGTTTCAACACCACCGGATTATTCTTCTGCTTTGCTGCATGCGGTGGCGGAGAAAGGAGATGGCGACTGCGTCGACGGTGAAGTGGGGCCGCATAGTCTTCTTCTTCTCGGCAATTTCTCTTTTCTTTCTTCGCATTCATGGGGGAACCGCAAACTCTGTTCATCCTATTCTTCTTCTTGTTCTTCTTCTTTCAACCAACACGCGTCCTCCTCCGTGGTTGAGAAGATTTCCGGCGATATTAAAGAAAACAACGGGTTTGGTCTGAAGATCTTTCGGAATCTTTCAATGGATCGCTCAGACGTTGGAAGGGAAGCTTATCGTTCTTCCTCTTCTGCGTACGGAAACACCGCCGACATGTTCGGAAACTCCGGCAATCTTAAGGAAAACAGCAGGACTAATCAGAAACGTCAAGATCAAGACTGCCCTGTTCGGAAAGTTACGTTCTTGGAAATCTCTCGGTCGCCGGAGATAGTAGAAGAAACAACTTCAACTGGGAAGCCATGGAATCTACGGTCGAGGAGAAGCAGACGGTTAGTAATGGACGGTTGGGATGATTCGAACGGTTTGTCGCGGAAACGGTTCTCAGTAGAACTAGACACGGACGAGATAGCTGAAGATATCTATTCCATGACCGGGAAACTTCCCCGTCGGCGACCCAAGAAATTGCCACCTGTCATTCAACGCCTGCTCAAGGTAGTGAAAACAACAATAGCAATGCTACAGATGACAGACTTACATTTTTCACTATTTCATTCAGTATTACTGTTTGATTTTTTATTGATTTTGTGTCTATAGGGAGTTTATCCTGGTTCGATTTTAATGGAGATCAACGCCGGCATGTATGAAGTTATTGCCGGTTAACCGAAACAGCGCTGAAGCAATGCAGCAGCTTCTATATTTCTCAATCTGTAATATTTACTGCTACATAATTTCTTCTCTTTCCTTCTCAAGAAAACGGGAGACCAGTAGAATTCGTTGTTAGAGTAATTTTTTATCCATTTTTTTTAATTGGTGATAATATTTTCAGGCATGTTGTTCTTGTTGAAAATTACTGCGAAATTGTGTACAATTTTTTTCTTTTTAAACCTTTTTACTCATTGGTATTAAGAGGACCTAGCTGATCAACTCTCTCCTCTCTCCAAAACAATTTGTTCTTTTCCAACCCAGCGAACGCACAATGGTTGCTATGACCGCCGCCGCCATCGCCGCCACCGTGGGGAACAGATGTTTCCAGAAGCTCTATGGTGACGGACAGCAACAACGAGGTAGTTGAAACAACTAACTTCATTGCTTGCGGACTGAAGCGAAATGCATTGCTAGGGTTTGTATCAGGAAACAGAGAAATGGCGAGAGATAGTTCAGATCTCTGGCGGCGTGCCGGGAACCGTCGAGAGGCGTTGGACTCTATTGTCATCGTTGAAGAGTAGTGATAACAGTTTGGAGAAGGAGGAGAAGAAGAAAGGAGAAAGTTCTCGATTGAATTGAGTGGAGAAGAAATTGCGGAAGATTATGTACACTACCGGGAAGCTTCCACATCCGCCGTTGCCGGCGGCGAGGAGCGAAGAAACCGACACGAGCGATCCAGCAGCACAGCTCTATTTATGTTGTAAGATTGGTTTATGTTTTTTGGGTAATTTTTCATTATTTTTTTGATGAATTTGTTTTGATTAATTATGTTGTTGAATGTGTTTGGATTGGTGAAAATTGATAGGTTCTCTTTCCTGGTTCGTGTTTGGTGGTGGTCACTGCTTCTGTGTACAAAGTTTCCAAGTCCAACTCATCGAATCCAACTCATCGAATCCAATGCTTCTCTGTTCCATATTTCCATTGCTATGTGAGTTCTTTTCTTGCATTCTGAAACCTTAGGTAGGACGGTTTGAAATTGTATTCTGAAAAATATTTTTTAATTTTTTCAGTATATATTTTAAAGAAATTTTTTATAATTTTTAAATAATAATTTAAAATTTAAAAATTACATATTATTTATTATTATTACTATTTTAAATTAAAATAATAAATATTATTTATTGAAATAGAATAAAAATATATTTGATTTTGAAAAAGCACTGCAACGTCTCTTTTAAGAATCTATGACAAGGGACTCGCTTTAAAGTTCAGCACACTCTACTGGTTTAAAATATATAGCTTAACAAATAAATAGTAATAAATAAAAATATATAACTTAAGAATTTATTATTATTTATTATTATTTTTTTAGATAAAAATATAGAAATTATATAAAAAATTTCAAAATACCTTTTATTTTATAAAAAACATTATTTTATAAATAACTTCCAAACATTCTTTATATTTGGAATGATATACTTCCGGTACAATCTAATTCTTCATGTACTGGTAAGGATAAGATGATATACATGCTGGAAGGTACGTGAGAGGTGTCAATATAGGTGGCTGGGCCAGGCAGCACAAGCCCAAATAATTTTTTGGCCCGCCGGTCCTATAAGTCCGGTATTATTTTATTTAGTATTTTTATTTCTGAAGGTAAATTTATTAAATTTGAGATTCGAGAATTAAGAGTTTGTTTGGGAGAACTTTTCTTCCCCAATTAGCTTTTTTTAATTCCAATAATTATGCATGATTTTTTTATAAAATTTTTAAATTTTTTTGAAAGATATGCATAAATATAAGTTATGAAATAATTGTATATATATCTATATATATATATTAAATATTTATAAAATAATATATCTAAAAACTCACCCTAAGGTTGTACTACACTGCATGAGTTGCTGACGGTTATGCACTATCTGTAGACCTTTCTTGGGCCACCATTGAGCACTGTCCGTTCAGTTTAGGGCGTGTTTCAAATATCCGTAATTGAGTTTCGTGAAAGTGAAAATAAAAAGTAGAATTTTTTAAAAATAAAGTAGAAGTAGAGTTCAGTATTTTTGTTTCAATAGGTTTTGAAAGTGTGTTGAAAATTAAAAAATATAGTTGTATTGGAAAATGTGCAAATAAAAAAGTTGAAACTGGAGTTCCGCATATTGAAGTGAAGTTCTGAGTTTCTTATATAATTGAAATATGTGAATTGTTTGGAACTCAAAATCTGGCGGAAAAAAGTAGAATTACGGGCATTTGAAACACCCCCTTAATTGTTTCTGTTATTCGGTCAATCTTATAGTGTGCATATTGGTCTGTCTCTGATGAAATTCTTTCACTTTTATTTGATAACATTTTACCTTCATTGCATTGGCTAGTCTCAAGTTTGTCTTTATACATCCTTTCTAATTTGAGCAAAACTTTTTTTGCTGTGGAATAAAAATATATGTGATTAAATTATTCAAAATTTAAGGCATAATATAGCAATTCCAAAGCATAAGAATTTAAAGAAGAAAAGTTGTTATTCTCTAAAATTTGCATTATAGCTTTATCTCCATATTTGACGATCTTTCATAAAAAATAATTTTGTGCCTTTAAGAATACAGTCATCTTTATCTTCCAATGTTTATAATTGTTCCCCTCAAATATTGGAGGACAGTCAAAGCGATCTTCCTTCCTTTTCACTGAAATTTAATCTTGACATAGGATCTTTTCCTCAAAGTTGTTAAACCTTCAATTTGGAGACCTCTTCTGATACTATCCATAAACTATAATTCTTAATAATTGTTATCATTAAAATCAATTTTGGAGTTCCAACAGTTTCCAATAGTAAACGCAGAATTAATCGCCGAAAGTGAGTTTGTAAAAAATAAATTATTAAAAATTAAACTTATGAGAATAACTACGGTAACTTATTTGAAACTTTTTGGTGAAATTTGAGAAAAATAAATACGGTACCGTAGCATTAGGCAATGGTTGTACGTGGAAGATCTGTAGTTGAGCTCTTTTCTACACCAATGAAAAAATCCTTGAATTATAGTTATGGTGATGATTAGGAATTTTTTTCATTTTTTTTTTCATTCTATTATTTTATTTCATATTTTTCAATAAAAATTTAAAATATTATATAACATTTTTTCTAATTTATAAAAACATAAAATTTATATTGTAAAATTTTGTTGTTATTTATTTTTATTTTTATTTATATATAAAAAAGAGTTTATTTTTTTTGTCTAAATTTTTTTTATAAGCACTCCCAAACATTCCTGCTGTAATCAATCAAAATTCCAACATTAGTTAAACAATGAATTACCATGCTAGCTAATTACATAAAAATGTTCATCATATTCAACTACTTAAGACTAATTAAGAAAGCTGGTAGCCTGGTAGTGGCCATTTAGGTTCAAGCAATATCATGCGCTGCATAAGATGCAAGGCTAAGTCGACGTTCAGAAGTACTTTTAAAATATAATATTTTTTTTAAAAAATAATTTTTTGAAAAATAATTTTTAATTTTTTATCTAAAAAATTAGAAATAAATAATAAAAGATTTTATTATGTATAATATTTTATACTATTTAAAATTTTAAATAATTTTTCTAAAATATGTAAAAATATGAATTAAAAAATTACTATTTTTAAAATGGAATGTCAAAAGAGGCCTAAAATTATAGTTGTAAAATCCGTACCGGTAAGTTCGGATCGACTCAGAGCGTAAATCGGTTCGGATTTATAATAAAATCGTTTATATAATCGACTCGCTCTGACTCGCTTCGATCCGTTCTGACTCGCTTCGACTCGGTCGACCCGTTTGTCCGGGTCGAATCGGATTAAATTAAATTTTAAAAAATTTAAATTTATGATATATTGATGTAAAAATAATTATTAGTAGTCTTATATTAAAATATAATATGTAGTTTATATTTTATATTTGGATATGATAATGCAAAAAAATAAGTTTGTTATATTTTATTTGTAAATATTTATTATTAATGATTTTTAAGTTTTTATATTACTAATTTTGTTAAATTGTAAGAAAAATAACAAAATTATATTAAAACAAAGAATTTTTTTGAAACTTATTATTTAAAATATTTTTTTGGTTTTTTATATCATTTTTTGTTAGTTTATTTTTTCTTTTATGCCTTCTAACAAAAAAAAAAATTTATTATTATTATTTTTAGAATAATAAGCGTTCGTACTACCGTCAACGCTTCAATATTTTGACATGACGGTTCAACCCATTGACCCGACGGGTCAACCCATGACCCGTTGATCCGAACAGTTTTCGGTTCAATATCCAGTCCGATTTTTACAACTATGTCTAAAACTAGAAGAACCCACAAATATTTGAGTGTTCAGGACAACATCATTGACCTTAAATTGTTAAATTACTACCTCCTGTAATAATAACAAGCATCTAAGAAAGAAGCTTCTCTTATCCCTTCTGCAAGTTATTGGAGTTGGTTCATAGTGGTGGGACAAAGTTTGGAAACCCTTCTTTGCAAGCTTAAAAATTCATATATAAAACCTAACTTTTGAAATAAAACCCCTAGAGAATCAATCCACTATCAGCCAATCTTCTCACCTATCTCCTTGCTTGTTTCCTTTCTTTTTAATAAATTTATTCTAAGTCTCACTCATACTACTACATTAAATAGTTTCACCGACTGACAAAAGCAGTCGGCAAACCATCACTTTCTATCGGCAAAGCTAAATATCGACTGAAAAGTATACAATCGATAAATAGTCGGCAAATCTAGATCGGTAAATCGTTTGCCGACTAACTCAAGTTATTAGTCAGCATCGCACGATAAATTACCGACGGAGTCAGGTTGTCGCAAATTATCGACTACGATATCGATCAAAAAAGTTACCGACTGTATATTTTATCGATAAGTACCGACTAGTAGCTAGTCGGTAAGTAATGACTGCCTTATTAGTCAATAGTTTACATCAATATATATTAAGGGATCGTTTGAAATTGCTTAAAAGATAAAGCTATTAGAAATAAAAATAATTTTTTTGATTATTTTTAGAATGAGTTTACCTTGTTTAGTCTAAAATATAAAATAATTATATATATAATAATTTTGTAATGTAAGATTTACAAGTCAATAATACAATTAGAATTTTTTTTTGAAAAATGATAGTGCTGGAAAAGAAAATAAAATTGAAATTTTGAAAGTGCTTTTAAAATTAAAAATTTTTAAAATAAAAAATATTTTTATTTTTTTTAAAAACAAGCTCTATTTTGTATCTATATAATAAAAATAAATAATAAAAAAATTTATATAAATTTCATATATTTTTTAAATTTTATTTAAAAAATATATTAAAAAATATAAATTGAAAAATTTTTAAATTCTTTTGTAAAGCTTAAGCCAAACGTCAATGCCGTATCAATTTATGGGATGTAAAGAATTTATCTTAAAATCTAAAGCTCTAATTGCATTCATTAACTGCTTCTCCAATTATAAATTGAGACAAAGCTTTAACAAGTCCCCTACCAATAAACTTATTAGCAAAAAAAGTTTTAAAAAAAATCGATTTCCGTAACGTATCTCTTCTGGAGTGATTTGAATTTGTTTTAAAACGTGTTTAAGTTATATAAAAGTGATTTATAAAAATAATTTTTAAAAAATAGATTAAACAATAAAGTTTGTCTATTTTAAAATAAAATAAAAATAAAAAAATAAATTTTAATTAAATAGAAACACACTCTTAATTAAAGCCATTCAAGTGCTATACATTTTTAGGTTTTTTATTTTTATGTTTTTTTTATAGTATTAATTATATTGCTTTTTCTTGATTCTTCTTTTTAGTATCGTTACACATTTAGCATTGAAAATTTGTAGAAAAAATTTCTAAAATGTTCCACCTAGTGTTGTCATGTTGTATCTATTCGATGTACTTGTAAATTTTCTTTTGGAAGCTTTTGGTTGAAGTATACTTGTCCGAGTATTAATTTCTATTTGGAGAGCGTTTGAAAGTACTTTTAAAATAAAAATTTTTTAAAATAGAAGATATTTTTATTTTTTTTAAAAACGAGCTCAATATTTTATCTAAATAAAATAAAAATAAACGTTAAAAAATCTCACTACATAAAATTTTTCTATACTTTTAAATATTTAAATAAATTCTCTAGATACTTATAAAAGATGTATTGAAAACGTAAAATAAAAATTAAAAAGCCGTTCTTAAAAAACGCTAAGCCAAACAGCCCTTCAAGTCATTAGATTAGAGAGTTATGTGTTGTGAATGTGATTAGGGTTTGACATGGGTTCTTAGCTATACTATTATTTGTCAAACAACATCCTAATTATGATCCATAATCTTCACTTACATCACCAAATTGCCAACTAATTATAAGAATTAATTATATATAATAATAATTAATTATATCTATCTTATTATATAGGATGAATTATATGAATATCATTAAGTAAATAAGTTTTGATTGTTTTTTAATAATTCTTGAAGATTTGATGAAACTTTTATGGCTAGTTTAATTTCAATTCTTCTCTTTTATCATTAATCAAATTTAGTTTATCATCTTGATCAAAATATGAGATGTATGCCGATTCGTAATCTAATTGAATTAAAAAATTTGGCAATATATTGTCTACTCATAATTTAATATCTAATAGTAAAAATTAAATTTAAAGATTTTTCTGAACAAAAAATAGCAAGAGAGTCCATGAAAGTGTCACCCGAAGAGGAAATGCTTATATAAATAGAATTTAACCCGTTTGGCTTAGCGTTTCTCCAACGCTACTTTTTAAGTTTTTATTTTATATTTTTTAATATATATTTTATAAATATTTAGAAAATTTATTTAAAAATTTAAAAAAGTGTAAAAAAATTTTAAATAATGAGATTTTTATGCATATTTTTATTATTTTTTGGAAGTAAAAAAATAGAGTTGTTTTTCAAAAAAGATAAAAAATACCTTCTATTTTAGAAAAATTTCATTTTATAAACACTTTCAAACGCAAGAGCATACTTCTATTCATACCAAATAGGAAAATACTTAAAACGTATTAAGGCTAATTGAATTTGAATTCTTCTCTTTTATCATCAAGTATATATACTTTATCATCTTGATAAAAAAAATGAGATGAACGTCGACTATTGATCTAATTGAATTAAAATTTTGTTAACGCACTATTACTTATAAGTTCTTTATTCAACAGCAAATTTTTTAAATTAGAAATTTTTGTGACGAAATAATAGCAGGAGAGTTCATGGAAGTATCCTTAGAAGAGGGATACCTATATTTATAGAATTAATCTAATCATTTTATAATTGAGCATAGTTATATTCATACTAAATAGGGAAATACTTAAAACTCTCGTCTTTGCCAAAGTTGGAACTCATGCCTCTAAAACATTATTACAAACATAACAATCATTACTCATTATCATATACATAATTAATACGTTTTATCTTTTTGTATAATAATAATTAGTTTAGCTAAAAACAGTACGATGCTTTTTAATAGTTTATGGATTAAGTTCAGTGAGTTTGGAATAAACTAAAACATTGAAATTAGATTTAAAATTTGCCCAAAAAGATAAATTTGTTGCAATTAAAATAAGCCTATCTAGTGTTAATTAAGCTATAAGGTAGAATTTATAAGCGATAGGAATCTAGGATGATCAATCACTGATTTGTTTTTTAACTGTAGGCATGTTTGACTATATATGAATTTCATATATATGCAGATAATAAAATTTATTTCCATACAAGAATATTAATTTTAGGTATAAAATAAGTCGAAAAAAAAGGATACCTGTTAGTGTTTTTTTTTCTCCTTAATGTGTGACCAACCTAAGTATTAGGATACAATTTTTATATGCAAAACTTTAGCATAACTCTTTTCATATATACCTGTTATTGCAACGAAAGAATTTCACCGAAAGCGTGTTTCAAATCTTCGAAACTTCAATTTTAAATATTTTAAATTTCAATTAAAGCTTTGAATAATTTATATATTTTAAATATAAATTAAACTCAAATTTATTTTAAAAATTAGTTTAAAACTTATTTTATAATTTTTAATTTTTACTTTCATTTGAAACAAGCCTTAAGTAAACAAAATCGCAAATGTAAAAATTTTTCAGTTTATGTCATAGTATGATATCAGTATTACTCAAATTTTTTAAAAAAAATTGGAGTCTTTTTCTTATACGAGTTCATATATACTGATATCATCATCTAGAATGATATCAGTAGTATTAAAAAAAATTATCAATTTGAAAATTCAACTATATATATAGTTGAGTAATAATAAATTGAAGTAACTATACGTTGCGAAAAATTCGTGTTTTTTTATAAAAAAAAGAAAGAGAGCTTATGCTGCTGTCATGAAGATCTAAAGCTGAAACATTCTCATTAATCGCAACAACAAATAAAAAAGAAAATTAATAGAAAGAACGAAAAATATTATATATGTTTAGCTTAAGCATTCATTGATCCTTCAAACATATCTCGATCGAACGCCTTGCATGCGCATTCATTTAATTATATATCTACTATAAATTGACCGACGATCGGTGACTCACGATCCTGCCGGACCGAGGCTGAGGTGAAGATTCAAACCTCCATCTTGATGATGATCTGTTGCCGGAACTTTACTTTGTAAGAAAGCTGCTGGCTCGCAACACATGACCTGCCGGTGACTGTGTAGCTGATTGATTAACATTCCTGAATCTGCTTCATCGTAGAATCTCGGAGAACTATGACTGCCACCAGCACAAGCTCCGGCAGTGGTGACGGAGAACCCTGTTGTTGTAGCTTTACCGGGAGAAATAAACGGCTGACCAGAGCGAGGGAAATAAACCCAACCTGCTGCAGCAGCTGCGGGGTCTGCAGGTAGAAGATGTGGCGGCGGAGCCAAGGCAGACATGATAGGGTTCGTAGTAGTACTGGTGTAAAGCACACCTGCCGGAGGTGGAACAGCAGGATGGAGAACTCCGTTCAACATCTGAGCTCGTTTAAGCTGTTGTCTTTCCTTCTTGTGAGCGTTCTGGTGACCACCGAGGGCTTGTGAGTTAGCGAACTCTCTGTAGCAGTATTGACTCGAACTTCTTCCCTGACACTGGTCGTTGATAGCCTGCAACAGCAGCAAGGGTTTCTGGTCCCCCGGTCTCCACTTCGCCGGAATTTTCTGATACATGAAATCCGAATAGCTTTAGTTGCGGCGTTGCAACACTTAGTTTCGCCTCCATAGATCGTCGATCGGTGATCGGTAGATCGATCTTTATCTCTCTGAATGCAAAAAGAGTCGAGATTAAGAAATCGAAGAATATGGATAAGAGAAGATGGAGAGAATAACAGGAGATGGGTTCAGAAAATGGTATGCATGTGGATTGTTCACAAAGCATGTATTCATATTAAAAATATTTGGCATAAAATTTTCCAACTTAGTTTTGTCTTCAAGTTTTTGCTTTATTATAAAGTATTTAAAATGTTTTAAATTTTAAAAATATAAATAAATTATACGTTTATAAACTACTATAAATATGTATAATTTTTAAATAAAAAACTAGAATTTTATTTTCTGAAATTTTTTTAAGCGCTACCAAATTTCGAATAAATACTTTAATATTATATTTTTTTCTAATTATAATTCAATTGTTAAAAAAAATAAATATCACATTATGTATTAATATTTAAAATTATATTTATAAAAATTTAGATTCACTATTTTAAGCGTTAAATTGTTTTTTTTTAAATTTAAATTCTTCAAATCAATAAATTTTATTTGGTCAAAATTGAAATCTTTGGTTAATTAAACAAAAAGTAGTCTTCTATTCTTTCCTACAACTTTAACTTAAATTATTTTAGAGCAATTTTTTTTTCCCAAACCTTACATCTCACGCAAAAAATTCCATCTCCATTGATTGGCTTAAACATCTCACTCATTATTAATCTACTAAATCAACTGACTAAGTGAATGTTTGTAGTTGTGTTTGAAGTCCGTATCATTTTAAATAAATTAATATTTTATATTTTTTTATAAAATTTGTTATTGTATAATTTTTTAAAGATTTAATAAGTGCAAAAAGTTAATGTATTTAAAATTTTTATATAAAATATAATTTTTATTATTTTTAGTCAAAATAGTTAAATTTATGTTTAATTTTTTAAAATTTTTTTTCTATTTCACAAGTATTCCTAAGACGTTAGGTAATTAATACTCATTATTCTAAATCAACACATATTTAGACTACATAATATATGGCTAGATCTTCTAGTGGCACACCAGTAGAAAATATTGAATGGATCGTGAAGCAGCATGAAAAATTTATATAAAATAACATAAATTAGATTACGATAAATTTAAACAGAAACTATCAATATGAAATATTTTGACGAGATACAAAAATGGTGCATAAAAAATTATTTTAAAAATAAAGCAAGTCTTCCTCTTTACAGGAAAATTTTCTACAAGAAATAAAAAGCTTGTCTCGATCGAGGCTTTAGTTTTTAATTGTCTTTATTTTCTCTAGGGTTTTCTTTATGTTGTTTGCTTTGTTGCGCATAGCTAGCTAGCTAGTTAGTTAGTAAAATACATATGCCAAGAATATGTGTTCTTTTAACACAAGTAGTAAGTAAATATTATAAAATAATATACAAAGTAGTTCAAAAATAATTTTTTGATAAAAAAATATCAATTTTGAAAGCAAAAATATACACCCTAAATATAGTTAGCAAAAGAAATCAATAACATTTTAAACCACAGCATAGCTAGCTAGCTAGTTAGTAAAATACATATGCTAAGGATGTATTTTATTCGCGTAAAAGAATTTTATTAAAAATAAATTTTAAGAAAATGAATTTTTTAAAATAAGTTTTAGAAAAAAATTACAAAAAATAATAAGTCGTCCAAAAACAAAATTTTAATAAAAATTATCACTTTTTGGGTGCAAAAAATACGCCCTAAATATAATTAACAGAAGAAATCATTAATATTTGTAAACCATAGTGGGGATAATGCAACTTTGGCAAATATGTGCTGGTGCAACCATGTGAGGACTATATGTTTTCTTGTATATGTACATCTATAAGAACCTACATATATGATCATAGTAATTAGCATATAGATATTTTTTGAAGCAAATAATTATCAGATTTTACGTGATGTTATTATTATTTATTTTTATTATTTTTTAAAGTAAAAAAAGGTTTATCAAAATATTTCTAAACACTTTTCGTTTTAAAAAAAATTTATTTTTGAAATACTTTCAAACGTTCTCTAAATTTATAGATTAGTATATATGAATCTTCATGATAGTTCGGAATCATATAAATTATCTATTAATTTAGATGTATATAGTTGAAAATAGTTACATTATCATGCATATATAGAGATCATATATATATATATTTTTTAGAAACCTAGCATTTTTTAAAATAAATTATGATATTCGAGTATATATGCAATAGTTCTCTTAACCAAAAAGACCCATTCTAATATTGCAACACTTTTGAGTAGTTTAAAGAACAAAACTTGTTAAGGACTTGAGAAGTGAAGTGTCAATTATGTATTAAAAAATATACGAGTCTTCGTGGATGTTTGGGAATTTTTTTTAACTCTATTTTATCCTAACTTTTTATTATATATATTTAAATAATTTTTTTATAATATTTTATAAATTTTGAAAAAATAAAAATTACGTAAAAGTTTTATATCTTCTTTATTATTAAATTTATATATTTTTTAAAGATAAAAATAGTAGAATTTATTTTTTAAAAAAAATTTAAAATATTTTTATTCTGTAAAAATTTTATTTATTCTTTACATAAGTTTATACTTGACCATAAGTAAAGGTTTCTTCTAGATACAAGATATATATAGAATAGTACTCTATTCTTTTATAGTTAAGAAAAATTAAAAAGTATTTGAGCTATTGATTTGTCTTTCCTAACATGGGGGTTTCTTTTCTTATGTTGGTCTCCTCCAACATGGCTTCTTCTTGTACTAGTAGTTGAAGAAGTGACCCTAAAATTTAGATTGCACTTGTAGTCATGTTACCCACCAACCACTCTCTGTCATCCATTGGATTCCTCTAACCAATATAAAACTTCTCATCATACATGAATCTTCCATTCTACTTAAAAAAGTTATTTAGGAGCTCTTATAAAAAAAAATTTAAATAAATTAATTGCCAGACACATTAATTAATTTATTTATTTATTTAGTAATACTCTAATTTCATTTATTTATTTAGTAATATTTTTGTGGAACAATATTTTTGTCAACACATTAAGATTGCCAGAATCGCTATAATGGCCCGCCCAAGTTGTCTTCTTGAACGCCTAAAAAAATAATAATTATTAGATTAGACATTAATAATATTTTCTTAACGCTAGATGGTCTACCTTTCTTTTACTCTTTTCATAATCATATTAAATTAATAAATTTTTATGTTTTTATTTATTAAATTAGATGGTTATTTATATGAATTTAAACACCTTCACCTCTTAAGCTAGTCTTTAAATAATTGACCTTTTAAAACTTAAGAATAAAAATATTTAATAAAAATAAATTTTTATATTTATTTTTGTATTAAAGTAATATTTAAAATTAATTTAAAAAATAATTTTTAATAAACAGTTTATTTAAAATTTTTAGTTATTTTATATTAAAAATAAATAAATATTTGTTAAATGGGATCAGAGCCCTTGTTTAGGGATTAATGTTGTAAGCATGTCATGATCAATCAAAACAATATCTTATATGTATAAATAAATATATAAAACTTTCATGTTATTATTATTATTTTTTTTAAGAGACATTACCTAATCCATCTACTAAACTAAGCAAAATTAGGAGATAGGGAGGATTTTGTACAATTTTTTTTCAAAAATAACAAATGACAATGATGTAGAGCTAAGGAAATATCTAAGAGTCCTTATAGAATAAAATTTTTAAAATAAAAAATATTTTATTTATAGAAAATAAATTTTATGAAGAAATAAATAAATATTAATAAAAATATTAATAAATGTATATAATTTATATTTAAAATGTCAAATAAAAAGTAGCTTGCATTAAATTAAAAGCTAGTTAATCTACTAATAGGAACATGTGCATTAGGCTAAATAAATTTTTTGGATTAGCATGCACTTAGAGATATGATTACTGACTTAAACTGATTAATTAACGTAACAACACTTGCTAACTATATTTTAAAACTAAATTATTGAGTTTTTTCTTTATGTTGATTGATTGAATAAGTGTATATCTTCTTATACTTGATCTAAAATATTTTATAAAGATTGAACAACGACCCTATTTTTTTAATCAAATAATAATTATTAATTACTGAATTTTCTTGAAGACAGACTCAGATGTGTTCGGAAGTTCTCTTAAAATTTTTTTATTTTTTAAAAATAAGTTTTATTTTTTTATTTTCAAATTAATAATAAAAATATATAATAAAAAGATTTTATTACATAAAATTTTTTTATTTTTTTCTGAACTTTTAAATAAATTTTAAAATACTTATAAATATATATTAAAAAATATAAAATAAAAATTACAAAATTATTTTTTTGATAAGCGTAACCAAACGCACTTGAGTTAGGGTTCTTATGTTTTTGATAGCTACAAGTAAACAAAATCATTAAGCTCAAGTTATCTTTTAGGACGCATTCTTTTTATCGGTAAGTATTTTATTAAGAAGTGATTTACTGTAATAAAATTTGAGTTCAAATTTGTATTATTTTATAGCTATTTGTGAGCCGCAAGTAAATTTTGATATTTTGTATGTATTGAAAAATGATTTTTTATAAAAGCGGATTTACTTTATTTGAAGGCGAAATCGAGTTACGTAAAAAAGTTTTTATTAAAAGTGAGTTTGAAAGTCAAATTTTTATTTTTAAGTTACAGAAAATTTCATTAAACAAAAAATACAAAAAATTTTCAAATTTTAGTTTTTGACTGAAAAGATAGAATTTCTGATACAATTTGAATTGCTAAACTAAAATCTAGAAACTAGCTAGAACTAAAATTTATTAATGAACTTGCGTGTCCCTCACTTAGGCTATACCTCTTTATTTATAAGTAATAAAGTTTTACAATTATTCAAACTACAGCTACATTAAAAATAATTTAATGTAAAATATTAAATATTTAATAAAAAATAAGTTTATATATTAATTTTGTATTAATAGTAAGTTTTAAAATTAAATTTTAAAAATTTTTTTTGATAAAAAATTATTTTAAATTTTTATTTATTTTATATTAAAAAGAGTTTAAAAAAAGTATAATTTAGGTGGTAGATAAACGCATTCTAAAGAACTATGGACAAAAGAAAATGAATATAAAAAATTATCATACCATAAGAAGATTAACATAACTACACAATTGTGTTTTTTTGGTTTTTCTTAAATTTTCTTATGTACTTATTAAATAAGTACTTATTAATAATCAAGAAATATATTTTTACTTTTTATTATATTTTGATAAATATTCTTGTTTAATTTATATATATTATTAAAATGAGCCTTTTCTTGTATTTGAATATAGTATATAATAATTTTAACATATTATTATTACAAATTAATTTTTAAATTTTTATTTTAATAATTAAATAGATCGATTAGAATTTAATTCGATTAATAAATACGTTTAAATTAGAATTTATAAATATTTATATAAATATATAATTTAATTAGAATAGAATAGTTTTAATTCGATTATTAAATAGATTCATATAATCGAAACATCGCTGATAGTTGATAATTTCAACTTTCAAGTTTCAGGTTCTAGGAGTTTCTAATGGTCTTTGTTTTGATTTCAAACTGAAAACATAAGAAGAATGTTGTTGTTGTTGTGAATGTGTAAGCAATTCTTTTTACTCGTTCTTTCAGATACCAAAGCTATTATGGGAAAAAAAAAAAAAACCAAGTTTGACTGCTGATTAGCTTTCTATATATACATGTTGTATACTGAAATTAAGATCTCAAAAATTAAGTACTTCAATTATAAGATACATTATACTCTTTTCTTTTCTTTCGGAGCGTATTTAATCACATAAAAATAAATTTTATAAAATAAATTTCAATGAGAAATAAAATTTGAATTGATAATTAAAATACGTAAAATAAATTTTAGAATGATTCTTGCGAAAGTAAAATTTGTAGTGAAAGTAAAAGTTAAAATATAAAGCGGTAGCTGAAAGACGTAAAATAGCTGAATTTAAAATATGAAAAGAGGAAGTAAAATTTGATCTATTTGAAACATTCCCTTATTCATGTCCTCGTAGTCCTCAGTTTCCATATTAGACATGCATACCAATGCCATTCTAGGATCGGCAGGACGGCGAAATTTGAGAAACACGGGGCTGGCGGTACTTGTAATTCTGTAGCCGACCTTTACAACACTGAAAACATTCAGGCAGGCAGTCACAGTTTTTGCCTGGAAACCGCATGGCTCCTCATTGCGGCTCAGTAACTGTAACGCATCTATCAAATTTATATAATCATGGCCGCCTTCAATCATTATAGATCTGAGTCTCTCGTCCCATATTCATCTTCTGACATGTACACTTTGGCTATAACCATGAGGCCATCGAGCTCCTTAAACTTCGAGAAGACTTCAAAGATGATGTGATGCTGAAACGAGATCCCTTAGGAATCAGGAACCTCACACTCTGTGATACTTATATTTCTGCACCAAGTTAAATCTATTGACACTCTCACTGAAGCCCTTCAGGACAAGAGTTCTCACACCCTCGACTCCTTGCTCCAGAGCACAGTCCACCTGTCACCATGTATTGTATAAAATGAGTACCTACCTCATTTTCTCGTAACATACTAAACTTTGTCTTTGTGAACACATTCTTAAATAAAGTAGAAAAGGGAAAGAGGTGCGATTTACTGAGAAGTTGAATATGTATATGTGTATATATAACCTGTTTTCTTTCTTCTGAACTGAATTTTTGAAGCAAATAAGCTCTCATATCCATTGTTCCTGGAGGATTTCCAATGCCTACAAACATAACCACTTTCAAGTATATATGAACAGACTAGTCATATGTTCATTCAAAAAGATTACCAAGTAAGCTTGTATATAACATTTCAAACCTATACATAGACGAGGAAATTCACGACACCCATCTAGATGCTCGATCACACTCTTCACCCTGAAAGATATAAGCTGATTTAATTTAGAAACTTCCAGTGACAGCCTCTACCCCAAAAGTAGTAAGACAGCAGAAATCCGCAATATAATTGTCTAAGAAACAATAACTAGAAACTGATGAAAATAAATTCAGCTAAAAATTAAAAAGAACAAGGAATTCTGATTATAGTAAGGAATTTTCTGATTATTCTGCAGAAATTTCTTGCATTAACTAATCTGAGAGCTCTCATGAAGTGATGTCTGTTTCATACAAGAGCATGCAATATCTCCTTAACTGTAGGTAATGCAGGTGATTAAAAATCACTAAAAAATAACTTATAAGACTCAGACCTTATGGGGATATCCCTATTTTTGAGCTGCTACAAAAATTACACGTTTGGAGTTAAATGCTAGGAGATACTAGACATTTTTGTTTTTACAATCTTACGATAAACTACTTGCAGAACCCCATTGTTTCTGGAGAAATAACTTCTTTATCTCCTTCTTAGCGGAGCTTTGGTTGTCTAGAAGAAGAGCATAGCTATAATTTATTGAGATGGTAGTTAACAAAACCCATAACACCATGCATCAAATCAAGCCAATAGCATTTGAGGTATAACTCCCTATAGATTTCAAAGGGTGCTGAATGAGTGATCATCATTCTAGCTTACATAATCTTAAAGGCAAAAAACTACGAAACCTATGATGTTTGTACAATATCAGCTATTCAATCTAGTATGAGGTGATGTTTAGCTTTTCGTGTACGATATCCATCTCTCATTAAAGCTAGTTTTCAGCGTGCTAAAACACAGTTCAAAACCTCAACTTATATTCTCTTGAATCCATCTGATCAAAGCATATGCAATTATGAATATCAAAACCAAGTTTGTACAATCATTCTAATAATGGGGGCAATATGCTAGAAGATAATGAAAAATAAAATAAAATGATTATCATATATCCACACAAGTACAGTAGAAATTGCACAATGTTTACTGAAGTTTACCCATTGTGATGTCCATGTCCCCCCTTTGGCTGGAGCCTCAAAACACCATTTGGTAAGCTCAATTCATCATAGATCTAGAATTGTAAGAAAAATCAACGATGTATGATCAATAAAGAAAATAGGCACAACAATGATTATTTAAAGACATTAACTAGACAGTTTATGGACAACATCAAAGTATACCAGTAGAATATGTCGGAGGGGCACTTGGTAGTATGCAGCAAGGGGTCCCACCTTTAGAGAACGAGGGATTTATTAGCTTATAGAACGCCATGAAGGTGCAAATTGAAGCAAATAACACATAAACAATAGCATCGAACTAGGACTAAAATGTCATTCTCATGTAAGTGCACATGCATGTTTAGTATGAAATATTTGTTTGATAAGCGAAATCCACATAATTAGGTGTAGTTGCATACTATGTATGTTTGATAATGTTAGTCCAGTAAATCCATACGTCATTGCATTTAAATCAACAAATCAGCACGCCCACCATTTGTCTAACTAGACAAGATTAAAGTATATGCTTTCTTAAGTTATTAGCAACAACACATTAGAAAAGCCACTGACTAGGCTATTAATCATATCTACTTTGTACTTTGAAAATGCACCAAAGGAATGCAATTTGAAACTCATAAAGAGGCCATTTAGTTTTTGCGTATTATATATAAGAATTGGTAAAGCCGCTGTCAGATCCTCTACATTGTCAAAAAGTTTACTTCCTTTATATGTTTGGTCGAAGCTATCCTCTATGTTCCTTCCAGTTTTAAAATATCTACTCTATAGTTTGGTCAGAGCTATCCTCTGAATTGGACTTAATGTTTATAATTTGGTCTATGGTGTGAGATTTAATCAAATGAAGGCATTATGTTTCCTCCAGATTGGTGTTCAAGTGTCAATGTGGAGCTATTTGATGCCATAGAACTTTCTCTAAAACTACTTACATAAATAGTTTAACTTAGTACAACAAAGAAGAAAAAGATTTATAACTGTCATCGACTTTCTGCAGTATTTAGCATCAAACAACTTGCATTCACTAAAAGTGCTAAGTTGACAGTTGGCACAATCATGGTGAAATGAAATTCGCTTAGGGGACTCAACTGGAGAGCTAAGTACTTATGTTTTAGGTTAAAAACTGCACGCAATTTCACTTATGGAGCTTATAATGAACAAAGACACTGCAACAGACCAAAAGTGTCAATGGGAAATTAGATAAAAGCTGAAAGAGACCTAGCGAACTAAGGAATGAGATGTGAACGGTTGCTGGCCTTACTGATTCTCCACTATAGTTCATGTAAGACTGGGGTTTTGCAAGAAGAATGGGGACTTCGCCAATTGACCCTATTGATCCAGCAAATGATAAGATAATCGCAAGACAAATAACTTCCAGAATAAATAGAAAGAGTACAAAGCCATATGCTGAATGATTACCTATTCCAATCAATGCTTTTGACTGGATTGTGTTCAGTGGAATTCCTTCATGCTTAGATATTTGATCAATCATCTCAAACCCAACCTGAGATATTAGGTACAATACAATTAAACACAGTAAATGAATACAACAGCTGCAATTGCAGCCTGTAGCTATAATTGTAACAACCTTCACTTCAGATTATTCAGAATTTGGGTTCAAAAACCAACTCTTTCCATTTGAATTCGATTAACATACTATACGCTGAAAAAAAAACTAAGATATAAGGACCTTGAGCGTACGACAAATGCTCATTATCTTGATTCCTTCAGAAAATTTTCCAACTTATTTTTAGAGCTTTTGAATTTTTCAAGAGTATATCCAACTTACTGGGAGGATCATTCATTGCCTATTTCCAAACAGAGAATTTAATATCAGTTTATTTGGACTCAATCTTGAAAAATGTATAACTGCTCATTTTGTCCTTTAAGAAGCTAATGCTAGAATACTGATTCTACAATGATTACAATCACTTTGTTCAATTTCATATTCTGGGAAGCTGTATACCAGTTCTAACCAAATAATAACGAAAAATTGAAGCATTTGCAACACATTATTTCCTCCAACTTCTCAAATTTTAAAACACAGGTTCTAATCACTAGTTTCACACTAATAATCAATTCTGATCACCCCACAGCCTTCAAACCAAAACTCTCAAGAACAAGAACTTGTAAAAAACAGCTCATAATCAGAAATAACAAAATAAAAACAGAAAGAGTAAAGAGAATGTTTACGTTGTGCCTAGTGCCATGGTACTTGCTGCCCGGATTGCCCAACCCTACAAGAAGCCACGGTGTATACTCTACCTATCAACAACAGCGACCAAATTCAATCGGTAAAAATGAAAATAGTTGATAAAAATCTCAACTTTTTCTTGGAAAATTTTCAAAAAACTTACATAGGCCCTTTCTTTCTCCACAGGATCAGGCAGCGACGACGAGATAACACTTGAGCGTCGCCGCTGGCGAGCAGAGAAGAAGCAAAGATGTTGTGGTTTGTTGTGGGAGCGATAATGGAATAAAGATGATGAAATCGAAGGAGAGTGGAGGGAAGAGATGGCGGTAGCCATGGATGGATAACAACAAACAGTTGCAGAGCTTGAGAAAAAGAAATAACAAGCCCACGGGCCGATAATTACAAAGTAAACCTAAACAATATGGTAATGTACTTTTTTATCCTTATAACTAATTTTTTTATAAAATTATTTCAAATTTATTTTGATTATATTAAAATATTAAAAATTATTTATTACTTAAAAATTTACATTTAACTGCGCAAACTATTTGGCAACATCGACGTGCAAACAATTTTACTTGCTAAAACAGTCTCATATTATGAGTTCCGGCAATTTTAAAGATCGTATGATAGAGATTACACGAAGTTTTTTCTCTAAGATAAAATATCTTTATTATAATTAAATATAATTTTTAAAAAAAATAAGAATAAGTAATAATAAAATTTGATAATATAGAATTTTTTATTTTTAAATATTTAAAATAAATTTTATAAAATATTTTTAAATTTTATTAAAAATTTTAAATTAAAATAATTAAAAAACATTTCTCAAGAATGTACTCCCGCAGCCTAAGCCGTTGATTTTCCAATACCTAATATGCCCTTTAGCAGCTAACTTTATTCTTACAATATCCTAAAGGTATATGGGTCATTAAGTGAAAGGACTCGAGTGATGTTCGAGAATGCTTTTGGATTAAAGTTTTTTAAGAATAAAAATATTTAAAATAAATAATAATAAAATTATTATATAAAATTTTATTATTTTTTAAAAAATTTTAAATAAAATTTCTAAATATTTATAAAAAATATATTAAAAAATATTAATTAGAAAAATTAGAATTATTTTAAAAAAACTCAGCACTTAAAGTGTTTTTAAATATATTTTTATAAAATAAAGAATATCTTAATCAAATTTAACAAAATAAATTTTATTTTTATTAAAAGAATATAACAAAAATATGTATTTAATAAATCTTACTATATAAAACTTTTTTTACTTTATAAACTTTTTAATAAATTATATAAAAATTATAAAAATCTATTAAAAAATATTAACTGTATAATTAAAAATTTATTCTTATGGAAACTCAATATCAAACAACCTCTCATTAGCTGCCAAAATAATACAAAGGACTGTTCTGACAAGTAATTTGTTTAGAAGGCTTTCTTTTGCAAAAGCACTTTGGTTCTTATAGATTAGGCGTATTTTCGTCATTATAAATTATAAAACCTAGCACCGAGAAGGGGTTCACTCTCTCTTCTCATTGCCTGCTCGCCACCGCCGGTTGATCCAATCAATTTCGGTAAAATTTTCTTCCCTGGAAAGTATTTTGTTAATTTTGGTATGTCATATTCTTAGTTTGAATCCGATTAGATATGAAATATTACTAAATGGTTTCCAAAGTATCATATCTTTCGATATGAAGTATTTTACAAGTTTTCTGATTCTGTTAGCTCTCTCTCTTCACAAACTCCAATTTTGGCTTTTTAATCCGACTAGGGTTTAATTGGTTTGTTGTTTTTCTGTTATTTGGAGTTGTTAATATTGCGAAATTATTAGTGAATTCTCAAATTACGATGTTGTATTGTTCTTTGATAGTCGATTAAGATAGCAATGGCGGTGGCTTTCCACAACCTTGGTTCTGAATCTGGTCTTCAGAAGCTGGATGACTACCTTCTCACTCGTAGCTACATCACTGGGTTGGTCTTTGTTTACTTCTTTAGCTTGCTATAGTTAGTTTTGCTTGTTATCGTAATTGATTAATGTATTGTTCATGTTAATTTAGTTATCAGGCATCAAAGGATGATCTTGCTGTGTTTGGTGCTCTGTCTGGTGCACCAGCCTCAAAGTTCACTAATGTGGCTAGGTGGTACAGCCACATCGATGCACTTATTAGGTTGAGGTATGCTTGTTTTTCTATGATTATGCTCTTGATTTGGAGAGTTATCTCGGTTATGATGTTTTGGTTAATCTTTATGAAGTCTGAATTATTTATGATTTGTGATGTTTTGTTGTGAGCAGTGGTGTTTCGGCTGAGGGAGCAGGAGTTACAATTGAAGGATTTGCTCCTGTTGAGGATTTCGCCACTCCCCCTGTCGCTGATGCTAAGGTAAGTGTTCTTTGCTTATGTTGCATCTTTCAGTGATGTTTGGGTTCTATGTTAGTGTATGATTGGAAACTTTGTTGTGACAAGCATATCTCTGAATACATGGAACAGACAGTTGTATTTTGGCAACACTAAATACAATCGTAATACCCAGTAGTTTTCTGTTTATTTTTAATTTGTACTTCTTAACCAGATGTTCAGTCTTTTCATGATTCAACTACTTTGCGCCACCTCATACTAATGTGCCTTCTGGACAAAATGCTAAAAATTGGATGAACTTGTTTGATTGTAGTTGTCCATTGGGGATTGAAGTTGAGATGCTCTTTTATGCTAATGTTTATCCAATGTCACATACGAGTAAAAGATGTTATTGTTAGGATTTGGACTATGACTTTCTTTTACAAATTTGTTAGTCTGTATATTGTATCTAACATTCAAAAATTTATTTCCAGGCTTCAGCTGCTGATGACGATGATGATGATGTTGACCTCTTTGGTGAGGAGACTGAGGAGGAAAAGAAAGCTGCTGAAGAGCGTGCAGCTGCTGTGAAAGCTTCTGGAAAGAAGAAAGAGAGTGAGTAACAAACTGTTGGTTGTTGTCGAATGTTTTTAACCTGCCCTAGGATTTGTTCTACTTATATGTAAGACGACTCTCAGCTCTTTAGACACACATGCTTTTAATTAGTTTATAGTCTGTATGCTATTATCTTAATTCTTTTCCTTTTTAACTGGGTTTTGCAGGTGGAAAGTCTTCAATTGTGTTGGATATTAAGCCTTGGGATGATGAAACTGACATGAAAAAGCTGGAGGAGATTGTAAGAAGCATCCAAATGGAGGGCTTGCACTGGGGAGCCTGTATGTATCTTTATTGTTTCCTGATGTATTTTTGGAAACTAGGAATTTATGATAATTTCTAGTTATTAGCAACTATACAGATATACAGAAAATTGCAAGACAGTAAATGGCTTGTTATGAAGCACATCTACTCAATACTACTCTCACTCTTACAAACAAAATTTTAATAATGAAATGCAGCCAAGCTCGTTCCTGTTGGCTATGGTATCAAAAAGTTGCAGATTATGATGACTATTGTTGATGACTTGGTGTCTGTTGATACCCTTATCGAAGAGCATCTCACTGTTGAACCAGCAAATGAGTACATTCAGAGCTGTGATATTGTGGCATTTAACAAAATCTGTGAGTGACCTTTTCTTATTACAAGTTCTTTGCTATAGCTGTCTATAAGTTGGTATTGAGTTTCCCTTTGCCTGGCTTTTTAGTTGCAGTTTACTGGTGCTCCTTATCTGATGTTTTTACATGATTATGGTGTTGCATTTATTATCAACTTTTTTTATAATAAAAGATGCAAAATTCAAGTTGTGAAGTAAGATATGAAAACTTCTTATGCTGGCATGTGGTTTATTTAGTTCAGTGGTTCTTATGGTTCTGTTAGTGAGGTTCCAGGAAATTTTATGATTGTGATGCTTTTATATACCAACTTTTTTATTATAATAGATGCAATTAAAGTTGCAAAGTAGGATAAAAAACTGTCTTATGCTGCCAATGTGGTTTATTTTCTTATAGAACTGTAGTGTTATTTTTGCAAAGTAAGGTTCAAGGAACTTTTGTTGGCTCTCTTATTTTTGCTGCTGTGCTTCTTTTGGGTGTAAGGTCCCTCGTTACTATTTCTTCTGCGGAGATGTTTTCTTTAAATCCTGTCAGCTCTTGCGACTGTCTTGAACCTTTTGTATGTGGTAAATAAAAATCTTGCATAGGATAATTAGACATTAATAAAAGAGATTTTTATGAAGTTGTAGTTCTAGCATATCTGATTCTTATTATGTTGTCTGCAGAAAATTATGTGAGCAAGCACTACTGTTTGGATTGGGAGCAGTTTCTTTAAAGCATGGAGCGTAAGAATTGGGAGTCAAGTTTTAGTCTTTCATTAGTTTCTGTCGGAGTATACAATTTATTTTCGAAGACCTCTTGTGATGCAATGAATTTTTCGTGGTTCAAGTTATGAAAATTTTCTTAAGGGTATATCTGGTGTTTGTTATCTAGCTAGTCAGTAAACATTTTGTAGCTCTTCTTGTGCGTTGTTGAACGATAATGTTTGCATTTGCAGTAATCTTAATGCATGTTTGTCCATGTATTTGTGTAAGCATTGCCCATAGCAATCATGAATCATCTATAAACAAATGATTAAGAACATATCCTACATACCAGTTGTATGCCCTTATTCTCCAAGTAAACATTCAATTTAATTGTTGCAGAATAATAAAACTAAGGAATGTTAAATGTAATTAGTTGTGTGACTAGTTTTAGTACTTTCGGTGCTTAGCTTTTCTTATAAAACATTCAATGATACTTTCTTTTGTATCCTAAATTTTCCCTCTCTCTCGCATAAGCTGAATACATGGATGGTAATACTAGGTAAATGCTTGAAGTAAAAAGTTTCATCTGCAGAATTGAGACCAAGTTTATAGAGAATTTCTCAAAAGTTTCTATTTCAAAAGTAGGTTCTTCTCTGATCTTAACAGCATTTTTGGTTGCAATGTGTAATTCAAACCAAAAGCATCAGATGTGTTGAAGAATTTCAGAATTGTAAGCATAAGCAAGAGTGACAAATTTTATGTTAAGCAATTCATTAAGCATGCAGTACCAATCCATGCTTCCATCCACGGTACTCATACAGTGATATCTAGAAATTCACCAACTGCATCAGGTAAAGCTTGGAGAAGAAGGTCATGGTAATGTCTACAACAGTAAGTTACCGAACGACGGCCGTTTGATTGCAAGCTAAAACCTTACAGAACTCGAAATATGATGCCGGAGAGTTTGCTAATAAACACCATGTCAACGATGTCTGGCTTAGGATTTTGTTCAATCCATAAGTTCATGCCTAAAGGATCTATTGGCAACCTGATATATATAAGGAAGATATAAAGACGTTAGGCGCAAAAGACATTTGTTGAGAAGATATATAATACTGGAGAATTAACTTTAGACAAGAAATCTAACCTAAAGCCCGGCTGATACAATAAAAAATTCAATCTAATTCAAAAATTTACAAAAATATATTAAAAAACTCTCTAATATATGAATTATTTTTTATTTTTATGCTGGTCAGACGTGGCAGTTTTGCTGCCTTTCCACGGTCTTTCCGTAGAGTTGACATCGAATGATCAGGTTATAATAGAGGAGGATGATATTAGGGTTTTAACTGGAAGGATAGATTGCAGCAACGTGTGTCTCTGAAGCCGTCTACATTGTTTCCACCTTCCAGTAGAGAGCATGTCTCTTGCGCATCGAAGTGTATATAATGATTCTGGTGACATTGCAGAAAGTATAGAAGGTGAACGAATTGTAACAGAATGACCAAATTGTTAACAAGTAGCTACTAGCTAAGAATTAACAAAATTTCATGTGTTTGTTTTGTTGGAAAACTTAGTAATACACCTTGGCAGACATTCCATTAATTCTTCTCATGATCATGCTGCTGCACCCCCTGCTTCTGCATCTGCTTGTAGAAAATCTTTATGAATTTCTCCGCTTTCTGAAGTGCTGAAAGACGTTTCAGTGAGATCTCTTGTACTTGTTAACCAGCACTAGCACATTCGTCTTCTTCTTTGTCTTCTTAATGGCGATAGAATGGTTTCTTCTCTTCATGCAAAACAGTCCCAAAGCTTTGCCTATGATGCTATTTTTCGTCTTCTTCTTCTCCTTGTTCAATGCCATTACTTGATTTGGTGTCATTTAGTCAATGATTGATGAAGCAAAGATTGGGCCTTACTAGGCTTGAAAGGGCGCTTCATGGAAGAACTTTTTGACAACAATCCAAAAGAGTCTCGGTCAGTGCAATATTCGCTTCAAAAGCTACCTCAATATTAGGTGTTTTTCTACTTTGATGCACTATACCTGGGTCAAGAGACCGTTGGTTGCAGTTTGTGCAGCACCCACCACTTCTGTATGGAAATCTTTGAATCCTGCTTCTGGAAAGTTAAAAGCAGAATCAGCTTCTCATTATTTCAAGTGCCCCAAGCCTGGTACACAACTTTATAGAACACTAACCTTAATATTGTATCTGCAGTGAAATTGCTCCTCAATAATCTGACAGTGCAAAAAAGAACTCCAATCTTCTGGATCTGCTATGGATAAGTCGAGCTAATGCACGAACCAGCAACTTTACAATCCGTAATTTTGCAACCCATCCATGGGTTATTTTCACTTGTCGATTCTATGTGTTGCTGTTAAGTCCCAATGCACTCACGGCAGCAATAAACTAAATGAAGTTCACATGCACTCTTGCTTCAAGATTGTTGAGATCCCGCTCACCAGAAATCACTGCAGGAACAGATTCCCTCACTAAACTTGTGGAACCTGACAGCATCTCTTACAAGAATTTCCCGTCCAACTATTTTGGAAATGTATTTGGTTGCATTATGGCAGTCGACACAGACTCTGAGATTCTTAACAACTCTTATAGGTAATCCTTGAGGTATGACAAGCAAGCCGAAAGCAATAGCAAGCTTCTCACTGTGGTGGCTAAGCATATCCAACTTTTGTGCATCTGCCACATTGTGCAAAACAGAGGTAGTGTCAGGCTTATATCCTTCCTCTATCATCTTTGCAGTGAGTCTTTCTAGCTCAGCATATATTTTATCTGAATAAGGATGGGAATGGTCATCAGCTGAGAAAATGTGAACCTCATTCTTGTATCTAATCCAACTACAACCAGGTTCTTTCCTGGCTCCTTCGACTCTCATTTGCTTTCTCAATTGAGCTACCTCATTCCATTTTCCTTTAGAAGCATATATACTGGATAATAATACATAGCTGGCAGCATTTTGCGGATCCAATTGGAGCAACGCCTCAGCTGCCCACTTCCCTATTTCTATGTTACCATGAACTCTGCAAGAGCTTAGTAGTGTTGCCCACCCAATGTCATCTGGGCTATAAGGCATCTTCCTGATAAAGTCTTCTGCCTCTTTCAATCTCCCTGCTCTACCGTACAGATCAATGACACAGGTGTAGTGATCAGCAGCAGGAACGATCTTATGGTCTTTGACCATAGAGTCAAAGTATTTATATCCTTTATCCACCAGTCCAGCTCGACTACAAGCAGACAAAACACCTACAAATGTAACTCCATCTGGCTTCACACCCTCGGCTAACATTTCCTCGAACAAAGCTATTGTCTCACTGGCCATTCCAAACTGAGCATATCCAGAGACCAGTGCAGTCCATGACACATGGTCTTTCGATTGCATCTCACTAAAGAACCTATGTGAGTCCTCAACATTCCCACATTTCCCGTATAATGTAATAATTGCATTTGATACCGTAAGATATGAGATTAAGCCTAACACTAGTGCTCTGCAATGAAACTGCACACCCTCCTCCAGGCTCGCAAGGTTGGCGCAAGAACTTATGACACTCCCGAAAGCATAATCATCTGGCTCAATACCATTTCTATGCATATCACAGAAGACACGCACAGCTTCCTCGCTGCATCCATTCTGACCGTAACCTACAACCATTGCCGTCCAGGACACAACATTCTTATGCTCCATCCTCCTGAAAACCGTTTCAGCATACGTAATATTTCTGCATTTTGAGTACATGTCAACCAATGCACTGCCCACAAAAATATTTCTTTCATAGCAGGTCCTTATAATATAACTATGAACTTGCTTTCCTCCTTCTAATGCTAGCAGACTTCCGCAGGCAGTCAAGACACTGCCAAACGTATACTGATCCATCTTGACACCGTCACATCCCATCTCCCTAAACAGATCAAGGCATTCTTCCTCCAAACTATTCTGTGCAAGCCCTGTAAGCAGAGTCGTCCAAGAAATTGAATCCCTTTCAACCATCATTCTAAATAACTTCTTTGAATGTTCAACCATCCCACACCTAAGCAGACCCGTGATCATAGTATTATACAGTACCACATTCTTGGACTCAATACTATGAAAAGCACGTATTGCTTCACCAATCAACCCCACTTTGGAGTACATATCAACCAACGGACTCCCGACGAACACGTGAGACTCCAAACCATGCTTCACAATCTGGCAATGTAGCTGTCTGCCCAGCTCAGGCGACGACAACGCGGATGAAAGAATCAGTACCGTGGAAAAAGTTATACGGTTGGGACGTGCGCAAAGTTTTTCATCCCTCAGCATTTTCTTGTAAGCATCTACGGCTTCTTCCCTGAGACCGCGATTAGCGTAACCGGAGATTAGCGAGTTCCAGGAAATGTTATCGCGTTCGGGCATTACAAAAAATATTTTTTCCATGTGAGAAAGAAGTCCGGATTTGGAGGAAGCAGAGAGGATTGAGTTCCATGAGAAGGAGTTTGGGTGGGGAATTTGGTCGAACACCTTGCGGGCGTAAGCAAAAAGATGGAAGTTGGAATAAGAGGTTATGAGAGTGTTGGAGACGAATGTGTCGGGAGGGGAAAGTGTTTTGAGAATCACAGCGTGGAGTTTCTTGAGCTGCTTGGGATCGAAGGCGGAGAGTCGTACTAGGGAAGCGTACTGGTTTGCCAAGCCGGACATGGAGAAGAAGCCTCCCACCGCATTTGCAGAAGAACAGTAATAATATAGGGCGTTTAAATTTTTTCTAAAATTTTTGAATAAATTTTAATGTTTTAAAAAATCCATTGAAAATAGTAAATTAAAATTTAAAAATTACATTTTCAGGTATTATAGCAAACATTTCTGTAAGAGCGAAGGCCCATATAATAGTTTCTAGCTTGAAATGTAGCCCAATAGAAATACCGTAGGCCCATTTTAGATATTGTGTAAACTATACAAAGTTAGTAAACAAAAATATCTACTTATTACTGCTTAATCCAAGAAAATGATTTAAAAAACTTTAACAAATAGTATATTTTTTCAAGTAATTTAAAATTAAAATTCGTATAACAAAAATGTGTATTGAACTAGTTCCTATTGAAATTCTGCTATGTTTTTTGCTATATTTGACAATTCTTATTACTATTTTTCAAAATTTTATTTAATTTTTTATTTTATAATAAAATTTATAGTACTTTAAAAAATTTTATTAAAATTTAAAAAGTATAACTTTCAACGATTTGTGCATTAAATTATATCCCGCAGGCAAGCACACTAAATCCTACGTAATAAAATTTTTATATATATAATTTTTGTTTTTTCTTTTAAAAAATTATTTTTAAAAAATTCTTTTAGAAAATACTTTAAAATTGTAAGATCGGATCTCCATACTAAAAAGATTGGCCAATTTTTTATAAATTAGTATTCTCTATTTATAACACATAATCATTCCAACACTGAGCAAATGTGGAAAAGAAACGTGAGCTGTTAAGCCCACTAAATTAGGATTTATATGGTCCAATCCAAAGCGAGTTATTGACCTACCTTCAAATTAGCTAGTCTATTTTTTACTTGGGCATCATCCCAAACCCCTATTCTAGTAATCTGATCCTAACCACTAAATTAGTCCGTCATTCATTCGGACTTACTAAGTCCTATACATTACTAATCTGAGCCTAGCCTAATTTGAAAGCCCAATAAAAATAATAAAATTTTTTTTTAAGTACTATAAGAATGAGACGTCTTTTTACTTAGCTTACTATAGAAGCAGCTTTCAATTTTCCATCTTATATTTTTTAATATACATTTTATAAGTATCTAGAAAATTTATTTAAAAATTTAAAAAATATAAAAAAATTTTACATAGTGAAATCTTTTTATTACATTTTTTTATTATTTTTTAGAGATAAAAAAAGCTCTTTTTTAAAAAAAATAAAAATATTTTTTATTCAAAAAAATTTTCATTTTAAAAACACTGTAAATGCCCCCTTCTCTATTTCCAAATTGGCAATTTTCATAATATTTACCTTAACAAGGACAAGCGACTGTTTGGAATTTTTGGATAAATAATTTATTAATTGTATTTTATATTTTAATATTTTTTATAATAATATATAAAATTGATTTTAAAATATTTAAAAAATTATTTTTATCATCTTTAAAATTAAAATAATAAAACTTATTTATTAATATAAAATAAAAATAATTTTTATTTTTAAATATTATTTTTTTATAAACACTATCAAACCGCAGCTGAGTGAGGCACTGGGATTCTGTTCTATGGTCCTCCCGGATTGTATAACACAAACAAAGTCTTCAGATGATACCTTCGTCTCTGTTAAACACAATAGTTTTAACTCCAAAACCCAACGATGCACACGGTTGTACACATTGTCTAATGATTTAGGTCATATTTGAAAGAATTTTTTTATTCCAATTTTTTATTTTATATTTTTTAATAAAATTTTTAGAATATTATATAAAATATTTTTAAAAATTTAAAAATATAAAAAATTTTACGTTATGAAATCTTCTTATTAATTATAATTATTCTTATTTTTTTTAAAAAAAAAATAAAACTTATTTTTTAAAAATCTCTAAAATATCTTTTTTTTAATTTTTATTTCAATAAACACTCCCAAATCGTCCGGTTAATCTCACTTCATCGTTAATTCTATGACAAAAAACTCATTTTAAGCACGGTGTCAATGAACGGCGAAGTCCGAGTCAAGGATCGTTTAGCCTTGATTATTATGTATTTTTTCCTCTTCTATTTTATGTCATAATTTTTAATAAAATTATATAAATTTTAGAAAATAAAAAGTTCTAAATAATAAAATTTTGTTATTTCTTAAATTTATTATTTTTTAAAATAAAAAAAGAAGCTTATTTTTTAAATAGAACACAATATTTATTTAAAAATTTATTTTATAAACAATTCTAAATATTTGTAAACATTTTAGACTTATCTATTTTTAGATGGTATTTGGAAGTAAATTTCTTAATTCCTTTTTTATTTATAATATTTTATAAATATTCTATAATATTTATTTTTTAAAAAATTAAAAAATACAAAAACATCGACATTATAATATATATATTGTTTAAATTTTATAAAAATATAAAAGTTAACTTAAAAATTTTTTAATATCTCATTTTCTGAGAATAAATCAGTGATGAAAAAGTTGGAGACCTTCTTCAACAATTTTAATTGCCCAATGATACATTGTTGCTAGTTCCAAATTCCAATGACACTAAACATTAAATTTACTCTTTGATCTCTTCTTTCATTGCTGTTAATCCCATGACAAATCTTCTGGGGAGAAAATATTTTGGAAAACAATGCAGCAAATTTACAAATCTTGTCCGTCCATTAACTGATAATGCTTTTGATCCAATGGTTGATATCTCACTTTGTTCTTCTATTTCTGCATACTGAAGTTGTTTTTTAATATAAAAACAAGAGAGCAACAAAAACAATGGAAATTTGAGCTGCTCACTCCTCGTAATTATGATCACATCTGCCAGAGCTTTTCTTTATTTTTTTTCAATTTTTTATATTTTATAATAAATTTTTTAAAATAATTTATAATTTTTTTAAAAATAAAAAATTTTACATCATAAATTTTATTATTTTCAAATAAAAATATAAAACTTATTTTAAAAAATTTTCAAAATAACTTTTTTCAGAATTTTTTTTTCAATAAATATTCTACAAGTGCAAACAACACGAAAAAGAAAAACAAAACAAAAAACCTGCTATATATTGCTGGTGTTAAGCAAATCGTTTAGTACGTGTTTTAGTTTCGCTGAAATAAACTTACTTTTGAAATCTAATTTTAACTCATTTCCAAACTCGTGTGCGTTCTTCAAAAATTTCTTTATAATTATTTATTTTATATTTTTTAATAAATTATTTATATTTTAAATTTATTAATATAAAAATAAATAATAATTTTATTATTATTATTTTTTAATTAAAAATAAATTTTATTTATTCAATAAATAAATATATATTTTATTTTTGAAAAATAGTTTTAAGAATCCCTCGGCAAGCACCACAAAGTTCTGAAAGAGTTCTGAAATAAAGCTTTTGTCCAGAAGTTCTACATTGATCCAAATAGGAAATTTTTTTGAAAAGTTAAAACTTTTACATCAATAAATAATGATCTAAACTTTTTCAAAGATTGTGTTCTTCTTTAGATGTTGTTGCAGATTTTAGCTAGCTAGAAAACAACAAAACTGTAGCAGACTGATTTCAGTGTGTTGGCCTTGTTCTTCTGTGTATTGAAATGTGCAAATGTAATGTGGAGGAAGAAGATTAATCTGTTCATCTTTTCTTCTGAGTACAAGAAGACAAATAAAATCCTTATAGTATTGTTCAGTAGTGTGTTCTTCTTCTGCAACTGCAGCTGCTGCAGTCCTTTCCTTCTGCAGCCAAAGCAACTCACCCAGCTACCAACTTTCTCATAAATTAAAAAAATTCATTCTTTTTTGTTCTTTCTCTTTCTGTGCTGCATGAAAAGATTGATCAGAGTACTATATGGATAGAAGTATTCGTTTTGTTTCATTGCTGCTGCAACAACTAGAGTGGTTTCAACATAACAAGATCTATATCTGTTTGCTCATTAATTGAAGTTTGTTGAGAAGAGAGAGTTCAAAAGAGAGAGATGGCTTCAGTTGGGCAGGGGAGTTTAGCAACAACAGAGAAGAGAGCAGCTAGGCCGGTCACCGGCGGCGGGTGCGCCGGAAGTTTTTTTCAGCAGCTTTTGGAATGGAATCGAAGATTTGCTTGCAAAAAGAAGCTATTCTCCAGAAAACTTCTCCCACCTGGTATAAATATTTATCTTTTCTCTAAAGTTTCGTGTTTCCACTACTGTTCTTAACGGGGTTGTTTTCATTGATTTCTTATTGAAAAGTCTCTAGCTTTCATGGGTTTCCTTAGATTTTCTTGTTCTTAGTGCCCAAATTGCTATCTAATTTTCTATTTTATTTTTTCTGCTTCAAACATTTTGTGATTTTCCCTTTTGAGATCCAGTAAGGAGATGAAAGAAATGATTGAGCCCTCTTCTGATGGTTTTTTTCTCACTTTGTGAACCAGTTAAAGCAGCAAAATGGGTTTCAAAGAAGTTCAGTGGCAATGAAAAGATGCCAAAAAGCAAGCTCCTTCCGGTAATTTCACATCACTCGCTCTTATCTTGAACCCTTTTGTTCAAGCAATGAGTATTGGTAGCTCTGAGAATTTGTTTGTTGTTTAGATTGCAGAGGAGAGTCATGGAGTTTATCCAAAGGTAAGAAAGACTGTAAACGGTGCTGCAGACAACTCCCGCAGTAGAATGCAGTTACCGGGATTGGTGGCCCGGCTGATGGGTCTTGAATCCATGCCAATTGTAAATGACAGACCCAGGAGAGCATTAGACTCTAGTCTAGAAGAGAGCGACAAGTATTCTCCGCTAGATCAAGTTCTTTGTGGAATGCCGGTAACTGAAACTAGGCTTCACAAGGTTCAGAGAACTAGCACATTTCTAGAACAGCACCGATCAGCTGCGGTTGTTCGTTTTGCAGCTGATGGTCTAGGCAGGAGCTTGATGTCGCGTTCAAGGAAGCAGCAGCAGCAGCGTAAACTTGTTACTCCTTTGAAGAGCCCGCGGATTCATCCTAGAAAGAGCTCTGCTATGCTAATAGAGGTTGCGAGCAAGCTCTTGGAGCCTGGGTCGCATTCTAAGAACAATAGGAAATATGCAATTGCATATTTAGATGAATCTTCGCCTGCAGTTCCTGCAATAAGATCAGATGTCGAACATTTGGAGGATGCATTTGTTGGAAGTTGTAGGGATTGTGGTGGTTTGGTTGAAGTTGCAGAGGTCAGATTTGGTACGGAGGTGCCTGTTGTAGCTGAGCCTTGTTCGTCTTCTGTTAGAGATTTCAGTAGTTACTCTTCATACCATATGGACAGCAAAGAGGGTGAAGGTCAGATGCATTTCGCATTTGTTTCCACAAGGAGTGATCCCAGTGTCATGGAGTCAAGAACCATTCATACTAAGATAAATCCTAAGAGAAGAACTCAAGATCTTAGCAAGGGGAAATGCGTCGCACAGTACACGGAAGACAGCCACAAGCAAAGAAATGATGGACCTTCAAGCTCTTCTCTTGTACTAAACAACTCAAAACAGAGTCAGTTGCCTGTGACCAAAGGGAAAACACTTGCCGTTTGCAGTGTCTACAGAAGGCAACAAAACATAAGTGAGGCAAACAGGATGCACAAGGGGAAAGATGTCATTTCTTCTAAAAGGAACCCAAATGGCTATCCACATATTAGAACACCTTCTAAGGCTGCAGGTACACAGAGACAACATAAGGAGATTGACTGCGAGAGGAGCACGGGACAAAAGAGAAGAATAACCAGTAGTCCTCAGGTTGAAAATGCATTAGCAGTTAATTCAAAAATAGTAAATCTGAAGAATGAATCAAAGGAGTCATGTAATCAGAGAAGGCGTGAGCTTGCAAGTCATGTTTTGATCAAAGGAAATTCAAGGTATGCCGGATCCAGAAGAGAAGCTCATGAATGTTCTACTAGTAGTAGTAGCGGGAACAACATTGTTGTCTCATTTTCATTTAGTTCACCTATAAGACGAGATACTAAGTTTTCCTCTAGGAAGACCACGGAAGCAAAGAGCATAGGCGGAGCAGAGAGCAATGAGAATGCTTCTTATATAAGAATGTCAACAGCAAAGTCTAAAGTTGGAGGGTCAGCAGCTCGCAGAGGATTGACTTTGAAGGAAGGTTCACTAAGCAACCATCCACACCTAGCAATTACAAAACTTACTTCGTTGAACCAGGATCAACTAGAAGCTAAGGGTGTATCTCCCAGAACATGTACTTCTTCCATTTTTGAGGAGCTACTGTCTTCATGCGTGGTAGGAGCCCCTGAAAGTCAGACAAGTGCTGATAGCTTCTCGCTTGAGTGCAGCCCTACACATGATTCATCAAATGAGTATGCAGATGTCTCAAGCTGTAATCTCTCTTGTGACAGAATGCCTACTCCCAATAACCAATGTCAGGTGAATCATTTAATCCTTTACGACTTCAACTCATATAAATGTACACATTTTGGTGATAAGAATCCTAGATCAATGACTGTCTAACTGATTATGTTTTCTTCATTTTATTGCTATCAGTAGGATAAATATTCTGCCATGTGTGCAGTAAATTGGCATTGTTTGGGTACTTTGCTGGTACATCAAATTATATTGCCTAGATCAGCTAGCTTCGCTCTTATAGGAGTTAAGGGCTCAATTTCGCAATTATGAGCAAATGAAAGAAATGAGGGTCGATAACCATGACCAAGTCATCTACTGAGAGAAGTTCTGGAAAAACTGTATTGCTAAAATGGGATATAAGACTACATTGCATGCAACTTTTGGTGTTATAATGTCTAATATTTTGTTCCAAGTCATCCTTTTCTTACCAGGAAGAAGCAAATAAAGACGAGTGTGCTGTATTTACAACCAGTGAATCCAATCATCATAGCCTGATGTCAATCCTTGAAGTGCCTTTCTCAAATGATAGCTCATTTTCTGAGACATGTACTGGTAATACAGGTAGGAAATTTACTAGCAATCTCAATTATTTTCTTCTCCTTAGGTTCCTTTGTAGTTTCCTTTTTCTAACACTGATAAAACCTTTCCCTTAGCTTGACTATTAGAAGGACCATTCAGCTAAATATTTAAAATGTGCATATACAAAAGTTCACATGTACATTCTACTGCCGAGTTTGTACTGAAGGAATGCTTATTTGCTCTATTTTAGGATGTGAGACCCGTTTTGTGAGTAAAAAGGTTGGTTGCAGCAAGACACATGCATCCCAATTGGATAATGATCTTTTAGACTCTCGGCACTCTACACCATCTTTGAATATGATGGACTCTGAAAGTCATGGTTATCCTATAAGCGAAAATTTTCTCAACCATGTGAAGTTTGAATCTCTGAAGGAAATGTTCGTTAATGTCCAAGTGTTATTACAGTCCATAACTCCATATCAGCCTGGGAAACTAACACAATATCAGGTAGAAACATTCCTTCTGGATGCGTTAGCAACTAGTATGGAGTCATTTTCTGAAGGCCTGGAGAAAAGTTCAGCAGTGACTGAGATTACGAAAAGCAACAAACTCACGGGATTGCTGCTTGAATGCATTATCGAGTTCTTACATTCAAAATATGATGTTTTGTGTAAAACTATTTGCTATAATTGGTCTCGACTCTCTTTATCACTACATAAAAGTTGGTTGATTACACAAATTCTCGAGGAACTAAGAAAGTTTAGGAATATGGCTGGCGTTTGTCTGAATGAATTGGTTGAGAAAGAAACAAAGCAGTCTTCCAGCAAGTGGTGGACAGAATGTGAGATGGAAGTGTTTGATACTGGGATAGAGGTTGAAAGCCACATTCTTCAGCTACTGATCAACGAGATGGTGTTTGATTTTTGCTGGTTAAACTTGTTACCTCGTGTAAATTAGTGTTATACTTGGTATGTACATGAGAGCTGTGCTCTCCAATTGCATAGAGTCATTCCAGTGTTTTGCTTGTTATCCGTTAAATGCGAGCATGCTGTAAGTTCTGTTCATTGATTCCATTGTACGCAAATGAGGTTTAGCTCTTGATTCAAACAGTCCTTTACTTGGCATAACGTTATATGTAGGTACAGAGTTGAATGAATCTTCACAGAAACAATTTCAAACTAATTGTGAAGGAAAAAACATGAAAACAGAAAACTATTACTCGAGAAAAAGAAAAACATGAAAAATAAACAAATTGAAAAGCGGAAAAGAATTAATGAAGGAAGAATTTTTCTAAATCATGAACAACTTTTTAGCAGCATGTCCTCATACTGCAACAGACACTCCTGCCTCTGCAACCTCAACTTCTCATAAATCCTCTCTATGAAATTCTCCGCCTTCTTGTTGATTGATACTTCATTTCTTCCTCACCACAATCCACTGACACTAACGTCGCGGACGTTTCTTGATCCACTGCTAGAATCTTTACTTCGTCATCCACCTGATCACCTGCCGAATGAGTTATCAGTTGCTTTTCCCAGTTGCACCGATCCAGAGTAAGCTTAAAAACTTGTTCCTCTTCTTCCGCAAACTCCAAGCATGGACAAACAGAGGAGTTTCAGAAGGATAGAACTCGTACTCAGCCGCAATGAATCTGTAACTGAGACTACTCTTGCAGTTGATTTTTTTTTCTTGAACAAGAGAAGCTTCTTGGCAAACAAGGGTTTTGTTGCCTTCCCTAGTATGAACGAGTAGAGAAAGGCAATGAAGATTTTAGTTCTAAAGCCAGTATTGGACTCCGGTCCAGTAGATACAATCCAACGAAATATAACAACCCAGCCCAAATTCGGCTCAGCAAATTCGGCCCATATACGTTCTCGGTTTCTGTTATATGCCAGAAATTATTTTTAATAGAAGTTATTAATGAATTTAATTTTTTAAAAAGTTTAAAATAATTGTTAATAAATTAATTTTTTCTTTTTAAAAATATAAACTTTATTAAAAATAAATCTTTTTGATTAAAGAATTTGTTTGACATTGCTTTTTTTAACTTTATTAATTATTTAATTAACTTTCTTAATAAATAATTTTAATTTTTCTTTATAAAATTTATTTAAATTTAAAAAATATAAAAAGTTTATTATTATTTCTTATTATTTTTAAATAAATTAAATAAAAATAAAAATATTTTTTTTTAGAAAAGTAATAAAAACACTCCAAACTCCGCTAAAACTCTGTCAAACATCAACTCCCGTTTCTCGAATGAACTGTTAGATGTTGTCTTTCGTCAGTCTTCTGCCACGTGGCTCTCATCTTATATACTAGATTCCGCACTCATTTAATCATAGTGTCTGCACTATTCCAAACAGCAAACAGCCATTGTAATCTAATGGTTATTTGCCACATCATCACTATTTAGCAATTTTCCTCCTTAATTACTCTGTCACTACTAATAATATTTTCCAACTTTGTTGTTCCAGCCCAAAAGAAAAAAAAAAAAAAAAAAAAAAAGAAATTCCGACCTTGTTTTCTTTTTCTCTGTTTTCGCTCAACGAGTTCTCAAAGCTCTCGTTCCGATTCTTTAATCTTCACAACATTATTCTGTCCTTTCTTCTCGATCGAAATCAAAGGTTTGCAAATCAATTTTTTTCTTTTGTTTGTTTTTGTTTTCTACTTTCTATATTCACTTGTCAACTTTAACTGTTACAGTTAAAGTGTTGGAAATCATGTTATTGTTGATAGATGACTTGAATATTAATCAAGTAAAGTCTTCCACTGATTTGATTTTTTTATATATATATAAAGTTCAGGGTTCTGTTGATTCAACAAGATGCAAGCAGCAATCGTAACGTCCGCGAAATTGGTCGTAGCGCCACCACGAAGAAGATTTCCGGTATCCGTCTGTGCGAGAAGGCGGACAAGTTTAGGATTGAGTAGATTGTCGATGCCGGAGAGGGGGGAGTTGTGTTGTGGAAGTTCAACGTTGCTAAGGTCAATGGATAGTGTTGGGCTGGAGATGGGGAGAGTGAGGAGTACTGTGTTTGGTTCGAGATCGAGGAGCGGAGCTATCAGGGCTCAAGCGTACGGTGAGTTCGATTGCCAAGATTTTGATTTTTCTATTTTCTTTTATGCTTTTGGTTACTCAATAAAACATTAGAACTTTTTTAACTTGACAGTTGAATTGTTTTGTTGTATAATTAGTCTTCACAAGGTTGTTTGTTATGAAGTCTTGTTAGTTAAATGCTATGTGAATCTCTACATGATGTTATCATATTTATTTACTATTCATAAATAGAAGTTTTAGTTGTCATGAGCTAAACCGATTTGTTATGTGTATAAGTTTAGTGAAAAAGTGCTTGGAGTGGTTAATTGCTATCCCATTTATAGTTTCTATGGCATGGTACCACCTGCATGAGATAGATGAAGTTGTGAAGTTTCATACAGGCCATTGCTAGGGTGCCAATGTAAATATTGACTTGTGTTTTGAATGTCCGAATTGAGACAAGCAAGGATATATCATATATAGCAAAGTATCTTCTTTAACCAAAGTTGAACTTCTTTCCCTGAACGCTGAATGTGGCCATGGTCCATGGTACAACTTTTAGACATATAGGCACAACTTTATGCAGCTGCCTGTAGGCCAGACAATCCTTTAATTTGAGAGCAAACATTAACTTTTACTTCATTTATATGCTGCAGAACTCTCTGTAAATTTTACTTTCTTGTCTAAAAGAAACTGATAACATCATTCACTTTTATGCACCTCCACACAATCCATCCAGCTTTTCATATAGTAATTTACACACTATTGTCATCACAAGATGGGGGTGAAAAATTAAACAAGGGGGTTTCTAAATTGTTTTCTCAACAAAAAAAAAAAAAAAAAAGAAAGAAAAAAAGGGAAGTTTCTAACCCGAAGCCTTACTACTTCTTATGTTATGAATCTAAACAAAGAAGTTCCTGAGAGAACTGAAAAAGAAAGAAGAGTAATATTTGGTGAATAGGAGAAAGATAATTTTTTAATACAATTCAGATTAATCCGAACATCCTATTCCATAAAGAGGTTTTCTTTGTGGTTTCAAGGAGCTAGCAATTTTGACCATGCTAATTGGTGTTGTTATTTGATCTTCAATTACTTATAATTTTTCTTTTTCGATCTTAGATGATCTTGAGGACGTTGCTTCGCAGAAGCTTCAACCGAAATCTTCTGGAACAGTTCTACCTTATGTTGGTGTTGCTTGTTTGGGAGCTATTCTTTTTGGATACCATCTAGGGTATGTTGTACGATAATTGTGTTTACTAGTAGAGAACACATTTTCTTGGATTTTATCCCATAGAAAACTGGACTGTTTGAAAAAGCATATTGAAAATCCAAGCTGCTCTTTGCAGATCTTATGTAGTTCATCTTTTATCAACAAAAAATAACTTTTGGACATAATTAATCATGTTGGCTAATTCATATGACACAGGGTTGTCAATGGTGCTCTTGAGTATCTTTCAAAGGATCTTGGTATTGCAAAAAACACTGTGCTTCAAGGTGAATATAAACTCTGCTGATTATCCATACTTTGCTATAGTACATATTTAAACTTGAAGTGTCAAATAGTATTGTTATTGTATTATCACAATGTTAAAGATCTTGCAATGCATACCGGCCCTAATCAGATTAGAATTCTTGTTGAAATTTCTTTCCCTGGGGACCGAAGAATGTATTGGTTTCTTTGGTGCGAACTATGCCAAATATCATTGGTTGTAACAAGTTCGAAGCTCTCATATTGTTGGTTTCATTTTCGTGCCAGGATGGGTGGTTAGCATATCTCTAGCTGGTGCTACATTAGGTTCTTTTACTGGAGGTCAATTGGCTGATAAATTTGGTAGGACAAGAACATTTCAGCTAGATGCAATTCCACTTGCACTCGGTGCACTCCTCAGGTAGATGATATCATCTTTTCCTTGGAAATTTATTCTTTGTTTTACTTACTTTCTTAGTTATATTCATCTATACCTATGTGCATCGTCTTGCAGTGCAACTGCACAAAATGTGCAGACAATGTTGATTGGCCGGTTGCTTGCTGGAATTGGGATTGGAATCTCTTCTGCGATCGTGCCCCTTTACATCTCTGAGGTATTTGATCCGAATATTTTTGTTGTTTCAGTGTGTCTCTTTATATAATTACAAATTGCAACGATCTGAGCGAAATTATATGTTGTTTGAATCAATTAAAGAGAAGTGTGTATTGAATGGTAATGGAAAAGAGAGAAGGTCCAAGAACTAGAATTAGAAACAATGGCCTCAAAAAGTTTGAATCAAATCAAGCCTTGCTAAGCACGAGAATAATAATGATAGTTGTCTAAGCTTATTGCAGATATTCATTTAACTAAGAGGTCATGTCCAGATTCCATGGAAGTTAGGGAACAGCGACTTCCTCAACTTTAACTTCTGGCTCAGTATATAGATCTATCTTGGCCAAATTGTTCTTAGGACTTGCTTGTTATAGAGAAAATGACCTGCTGTGCTAGTTCTGTAGAATAATGAATCTGATAAGTACAGTCTGAATCTGAGCCAACAGCCCTACCGTTTTCCTCAAATGCAAATTAAATGCAAATCAAGAATTTTCTTTATATTTTGGGTAAAAACTATGACATAACAAAATTATGGGCCTGTAAGCAACATCTTTACATGTTTCATCCTGAAATTGCATTTGTAAATTATTATAGCAACGGTAAAATTAAATCTACTCATGTTTTACATGCTTTGCATAAATTATTTTATACAAGTTTCTGCTTTCAGATGTACTTTTCACCCTTCCTCAAAGAAGATGTACTATTTACCAAACGTGTAATCCAGGAATTCATTCTGTTTTATTAAGAGCTTTGGCATACATTTGTAAACACTGACATCTTCCCAATATTTAACTCAAATCTGCCACCTATTATACCTTCCAAAGTTGGCAAGATCACAATTGACAAACGTTAAAATTGTCAAATGAATTGGACTGTCAAGCCCTTGTTTCATTTTGAAAATTTTAATCCCAAAATTTGATAGAAACTTGCAAATTTTGCTTTTATTGTTGAGATATCTTTTTAATATACATTTGTAAATGCAGATATCACCTACAGAAATTCGTGGAGCACTTGGATCTGTTAATCAACTTTTCATTTGCGTTGGCATCCTGGCTGCTTTGGTGGCTGGATTGCCTTTGGCAGGGAATCCTCTTTGGTTTGTCTTCCTTCTCTGTTGTAGCTATTCAATGTTTTGAGCAAGACTTATACAATAATTGAAGTATACTACCACATTTTAGCAAATTAGGTAGCTATGACGATTTTCAAAGTTGTAACCAAAGGTACAAAAGCAATCTTATAGAACTTGTGTGATAATGATCTTAGCCAGTAGTACATTTACTATTTTTATTTATTTATGTTTTTGTAGATGCTTTTTATATCTTCATCTTCTAGCCTAGTTTTTTATTATTTACTATATGCTTGAGTTGCATTGGGAACAATTGAGGCTTATAGGCGTTAGGTCAAACCTAAGCCTATACTGTGCACAATGTGTCAGGGATTAGGTCAATGGCAATGATCTGAAAACTAGTAGTTTTTTTTTTTTCCAAATATGGCTTTATCTTCATCCTACAGCGCAGTTCTTTCTTCTTTTCTATATATATGAATTACATTGTGCGCAACTGTGGCATATTTGGTTTCTGGGGTTAGCTGAAACGTATACTGTGCAATAATTGTGATTTTTTAATCATATTTTTAAAAAAGCAATAACTCCAATGGATTGATTTTGCAGTATATGAGGTCTTAATTTATCATGTGAAACTTTTATTGAATTAGGTGGAGAACAATGTTTTGGATTGCTGTTGTTCCCTCTATTCTCTTGGCACTAGGAATGGCTATTTCTCCCGAAAGTCCTCGTTGGCTCTTCCAGGTATTAATGACATGTTTACTTTTCCATACTTTTTATACGGTTGCTTAAATATATTAGACAGAATATGAAGGTCTGCGTTATTTGCATAAATGCTGCCCTCATCCAAGGAAGTCTTTCCATTAATAACTGGGATATAGTTTGGGTTGGCCTTAACCCAAGTAATGCACACATAAGCTTTTCCTAAGTTTCAAAATCAAGTCATTGACCTGAGTCTACCTGAATCTGAGAATTGTAACTAATATATATCCGCCTCGTGCCTGATCATACTGTTTTGACCCATGTTCATTGACATTTGCCAATATAGCAAAGGAATGATATGGTGCATGCCTCGAATTGGAACCCAACCAACTTTGACAACAAGCATGCTACTTGAAAAAGAGCCTTACTGTGTTCGGATCCACAACAACTGTTTTTTCATGTCCCTTGCAACATCTCAGGCTTAAAAGCCTGTGCAACTCTTCAGGATACTTTAGATCCTAGCAAGCTAATGAATCCTCTGAAATAATTTTTTTGTTGGTTGCAATTACAAACTAACATTTGGAACATCCAATTTATCTCAAATTGTATGAAAATCATGGTCATCCACTATTCCCTTTGAGTGAGATGATACTAAGAGGTGAAAAGAATGAATTCTTCCTTTCGGAGAATGTCAAACTGCAAATCTGGGTAAATGGGTACATAGAATGGCGCACAAGATACATAGAAGGGCTGTATAGCATTCTTGGGTTTATAGTTTTCCTGTGAGAAAGAAATGACGACTGAGTATGCAATGAGAGTGCCTTTATCGCTGAAAGAAAACCTAGTTTGGGCAGTGCATTGCTGGCCGTGACATGTGATCTCTCAGAAAGGGGTGCCAAGACAAAACTGGAATAGTTCCTACTGAAAACAAATCTGGTAGACTGCAGTCCTAGTGTATATAGGGATATTCTTGTGTGATGCAATCTGTCTGGATTTAGGGAAACTAAGGTGAAATAGCTATTATTTCATCTGGTTTGGTGCCATATTTCTGATTGCTGATTAAGTCCCAGTTTGACTTCTATGATACAGCAAGGAAAGCATCCTCAAGCAGAAATTTCAATAAGGAAGCTTTATGGAAAAGACCGAGTTGCTGAGGTCATGCATGATTTGAGAGCAGGTAGTCAAGGTTCTATAGAACAAGATGCTAGCTGGTTTGATCTTTTCAGTAAACGGTATTGGAAAGGTAAGCTTAAAGAGTCTCCTATGACTTGCTTTAATATTTGGCAAGCTTAAAACATAAAATTTGCTGAATTAGGCTTATATACACCCGCAAATTATACAATTTTGGTTTTCTTCCGAAAAAACATTATAGTGAATCACCTGATGCAGATACCTCTACACAGACTTTGTTCATAAAAAGTGTATAAAGTTTACCAAGAGCTGCAGTTCTTTGATTTAGTGAATAATACCTGCTTGACTGATTACCGATCACTGATTAATACTTGTGGAGCAAAGTTTCTAAATTGACTACTATTAAACTACTTGCACTGAAACAGATTTGTAATTTTGATGATGAATCTATTCTGAGCTGTCGCTTTGCATGAGAATGTTTCTTATTTACTGGCTCTTACAATTGCAGTTGTTAGTGTGGGGGCTGCCTTGTTCTTGTTCCAGCAGTTAGCTGGAATAAATGCTGTGGTTTACTACTCAACATCAGTGTTCCGTAGTGCTGGAATTTCTTCTGATGTTGCAGCAAGTGCCCTTGTTGGGGCAGCAAATGTCTTTGGTTGGTAACCTCTACTATTCTATTTGTGGCATACTATCTTGGTTGAATGTAGCCATTGTTGGTCGAAAATCACTAACCATCTAATGCATTGTTCATGTTCTTTGCAGGCACAGCAATTGCATCTTCTCTAATGGACAAGCAAGGACGGAAAAGCCTACTAATTACTAGCTTTTCTGGAATGGTAAGTATCTTGACAGAGACAGCCTTTATACTTGGATAAGTTTACACTTCAATGCCCTTCGGTACTCGATAGTAATGGTGTAAGATATTGAGCTAATAGTCAATGAAGTTTCTTGTACTTTCAGGTGCTCCCTGTTGACATTTAAGTGGTTAAATACTTGAATGCTATTTCTTAGCAAATTTTGCCTGATTCTGAGTTAAATTGTCTGAAGAATCCTTTATCATTTTTTGAAGGCTGCTTCCATGCTACTCCTTTCTTTGTCATTCACATGGCAAGTCCTTGCACCGTATTCTGGAATCCTAGCCGTGGCTGGCACAGTCCTGTAAGTTATGACTGATATTTCAACTAACCGTAAGATCAAATTTTCTTGTTTTTATTGTTCAACATTTAATTAATGACAATCATGTGGCCATATTTGCAGCTATGTTTTGTCTTTTTCACTAGGGGCCGGTCCTGTACCTGCTCTTCTCCTTCCTGAGATATTTGCCTCCAGAATCAGAGCCAAGGCAGTTGCTTTATCCTTGGGCATGCATTGGGTAAGCAAGGGTGGTTTTTCCTACCCTATCAACTTGAGTACCATATAGCAGACTATTAGCGTCCATCATTTGAGGGATATTAATAATTTTTCTAAGTATTGTTCATCTGTTCTATAGGTATCCAATTTTGTTATTGGTCTCTACTTCTTAAGTGTTGTGAACAAGTACGGGATTAGCAGAGTTTATTTGGGATTTGCGTCTGTGTGCATCCTAGCCGTTCTTTACATATCTGCCAATGTGGTTGAAACAAAGGGCCGTTCATTGGAGGAAATAGAGCTTGCTTTAAACCCAGTGTAAACTTTACTACCAAATCGTAAGGAAATTAGTAAGGAGAACGTCTGCAGTTGTAAGACACTGCAGGAATGGCCAGGCCTTGTGTGGTGAGTACAATTATTGTTCAGATGTGTAAAGTCTTTGCCAGGTAATGTAGAAATCAATTAATTCTCCTGAGTGCATGTCTGTTGCAAGAGGAAAAATACCTTTCTGATGCAATAACATGCCTTCGTGTAAGTAGCTCTTTTTTTTTTAGAAGGTGCAAGGACTTTTGGAAACTGATGCAACTGTTTATAGAAGCAACAAGGCCCAAATAAATAAAAGTAGCATTTTTGGTTTTGTTGTATTGCTTAGACATCTTTTGTTCTTTTGCTGCTAACTCAGTGGTTTAATCTTTGGGAGGTTTTATGTTCTGATTTTCAGCTTAACCATTTAATTTTTAAAAGGGCAATGGACAATATCTCATCCAAGTTCGTCGTCGACATTATTTTCTTCAACGAGGAAGTCCAGATTTTGAGAATATTTTTCTTCAACGAAAAAAAGTTTTTTTAATAAAAAAGTATTATTAAATTTTTTTAAAACAAGCTTTATAATCTTTTTATAAAAAATATTCTCACAATATAAAAAATTTTCTATAATTTTAAATTTTTTTAATAAACATTATAAAATATTTTAAAATTTTATAAAAAATAAAAATAAAAATGAGAAGATAAGTATGAGGATGAGCAACGATGAAACAGCCCCTTTATCTCCCTCAATTATTGATAAAGAAAGAAACGCAAACTCTGCGTGCGGTCTGCATTTTCACAAAATCACAGCTCAAGCATCTTGAAAATCTGTCCTATCTTTAAATGCAATAACTAACACTGCAATAAAAACTACCTGAAAATTGAATTCCAAATTGTTCAATTGTGTTGTTAAAGATCCAATTGACTTTCATAGGCTTCCAAGAGACGCAAACAAGGTCCCGCTCCAGGAGATAAATGAGTTAAATAAAGAACGTGAAAAAGAGACAAACCCACTTACAACAGCACCGCTGCGATGAAGCCAAAATAGAATTGACAGCACGAGTGACTATAACAGCAACTGGATTTGAATTATGGTCCTTATCCTACATTGCATCTTCAAAGGTAGAAAGGTACGAGACTTCACTTTTTGGTGAAAAATTGATCAACTATGAACTAATCTTGTATATTTTACACTCAACTACTGTAACTCGTATGATTTCTATACAGCTGGAGAAACAAAAGCTAACGAGGAGCAGAGATGGGGAAAAAGTTGAAAAGAAATAAAAATCTGAAGCAAAAACGATGTATCCCATCACTGGTTGGATGTCGAGCAATTCGTGTCATTCTTAATTACTCTGGTGTTGTAAGAGCCACAGAAGCTGCACTTGTGATATAACCAGTGAAAGCGTGATGAACCCTTTTTATCGCAATCATTGCAAAGTATGTCCTGGAACCATTCAGTTTATTATTCTCTGTTGCATAATTTGGGAGGAGAAAGATAAAACCACACTGGGTTGGTTCCATTATACCTGACATCTGTCCCTGTATTCCTCTGGAAGCTCTTCAGCAGCTAACAATGCGTCAAGCATGCCGAAATACACCTACAAAAGTAAGCAGAGTGAATCAGCATTCTAACTACAAGAATTTACAAGAGAAACAATGCCATAGCCACCGAGTAGTCAAGGGTTTCAATAACAGGAACTTTTATGAATAACTATGTTTCAAATTTCAACTGTTAATACCATTTTTTAAAGCCTAATGCAGTTGTTCCAAAACTTTCAACAAACAAGTCATGGTACCAACTCCATTATTCTATAAGCATGTCAGCAACTATGAATGTACCGCACATACATAATCAAAGCACTTAAACTACTTATACTGAAGTACTGAATGCTATGGTTATTGCATTAATCCTCAAATACATTTAGCTCTAGACAGTCCTACATATGGTCGATGGATATTTTTAAGAAATAAAGGCTAAAGAAAAATCAGTTAGAGGTCTCTTACTGCCATGTCTCCCAAAGACTTGCTGCATATTGGACAAGTATAGTGACTGCATGTGTATGCCTAAGGAAAAATATAAATACAGTGTCAAACATCTGCATTATGTATGCTCATACGATGGACAGAAATAATCCCAGGAAAGATTAAGATGAGAGACCAACCTGAAAGCAAGCTGAGTGCATGAAATGACCACAGGGAAGTGCTCTTACAGCTGCACTTGATGTGAACAGAAAATCGCAGCAAATTGGACAGTTCGCTTCCAAACCCTTTTCGCGACATTTATGCTCTACCAATTTCATACCCAAGCAACAATTGCATGTCATGCAATGAAAGAAATCCACGCCAAGCCCTTTTCCAACACGACATAGGTTGCAAAAGGGGCAGTGATAAACAGACCTGGATTAAACAGACAGGTAAAGACTTTCAGAAACCATTCTTGTGCCTTTCTTTAAATTGGTTTCAGCAGACCTATCACAATATTTTAGTTAAATAATATAGCAGTGCAGGTAAGTAATAAAACCCTTTGTGGGTAGTTATCCTGGAAAATGATAAAATGACCTCTGTCAAAGAGACTAAGAAAGCATAGTTCTGAATGAGAATACCTTTCATCATCAAAAAACTTGCAGATATTACAAAAGTATTTTGCCATTGAAAGTCCATTGCACGAAGGTGTCTTGCAAGTAGGGCCAACTGGCTGAATTTTCAAGCAACGCATGCACATCATTTCAGTCGTCACTTTCCTGCCAAACAGGAAGTAAATGAGAAAAACAAAATTGACAGCTCTCCTTTGCACCGGTTTTGAGAGATTGTACTTGGTAGAAAGCAATCAGAAAAATTGATAATAAAAATCCTTTAGCAGTTTGCCTGATGAATAATAAAATATTAAACTAATCATCAATAGTTCAGAGATATTGAATAAACCGATAGAAACACTCATGAAGATAGCAGTTATTCTCATTTCAAAGGGATGAGCTGCTGACCACTATTTTATACAATGCAGTCATATGTGAACAGAAAAATGCATGAAAAATACGGCAGTCCTGAAAATATAGCTATAAATAACCATAAGGAAAGCTGTTCAACATGGAAAAAGAGAAAGGTAAATTTACCTGTCCATGGAATGATCACTGACTTTATCATGGCAGAATCTGCAAGTGAACAACTTGTTACAACACGCAGCAAGAAGCTTGCAATTCCTTTTATAGTGCTCACACCCATATATTTGTTTCTCTGGATCCCTAAACGATGCGCAACAACCAGTCACACGCTGACCATCTACACCCTCCCCACTTGTTGCTTGTAGTAGCTTCTGTTGGGAAGCTATCCATCGACTGTGTGGTAACAACCAAAAATCAACTTGCATGCTCTACCAACAGAAATTAATACCCAGTTAAAAATAGGACAAACCTTGTCATAAGGTTCTGAATGAGATATGCCTTTCTGCGTGGGTCAAGTGATGGATCTCGAGAAACCTTGCGTATTTCAGCCTCTAGTTCATTCTGGTTCATTCGGAAAATATCCTTCCAACCAGGCTTAAACATCTCACTCTGGTCAAAAGAGTCTTGGTGCTCAACTCCTGAAAGAGTACAAAGGTTACAACAAATCACAAATCCTGTTTAACAATATGCTTGACTATCCTTGCAAATGTGACTGACTATACATTAACGAAGCAAGAGTTCAAAGAGAAAAACATATGAAACTTTTCGTGTAAGAAAGGTACTCCAACCTTCTTGTTGTACACTGCCCTCTGTTGCATCTTGTGCAGATATAGGTGAACCTTTCCACCATTCGTTTAGCCATTCGTTGAACATAGTGTTTTTGGTAGCATGCCTCCATGTATCCATCATTTTGTTTTGCTCCTCTTGTGTTAGTGCAGAAGTAACCCATGGCAGCATCGATTGCAAAACTTCTGCTCCTGTTGTTCCAATTATGCGGCCAACAATTTTGTCCTGCTCTTCAACAGAAAAGTGCTTGTCAAACAATGGCCACAACTCAAGTTCTTCTCTGTAAACATGATGGTCTAAGGTAACTCGTATGGACTTGCACATCCCTTGCAGCCTAGTAGCAAGCTCATTGTGTTTTTTTCTCAAATCAGAACCATTGCTAAAAAAATTAGAATTTCTTTCAGCTGTTGCAGTACGATCGAAGTGCTCATGTAATTCTGACAGCTCAGAAAGAACTTCAGATATGTCATTAAATAGCTTCTCCTCTTGCTTGTGATCAAGAGTGTATGAGTGGCTCACATTGTGAAGTGTCTCTCTGGATTCTAAAGCTGGAAACACAATATCATCCTCAGCATTACTGTGAGCTCTATATAGACCCCACAATAATCGAAATCTTCCAATGAATTGCCGAAGAACGGCCTCATCGCAATCTATGAGCTTCCCAGATTCAACATCCAAATATTCCAAATCTTTGCGTATTGCTTTATGGAATTTGAATATGTTGTCAATAGGCCTACCTGTCTGCCCTAGGTTCAATGACATGAAATCAGTATCCCAGGAGAAGAGGCTGGAATTCAGGGAAGGAGCAGATGAACTATAAGACAAAGAACGCAAGGACTTTGCAGTAGCCAGTGAGTTCATTCCCAAGTTACTACTATCTACCCCTAATCCTGGGACACAGCAAACTTGATTGCTGCAATGCTTTTTCTCAGTTTGTAACTGATCAGCTTCCGCAACACCTCCACATGATTTTGAGTGGTTGCATCTTTTATTAGGCCGCTGAGTTTTATTATTTGCAGATGATGATCCAGGCCACTTTGTAAAAGGGCAAGCACAAGCACATAATGCCCTATCACAGTCTTCTTCTATCTCATTCTGGTCATTTAATTGACAGCAGCTTATAGGCCTTGGAGACAAGCACATGAATCGAGAACCATCCTGGAAACGACTCTTGCATGCCCACCCAGAAAAAAGAGTTACCAGTGCTGTGTCAGAAACCGAAGCTGCACAGAACGCATGAAGAATAATAAGCCTTTTACAACTAATGACAAACTGAGCAGATGTATTACTGTTATATCCAAATTAAAAGAAGGATTTCACACAACCTGCCATCTGCATGTTCAGCAGAAACTTTCTGGCCTCACTTTCGGTTAGTGTGGCAACCAACCAAGGCAAAACACGTTCTAATACCTTCAACGGCATAACACATATGCTCCTGTAAAGTAGTTCTCTCTGCTTTTCATGGCTAAACATCCTTGCTAATGGCAGGACCTAGGAAGAAAGTGCAATAAACGCATCAAAAACTGCCCGTGAAACATACCAAATATTATTTAAGTTACCTGAGCTTCTTCTTTGAGAAAATGTTGCTGAATAGTGTCCATTATTTGATCAGCATGTGAACATAGTCTCGAATAAAATTCAGCAGATGTTGAGTTACATCCCACATTCTGGATATTCTCTATCAAATGTCTAAATTTGGTTAGCTGACTTTCTTCTTCAGCATGTTCTTGTGCAAACGAGAATTCCCCATCTACTGCTGGAAATATAACTTGATCTTCCGCGATACTGCAAGACCGTTTAATGACAATTACAGGGACAAAAACACAGAGCAAGCTACTAAAGACTCAACATGCTACTCCAACTAAGGATCAAAAGAAATACTACTTCAAGTATGAAATCTAGCTTGAACATCACATAGCAAAAAGATGAAGATGGATTCAGCTCTTAAGGTCATAATCACATGGATTAGATGTCGCAACCATCGTATCAAGAAATTCATGGCAACAATGTCCAAGAATATCCAGTTGTTAATATTGGATGATCTCTAAACACATCAAGGAAGATATACTTGCTTAAGCTTAACTAAATAAGTATCAACATGGGCTTCTATAATGAAGACCTTCCAGAAAAGCAATCATTTGAAACTTAATATGCCATACTAAAAGACAGGACTCAAAGAATGTCACGGCGAAAATAGCGAGACAGAATCTCCTCAGCCTTCAGAAAACAAAGAACTTACAGTAAGTTGAAAATAAGTCCCCAAATACCTGTGATAGATGCAAACGTCAGCAAGAAACTGCAGTCTTTCATTTAAAGCAGGTAAAACAGAGAAATCCCCCAATAGCTGCATCTTCTTAGCTTCTTTGGCAATTTCATTTAGCTCTTTTCTAATAGCATTATGCCAGTATAATATTTCATCAATTGGCGGTGGGTCTTGCTTGCCATTGTCGAGATCACCTTCTCTATGTTTTCTCTTGCCAATCTCATTATGTGGGATTGCAGAGATATCTTGAATAATCTTCTTCTCTAAGCCATAAACGGGACAGCCATCCAACTGGAAATCATTAGCACAAGTAGCAGCTGCCTTTGCTGTCTGACTGCCTTCCATCCAAGTGAATATGACCTAACATTTTTTTCATACTCTAGTTAAAGGTTATATAGTCTAAAATACTCGATGCAAATCCTTAGTTACCTCTTGAAGGAGCTTTTCTCCAGGAACTATTTTGCACAAACACTTCACCATATCTTGATACTCATCAGATGCAACACAAGATGCAAGCCACGGCAAGAACTCTGCCATCATCTTAACAGGGATGCTACATAAGAATTGCCAGACCAAATTAGCCTGTTCTTCAATAGAGAACTTCTGGATAAGCAATGGGATGACCTGAAAAAATATAAAAACAAGTGTAAACAGCTTGGAGCAAGTAACAGATGAAACTATATCATGAAATGAGCTATATGCATTGAACAAATATAAGTTATCAACTTTCCTCCATCCATTAGTTTACAAAAGGCCTATAAGGATAAGATCAGGTGCACCCATCAGAACAAGTTCAAAGGAAAGCTGGAAGTAGGAATGGAGGGATAAGTGCAGAAGAACCTCAGATAAAATGTGGCACGAGAGTGTACACACTGCGGTATGTGGTGAGGCTTGGGTGGTAATTCAGATGCATGCCTCCTTGTCCTTGGAAGGTATGAGATAATTGTTGCTAGGTGAAACTGATTGGTGTAACACCATCAGTGCACCTCTTAAAACTCATTGAGGATCTCTCTCTCTCTCTCTCTCTCTCTCTCTCTCTCTCTCTCTCTCTAACTTCCTTCTCAGACTGCCCTTCGACTATCACTCTATGACCCCACATTGCTCGTCAGCACTTGCCCAGGTCTCTCAACCATTTCTTGCTCCAAAAAATCCAATTCTACAACCTTCGGAATTCACCCATAGCCTGCAAGAATTGCATTTGCTCCTAGTCCATCTAAAAATTAAATAAAACTGAGAAAGATCAGCAGACTGAATAAAACCCCTGGGTCATCTTATCACTATAACTTCCTTACCCAGAAACAAAAACATGCAGAATATCTACATACTTAGGAACATTCGAGCACTTTTACATATGTTAACATGGAGAAAAGATAAAAACTAATGTTAAACCACAATCGCCAGTGCGAGAAAGAATTTGGTGAAAGATAGAAGATAATCCAGGGAGCATTCAGGTATAAGGTTTAACAAGTAACAAATAGGAAGTACATCCATGAGTAGCGACTTCGTAATATCCACACAGTTCCTGGCACATGTTCTAGACATAGTAGGAAGATGTTGCATGACTGGACAATTCTAGATATGTTCATACCTGCTCCTCTTCCTTAGACATGTGCTGGCTAAGGGATGTTTGAATCACCCCAGTACAAGATGCCAATTCTCTTCGAAAACTATCATTATTTTGCACGTCTGAGTTTAACAGCTCAAATAAATGATCAAAGAGGTCATTTTCCCCCTTGTGCTCAAGAGAATATGTTCTTGCGACATTCTTAACTCGTAGATCAAGGGCCGGAAATATCACCTGCAATTTGAGATGTAAAAATCATAACTAAGTGAATCTTATATCATAGTTTAAAAACCAGAACTACCAATTTATTGCCAATACAATAACTAACAGATGCACAAGGTCTATTCACTCAAGCCAATTGTTTAGAAGAACACGCTTGTTTGCTAGGTTTTGGGCGTGTTTTAGTTGCCGCGAACCCCACTTCCACCAATTTGGAGTTCTACGCTTCACATGTTTACAATTGCCACTCCGAACTCCATTTCCAAAACTGACTTCTACTCTGAACTCCACTTTGAACTCCAAACTCTACATAGAACTCCACTTTCCAAGTGCAACTAAAACACAAGAACTGAAACTCACTCTCAACTGCTTCTCTCTGAACTCAACTTTCCCGAAACTCTCTTCCGAGCAACTAAAACACGCCTTTTACATTTATCCAACTGTTATTACTGATGAAAAATTGTGTTTATACTACTTCTCTTCACTAAATAGAGGTGAAATTTTCATCCATTATTTTTTCTTAAGAGAAATATTATTTTAATAATAAGCAAAAAGTGTGAAAAAATTAAAGCTAGCTTCAAGGTATAGATAGAAAAATCCTCACATCTGAGGCTCAAGAAGTTTCAAATTACTCATAGTGGAAAATCTGTCATATATTCTGCATCCTATCCTAATTGGAAGAAGAAGCCAAGAGTGTACATTAAGGATAAGGAAGAGGCATTTTATTTGTGAAATCCTAACGAAGTATGACCATTTCAACATAAGAGCACGGCAGGAAAGGTATAGCAGCAAGTAGGGGTAACAAGCAGACACTTTAGCACAGTGATCATTGATTTAAAAAGCGAGACACTCCATAAAGAATCTCGACCAGAAAAGCCATGGAGTCCACAAACAAGCGTACCAATTCTGCTAGATGAAGAGTATAACACCAAAAAAGAAAAGAAAAAAGTAAAATGACTTGTAAATAGGAAGAATTGTTTATGGTATCTTATTCAGAAGGCAAATACTAAACCCCAAAAGGGGCTTGGTAACAAAGTAAACTGAGGGTCAAGATTGAGTTGGTAACAAGTTACCGAGGTCAACATTGAGAGCAGCAGTTTGCTATTAACATGCAAATCCTAATGTGCAAAACCTTCTCAAAAAAGAGGGGGAAAACAGATTAGTTATTCATCATCCTCCTATATATAGCAACAAAACACACTACTTATTTCATTGTTGCCTCCATAATTAAGACCATCATTTGATCAATCAATCCAGTATCAATGTCAAACAGTCTACTTAAGTCGGTCCATGCCAAATAAACAGTATCAACACGAACCTAACAACTATTTAACCATGATTTCATTTTCTGGCAGAGCGTATCAACTCACTGATCAATCGAATCCTAAGTTTAGTAAAGACCATTCTACAAAGATTAACCTGTATCAAACAAACTCCTATAGTAGCAACCACAACATAAATACACTCCCAAATTCTAAACAAAGATAAAATGAAGAGTAGAAACAACAAAAGTACTCGCCCTAGCTAGCCATCATTCAATGAAATCCCCTCCCTATTCTGTCAACTCATGTAACATAACAAAATAATCGGAAGCTATAAAAACTAACATTAATTCAACCAGAAACCAGAGGTAGTAATCGATTCAGTAGAACATCATACCACCGACAGAAAATGGCCACGCCAAAACTAGTACCCATTCAGTCGGGTGCGCTTTAAATTCGAACGAAATCAAACAACCTCCAGCAGAGAGAGAGGAGAGAGAGAGAGAGAGAGAGAGAGAGACTGACCTCGTCCTCGGCGTTGCAATGATGCTTATAAATATCGAACAGAAACCTACAGCGACGATTAAGCGCTTGCAAATCGCCGCCGGTTCCGGTAGCAAGAGCCACTGCAGCACGATGAAGCTTCTCTAACTCCGCCCTTATCGCTTTATGAAAGAAAATGAATATCAAAATCGGCGATATCTCTTCTTCTTCTTTCTTCTTCTCCACCGCTGCCCCCGATGAATCTCCATTCATCCCCGCCGCCGCCGCAGCAGGCATCAGAGCTAGAACTCCATCACCGCTCGCTGCCGGCGTTCCCATTTATAAATATATATATAGAGAATGGGAACCTCCGTGTTCGGACAACTTCAGTCGGTCTAGCAGCGTCAGCCAATCAACTTCTCCGACTTCGTCTTCCCGGTGGCGTCAGATTGATAGAGAGAAACGGAGAAATAGAAAATGGATGTAGTGCTGTTTCATGTGTGGTCTCGAAAAACAATATAAATATAACAATATTATTATAACAGTTACTGTTGAGAATAATAAAAGTCCGAATTGGGGGTCCGATTATTGTGCGACTGACATGGAGTAGAGTGGAAAGGCAGAACTGGAATTTCGAAATTCGGATTGGGAAGTCAGAGAGAAGAGTTCGGAGAATAATGAAATCTCGGTGTTCGCGTGGAAGAGAGCTGCGTAGTTAACCCGGTAGCGGTTAAGGGTGTGCCGCTTTGTAGTAGACACGTGGAATGCTCATGGTAGTATTGCCACGTAGGATGTCGGATCGGTTGTGAAACCGTTTCCCCATTTGCATATTTGGCAAGTCTTCGTTCTTCCTAACAAGAAGAAGAAACTTGTGAATTAGCTAGCTTTATTATTAGAATTTGTTGCAAGGTAGCCACGGGATTTACATGACATGTAAACTTTTACACTACTATAGATGCATACGTTTTGCATTAATTAATTATTATAAATTATAAAAATATTACTATAAATGAGTTGATTTTATACATTTTTAATTTTTATATAGTTGAATGTGAGTTAAAAATAAAATTTTAGTTACTATCTCACTAAGTATAATTACAAACGTGAACTTCATACGAATGAATGTAGCTGTACTTACAATCATAATTATAATTAGACAAATTAGTGTCAATAATTTGTTGATCGTGACTCGGTTCGTGGTAATTAGGAAACAGAAAAAGCTACGGAAACTTTAAATTTATTTACGCAGATTTAGTGCGTAGTAAGAAAAAAAACCGTGCCAATTAATCAATGATTTGCTTCCAAATTAACATTTTAGGATAGTTAATAATGAACGATAAACATCTGGAAAAAGACACGATCATGAATAGGATAGCCACTAATTCATTAATGAATAATTAATTCAATTTGCCTTTTAGCATAGAGCTGCAGAGTATGATAAACGGTAGTGAATCATACGTTAGTTTTTTTTTGGGCGTATCTTTTAAAATAAAATTTAACGTTTCCGTGCAAAAGAATCGTGTCAAATTTTCCTTCAAAACATATCTGAGTTGCACTTCGGGTGTATTCTTTTTATCAAAGATTCAATTTTCTCTATTTTTAATCTCTTATTTTAAATATAAAATAACATAAAAATGCAAAAAATTACTTTTAAATTATTTTCTATTAAAAAATATATAAAAATTTAAATTATTTTTATAATATTATTTTTAACAGTTCAATTTTAAAATTTTATTTTTGAAAAATTCACTTCTAAAACTAAAAGAATACACCCTTCAACGAAATTTATATGATGAATTAACTTGATGCTCATAAATATAAACGTGTTCAGAAAATTAATCCTAGTTTGTACTGAAAACATAGAGACCAAAAAACAAAATTAATAAGAAAAAGAATGCTTCCTAATCCCTAGTACTTTTTTAATTTATAAGATATTTGACATTACCTTATAAATACTTATTATTTCAAATAAACATCTCATATTTTTGAATAATTTTTTGTGGTATTCTATAGTTTTTTAAAAAGTTTGAAAATAATATTAATTTTGCATATTTTTAAATCAAAAAAATTAGCACTTATTTTCAAAGAAATTGTAAATACCTTTTATTTCATTTTGTTCTATTCTATAAACATTTTTAGAATTCGATAGACGAGCTGATATCTATTTCAATTGTCTTTTTATTTTTTCCAATGTTTTATTTTCTACAATTTTTTGTGATAGTTTATAAATTACTTTTAAAATTTTTAAAATATATAAATAAATTTGACTTATAAATTTTTTTATATGTAACTATTATTATTGCTTTATACAAAAATAGACTAATTACATCTTAGAAACTCAACTATATATATTCAAAATAAATTTTAAAAAAAAAAAAAGATAAGAAGATAAGAACACGCCTTGTACCACGAAAATCACTCTTTTTTGAGTCAATTGCGAATTAAAGTTCTCGTTCTTTCCCACTTAAGCATAATTCCATTATCTTCGATTTATTAGAAAAGTTAACGTTACTTATCTTTCATAATGATTCAACTTCCACTTACCGTTATAAGTAGGTTAGGACTTGCGCCTTATATTAGGATGGTTTTGATTTTAAAAGCAATAGTTGATTGGAATATTTGAGTCATTCCACTCAATTAAAAATTTCTATTACAATTAAATAAAATAATTTTGAATAAAATTATTAAAAATTGTATAAATTTTGTTATACTTATTATTTAAATACTTGAGTTACTCTTGTGCACTTTTTAAGAACCAAACTGTTTATGCACTTAATTAATCTACGATACGTTTAAAAGTATTTATAGAAAAATAGAATATTAGTTTCTTTTTTTACTTAAAAAATAATAGCAAATAAATATAATTATATGACGTACAATTTTTAACTTTTTATAATTTAAAAATTATAATATTAGAAAATATGAGTTATTTCTTAAAAGGAAAAGTTCCTCAATAAGTTTTCCTAAAAAGCACCATAATCAACAAAAGAGTATAAAACATTTTGATAATAAAAACAATGGGTTTTAATGAAATCTACTAATTACATTTAAAGAAGACTACCTTTTGCTATAAATCGAAATTGATGGACTTGATTGGTAAATACGTATAACAAGAAACCCCGAACTAGAACGGTACTGTCACGTGACGCATGATTTGGCGCGTGTGCTGAGTGCGTGCCAGTACGTGTTCGAGACTGATCTGGATTCACCTGCTAAGAGTAATATTGGTATTTACGTTGCCGAATAGTTGTGGTCCCTGACAGTTGGATTTATGACATATTTCATTTTGCGTTTCGCTCAATTTATTTAAAATTTGTTTTAATAAAATTTTTCAGAATTATTTAAATTTTTTTTAAATATAAAAATTACATATCATAAATATTATTATGATTTATTATTATTATTATTTAGATTTAAAAAGCTTTTTAGAAAAAATTTAAAATATTGTATAATCTGAAAAGTTTCATTGTATAAATACTTTACATATTTTATTAGCCAGTATTAGTATTTGAAAGAGTTCCAAAAAGTTTTTTTTCATTTTAAATTTTTTAATAAACTTTTTATAATATCATATTTAATTAAATTTAATTTTAAAAATATAAAAATATTTATTTTGCATCATAAAATTTTTATTATTTATTATTACTATTATTTATTAAAATAAAAAATAAAATAAAATATATTTTGTATTTTATAAGTATTCTAAATATTTCATAAAAGACCACGATTTGGCCCAACGTTTGAAGGTTTGAAGTTCGAACCAACTTGGACCCACTTTTTTCCCCTTGGTTTTTCTTCTTCATGCTAATCTTTCGCTTCATCTATTCTACTTTATTTTAAATTAAATCTAATAAGAGCGTGTTTATCTAAGAATAAATTCAATAAATTTGAATTTTTAGAAAATTAAATTAAAAATATTTAATAAAAAAATAAGTTTTATATTAATTTTATATTAATAATACATTTTAAATTTGAATTAAAAAATTTGGTAGAAAAATTTATTATAAAGTTTTTATTTATTTTATATTAAAAATGAGTTAAATAATTGAATTTGAAGTGATAGTAAACATGCCCTAAATAAAAAAAATGGATTATGACAATTTTTATTACATAATATATAATTATTATCAATATATATTTTTTCATACTTATCATGTTAGGAGTTTTTATCCAGAACTTGATTAGTAGTGTTAACTCAACAAGGCGTCACTTTCTGACCATTTGGGAGATGTTTTTTAACTTTTTTTTTTTATTTTATATTTTTTGATATATATTTTATAGGTATATAAAAAATTTATTTCAAAATTTAGAATATATAAAAATTTTACGAAATAAGATCTTTTTATTATATATTTTTATTATTTTTTAAAAATAAAAAAATAAAATTTATTTTTTAAAAAAATTTTATTTCATAAGCACTCACAGCGGTGCACTACTCGGACAAAAAGACCATATCTATAACTTAAGCTTGCAGAGTTTCTTTTGCTTTGAATTAAGTTTTCAAAATCGAATTATTAAAACTAAATTACTTAAAAAAATAAAATTTAAAAGTGAGTTTAATATTTGTGTTTACTTATATTAAAATTTGCATTTGAAAGTAAATTTTTTATCAGAAAAAAATGAGTTAATATATTGGTAAATATGCCCTAAATATATGTCATACTCTATAGAATATATATGTATTATACTAATGTAGTAGATAATATGTTGTCAATCAAAGTTATGTAATCTGTTTACCTACTATATTGTAATTTGTTTTCTCTTAATGCACATTTTATAAAGATATGGATATGAAAAAACTTGTATTGATAGATAGTTACATGCTGCATGAAAAATGGCTGCATACTGCAGTGCGTCATTCTTCTGCTTCAATATAATGATCATAGTTAGCATTCACATACCAATAAATAAATAAAAATATAATCCATTACCATTTAGGTTTGACTCACGCAACAAACCCTTTCTTTTTTTTTCTTTCTTTAATATTTTCAGGTGAGTTAGACCGCTGAGATTCAAATGTGACATGAATAGAGCTGAGAATTCGGATTTTTAGGTCGATTTTGAATTGATCTATATAATAATTAGGTTAAAATTATTCAATTTTAATTCGATTTATTTATTTATATGGGTCAAAATTATCAACCCTAATCCAACCTATTTATAATCGGATCAAATTTGAGTCGACCCATTTAATAATTAAAATTATTAAAACAAAAATAATAAATATTAATTTTTAATAATAATATATATATATTATTAATTATGATATATTTAAAAAGAAAATTATTAATTTTGACAAATTTTTATAAATTAAATAAAAATTAGTTAAATTAAGATAAATTAAAAAATATATATATATACAAATTGAATTCAATTTTTTTGCTATTATTTTCTAATTATTAAGTAATATATACTATATAAATAGTTAAACGGATTAAACGGGTCAATTTCGGGTCAACTCGAATCCGACCCGAATTCGTTAAAAATTTTGGATTATTTTCGGGTCGACCCGAATCCGGCTAAAGGTTGACCCGAACCCGATTTTTTCGGATCAGTTTTTTATCGGATTTTCGGATCGGGTCGAAATTTGCCACCTCTAGACATAATGATCTGTGTATTTTTTGTTCTTGCTTGACAGCAATTGTTCATCTTCCTTTGCAGTCTATGAGAACGTTTGGGTATTTATAGTAAGAAGTTTCTATGAAATAAAAAATATTATAGAGATTTTTCAAAAAACAAACTTTATTTAAAATTCATCTAAGAATTAAAAATATATACATATATTTTGTACGACATTAAATTAACTTGTCGTTTTAAAATTTCTTTGAAAATTAGAAAATACTATAGAAAATCTTTTAAAATATGTGAAATCTTTTGGAGAATCAAAAGCAATGTCATAAGCATTGTCAAACATCTTCTATGACTTTATGGAGTCAAGTCCTACTTCGTAGGAGCGAGTAGAAAAATGTCGTGGTTAAACGCGAGATTCAATTACATGAAAATAAGTTTTACGAAAATGAGTTTTATAAAAATAAAGTTCAATGAGAAGAAAAGTTCAATATAAGTAAAATCGGAATGATTTGAAACATGTATAGCAGAGTTAAAGTAAAATTTTGGTGCAACTATAATTTGATGTGGAAATAGAATTGGAATTTAAAATGGTAACTAAAATATGGTGAAGTATGAAACACAAAATTTGGATGAAAAAAAGTAGAGTAACGGTGGTAATTAAAATATTACCTAAAAATGAAACTAGAGTTAAAAAGAACCGAGGATCCGCTAAGTTAAATTAATAGTTTTGAAAAAAACTACCTTTAATTCACCACACAAAAGTTAATTTAGACTTTATTAACAATTGACATATTGGTAACTAAAATATGAGTTATCCATTGTTTATAATGCTAAAACTAGTTACTTAAAAAATTATAGCTTATATTTTGACATATTTTCTCAAGTTGATAATAAAAACAAAATTGAAATTAAATAATAGATGAACTGCTATTTCGCATAAGTAATTAAAAGAATATTGAACAAATTAGACGGGCCAAATAAGCAAACCTTGTTGGACCGTTCTGGTCCGATTTGGCAACTCGGATCGGGTCGAGTACTGATCGCAAAATTTTTTATCCTGTCCTACTCTTTTGCCTGAATCAATTTTTTATAAAAAATAAAGTATCAAAAGAATATAAACTTTAGTAAAATAACTTCAAAAGTATTATTAAAATAAAGTATAACAATTTTATTCAAAAGATACATAATTATATATTTGTCTGGTATTTGAAATATTTTTTTTAAAAAATAATTTTGAAATAATTCCGAATGGTTTTCTGTATGAGTTGTATGCTGCATCTTTTTAATTATAAATTCGTATTATTCAAACAAGTTAGCATCTCAACCATCTCATTTGTAAATTGTGATGAAAAACTATTTTAATTTTATTATATTTTATTTTAACTTATTCATCAATATGTCCGAGTGGGGTTGAACTTATTTGTCCAAGCTGGATCGAATCTGTCTGTCCGAATTGGATCGGATCTTTCTGTCCGCGTAGGATTACACTTATTTGTCTAAATCATATCTAGTCTAAGATTGAATAAAGTCTGGTTCCATATGGTTTGGCGTGGTTCAATCAAACAAATTTGAACTGAGTCTACTTCAATTTCGGTTCGGTCTAATTGATTTGTTTATGTCCTAAACCAAGTTTGGTTCGATTTGGTCTGATCTAGGCTTGATCGGGTTCGGTCCGACTCAGTCACAATTCCAGTCTGACTCTATCCTACCAATCAGTTCTAGTTGGGTTGGTGGTGTTGCTTGCAATCTGATCAGCAACAGCGAGTGGCAATCGACCGCGTCGAATCTGGATCTGGTAGGCGTAGGCATCAGACGACGAGACGGCAGGCAGCAAGACGATGAGCAGATTCGGCTCAACTAGAAATCGTAGGGGGAAAAAGAAGATTGTGGAGGAGGTCGGAGGATATATTTGTAAGGGTTTCGACGATGGATTTTAGCTATGATCAAGAGTGATTGGAGATCGGAGTTCAACAGCTTTAGGCAGTCGATTTGACGATCTAATAAATTTCCAATAAAGTTCGCCAGCACGGCGATAATAGTCCTGCAACTGCAATGGCGAGCAGCAGTAGCGAGCGGCATGAGGAGGAAGCAGAGGTTGTCTTCTTATTTTTCAGTTTTTGTAGATTTAATCCAGCTAAACTGTTGGATTTGAACAAACTGATATAGTAAAAGTTTCTGATCGTTGTAATCGTATATTCACGATAATAGTGGAATGATTTGGTCGGAGTCTAACCATCGGAGTTGTCATCTTTCACGACGATGGCGGATAGATCTGGTCGAAGTCTAACTGCCGGAGTTGTACCTTCCACGAGGACAGCGGATAGATCTAGTCGTAGTCTAACCATCAGAATCGTTATCTTCCCTGATGACGACGGATAAATCTGATTGGAGTTTAATCGTGAAATTTGTTATTTTTCACGACGACGGCTGATAGATTTAAGTTTTTCTCTGATACAATGACAAAAAACTATTTCAATATTATTCCATCTTATTCTAACTTATTGATCAATCTTTCAACACAAGTACATATATATAAACTTTTTATAAAGTTCTTAAAAAGTAAAGAAATCTAATTGTAAAAGAATACTAAATAAACTAACTTTAATGAAAGAAATTCTAATATATCTAAAATATTAAATATATGCTGAGTTACGCCAACAAGTGGTGTTCTTAAGTCTTTAATTATCCTTACAGCTTTGCTAAATGCCGGTTTGAAGACACTATTGAGATATGAATAGTTAAGATATTACGTGCTAATTAAAAAAGTACTGGATATATCTTATTGAATATATCTTCCAATAATTCATAAAATTAAAACTTTTTAAGTTATCGTCATTTTTAATAATGATGATATCTCCTTCAAACTATTTGTTCAAATTCGATAAAAATTACATGCTGGTTACATAAAATTGGTGTTAAACTTGAGTCAGGCTTGCTGGAAATCAAAGACATTCATAATATTTTCTTCTTAGTTTGATGAGTTTGTTCAGTTGTCGGTTATGGTTGTTGATTCCGCAAATTATCGAACCTAATTTTATAAAAGTTATTAACTCCGTATAATTTGTTACGAGCTTTAGTAATTTATAATTGAATATAAAAAATATCCAACATAACGAAAAAGTAAGACTATTACAAAAGTACACAAATTTAAGTATAAGATCTAATATAAAGGCAAAACAATATAAAAGAGAATTACCAAACTAATATTTTTTTAATTTACTTACTGTTGTTGTAACTATAGGTTCAAATAATTAATCAGATATATATAAATATAACATAGTAGCCATATTAAAAATTAAATGCAAAACTAATAGAAAGGCAAAATAGTAAACATCATATAATAAAATAATAACTTCATAAAAATTTTCTAAAAAATCTACACATTTTTAGCAATAGTCCAATGAATTTTAATAAATATATTATTATCTACTATTGTATTATACAAAATCATAAGCACACATTTATAATCTAAAATATTTTTAACATTAATATCAAGGTTGAACTTTCGAGACTTTAAATGTTCTTCTATATAATATCTGTTAAATTTAGCTAAATATTAGTTAAACTAGTAAGCCAAGATATATCAATGAAAATATCATAAATCTATACTAGCTTCAAACCTGATTGCATGATTAAGTTGATAATATGATAAGCACAATATTGGTGTAGTCAAATTTTTCCATATATGAGCTTAGCTCTATCACAAGAAATTGAATCTCTTTTATGTTTGTTGAAGCATTGTCTAGTGTGATAAAAATGATGCAATTGTTTATGTCAAAATTTTTATCTACATTTATAATGCACTCAGAAATATTTTTAATATGAATCAATAAATCTTAAATCAACTCTTTTTCTGCATAATCAATTGTGATTTGTGAATCTAAATAATATGCAATAATATTTAAATGATCTTTTTTAGGTCTATCTCACCAAATAGTAGATGTTAGTGCAATTGAAAATTATAATGAACTTAATTCGTATTTTATTATAATAAGTAATAGTATCACTTCTAATAGTTATTATACTAATTTTTAAAATTTGTTGATAATATACTTTTGCTAAAAAGATGACACACCAAAATTAATATGCAAATTAATAGCACAAATCATATGAGAAGAGATTCCTTATCTATATTAGAGTAGTAGGATTAGGGGCCGTTTTGCATTCCATTCCAGAAAAATAATATTTTTTTATTTTTTAATTCATGTTTTCCAATACACCTTGTATAAGCTTTAGAGAATTTATTTAAGAATTTAGTAAGTATAAAAAAATCTTACATAGGAAGATTTTTTTATTGCCCTATGAGCCTTGGAAGAGTAGGGAAGGTGATTCAAAGCTAGCCCTGTGCTGACGAATAAGCGCTGTGCCCTAAAACCTTGTTGGAGCTTTTTGTTTTTTATAATTATTTTTTAGGTCAAAAAAGTGAAACTCGTTTTTCAAAAGGACAAATGTACTCACTATTCTAGAAAAACTCTATTTCAAAAGTATTCCCAAAGTATTTTGTCGAACTATCCATATTGAATTAAAGTTGAGTTTATGAAAGATCCATCGCAATTCCTTTTTGAAAGTATATTTCTTAACATCGGTTGTTAAACGTCAGGTACCAGCATTAGATTAATAGTTTGAAGTTTTTTGTAAAACTTATATCTTGCCATTTTTTATTTAACATCATCATTTTGATTGTATATTTGATAATAATGTAATACTAGGTTTAAGAAGTTACGATTTTTGAACATTTTATTGTTGTCGATGTTAATGTTGAAGCCATAGTTACTTTCAACATTCAAAATTGGAGGACTTTCGTTATTTTTATGATGGAAACTTTTTCTTTATATTGGAGAAACTTTATCGCCCTCATTCATACGGGCAATATGTATATCCTTCAAATTTTTGATTGTTCATGTCACAGGCATTTATATCAAGATTAATAGCACAAATATTTAGATCCATTTGAAATAAAATATAAATTTTTTTTGAGAATTTGAGAATGTGAGTTTAAAAATTAAAGGAAGAAAGAAAATTTTTTATAAATTTATACGAGTTTGAGAATGAAAAATGAGAGATGAAAGTTTGTTCTGTAAAATTTGAATGAACTTAAGATATATTTATAGGCAAAATAGTGAATTAAAATAAAAAAAATAAAAAAGGTAGCTAATAGGTATGTCACCGTTGACTGACGTTATTTAAAAATAATATACCCATCGGCTGCTAACAAATTGCTAATGGTTAAAATTTGATCGTTGTAGACTCAATAAGTATGCTCATGTTGGCGAGGTTAGTACGATCATTATTGTAATTTTTAAAAAAAATATTGACTGGTTAACTGTCAATATTAATCAGAATAACGGTTAATATTTACTGTTAATATTGACCGGTCAACTTATAAGTGATCAGACAGGCGGGTCACTTATCAGACTGACGAAGTTGGCTCTATGCTGTCTGATAGACTTAGGTTGACCGATGCTATTATTATTCATAAATTCGATGGGCCGTGACTTGAGCAGTGCAGTCGGCCCACGTGCCAACTTATTTAACCCGATCAATATTTGCGTCGGATAAAATATTTTACTAGATGATATCTTTAGAAAAAAAAAAATTCATATCCTTTTCTTTCTGAGAACTAATATTGCTGGAAACGGAAACCGAAATCAAACGTTCAAAATGGGACAATCTTAAATTCCTCCTCCCAGGTCTCTTTTTATTAGCAAATCCCAGCTTCTGCAATTGGAGCTTATAAATTGAAGAAGGCCCAACATCAAATTAACTAAAATCCAGCCCAACAACGTATAATAATTGATTGATTCCTGCGCAAGTCACGTGACTTCTCCTCCTTCCACAACACGGAAGAGAAGAGACCGAAACTAATTTTCAAACACCCGCGCCAAAATTTCCAAACAAACTTTAATCATTCATTCGTTTTCGTTCCTTCTCGAGCACACCACTCGCTCGCACGCACCACTACCCCCCGCGGCCTACCTTTCGCGCCAAAAAATTTTGAAACCTAAATTTACCGAATTCGATTCCCGTCATTATAAATATCCCTGAACCCTAAATCATTCTTCTCTCCATCTCTCCCCAGTTCGTTCTCTACTCTCTCAAAACTTTCTGCACACCATCTGTTCGATTGAATTCCGCAGAGAAGAAGAAGAAGATGTATGTCGTGAAGAGGGATGGGAGACAAGAGTCGGTCCACTTCGATAAGATTACGGCGAGATTGAAGAAGTTGAGTTACGGGCTTAATCATGATCACTGTGATCCGGTGATCGTTGCGCAGAAGGTTTGCGCTGGAGTGTATAAAGGTGTTACTACTAGCCAGCTTGATGAACTTGCTGCTGAAACAGCTGCTGCTATGACCACTAATCACCCTGATTATGCTTCGGTGTGTGTTTAATTGTTTTGGTCTGGTTTTTATGATTTGGTTCCGTTATGTGATCTTGAATTCTTATTTTGTTTTTCTTTGGAGCTGTTTTGTATTAGCTTGCGGCGAGGATTGTTGTGTCTAATCTGCATAAGAATACGAAGAAGTTGTTCTCTGAGACGTAAGAATGTAGATCTATTTAGTTTTTATTTTTTAATTATTATTTTCTTTTCTTGTTGGGTTGAAGTTGTAATAGTTTTGAGTCTTATGCAAGTTTTTGTTTTCTTTCATCTGATTTATTTATATTTTAATTTATATTATATTATCATTATTATTATTTACTTATTTATATATTTTTTTTTGTGGTGGTGGGATCAGGATCAAGGACATGTACAACCATTTTAATGAGAGGTCAGAACAGAAGGCTCCATTGATTGCTGATGATGTCTATGAAATAATTATGAAGGTGATTATGGTTTTTTTTTCTTTTTCTTTTAAGTTCTCATGTGTGTACTTGATGGTTAATTGATTGATTCTGGATACATTTAAAATTCTGTTTTGGGTAAAAAATTGGCTTATTAGTTCAGTGTAACTCTGATGTTTGGATCCAAGTATGTTTTTTTCCCCTTCAAAGGATAGGTTATGCATGTTCTGATAAGTAATCAAATATATGACTGTATGAGTTCATTTGGAAAGTAAATGTGATAAAATTTGATAGCTATTGTTCATAAGCTTGCTTTTCTAGTAGAAATGAGACATCCTACTCACTACTGGAGCTAAGGCATCACCGAAGTCATGACAATGCTTCTAGATTTTTTATCTGATATTCTTGCATTACTGATATATTATTATAGGGTTTGAAAAATTCTGCTTTTCTGTAGTCTGACAATGCAATTCTGACTATGTCTCTTGCAGAATGCTGCTCATTTGGATAGTGAAATTATTTATGACCGTGACTTTGATTATGACTACTTTGGTTTCAAGACATTGGAAAGGTCCTATCTCTTGAAAGTTTCTGGCAAGGTAGTGGAAAGGCCACAACACATGCTAATGAGAGTTGCTGTTGGAATTCATAAGGATGATATTGAGTCAGCCATCAGGACATACCATTTGATGTCTCAACGCTGGTTTACTCATGCTTCTCCTACATTATTCAATGCAGGCACTTCCCGGCCGCAGGTACTATAGGTCAATCCATAAGGAAACTCCTAAACATTTGGATTGATCATTTACTGAATGGTTTTCCCTTTCCTAGCTAAGTAGCTGTTTCCTGGTCTGCATGAAAGAGGATAGCATTGAGGGAATCTACGATACTCTAAAGGAGTGTGCTGTTATCAGCAAATCTGCTGGCGGGATTGGTGTTTCTGTTCACAGTATTCGTGCAACTGGTAGTTACATTCGTGGTACAAATGGAACTTCAAATGGCATTGTCCCAATGTTGCGGGTGTTCAATGACACTGCTCGCTATGTTGATCAAGGAGGAGGCAAGAGGAAAGGTAGCTTATGCTTATGAATTTTTTTTTTTTGATTTGCTTCATTTGTGCTTTTGTATTTTGATTAGCTAATACTGATAACAATTTTAGGTGCATTTGCTGTTTACTTGGAGCCTTGGCATGCAGACATATTTGAATTCCTTGATCTCAGAAAGAACCATGGAAAGGTGGTAGACATTTCCCAATTGCCATCTATTTAGTTTGACAGTTGCTGCATTTTATTTCTAAAAATCATGTAATATTTGTCCATGTGAATAACTAAAAAGTTTCTGTTATATGCTTCATAGTACTTTGCATACAAATTTATTTGTTTTAGAGAATGCAGTCTGCTATTCTTTTGTCAGTTGTCACTTAGGTTATGGTTATTGTTGTAGATTCTGTCTGTTAACCACTTATTGTTAGTGTCTTACTGATTCTAACTTTTGTCAGTTTAAATGCCAGCTTCTGCTTTTGAAACATGAAGGCAGATTTCTCCTCTAATGGTTGCTTGAATTGATGAATTTGCTGTATGATGTGATCTTTGCTTTACAGCTTTGTGCTTACGCTGTTCACTTTTTGTACATCTGGTTTTAGAACATGATGCTTATCTACAAGTAGATCCATACGCTAGCAAAGAAATTGCTAGGGTTTTTGCTTGCGGTTATCAATTGATATATTATTTCAATTTTTATTGGATTTTTACTGCATAGATTGTAGTTTGACATTTTGTCATCAAATGTTTTACCTATATTTTAATTTAGGAGGAACACAGGGCAAGAGATCTGTTCTATGCTCTATGGATCCCTGATCTCTTCATGCAAAGGGTTCGCGACAATAAAGAGTGGTGTTTGTTTTGCCCAAATGAAGCACCAGGATTGGCTGATTGCTGGGGTGAGGAATTTGAAAGGCTGTACACTAAGTATGAAGCAGAAGTAGGTATCTTCCCTGTGATCTTGTGATATATATTGTGCTGGTCAGGAAGTCACTATTCTGTCCTTTTTCTTTGACTAACAGGGCAAGGCCAAGAAGGTGGTTCCAGCTCATAAATTGTGGTTTGAGATTCTGGCTTCTCAAATGGAGACTGGAACTCCGTATATGCTTTACAAGGTAATTAATACATTCTTAGTAAATTTTATCTGTTTTTTTTAGCTTATCTAATAAATGTACTATGACAGGATACATGCAATCGGAAAAGCAATCAACAAAACTTGGGGACTATCAAATCTTCAAATTTGTGTACTGAGATAATTGAATTCACAAGCCCTACTGAAACTGCTGTCTGTAATCTCGCATCTATTGCTTTACCAAGATATGTGAGAGAGAAGGTAGATTGTGTTTTCATGCCAAGAATGTACTAGTGGTATATTCATCAACATATGTCCTATGCTCAAGGAATTGATTTCTTTCACTATAGGGTGTTCCTGTTGAGGCCCAACCATCGAAGCTAGTTGGCAGCACTGGAGCAAAGAATAGATATTTTGATTTTGACAAACTGGCCGAGGTTCGGTTTAGTTTCATGGTCGTCAACATTTGACATTGGCCAGAGTCTAGTACTGAATATCTTTTGTTTTGTTTTTTTGTCTTTGGCAGGTCACTCAGATAGTTACAACAAATCTAAACAAAATCATCGATATTAATTACTACCCAGTTGAAAGTGCAAGGAGGTCGAACTTAAAGCATAGGCCAATTGGTATTGGAGTACAGGGTCTTGCTGATACTTTTATCTTGCTTGGCATGCCTTTTGATTCACCAGAGGTGCTTGAATTTGGCCTCAATATCTTCCTTGAAATTGCTTGAATGCTATATAATACAGGTCTTATCAGTGTTTAATTTCTGCAGGCTCAGCAGTTGAACAAGGAGATATTTGAGACCATATACTACCATGCCTTGAAAGCTTCTAGTGAACTTGCTGTGAAAGAGGGTCCATATGAAACATATAATGGAAGCCCTGTAAGCAAGGTTTGTGTTTACTGCTTGGAGTTACTGCTGATCCTTCTCTTTAGTTACTTCTTCCCAAGTCATTCTTTATTTAACTGCAACAATCTTTTACTTTTCCACTAAAACAATGCAACTGCATTCTTTCTGAAGTGACATATTTGACAAAGAAAATCTATTACAGTTATTGAAAAGATGATATTTTAGGATATTGGTACACTGATTAATCATGCAATTATTATCCTGTTGACTTGTCTAATTTCAATGTTTGCAGGGGGTTTTACAACCTGACATGTGGAATGTGAACCCATCTGAACGATGGGACTGGAATGCTTTGCGGAAAATGATTTCCAAGAATGGAGTAAGGAACTCTCTTCTCGTTGCTCCAATGCCTACTGCTTCAACAAGTCAGATACTTGGTAATAATGAATGCTTTGAGCCATATACCTCCAATATCTACAGTCGCCGAGTTCTTAGGTATATTTTCTTACTGAATAGATGCCACTGCTTATGGAAGTTCTAACTGCTTGCTCTTGCTGTTCTTGCATTTTGTTGTGCATATCTCATATCATAAATAAGAATCTCATTCTCCTTGAATTTTCTTTTTGTTTGCAGTGGAGAATTTGTTGTGGTGAACAAGCACCTCCTTCATGACTTGACAGAAATGGGCCTTTGGTCTGCGGATCTTAAAAACAAAATAATATATGAGAATGGTTCAGTTCTTAATATTCCTGAAATTCCTGATCATCTAAAGGCCATCTACAAGTATGTACCTTGGCACCTATTACTTCTTTTTTGTTTTCTGAGATTTTTTCAGTTAGGTTGTAACCAGTGATTACTTCAATCCAGGACTGTTTGGGAGATCAAGCAACGAACAATTGTTGACATGGCGATTGATCGTGGGTGCTATATAGACCAAAGTCAAAGCTTGAACATTCACATGGATCAACCCAACTCTGGGAAGCTAACATCCCTGCACTTTCATGCTTGGTCAAAGGTATGATACTTTCTTCATCTAATAATTCTTTTACGTTCCTATTTTTTTTCTTGTAACAGTGAAAATTATATTTTAATTTTTGCATAGGGTCTCAAAACTGGAATGTACTATCTGAGATCACGAGCTGCTGCTGATGCAATCAAATTCACAGTTGATGTTTCCGCTGTCCAGGTAAATTATATTTCCCATTGAAATTCTATGTATTTCTGTGTATTATCACTATAATATGTATCCCTGTTGATCTGCAGAAAACCAAGCCAAAAGAAAATGACGATGTAGATTCCAAAATGGCACAGATTGTCTGTTCTTTGGAGAACCAAGAAGAGTGTATGGCATGTGGAAGTTAAAATGTCGCAGCTTCAGGATACAATTCTAGTTGCACGCTCACGACTTCAAAAGCCTTATAATGCTTATGAAGTACTACATGAGCAACATGCTGTTGCAGGCTCCGGTCGATTTGAATCTCTCTAAGTACGTGGAAGAGTTTGAACTTCTTTAGTTTTGCAGCCTCTTGAGCAACTAATTACAAATTGTTTATATTTCTTGTAATCTTCAAATCTTTTACGCATTGTATATTACTGGTTGTTATAAAAAGTTCTCTTGTTTTAATGGAGCGTTAACTCTCAATTATCTTCACGTGTACTCACGCTAATTTTTAATTTTTTATATTTATTTTTTAATACATATTTTATATATTTAAAAATTTAGAAAATATAAAAATATTTTACATAATAAAATTTTTTATTATATATTTTTATTTTTTTAAAATAAAAATATTATTTATTAATTTTTTTTTTATTTGATAAGTATTTTCAAACGTTTTTTACAAAGATACGTAGAGTGTTTGAACGGAAATTGAAATTGAAATTGAAAGATAGTTGGATTATAAAAATAATAAAAAAGATAATAATAAAATTAATTATATTTTTAGATTTTAATAAAAATTGTTATGATATTTTAAAATTTTAATTTAAAATATTAAATAAAATTATGATAGAAAATAAATTATGCCAAATATTTTTTAATTAAATACTGGTGGTACTAAAAGCAAGCCACCGTCTTTCTGGTTTGCAATTTTTTTTAAAAGATTTTTTTTTTCTTTTTTTTATATTGGTTGAACAACTACCTACCAACTGCCTTTCAATTTCGAAGCCCTACAAAAACAAATTCTACCCAAACAAAAGCCCGTCAGTTCGAAAGGTTTTGACATTATTTTGCTTTTCCAATCGGTCATGGCAGTGGTGTACAGGCTCGCGGTGGTTTTGCAGAGCTCCTCCGGCGAAGAGTTTATTGTAGTGCAGCAATCTCTACCGCCGCCGTTGCCGGAAGAAGAGTATAGAAACTATGTGGACTCCGAACTCTGGGACTTGCCCTCAGCTCCTATCAAAATTCTTTCACAAGAACAAAAACAGCGGTCGCAAGTGGTTGTGGATGAAGTGAGTTGTTGTTCGGTTAAGATCGATCTAACCAAGTTTGATTTCGATTCAGCTATAGAAGAGGTAATTTTTTTTTAGATTATGGAGATTATGAGATAGATGTTGAAGTTTGATATTTTATTTTAGGATTTTTACGTCTTGACGTTTGACACTAGCAAATGATGGTTGCTATACTTCTGGATTCTACCGTGCTATTTTGCAGTAGATAATAATCACTTTGAACACGTTACTATTTAGCAAATAATTCTTTTGGGAGACACCAGTACGATGATGTCATAAGACATAGGCATCCACTAAAGCCTTTGAACGAAGACCTTGTACACTAAGATTATTGTTCATAAAATATACTAGCATAAGGAGATTAAGTAAATTATGTCATTATTAAATAGTTCAAAATGCAAACAGAAGAATGGTAACAATGAAAAGTTAGTAAATTGTAATGCATGAAGCTCTCCGTCAGTGGCTTTACCGGCCAGGCGGCCATGGCAGAATAGAAGTTCAGTTATGCATACTTGTCATTACTGTTTTACATATGAAGTGGCATAAACCTTTTGTGGGATCTTATAGGTTTTATCTCAAGTTGGAGGTTTGAGGATGTCAACAGGAAGTTGGCTCTTCTGGAAGTATATTGAAGAACCTGAATTTGGTCCTGAACCTCATGTTCACACAATTTTTATCCTCAGAAGATTAAAATTTGAGGATGAAACATTACGAGGTTGCTTTTTCTTAAATTGTGCTACTTAGTTTGAAAGTTTTGTAGTGGTAAAGGTGAAAATGAATGCTTATTGCTTCTTTGAGTTGTTTTTCGCTTGATGCGCTGCTAATCTTATTACAAAAATCAAGAGGGGAGACTGTGTTGATCGGGAGGGAATGCCCCTTGACTTCTATATCTTTTTTATGAATATACATACTACATAGTACATCATTATCCTGAAAGTTGCTAATAGATTATGGAAGTTCTTTCTTGTTTCCTTTTCCATACTCTGTTAAATTTCCTTCCATCTTTCTTGTACTATTATAGAATAAAGGTCGTTCATAAGATGTGGTGATGTGTTATTGGCCAACATACACCTGGAAAATATACAGCCTGGAGCTTACATTATTTTACCCTTCCACACACACAATTTCCAATACTTTTTACTTTAAAATATTTCTTGTTTTGTTATTCTAGAAATTGTAGTATGCATCTGTGCCTTATTCTTACTTGAAAATTTACATGTAAACAAACAATTCATAGTCAGACTACTTTATTTAAGTTAATTTTCTTTTCCTAGGTGTATTGTGCCTGGAAGTAACGAGTACACATTTACAAATGACTTAAGAATCACGTCTTTACCACTTTTTTGTCATTATTCTCAGTCTTATCAAATTAACTATGGTTTCCTTTTCTTTGAAAGTTGAGCCTTTTCTGTTTATGTGGTTGCTGAGAATTCATGCAATTTCTTTTCAGTTATCCATTTGAAGCATTTGTATTAAGAAAAGTGTGTGAAGATGTCAATGATGAATTGTATAATGTATTTCCATTTGTGATTTGCCAGATTCATCTAAGTGGATATCAAGGAATTCTGCTTTCGAGCTGCTCGTCGAAGTGAAGTCAGGTAGTAAACGTGTTGGACCTCTTGTAGTAACTTGGCTATTGTCAGATTTTTCTGTATCAGGATCGTGGAGATGTCCTCCGACTTTGAAATATCAGGTCCTTGCCATTATACCTCATCCCAATTTGTTGCTTACTGTTGCTGTTTGTACACACAAAAAGATCTGAAAGATTGCATGATCACACCAGCATATGTTTTTTATCTTCTATTTTTTTCAGCCAGAAGGGTAGAAAGTATGTGATGTTACCTATTAAACAATCCCAATAAATCTTGCTGATACGTTAATGTTAAAGATTTATTGAGTGCTTATTAGTTTCTTTTGCCTCTATCGATGTTTTTATATGAACCATGCCATTTAGCTCAGATAGTGTGGCCCAGGTGGTTTCTGCTTAGTTTTTTATTCCTCGTTTTTTGTTTATTGGTCAAGTCGTGACCTGTTTTTCTTACTCTTTCATTTGTAAGTTTTGGCTCTTACGTTAATATGTTTTTTATTGCTTGTGCTGTAAGCATGCCATTCCTTCCTAAATCCCTTTCTTGTTCCAGGAGTATCCACTAGGCATAACCCTTATACCAATGAAAAGTAGAACGAAAGAGCCTTTCCGTACTACAAATTTGGTTGTGCTGTTATCAGATAGCACTGTTGATGCTTCAGAAGACGCAAACTGTATTGCCTGTGGTGATGCTTTGCTTGTGGATCCTGGCTGCTGTTCAGAAATGCATTCAGAAGTAAGGATTCACATCCAACACTTACACGCTTTTCATTAGTCTAATGTCTAACTATATGCTATCGGCACTGTCATGTCTGATTACCATATACTTAAACCAAACTAGGAATTGATATCGCTAAATAAATACTTAGCAAAGTTGATGGTCTCTATGAACTACTTCTTTAACAAAAAAGAGAAAAAAATCGCATCTTAGTTTCATTCATGAGTAGTTGGCATGTGTCGTGAGAGAAAAAGTATTGATTTTGCTTGATTAGCGCAACACATTGTGGGAGTCGTCGTAGCATGTGACTAATCTGGCTTGATGGTCTAACTTAAATTCTTTTTGCCATTATGCAAATATTTAAAAGGTATAGTTAACCCGGGAATAATTAATTCAAACTGCCAAGTCTTTTAGATATTACTTACGTTTTTGAACATACATTTACTAACGAATATTTCTTCTCTCTGAAATCAATATTTTTACCAGCTAGCAGATCTTGTGAACACGTTGCCGAAAAAGCTAGTGGTATTTGTTACCCACCATCACTATGATCATGTCGATGGTATGACTGATAATTTTAATTAGTAAATGGTAGTTTTTAATTGTTCTGTGTAAGCTTGATTAAACAGTCAGACAACTTATACAAATAACTCATATCAGGTTAAAATTTTATGGAGCATGCACTAGTTGTAACTGTTTGGGTTATCAACAAAGTTCTTATGCATGCTTTAGTTAAGATCCATATGTTTTATTTGCTCAAAATTTACCTCTTTATTTGTGACATCTGATAATATCATTTGATGTAATTTGCTCTCACATTTAGTTTATTGTTGTTTGACTATAAGCATACCTTTAAAAGAATTTCCTTAGCTCAAGGCATGCCTTTCTTCATAAATCCTCCATAATTAGCCACTTTGCAGAGAGGGGGTATGTTGGGTCTTTTTTGTTTAACAAACTTTACTAATGAGTTGAATGCAAGATGAAAACTAGTAATTGGATGCAAAACATAATCTTTTATTCTATTACTAATTTGAGAAAGTGATGCTTATGTGAAAATAAAAGATGGAAGAGTGGATTAGGGCAAAGCTGATGCTGGTGGCGTAGCTTAAAAAAAGATGATGTTAAATCTGGATCCTCGATGTTTAATACTTTTAGATAGAATGTTACAGTTGCTCTTGCTGTCATTCTTATGTCGTGGTGTATTCTGTAAGTGTATTAAGAATACCATGACAGTCTGGCTGTACTGTTACTTTTTTGTCCCAAGTGAAATTTACTTCCTAATACGTAATATTTATGCCGGATTCTTATCTTACTGTACATCAAATTGTTTCATCATCATTATCAAGATCTCACGTCTGTTACTTTAAGTGATTTTTATGAAAATGTTAGTGACAACCAGGAGGTGTTTTAATTGCTAGAGCAAATAATTTTGTTTCAGGTCTTTCAGTTGTCCAGAAATGCAACCCTCAGGCTATTCTGCTGGCACATGAAAATACTATGAATCGCATTGGAAGAGGTTGCTCTGTTTTTCTCTTTTGTCTGCCTTTTTTCTTTTTGTAGATTGGAAATTTCATGCAGTTTTGTGACATTGCTATAGCTGTATGACTTTTGTCAGCACTTTGGATCTAATTTCTTCCCTTTACTATTAAATAGCTTGTTCATGATAATTGCATGGAAGGTTGGTTATCTGCAACTTTGTGATCATCCTTTTATTGTGAAATTAGATATTTGAACCGATAGAGCTGTCTGATAAAGAAAGAGCCTTTACCAACAATAAGCAGATCCTTCTTTTTAACTTGCTGCAGGTTGGCACTTTTCGTTTAGTTTCACTTTTTTGTTTTAGTCCCCAATAGTAATATTTAGATTAGTTACTTGAACCATTAGCTTTAATGTGCATAATACTTTTCATTTTCTCTTCTTCCTTTCATTATGGGAAGATCAATTACTTGAATGATTAGTACAACATGCATTATTACTTGATTTGTACATTTCTTCTAATTTAGTTATGGGAAATGAAGTTAATGAACAACACCTCATTGCTAGCAATAGACCTATCCAAAATGTCGGTATTTGTTTAGGATTCAATAGTACTAATATGACTATGGGCATCGTAATTCTTCAAGAAATTTTATGTTTTTACATTTAAAAGAATTTGCTTACAACTGAGTGTAATGGTTTGAGCAGAACCATGTTGGCGGCCCCACCTAATGGAATAAGGCTTAGTTGTTGTTGTGTTGTACATTTAAAATAGTCTTACTTGTACATGAGCACTCATGTATATATGCGGTGACTTGAGATTATGACTTCATACAATTTTGTTCTGTCATTAACAGGAAACTGGTCACTTGGCTGTAAGTTAATACATGGGGGTGAGAAGATATGCATAGGAGGTCGGCAATTGGTAGCACTTTTTGCTCCGGTGAGAAATAATTATATACCATTTCACTGAACATAACTACATAGGCATTTTAAGATACATAACACATGTTTTCCTGTTGTTGATCTTCAAGATGTTAGTACAAGCATATTTGCTGTAAAAACTTTAAAAGCACTATACCAGCAGTATGTGTCACAACTATTTAGTAGCTTTTTAACAAGTCAGTCATTGGACTGTGCTTCACTTGTGCAAGTCCCACCAACCAATTTACATGTGATCAAATAAAATGAATATATTGTGTGTGCATGCAGGGCATGTATGTACTGTGTTTCCATATATAGTGTTTTGGTCAGAAATGTGAGCCTGAATCGTATTAACCTCTTAGATTTAACTGATGCTTTGAACCAAAGTCAAGAGTAGGGTCAAGTAATTTAATTTGGAAGAGAGACGCTGTCGGATAAAGCACAACCAAATTATTTTTACTATTATCCTGCAGATGATAATGCGTTTAGTTGAAATGAATATTTAACTACATTTGCTAGATTTTCTGATGGTTAAATCTCTTTATCTACCTATCTTCAGAATCTCATGCATCTTGCTCGTTAGTGCATTCGAATAATTATTTTAAGTTAAACAGATGTTTTATTTTTAATATTTTGCGTGTCTATTAACTTTTATATCCCAAGTTATTGGATTTGCTAATTGTGTCAGAACAAACTTTTAATAATTGAATTTCCACTTAACTACCATGGCTTAAGTTAAATGTATATTATGCATATTGGGGTGCTGATTCTCCCTCTCTAATTTCCAAAATTTGTTCTATTCTTCGTTAAATTATGTGCTCTTAAGGGTTCTTCATTTAGAAATTTGGAGACATAAATCAAATGTACAACTAACCCACTATTTGTATTGTACCATACCAACAACCGCCCCATGACTTCCTTTTTTGGGTTTACCAAATAAGTAACATTCAATATGAAATGCAGGGGCATACAGATGGCCACCTTGCCCTGCATGATCTTAGGACAAACTCAATCATTGTTGGAGATCATTGCGTTGGGTAAGTTCATACCTTATATGCAAAGTATGTAGTATGTAATCTAACATACTTGCATACATGGAATTCTTCCTACCTGGTTGTCGCTGCTGGTGGAAACCTTTCCTCATCCCAGACTATAAGCATCCACGGGGCAGAAGAAGTTTGATTCAGCTAGGGTGATAGCATTATTTAAGTCGCTCTGAATGTTGTGACACAACAGTCACCCACTTCACTAGCAGAAGTTACTATCTACTTCTAGCTTGAGGGTTAACCAATATGTGGTTTAGTTTTTAGTGATTTCTTCCTGCGCATATTATTTAGTTTGTTTTTACTATTAAGTACATGATTAATGCTCTTGCTTTCAGGCAAGGTAGTGCGCTTCTGGACGTCACAGCTGGTGGAAATATGAAGGTAGCTTTCCTTTTGGTTCAATACACAATTCTTTTATTATGTGATATTTGATAAAAAAAGTATTGTGGATTTTATTTCAGCCGGCATTGTCAATACTGCACCTACACTTATTGAGTCATGGTTACTAAAGGATAGTCTGGAGAGTGAAACAGTGGTTAGGTGCTGAGAGATTAGCCATGTCATCATCTGCTACATAAGCTTATTTTCTTTTAGGCAAACACCCCCTCAGTTAGCAGATGCAGCAGAGAACTCTCCTAAGCACAATATTGTCGAAGAGCTGAGCGTAAGAGATTGTACAATAGTTCTGTAGCTGTTAATGGAACAGGGTTTGGGTAAAGTTCATGGTTAAAGTTTCAGTACCTTCTTCCCCTAAATTTCCAAAAGGATTGACTGACAAGTCCAGGCTACCAAAATAAAATTTTCTTCAATTTGCTAGATGATAACAACGAAGTTAGACTTATCTCTTCTCATGTCACATAATAAGGTAAGATGCATGCTTTTCTCCGTGCTTCACCTGTTGCATTATATATTCATATTATAAACATTGTATAACTTGAGGTTTTCATTTTTAAAGCTGACATAGCTTATCTTTTGAAACTCCTCGAACATTTTCCAACTCAATATTTGCAACATCTAATGTTGAATTGATGGTGCTGGTTTTGGCCATTTATCTGATCTAAGTCAAATCTTACTGCATCACAGGATTACTATGAAACAACATACAAGTTCTTGGATCTTGCACCACATGTCTTAATTCCTATGCATGGCAGAGTAAACATGTGGCCTCAAAGGATGCTTTGTGGATACCTGAAGTATGTTGTCCTCTCTCAAATAGATGACAAAATGAACTTTAAAAATATTATGGTAGTGCCAGATGTGCTGACTATTGTTTGTAGTGATGCTAATGAATTGCTCGTTTCTCTTAGATATAATGCATATGATGCCAATTTATTGAATTTTTTATCTATGCTGTAAGGGTGAAAATACAAAACTTGAAAGTTTCTCCAGCTGGAACATCCATTTAAGTCTCTTGTAACAATCAATCTGAACTTTATAATTTTTCTCTGATCCTTGCATCACTTTTTCCTTCTAGTATTTCATGTTGTCTTCATTGCCCCTCCCCTTCCGCTCTAGTATTTATAATGAACTGATTCTTATCGCCAAAAATAGTTCTGTATATCATATGGTAGGGCAACATCTGAGTTTAGGGCAGGAAACTATTGATGGTTCTATCGGAACAAACGATGGTCGAGGGGAGTTCTGATAAAACCTAGAGTTATGAACATGTCACGAGAAATGGATGGGCTTTCGTGGTTTATTCAAAACAATTCTTTTGCAACTATGGTGTGAATAGGTGCAAAGTTGTTCTGGTTAGCAGAAGAAAGCCCTTACTGGCACCGTTCTTTCGTCTAACATTGACTAAAATTTGGTCAGATCTTTTCTTTTGTTTGAAATTTCTGAAAAATCACTAGTTCTCTAAAGAGAATTGCTATTCATTAACATTCAGGCATCGGAGGGATAGGGAATCGTCTATTTTGAGAGCTATAGAAAGTGGTGCTGTGTCTTTATGTGACGTACTTGCCAAATCATATCCAAATGTGGATGTGAGATTATGGCTCCCTGCTTCATCAAATGTAAGGATCCATGTGGATCATTTGGCTCACCAAGGGAAGCTACCTAAGGTATCTATTTTTGTTTTCAGTCTTTTCCTGTCGTTATTTTAAACAAAATGCAGAGGTACATTTAGCTTCTGTTATGCTTTCTGTTTACATTCTTATGGTGGATTAAGTCCAGCTGGAAGTACTTTCAGATTTGTGGTCATTTGCCTGATGTTCTGAAAGATTACGCTATTGCCTTTGTGACTGTCGCACCATGGTCACACTAAACTAAGTCTGTTATATGCATATAACGGAGCTCTCTTTGATGTTGCTGTTTGAACCCATCCTGTTGGTAGCTTTGCCTTCTTAGCGGCTTACACTTGGGAAGTATTAGGTGGACATAAATCAGTTCGTCTGCTGTTTCTTTGTATACGACAGATGAATTAACTGCAAGTCTGCATTAACTCTTACTGAACTGGTAGAATTAAATGGGCACCTAATCCACATGTTAATGACTGCAACCCTTTTGAAACTTTTGACTATTAGTTGGATCACTACGAATGCCAAAGATTCTACAAACCTTAAGAGGTTGAAATGGAATATTAAGAACCTATTCCTCGGAACCATCATCTTGTTTAGTTTGTGCTAACTAAGTTAAGTAGGTCTGTGACTGACCTCGACATTCTATGATCTCATAAAGACCAAACTATTTGACCAGTTATAAAATTCTGGTACTGTGTTGTGAACATCCTTGTAACATGATAAGGCAGAAAAGAAACCATTACTTCCAAGTTGGAACTGTCAATTTGAGATTGCGAATGGGTTAGGCATTTGTGCAATTTCAATGACAATTTTAATCTGGAACAATACTGTGGTCCACTTATTTACAAGTGAAGTTTTGTTAATCTGCAGGAGTTTCCATTAGAAGACTTCTATGGCAGTTATGAATCATTCCTGGCCTCTGAGGGTGGTGCTACTAAATAAATGGCAAATGCTATAAAATTTTCTCTTACGAGGATTATGTTGCATCTCCGAGTAATAACTTACAAGCAATTTTCTGAGCTTATGTATGTTATGTATGTATGTATCAAGGCTAAGCTATTTGAGATTCTGAACATATAATCATATATATGCAACTTAAAGATATCTTCTATTGTCTTGGATATCAAATTTATGTTTTCGCCACTAAATTAGCACTGTTTTTGTAGTAATTCTTGTTGTTGAATATTGCTTCATTCAATTTCCTTCTTCAACCTAGAATGTTTCTATTGACTAATGCCAATGTTCATCCGCCGTCTTCTTTCTGCATTCTTTAATAAAAAGATTGATCGTCTTATGCAGGACTTTTCAATGAAGAAATTCAGGGCATCTTGTGGACTCAACTTTGTATTGCGGTTGACATGGGCATACATCAGTACAAGAAATTTGAGTGCTATTAAACTGCTTCCAGTTATTGCTGTTGGAGGTCTAGCCGTATCTGTTGCTTTTATACATGCGAAGTATAGAAATTAGTTGGAGCCGAACTGTTTTAAGTTTTGGACTCAAAAAATTATAAAGTTCGGAAAAGCAGTATTACATTCTAAAAGAACTTCATCGAACATGTTTTGGTTATATTTCTTAGTTGTTGTATTGAGGATTGCGTTGGGCAATTATGAGGAACTATTTCTTAATAATTTCCTAGGTTAGCATATACTGAGTGTGTTCTTTTTTACGTGAAGTGACTTTCCGAAAAATAATTCTTTTTAAAATTGAAATATTTAAAAAGTGAATTTTATAGGGAATTTTTTTAAATATATATATGAAGTCGATGTAAAGTAACTGTATGGCCTTAAAAAATCATTGTAGGGCATAGTTGTAAAAATTAGATCGGACATTGAATCCGAGAACTGTCTGGATCGATGGGTCACGGGTTGATCCATTATGTCAAAAATACTAAAGCGTTGATGGTAGTGCGAATGTTTATTATTTTTTTTGTTAGAAGGTATAAAAAAAAATAAACTAACAAAAAAGATATAAAAAAATTAAAAAATAATTTAAATAATAAATTTTAAAAGAAATTTTTTGTTTTAAAATAATTTTATTATTTTTCTTACAATTTAACAGAATTAATAATATAAAAATTTTTTAATTATTAATAATAAATATTTATAAATAAAATATAATAAATTTATATTTTAGTATTATTATATTTAAATATAAAATTTAAACTACATATTATATTTCAATATAAGAATACTAATAATTATTTTTATATTAATATATCACAAATTTAAATTTTTTAAAGTTTAATTTAATCAGATTTGATCCGGACGAGTGGGTCGACTCGGTCGAAGCGGGTCGGAACAGGTCGAAGCGGATGAGAGCGGATTGATTGCATAAACAATTTTAGTATAAACTCGGACCAATTTATGTTTTGGGTCGATGATTTTCGGATCGACAGAAGCGGACCGGTCTAAATTTTACAACTATGTTGTAAGGTGCAAAATAACACACCAATAGTCTTCTCAACATTTACAATACTTGCAAAAGCTTCTTTTAGTTTGGCATTTCACTTTTTTGTTTTATATTTTAAATAAAATTTTTATAATATTTTATATAATTTATTTAAAATTTATTCTAAAAAACTTTTATTTGATAAGTAATTCGAAAAGCCCGTAGATGAACGTAATCTGCACTTGGGCTAAATTCGTTTGACATTTTGCGTTGTGATTGTGATGCCCTGGAAAATTGCGTGATATTTGTGTTGCCCTTTGGATTCGGATGGATTTAGGTATAAGCAACTTTCGTCCGAAGCTTAACCTATACATCTTGCAGTTGCTTTCATACATCACTGTTGCGGGATGATAATTTGCACTGTTTGGTTTTACACACTGTAGTGAAATTTATAACTTTATTTGAAGAAATTATTTCATGTACAACAACAAACAATACCCTATAGGTTTGTTTCGTTCCGTTCAATTATATAATGAGTATAAAATTTTTTGTTATATAAAATATTAAATTATATATTTTTGCTGAGCTAGTGACTAGTGAGAAACAGGATGAAGATTTGAGTAAGACATGGTCATCTTAGAGCAGGTCCAATGCTACCAACTCATTCAATTTTAATATTTGCGCAATGATGCAATTTTTCATGATATCCGGCAATTACACATGTTTTAACAACATATTAAAATGCATGATTAGTTAATTTCAAAGGATGTTCAGAAATGTTTAAGTGACATTTTTCTGAAACAAAAAATAGTTTAAAAATAAATTATTTTTTTAACTTTAAAAAAATAATTAAAATAAGAATAAGATTTTATAACATATTATTTATAACTTTAAAAAAATGTATAGATTTATTCAAAGGAAAAAAAATGGAGCAATTTGGTAAAGTCATCAAAATACGTCATACTAAAGCGTTATTTTTTGTAATTTCTTTTTTTTTGTTGTTAAAACTTAATATTTAACAAAAATTTTAACTTAATAAGATAAGATATTAACTTAAAAAATTTTCTATTAATTTACATTCTTCCATCTACAAAGAAAAACTTGACAAGAAAAACACAAATAGAGACAAAGAAACTTGGAAGCAGTCTAATAAAATCTAATGCTGTCTCTTTCATTACCAAAACTCACTGGGTGTTGTTTTGTATTCCCTTCCGTTTACGACCCAATACTTTTCAAAATCATCATTGAAGTCTTAAAATTCCTATCCATATATTTTCTGGTGCTTTAGTTAACCAGGCAAAGCAAAGCTAACCATGGAATCTACATTCAATTCCTTCTCCATTCATTAGTTCATTCTTCTTCTTCATCGATCTTCTCTGTTTCTCACAGATCAAACAAAGAGAAAGAATGAAGAATCAGAACCAGCAGCAACGCAAACAACAACAACAACACCAGCAGCTTGACAACAACCAGCTGTTATCAAAACTTCAGAAGCTTCTCTTCGCATCAATCCTCTTCGGTTTCGGTTTCGCATTCGGTATTATCACGAGCTTTTACGTCCAAGCTACTCCTTTGCAATCGTTCTTTTACTTAAGCAAATCTCTTCCACCACCATTACCATTACCACCACCTCCGCCTCTACCAGCACCTGTAAGAATCAACAATGTTAATTTGGAAGATTTTTTGAAACCACCAGCAGTGGTGCATAACATGACAGATAAAGAACTGTTTTGGCTTGCATCAACGGCTCCAAGTGTGCAACCGGCACCGTTTAACCGGAAACCGAAAGTGGCATTCATGTTTCTAACGAGAGGGTTGCTCGCGTTCACGCCATTGTGGGAGAAGTTCTTCAAAGGGCATCAAGGGTTGTACTCGATCTATGTTCATGCAGATCCTTCTTTCAATGGAACTGTTGCACAGGACTCGGTTTTCTTCGGAAGGAGTGTTCCTAGCAAGGTATGCAACGAACATGCTGCTTTTAAATTTTTTTTTTTTTTTGGTTTGAGATTGTTCATCTTCTATTGATATTGTTTTCATTTTTTCCTTGAGAATTTGGTGAATTTGAGTTACTAGATTTTGGTAAACACTATTCTTTATGATCAGAATTAATATATCAATATATAATCGAAGCATGAATTAGTGCTTTAATACCGATGTATTTAAAAGTCAAAAGCAATATTTTAGATTAGCAAGTGTTTGGAATACCAAGCAGGCTCTTGTTGACTCTGTCAGTATGAGTTTTGAAATATTAAGACATTCTTCGGTTGCTCAAAATCTCACTGATTCATATAATAAATTAGGCAAAGTTTTTAATTGGAGAAAACGTTCAAAACTAGGGTTGCTTTTTTTTTTGTAACATAAAATAACTCTAAACAAGGTAAAGTTTTAAAAAAATTAAATTTTAAAAAAATGAGTTATAAGATATTGTAAACTATAAACTCTATGTTCACAAAATTAATAAAATTATATAGTATAGATTGGTGTAAATATGTTCACACATAAGTATATATATATATATATACACACACACAAATTGCTAAAATATTTGCTTGCAGTTAATAATATTTGTTCACTACCCTTAAATTAAGTGAAGAAAACAAGCTTAATTTTTTTGAAAAAGTATCTAAGTTTATAAAAAGTGAGTTTGGTAAAAAATAAAGTTTTATATTTATTTTGTGTTAAAACTGAGTTAGAAAGTGAAAATTTTAATTTTAAAATTTAAAATTTGAAACTGAGTTTTTAAAAAAAATTAATTTAAAATTATATTACTTTAGTTTAAAATTAAGCTAAAAATTAAAAATAAATTTAAAAAGAAATGAATTTGTAGTGCAGGTAAACAAATCCTTATAGCATTTCTCTTACTGAAATGAATGAAATTGGATGCCCTGCAACAACAGGTGGTTGAATGGGGGAAGCTGAACATGATGGACGCCGAACGGCGGCTACTGGCGAACGCCCTCCTCGACTTCTCCAACCAACGCTTCGTCCTTCTATCCGAATCCTGCGTCCCTCTGTTCAACTTCCCTACGATCTACTCCTACCTTACAGACTCGGAACAGACCTACATCGAGATCTACGACGATCTGGGCCCCACGGGACGCCGGCGTTACAGCAAACTCATGCAACCTGCGGTCAAGCTCGAGCAATGGCGAAAAGGTTCTCAGTGGTTCCAAATCGACCGCAGTCTAGCAATACAAATAATCTCAGACAACAAGTACTACCCGGTATTCGCTAGGAACTGTAAAAGAACGTGCTACATCGACGAGCACTACATTCCCACGCTCTTTACCAGCACGGCGAGATTCCGGCGACGGAACGCGAACAGAACGTTGACTTGGGTTGATTGGTCGAGAGGTGGGTCCCATCCACTGAAATACGACAGGGTATATGTAACGGTGGAGCTGCTGAAGAGGTTGAGGAGCGGAGGGAAGTGCACTTACAATGGGAAGAGCAGTTCCATGTGTTATTTGTTTGCCAGAAAATTCGCACCAAATTCTTTGGTTAGGTTTCTGCTCTTTGCTCCTAGAATCATGGGATTTGGTTAAAAAAAAAAAAAACCACCATGTTGATGATGAATTTTCCTTTATTTTTTGGTTGAGATAGAATTTAATTGAAATTGTAAGGTTGATTAAGAATTCTATATATATAAACGTTTGATTTTATACAGGGCGTACGTTGATAAGTTTAGCAAAAATAGAAAGTAGAGTTTTTAAAAAATAGATTAGAATTGAAATTTAATTTTTATATTTTAATTATTTTTTAAAATATAATTGATAACAATTCAATTATAGTATCGATGAATTTATAATTGGTAAGGGTGGAGGTGCTGTCTGACTAAAAGTTTCTAACTTTTTTTTATTATAATTTTTTATTATATATTTTTTAATAAACTTTTTATAATATTTTATTATTTAAAAAAATTAGAAAATATAAAAAAATTTATCTAGTAATATATTATTATTATTATTATTATTTTTTAGTTAAAAAAAGCTTATTTAAAAAATTTTAAAATATTTTTCTTTCTATAAAAATATTAAAATTAGTCTTATTTTAGACTTTATTCTTTATAGCGTGTTCTTTTAGACCGTAAGTGAGTTATTATAGAATGAGCTATTGAAAACGATTTTTTTGAAAAAATATGAGTTGAAAGTTACTTTTGTATTCTTCTGTATAGCTGAAAATAAATATAAAATAATTGTTAATAAAAGGAAGTGAGTTCTAACTGTGAAAAGATTCGACATAGTTTCGTACATAATCACAATATCGTCAGCCATTAGCACGCACTATAGTTTCCCATCGTAAATGTGCCGTGTTAATTCATCCATCATCAATCAAAATTATGGTTAGAAACTAATGTATAATCCCTTTGAATAAGATTATCAAAATCTCAATTTAAATTTTATAATTTTATATCACCAATATGATCATATTTAAAATAAAATTCTACTCGAATTCCGTTCTAAATATTAAAATCTTAATTTTTTATAATTTTATACGATGATATTTTTGAAGAAAATTTTATAATTAACTAAATTTGAAGGGGTTTTTCATAAAATTTAAGAAGATTTTCTATAAAAATATAATTTTAAGAGATTTTTTATAAAATATAGAGGGTCTTTTATAAAATTTAAAAGAATTTTTTGTAAACTTTATAAATGTATTAAAATTTTTTGATAAAATATTAAAAAATTTCTTAATGGTACTAAAATCAAATCTTATAAAAATTAACTGTCCGTAAATTCTTACAATCTTGTATAAAAATTTTGACTTTACGAACCTACTTAATCGAAATAATTTTATCTAAAATTTTAATTTTGACGATCTTACTTTCAAGAGTTCTTATGCTCGTTTTTTTAATCCTATTACACATTGTCGAACGCATTCGTGTTGGGATGATCTTATTTTGATTGTTATTGTAAATTTTTGCTTCATAAGTGGCCTTTTTACGGTATTATAATTTTTTTTGTAAAAAGTTTGAACGGCATGAATAATTCGTATATTAGAGAATCATTATATATAAATTATTGTTAGAGCTAAGAAAATGGCAAGATTATTTTTCAAAGTTTCAAAGAGAGCGTTTGGGAGTGTTTATAAAATAGAACTTTTCTGAAATGGAAAATATTTTTATTATTTTTTAGAAACGAGCTCTATTTTTTATCTAAAAAATAAATAAAAATATACAATAAAGAAATCTCATTATGTAGAAATTTTTTACACTTTCTAAATTTTTAAATAAAATTTTTAAATATTTATAAAATATGTATTAAAAATATAAAATAAAAAATAGAGAATGAACGTTTGGAAATGCAATCTCAAACGCGCAATAAAACGGCACTGAAATTATCATGTATATCGCTTTCAGTTAATATCTTCAATTCAATCATTTTTTTTCTTGAATCACAATCTTTATCTTAAGTAAATTGCATAACCAAAATCCTCCAAATATTACATTCGCAAAATTTGGGTTCTACGTTTCTATTTCTTTTGCAAATTGTTAGTTGTTTTGAGTGAGCCGTTTTCTATATTATTTTGATTATAATTTATCCAAGTTTTAAAAAATACAAAACAATTTACATCATAAAATATTATTATTATTTATTTTTATAATTATCAAATTAAAAAAATAGAGTTTTTTTAAAAAATTCTCAAAATATTCTTTTAAAATTTTTTTTTATTTTATAATCACTCTCAAACATTTCTAGACACTTTTCAAAAGCCTGGTCGTTTGGAGATGCTTTTTATTTCATTTCAACTTTTTATTTCTAATAATTTGTTTATACTACTTTAATAAAATTATAACTTTGAAAAGTATGAATAAATTATAAATCATAAAATTTTATTATTTTTTAGTTAAAAAATATTTATTTTCTAAAAATTCTCAAAGAAGCTCGTTTTAAAAAAAATATTTGTTTTAAGCACTTCCAAACGACGTTAATAGACCTGCTATTAGAAGCATAAAATCAAAAACCCAAAATGAGAATACAGAATTTCTAACTTTCTTCTTATCTTTTTTATTCTTTTTTTCAGTTTCTTAATATCTAGAAGTCGTCATAATCTATAATCTTTAGTCATTATCAAACATTTTCTAACTTTGGTAAATAATTTGATAGTGGTCCGAAGTTGCAAAATATGTAACAGTTCACAACACAACGGCCATGAGCCAACAGCTTTATGTTATTATCAAACCATATCTCTACCCCTCGTCCCTGCTGCCAGCTCACTCCCACCATTCCACTGCTTCGCTTGATTCCAATTCTGATTTTGTTTGTCAGTTTCTATTCTAAAACCATCAACGTAGATAAAAAAACAATCGAAGAAATATTGAATCTCTCTGTTTCTTTTTTACTGAATTAATTGAAAAAGATTGGTTTTTTTTTTTCTGTTTTGTTTCTTGATTTTGGTGGTGGTGGATGGAGAAGTTTGTTGCAGAGACGGAGTGGTACAACAGCATTGTGCTTGGGAATTTGTTGCCGGATTGGTTGTGGGTTTCGTTGCCGAGACCTGTGCAAGCATAGCTCCGGAACTACATCGGCGCCACGCTGCTTAACTTCATTTCTGGGTTTCTTTGGGGCTTCTACATTTACTACTTGAAGATAATGTCTACCTTCCCAAAGGTATTGGAAATAAAATAAAAAATATTCACGATTTTTACTTTACCGTGTCTGATGAGTGGTTGATTGAATCTTGTTTATCGTTTGCGGTTTCCTTGTTGGTTCTGGGTTTTGAGTGGACTTGTCTCATCATTTTTCATATGGTGAAAACTTTTCCCTTGTTTACAGCCATAGAGTCTTTTTTTATTTAAATTTTGGATAAGAAGAAATATCTTGGTTTGGTTTTTTTGGTCGGTTTGGATCTTTTTCATGTCAAGTACTGGAATGCATGTTATATATATATGGGATCTTCCATGCGTGATCCTAGGAGATGTTTTTCGTTTCGTTCTAATTGGTTACTTTGTTTTATCTATCTATTTATTTATTTTTCTGGTAGTGGTGATGTGCGCAAAAGATGATCCATCTTTGTTATATTTTTATTGGTATGTTGTTTATTTTTTTTAAGGCTCGAGTTTTCTGCAGGTTGTGTTCTCAGTCATATTTAGTTTAGAGTGATCTTTTGTTGAAAATTCATGCTTTTTGGTGCTAGGCTTGGCTGTCTGGTTAGTGGTGAAAATGTTAATCCTGAAGAAGGTTGATGCATTATTGTTGCATGCTTTTAGTTAATAGCTGTAATACTAGTGGTAATGAACTGACATAACAGTGGTAATGAACGTTTTTCTTCCCTTGTATGTTCTTCTTATCATATTTGTACTTGCAAATTAGTTAATGATTGAGTCTTTGCTTAATATCTGAACATGATGATCACACAAAAATGTTGCTGTATCAATTGCTTGATCACTGAACTGTTACAATAAGTAGATAGCAATCTGAGTTACTGTTGTATCTTCTTAATTTAACATTAATATTTAGTTTTTTTATTTATGTTTTATTTTTATTTTATTTTATTTTTTTGCAGGCATTAGCCGAAGGTAATCTGTGGTCAGGAGTTTGTCCATGCTGATTCAACTCTATCACTCTGTGCTTATTTAATTACTATTAATAATGTATGAAACTCATAGATGTTATGGGGAGGCTGTCCGAACAGGGTTTACTGTCAAAATCAGGGAAAGATAGTTACATAATAAATAGGGAAAAGGTCAGATGATATCTGTGCTTTTCTTTTTAGAGTAACTTGCTGATACTTGCTTCTTTTCTAACTTAAGCTGCATTGTCAGGGCACTAAGAACTCCCAGGTGAAGCAAGAAGTGGATATGCAGGAAATCCAAGATGCAGGGAACTCCTAAAACACCGGAGAAGACTGCATGTATATGAAGGTAAGATTCATGAAACCAAATCCATTAGTTTGTACTTTTCACTCTTTAGTGCTGCATAACATAGTGCTTTGTATGATTCTTAGCACTGTTCTTTTTGGTGAAGGCTCTATACCATGCTCTTCCAATGGATTATGTGACAGTAGCAAAGCTTTAGAACAAGCTGGAGGGTAAAGTGTCCCAGACAACAGTTAGGAAGTTGATGGACAAGATGGTAAAGGATGGGTACATTGAAAATGCAAGCAACAGAAGACTGGGTAAGTAAGGATTGTTTATCAATACATATCAGCTGAAAGCAAGGCAAGCTGAATACTACAAGAAATTCTGTTTCCGTTCTTTTTATTGCTTTGCTTTCTGACTGCACTTTGGACACCTTAAGTATCATTTCTGAGAATTTCTTGCTCATAACTGTTCAGAGACATTACTGTATCCTTTCCTGGGAATATTGTTTTCGAAGTATCATGTCTGTACTTTTCTGACTGCACTTGTATACGTTATGAGTTTGGATTTTTGTTTTCAAAGGACCTTACTTTGTAGAAGCTTAGGTATTGTTTTAGATATTGCTGTTATGACCACTTTTCTGGTTGCATGGCTAGCTTAACATCTGTTTTCTTTGGATTGTCCTCTTACCCATTAGTATAGACAGATTCTCCCCTACTGATCTTGCCCTGGCTTTGCACATAAACGGTTACGATATGAGCATATAAATGTGTGCCTTGGACTTTAGTTTCTGAGCATATTTAGGCACATGATTACATTGTTCTTGTTGATACTTTGAGGTTTTAATTATTGCTCAGCATTTGACAGTTTTATATATTTATCTGACAGGCTCAAGTAAAAAAAATCCGAACTGAGAAATTACTAGCTTGCAAAGATAGAAGCATCAATGGTGCCAGTTGCACCATCTGATGACCAAGAGACAATAGCTGATGAAGAAGAATCTGTGTATCGTAGGATTGGTTTAAAGATGAAGTCATACCTACCATTGGGTCAGTTTCTTTTGCCACATGTTTCTTACTGGACTCTTAATGCCCAGTCACTGACCTTCAATCAACTCGTTAGGTATCCGCGGTGTCTTTGATGGTGTCATTGAGAACATGCATTTGCACTGGAAGCATAGGGAATTTGTGAAGCTGATCTCCAAGCAAAAGAAACTATCATTTGTGGAGGACACAGCAAGGCTCATAGAATATGAGAGTGGTGGGATACTAGTGGCTATTTTCTGCACTGCAGAGGATCAGGAAAAATTTGCTTAAATTGGTTCACATAAAGGAATTTTCTCCAGGAGCGCAGTTTCTCAACCACATTCCCTCGTTTACTCTTCCAAATGTAATCTGCAGGTACAGAGTTGAAAATGCCCTAAATTTTCAAGTTTAGCTTCATCCTTATTAGGATATTTTGTTTTCAGCTTTGAATAGTGCCCTTTATATACGGATAAAGTGATTGGACTTTTACAATGAGCTTGGACATGCTGACAAGTGTCATACTTAGGTTTGTTGTAACATTTTTTTGAATGAACATAATTTTGTCAATTTGTCAAATAGGTCTTCCTGAAACCCTAGCAAAGCCAGAAAAGTTTGTCCCCTATGTCTGTAAAAGCCCTAATGAAGACAGACTAGAAGCTTATAGTAAAAATCAAATTCGAGTTCTTTGTAAAGTGCTATATATGAAACTAAGTTTCTATTTGCCAATGTGTGATACGTGAGAATCAGTCTTAGGACTTACTTTCTATATGGCCTTTTTGATAGACTATCGAGAGTCCACATTGTTGAAATTTCACAAAGTAGTTGTGCTTGTTTGCTACGATCTGGTGTGCCTTCGGTGTAAGCAAGTTAAAGCAGCTCGTTTGGCTCTGCAATGTACAGTCGGTGAAGCTTGATGGTTTGCCGACTATGTATATCAGTTGGTGAATTTGTTTAATGTAGTAGTGATATGTGATGCTTTGCAGGCACTTTTAGCATATGGTCTTCATGAAAACCAAATGAAGAGCAACTATTTCAGAAATATTTATTTAAAAACTATAAATGTATACTAAGTATTGGTGATAATTTGAGAAATATTTATTTAATTTAAAGTTTTTTTTTCATCAACTGTTGAATGTGTTGTGATGAATGGATACATATATAGTAAGTTTGATATGAAGTTTGATGAATGGATAGAATTAATTAGAAATAGCATTGACAGATCACCACAACACAATACCGTCTAAAAATAATAGTTGGTTACCGACTACAAAAGTGGTTGGCAAATGTTTGTATAAATTACCGACCAAAGCAGTAGTCGGTAACTACCGACAACGATACAAGTCGATAAATGCCAACAAAAATAGCAGTTGTAACATATCGACTAATATCTCAGTCGACAAATACCGACTACCACTTAGTCGGTAAATACCGACTACGACTGTAGTCGACAAAATACCGACGAGCAGGGCGGTCGGTAAATACCGACTTCAGTTTCAGTCGGTAAAGTTTTCGACTGCGGCTTCAGTCGGTAATTTGCGACTACATTTCTCCGTCGGTAATTTACTGTTCTATGTCGACTAACTTCTTCAGTTAGTCAGAAAATGGTCTACCGACCTCGAATTGCCGACTGGTTACCGACTGCGTACTTTTCAGTCGGTATTTAGCTTTGCCGACTGAAGTTGATAGTTTGCCGACTATTTGCGTCAGTCGGTGAAGGTGTTTAATGTAGTAGTGACTTCTACTGAATGTCAAACAAAAGAAAGAGTTGCAACACTAGCTTTCAACTTGAATCAAGAGAACTGTTGCTTTCAGATGTAGATTTGTTAGTGTAGGATTCGGTTGTGTTTCTTGTCAGTGTTGTTAGAATTTTTAATGTGTGCTGTAGTTGTTCTTCCATATATTAGATGATGTAGAGTACTTTCTTTTGGAAGGTGAATTGTGTAGCTTGCCTGCCTATCAATTACAGTGAAGAATGAGTCCTCTCACAAAATTTTCTGTCTGTTCACGCGCCTATCACTCCCATTAAAGAGACATAGTATCATAGTGGGCGGCTCTGTTGGTAGTTTTTGTGACTGCCTGTTGATAGTGGACTTAATCTAGGAATTTATCCAACTTATGTATGTTGCAGATGCCATTCCTTCAAACAAGGCTATGCTTTTACAAAAATAAATTGCAATGAAGGCTGTGCCTTGGTATTGTGCTCTTCCAACACTGTCCGAGTACATGGTTGAAAAATTGCTGGACCAGATGTTTTTCTAGCATGAGTGAAGTTGGCTGGCCCTTGTGCTTTGTTTATGTTGCCATGTACTTAACATTCTGTGAATTTGGAATTTACTGGATGCATCGAGAGCTGCACGAGATATACAAGTATCTGCATGCTATGCATCACATATACAACAAGCAAAACACCTTATCACCATTTGCTGGTGAGTTCAATCGATATTGTGTGGACTCAATTGGTTGTAGCATTTTGTTTCCAAAGGTGATGGGGATATTACATACTGCGACTACTTTCAATTGTTTCAAATCTGGTTAGATTGATGCCACGAGACCAGTATTAGAAGTGCTCATTAAACTCTTCAGGTAGGTATACCTAATGTCACAACTATGGACATTATACAATCTGGATGGACTGGATGTTTGGAACCCTTCGTGACCCAGGGGACGAATTAAACATACAGTAGCTGGTGATCATAGACTACTAGGTCATTTTCCTGCTTCCATTCTCTGTACTTCTGTGTTGGAGTGGTGTTTATCTCTTAGCAGCCACCTTCCAATCTACGGGCATTAAGATTGGAGGAAGATTGTGCATGCATTCACTTCAGACTAATAATAAATTACTGACAGAGACTCTTGTTCACTATTTAATCGAACTTGAATTATTGCATGTGGTTAATCTGTGTTTTATTGATTGATAGTGCATGTACTTAGTATATATCCATCAGCTAAGAAGAACAAAATGGTTAGAATGTTCCTTTCATATAGTTCTGTCTCTAAATGATGATAAACCTGGAATGAAAAAAGAACCTTTATAATCATTATTATAAAGTTGTTTTATTGATTGAGGAAAGTTTCTGCTAGACAGTACAACATTTATTAAGTTGTTCTTGATTGAATTTAGACCTTCATTCTATAATCATTATTATTGATAGGGAATGGAGAAAAAATACCTATCTGTAACTTCGTTTATAGGACTTATAGTCCAACAACAATGACCATGACCAAGCAAGCTCTTTTGCTTTTGAATTCCAGGGAACATGTGTTGCAGTGGAAAGGAAATAACTTCTAGTCAAGCATCTGTTGATTCAAAGTCTAGTCATGTTGCATGTTAAAAAGTTTTGATTATGGAATGATTTCAAAGACTTATCGTCTATGTTAAACTAACTCTCATAATGCACACTTTTTGTCATATTTGTTTACTGGATGCATAATGTATAGAAGTATTCTCTTTTAGTTTTTCCTTATTCAGCTGCAGCAGAATTGCCGAGTTGATTTTTATGTATTCTGTAAATAGGATTTTGCAAGTAATCTTTGTCTGGTGAATCGTTAGTCGAGTCAGCTGGACAAATTTCTAGGAAAAGAGGGACACAGATTCTATCTGTTTTTGAAGGATGCTGACTGTTGTGCTCTGATTGGTTTCATTGGCAACTAACTTAACTGATCGTCCTATGAAGTTTCAGGTAGGGTGCTTAGAAGATGTTTAGAAAATTGTTGGAAGTTGGTTCTCTTTTATTTTATTTTTTCTTCTAATACATAAAACTATTCAAAGTTGCAGGTTGGGTCACGCAAAAACCTGATGATAAAAGTCTGAGAATCTTAGAGGTTGTTAACGTACTTGACCGATAATTTTAAATTATGTTTGTTTTGAAACCTCATTTGTAAATTACGTTCTTTTAGTTTTAGAATTGAGTGTTTGAGAAATAAATTTTTAAAAATGAGTTATTAGAAATAATATTGTTAAAAGTGATGTATTTTTTTATACTAAAAATAAGTTAGAAATAATTTTTTGTATTTTCTTTACAATAAAAACTGAATTAAAAATAATCTTTTAATAAAAGAGAAGTCATTTCCGAACATATTAGATTCGTTATATTTGATTTAATAGCATCAAAATTTTTGGACCATTGAAATTTTTTTTTTTTAATTGCTGAGAAATTTTTGTACGGCAAGTTCTACTGCTCGGCATCTTGAAACTTTTTGCTACTTTCGCCGCCGACTATCCCTTTATTGTCTGTAAATTTGGACTTCTAAACTAGTTAAACCCGGACTAGTAACAAAACAGCCGGACGGTTTAGCATCCGGACGTGTTTCAAATATTCGTAATTGAGTTTCGTGAAAGTAAAAAATAGAAAATAAGGTTTTTTAAAAAATAAAGTGAAAGTGGAGTTCAGTATTTATATTTCAATAGATTTTAAAAGTATGTTAAAAATTAAAAGATATAATTATATTAAAAAATATATAAATAAAAAAGTTAAAACTAGAGTTCTGCATGTGAAAGTAGAGTTCTAAATTCTTTATGTAATTAAAATATATGAACTGATCGGAACTCAAATCTGGCGGAAGAAAGTGGAGTTACGAATATTTGAAACACGTCCTAAATAAAAAACGAATCAAAGAGCATTTGAAAAATGCTTTTGAAATAATTTTTTTAAAATAAAAAATATTTTGGTTTTTTTAAAAATAAATTTTATTTTTATTGAATAAAATAATAAAGATAAATAATAAAAATTTTATTACGTAAAATTTTTTTATATTTTTAAATTTAAATAAATTTTCTAAATATTTATAAAAAGTATATTAAAAAATATAAATTAAAAATAAAATAAAATTTTTAAGAAATGCTTTTTCGTTCCCTTAATTAATTAGTAGGCGATCAATATCTTCCTTTAAGCTAGATCATTTTTGGGGCGTATTTTGGTGGGATAAAAACAAATATATTTATAGATGAAAAATGCTAATTTTTAAATAGTTGGTTAATTTTAATTTGGAACCCAATCTTATAATCGACAAGAGTATTTTATTTTAGTTTTTTATTTGGTATTTTTTAATAAATTTGGTACAGTATCTATAAAATTTATTTTAAAACATAGAAAATATAAAAAAATAATATATCATAAAATTTTGTTATACTTATTTTTATTTTTTAAGAAGCAGTATGGCAAGTGAATGTTAAATAAACTCTTGTCGATTCACTGAGATGCAACATAGATTTTTTGTAAGACTTATTTTTGCTATAAAAATATTAGTGTATTTTATGTGTATTTCAATTAACATATATTTTTCAGAAAGAGCATGCTTTTTCTAATTCGAAAATGATCCCAAAGTAAATGTTCTAAAAGATTAATTTTTAAAAATAAATTATTTAATAAAATTATAAAAATGAATTTATTAAATAAGTTATCAAAAATTACTTTTTTTCAGATGAAGTCAACATGTCTCAAGGATATGTTTTAATTATAAAAAATTTTACTTTCTTCTCAGAAAGTTTAAGGGGTCGTTTGGGATTGCTTATAAAATAGAACTTTTGTGAAATGAAAAATATTTTTGTCTATTTTGAAAAACGAGCTCTATTTTTTTTACTTCAAAAAAAATAATAAAAATATGCAATAAAAAGATTTCACTTCGTAGAATTTTTCTACACTTTCTAAATTTTTAAATAAATTTTTTATGTATTTATAAAATATGTATTGAAAAACGTGAAATAAAAAATTAAAAAATTTTGTTGGAAAAAAGCTGAACCAAACAGCCCCTAAGTTTGATCACTTACACCATTACACGTGTTCAATTATTACTTCAAATACAATATTTATTTTTATATCAAACTTTAATTAAAATTTTATTTTATATATTTTAATTATGACTTTTAATTTATTTTTATTGAATTTTATTTTCGTGAGTTTTTTTTGCCAATGAACTCACTTTGTGTTATTAAAATACGCATTTAAAATTCTTAGAATGCGCTAGTTATTATTTGATGACTCAAGACTTTTATATGCATCATTATTGTTATTATTGTAGGAGCCCACTCCAACATGTATCTGACTAGATAGTTTATCATTAGTAACGCGTAGGTCAGATTTATTAAAAAAAATAGATTTGAAGTTTTATTCTTTCTTAATTGCATTGGTGCTTAGATTGAGTATTGACTTGTATATAAAAGTCAAGTAGAAATTTAATTATTTATGCAACCGCTATAGTAATTCAGCGTGTTTTAAGTACGTGTAATTGAGTTTCGCAAAACTAAATTTTATAAAGGTAAAGTTTGGTGAAAGATGAAGTTCGATTGAAGTAGAATTCGGATGACATTTAAAATTTGAAATTAAATTTTAATAAAAATAAAGTTTGATATGAAAGTGAAAATAAAGTTCGAAATGATAATCGATATATATGTAGTGACTGAATTCAAAATTTAGAGAAAAAAATAAAATTCTGTATATTTGAAACAAATTCTTAGATGATTAGAAAATATTTCAATTATATAAAAGTTTGTTTTACGAAAATAAAAATTTTATAAAAATAAAATTCTAATTAAAATAAATTTATAATAATGAAACTTAAAATAATAATTAAAATAAATTTAATTATTATTGACTTGTTGAATAAAATAAATAAAATAAATTAAATAATAATAAATCTTAATTGCATTGCTGCTTAGATTGAGTATTGACTTGTATATAAAAGTCTGTAGAAAATTTATTATTTATGCAACCGCTACATTTCCATTTGCAGGATCAGCACACATTTTAATTACGTAAAAATAACTTTTATTTAAAAAATTTATAGAAAATAAAAATATTAACTATAAATAAAATTCAGTAAAAATAAAAATAAAATAAAATTTAAATAGCAGTAAAAATTTAGATGTAAAATAAAATTAAAATTTCGAATGATAATTGAGACACGCGTAACATTGCTGAAAGAAATGAAGTTTTTGGCAAATCGGAAAACAAAAATTTTGGAGGCCATTGCTGTCGTTCAAGACAAGGACGTGAACCGGGAGCAAGAGACAGATCCACGCACTTGTGTAAAAGAGAAGTTAAAAAGAACAACGACTCCAAAGCGCGTACGGAAAAATTTGAAAGATTAAAAACTTTTTTTGGTCGTCTTCTGATTCTGAGTCGTTGCTGCTTCACGCGGGGAAGTGAATTAAAATTAAAAGACGAAGAAGAAGACTTTGAAAAGGAAGACGATGGGCGGTTACGTGTAACCGTGTTGATGATGTTCGATTGATGTGTGTTGTTTTATATTATATTATAACTAAATTTTGTTATTTTTTTATTTTCAGATTTCATTGTGTTTCTTGCATTATTTTGACTTTTGAAGTAAATTTTTTTAAAATAAGTTATTAAGAATAGTATTATTGAAAGTGATATATTTTTTTAATAAAAAATATATTGGAAGTAATTTTTTAGTAAAAAGAAGTCATTTTCATGTGCAAAAGAATTTTTTTATGTCTTAAGAAATGTTTGACGGTAATTATAATACTACATTAATTTTCTAAAATTTTTACTTTTTTTTAATAAACTTTTTACATTAGTTTATAAATTTTTTAATAGAAATTTAAAAAATATAACTGAAGTTCTATGTAATTAAAATTGAAGATAAATTTTAATAAAAATGGACTTTAAGATGGATGTAAAAGTAAAATTTGAAATGATAATTAAAATATATAAAATGGTATAACTCAAAATCTGAAAAAGAAAATAAAATTTTTTGTAATTAAATATACCCAAAATCTTAAGAGATTTGTTTGACAGTAATTATGATACTACTTTTAATATGTTATATGTTATTTTTTAAAGTAAAGAGTCCAATTTATTTTAAAAAAATTTCTAAAATATTTTTATTCAAATAAATTTTAATAAATTTAACACAAAGATGGACCCAAAATAAATTACTTTTCAGTTTGTATTTTTCAATAAATTTTTTATAATTTTGTATAAAATTCATTTAAAACTTAGAAAATATATAAAAAATTCTGCGTAGTAAAATTTTATTATTACCTATTTTTATATAATAAAAATAAATTTTATTTTTTAAGATAAAATAAAAATATCTAAATATTTTTCAAAAGTATTTCCAAACGATTTCTAAAATACTGTTAGTACTACACATGATAGTAGGATTGCTAACTACTGGTCTTACTCATGTTTCATCATGAAGAATTTACAATAATACATATTAATCTTAACTAGTTAACATCAGTATCATTATCATTAACATATGTAAAATCTTTTGATTATTATGTTAATAGCATATAATAATGTGTGAAATAAATTTATATACACTTGATTCTGTGGTTTCAACAGTTCCATAGTGAGGAATTTCTCAACCTCTCTTTGAAGCTTCTCACTAGCTTCATCAAAGGATTTTAGAATTCTTGCCACAACAAAACAAAACTATATAAATTATTATTAAAAAATTGTTCAAGTATATTTGTCTTTGAACTATAAAAAATAAAATTTCTCTATTAATCAAATTCAATCAAATCGACCAAGGTAGTATTAACTTATAAAAGTGAGTTTGTTTTTAAAAAGTATTCTAAAAATTAAATTATTAAAATTTTATGGAAAAAGATTATGAAAATAATTACTTCGGAAGTTTTAGGACATGAATATGAACGGACGAGACGAGCTAGTGTCTAGATAAAGTAGTTGACCGTTAAGAACAGTGACGTCAACGACCAATGACGTAAGCCCTAGCTAACTATCTATAAAATCTATAATTCTATCACAGCAAGACCAACACCAACCTTCCTCCCACCTTCCTAACAACCTTCTCAGAAGCTTCATTTGTTAAAACTATCACAACCCCAAGCTAAGCTAGCTCCTTGATTTTCCACTTCATCTTCCATTATAAAATCCAATAAGCTTCTTCTTCGCATTAACTTCTGCTTCAAATCTTCATTCCTCAACAACAACTACAACTTCTCACTACTACTACTAGTATTAGCTAGCTAACTACTACTACTACTAGTATTAGCTAGCTAGCTACAGTTGAACATACATATATACATTCTTCTAAGCTATGGCAGCTAAGCGACTCCACGAGGAATCTTCAGACCGGGACTCCGATCGTGATTCTTCAGATCAGCCCGGAGAGAAGCGTGTTCGCCGTCTCCCTTCTTTCCACACGTAAGTGATAGATCATGTCTACATATATACATGTAGTTGATGAAGAGTTCTTGGATTAATTTGCTTTGTGTTGTTTCTTGCAGTGTGATTAAAGAAGCAATGATCGTGAATTACTTGAAGAATTTCTTCGAGGCATTCCAACCTATGCTTCGCAAAGTGGTAATTAAGAACACAAAAATAAATTCCATCAAGTTTAAATTTTTTTATTGAATCATGATTTTGAAGTCAATACGTTTATAATTATAAAGTCAATCTTTTTTAGGTGGCTGAAGAAGTCGAACGAGTTCTTAGAGCTGCACTAATTCTTCAGAGGTAAAAAAATAAAGGAAAAATCCATTAACGGCCAAGAAAAATTTTAGTTAGTTTAATTTCTGTAATTACTTAGTTTTTTTTTAAAAATTTATCTGCAGGCCTCCGCAAATGTTAATTCAACCAGTGGAAGAAACTTCAAGTTTGCAACTTGTATTCAAGCAACCAGTGCAGCTTCCAATCTTCACCGGAAGCAAAATCGAAGACGTCGAAGGCGGTCCCTTGCAGCTGCACCTTATTGACACAAGCACTGGTTCCAAATCGCCGGTGCAGTATCCATCACCGCTTCGTATTGAAATTCTTGTCATCGACGGTGACTTCCCCGGTGACCGTGATGATTGGACTACTGAAGAGTTCAATGCGAAGATTACGAAAGAACGGCTCGGGAAACGTCCGTTGATTGTCGGTGACGTTATTCTCACGTTACGTGACGGTGTTGCTACTCTAGATGACCTCCAGTTCACCGACAATTCTTCCTGGATTAAGAGCAGGAATTTTAGGATTGCCGCGAGAGTTGTTCCAGGGAGCTACGATGGACCAAGGATTAAAGAAGCAATGACTGATCGGTTCCCGGTGAAGGATCACCGTGGTGAACGTGAGTTCTCTTTTGTGTTTTCCTTTAATGATATTGATCAGTTGCAGGTGATTTAAATTGATCTGTGTGTTACTGTTCTGCAGTGTACAAGAAGCATTACCCTCCTGCTCTGAAGGACGAGGTCTGGCGTCTTGAGAAGATCGGCAAGGACGGAGCTTTTCATAAGAAGCTCTACAAGAACGGCATCAACTCTGTCCAGGACTTCTTGAAGCTCGCCGTTGTCAATTCCGACCTACTCAGACAGGTAACAAACAAACAACAACAGCACATCTAATAAAATGTTTGCAATTTCTTGCGATTTATAATTGAATTGACGTTCGATGGTTTTCTTTCGTTTGTCGTTGATCAACAGATACTGGGAATAAATATGTCCGACAAGATGTGGGAAGGAACGCTTAGGCATGCAAGGACATGTCCTCTTGGGGACAAAGTCTACGTTCACCGGGTTCAGCAATCAACTGTCATTCTGAATCCGATATGCGAAGTTGTGAGTTTAAACTTCAACGGCGTAGAAATTAACACAAATGAACTCACTATGCAACTCAAAGTAAGCAAATATTTCCAGACAAAAAAAAAAATCTTCTTTTTTGGTTCTTTAAAGCAAATTAATTGCATCATCTGATCATAGTACTTGTTTCTTTATGCAGTCTTACGTTTCCCAAATGGTCATAGATGCGTACAAGAATTGGAACCAACTTGAAGAGATCATTACCATGAACAACAACAACAACAACAACAATGTCATTGAAAGTAAGCATCAGAAACTGGTGAATTCTTCTTTATAATGCAATAATTTCTTGAGAAGTGCTTAAAAGGACTTTTTTTTTTTGGAACAGAACAACAAGTGCAGCCACAAGTTCAGGAAGAAGTGGCGCCGCAGTCATGGTTTGCTGCAAACTCAAGTGATCAAGGCAGTGGTGCTTCTGCATCATCAGGTTTCCATATGGGTGAAATTGATCACGAATTAGTCCGTATGAGATCGTTGGATTGGAGTCCTATGATGATTTACGATCCCAGCAAAGGTTACTGATGAAGATAATTTAAGTCATTGCATAACAAGAAAAAAGAAGTTTTTTCTTGCTATATTTGTATGTAAATTATTATATGAAAGTAAATGCCTAGTTTGGTTGTTTCTTTCTTTAGCTGCCCTGGTTGCTTTGCTCAACACTGCAAGAAAAAAAAATCAAGCAAGCAACAGTGGCGTTTTCTGTGTCTTTTAGAAAATTCCTTTCGTTCTATTTTTCTTCTTTGTTTCTGATTGAATTTGATTCATTTGTTTTCAATTATAGAAAACAATAGAATGTATAACTTGCAAAAGATGCTTCAAGATAAACACACTTTATTATTGTTTTACTACTTCAGAAGATCTTCTACTGACCAGATTTTGAAGGGAATGAGAAACAATCAGTTGGAACATTCTCATAAAAAAATTGTTTCAGAGAGAAAAAAAAAAAAACAATAGTCGAAGAAAACTGAACAGAAATCTGAATCCATTTTAGAGTGGTTTCAGTTGAGATGAGACCTGTTAGAACTTAGAAACCCGACTGAAACAAAGACTTCATCAATCAAAACTATAACGCCATCAAATTACTTCAACCTAAACTGCAGAAGACCCAGAAGCATGTAACCTTCCAGTAAGAAAGCCAAGGACTCGGACAATATCGTCAACACCTCCCTTGCCCTCTCAACGAAACAAAATCGAATCGAGCATTGACAAATTCAGATATGTTCAATCTCTCAAGTTATGCCTCTAGTAATTACAAAACAATAAAGAAGAAGAAAGGTAACAATCAATATTCACTACAAAGGGTAACAAAACCATGCTGCTCGTAAAAGGATAGATGTACATGACAAGCATTTCATTTTCCACGAATGAAATGGCATTACTATCAGTAGGTCTCATCACATGTTTTAATTCATATATGTGTAGCTTTTTGTGCTATGAGTTCTTCCCTTGTAACATTTGCCGTATAGATTTTACCACTCATGATAAAGTCCAAGTAGCAGGCAAAAGCATTTCAACAAAAACCTAAAGCTCCAGATAGTAATTACATTTAGAAACAAGTACGCACATTGAATCAGCAAAGCATTTGTATTGTGAATAGACTCAGTGATACAACTATACACGGCCAGCTGCCTCAGCACGGGTTCTTAGCATCTCGGCTCGTTTGCTTCTCCCCATAACTTCCACCAGCCATTCGATGGCAAATTTAATCCCAGTGCTGCATGAAGTATGAAACAATCATTACCTTTTACAAACTTATACAGGCCACCACTGTCTATGCAGTTGCAGATGCAGGTGAATGAACCAAATGGAAACTTTATCTAAAAAATATCATGTTAAAAACCACCTCTAGAAAGCAATATTGATTGCTTGATATATCGTTGATAACAAACATAAAGAAGTATTTTTGGTTCTGTCCAGTGAGACTATCACAAACATTTTTTGCATAGTAAGGCGGCCTAATCATGCTAAATGGATCCATACTTCGAAACTCTATGTTTGCCGTTTAATATTCTCTACAAGGATGGCTCTCTTGAGGAATAAATCCCATTATCGATAAAATGCGATGACAATGTAAAATAGTGGGACAATCTTACGCAAGGCCGTTGAAATATCAACATATAACACCGCTCATTTCAACATATTTATATTAAGCTAGTAGTAACACCAGAAGACCGAGAGGCACGAGCTGGCTTAACCCATTCCCTTACCACCAAGCCCGGATAAGCAACATCTGAAAAGGAAAGTAGAATTTGCTTAGCAGTTAGCAGTGGGAAGAGTCTATCCTATAGAGAAGCCTTAGGCCAATTGGAATGAATGTGGTTGGCAGCAGTAGCAAGGGGGGAACATTAATTAGTAAGGCAACCTGTAAGAATAGCACTCGGAAATCTCTCTAAAACCAAGGGAGTCAATAGACTGAGTGACTGTGGTCAGGTAGCTGTTAGTAAGAAGCTCTGGTTCACAAAAGGAAAGAAGCAAGGGATGATACGCGCGTTGAAGGAAGGTAGAAGGAGAACTTTTCTCTAGCTAGGACTATTTTTGAACTAAGCCAAACAATTTAGGTGTGCCACTCTTTATTAGGAGTGCAGGCGAAAGGTGATAAATAGAAGAATTCCTTCTGTTTTCACAAGAAGGGACTAGTTTCCTAGCCAAGCCAGTAGAAGGGCAAGGACAAGAGCAAGGGAAAGAGAGGCAAGAAGGAAAGTAGTCCAACTCCATGTCTTACGCATCAGTGGCATTTGAATGAAACCATTAACTCAGTGGCCAAGAATCATCGATTTTGGTCAAGTCATGGGAATTTCTTTAAGTAAGAACCCTCCTTCGTCTCCTCGAAAGAAAACAAGTGACGAGAGCCCTACCCTCGTAGCTAAGAGACGACCACTTTTTAGTAAGATAGCAGCCAGTGAAAGAGTAGAACTCATTATCTCCATTCCAATTTGAACTCAAAGTGTTCAGCAAGGAGAGGTATATCTGAAATTGCCCTGTGAATGAAGCTGCTTCACAGCATGGAAAAGGGGTTGATCACTAGAGAGAGTTACAGAGATATTGATATGTGAACCTGTTGACGAAGATGACACTACAGAAAATGATAATATGTTCTCATCTGATTTAGGTTTGGTACCATACAGGACGCAGCCATGTTCAGGTAAAAGAAAGCTGTGAAAGGAGTGTTCCTCTAGCTTTAATAGGAAGGTGGAAATGACAAGAAAAACCAGGTCAATGAAAGTGACAGAAAGGCAAGACACCACGTCTGTGGAACCGATAGTGTCCAACATGGAAAGCAAGCTCACAAATTGCCCGTTAAGAAAATCAGTTCACAGTATGGAAAAGGAGATAGGAGTTTAGAAGAAAAGGTCAAAAGATTGCGGTAAAATGTAAACCTGTTAAAGAAGATGACACTGATGATGTGATAGAGGAGTTTCCGATTCAAATTGTGATTCGAACAGAAACGACAATATGTGCTCATCTAATTTAGGTCTAGCACCATATATTGTGGATCAGAACCTTCTACTAGACCATGGCCTAGAATACACAGAGTCATTCGTCAAGATATGGGCACTTTGCACAAATCTTCCAAAACAACTACATATTGTGTATTAAATAAATTAAAATTCAGAATGAAATAAAGCCACAATGTAATTCACAGAACTATGAGAATAATTGGAATCTTCGCCAAACTCACAAACTTAAACTTATGTGTTTCATCAGAAACCTTTTATTTGGAGCCTACAAACTACCTTGTACAGATCTATAACTGTAAGGTAGACAGAGATTAATTTCGCAAATCATTTCAACATATCAATTTTCAAAAGCATTATGGCATTTGAAGAGACATGATGGGAACTGGGAACGACAGTTTGAAGAGAAACTTGAACGGCCTACTATGATGCATATAATGGAATAAGAGGTTGCTTAAATGAAATGGTATAGGGTTCAGAAAAATGTAATTTAAACTGCTTATTGTACATTTCAATAATTGCAACAAAATGGCATACTACTTAAGAATGAATCTCACCCATCGTATGCAGAGATTGCCTCAAACATATACTGCCTTTCATCTAACTCTTTGAGATCTAAATAACTGGCAAGTTCTTCAGTTGACAGAGCTCCTGGAAGATCCTGCCATCACATGAGAACTTATATAAACAACTTGTTGCCAGACAGCAGTTACAGTACGAAAGATTTTTTCAGCCATATGGAACAGGAAGACGCTGACTAGCATAATCTCACATGTTCAAACCTTAATAAGGCACAGCATATACATGGGAAGTGGCTTACCCATGAAGTTTAACTTTCATATAAGGAATGAATCAATTCCCGGATCCAGATGTCTCCAAACTTAGGAAGAACTCATTGAAGGTAAACTTTAGGAGAAACTTTATGTAGAGTACAAGGAAAAAGAAAAGTTCTGGCTCTGTGAAGTAACAACAACCAACATGATTGCTTTTTAAGATCCTCGATCTCAAACAAGATGCTGGAATATTGGAATTGTATGAAGCTACAAGCTTCAAGGATGAGGTAATAAGTGGACCTTCACAACCCCGGATGCTTAGAATGCCCAAAATCAAGGTATAACAAATTTGATGGGCTCCTATATTGTGCAGACTTACGTATATATTGGTCTTTTATGCCACTGATGCTGCAAATATTGCAAGCATGTCAATAGCATAGAAACTTAAGAAAAAATATTAAAAAAATCAAATTACAATGTGAAACCACCGATGAATTTTTAGACTGTGTATTGTGTAGCGAAAGGCGCAAAAAGAAATGATGAAACTGATAGGTTCTACTCTTAGCCTAAGATACCGTTTTAACTAGAAATATGCCCTATGGAAATAAGCACAGACAACATATATCTATGCTGATTCAAATATTGACTTGACATTGCAGGTAAAATCCTAGCCTCGTGAGTTGTTATAGTTAATAATAACGTGCTATAGATGCTAGATGCTCAAAGGTATATTTAACAGGTGTCTTTGAAGAACCATTCTCACTCCAAGTACACTCTGGACTGACAGATGAGTATGATAGAGGAGATAACACTTAAGAGTGCTCAGCCACTTCTGAGTGCTAGGAAGCCTCACCTGCTTGTTTGCCAAAATCAAAAGTGGGGCACCACGCAAATCTTCATGCCGAAGTACCTTTTCTGCCAAAAGATAGTCTTTTAGTGAGATTTTTTTTTCCAGAAATTAAAATCCTCTGATCTATGCTTACCAGTTGAAGTAAGAAAATACTTGTTATAACACAAACCTAATGCAGACTTAGAATCTTCAAATGATGATGGTCGTGCAGCATCTATAACAAAGATGACAGCATGTGCCTCCTCATAGTATTTCTCCCATATTGGCCGCAAACCAACCTGCCGTTACAAGTGAAAGTACACATTTGAATTCAGTCATGCACTAGTATAAACTCAAGCAGAACATCCCATATTTGCAGAAGAAGTGTCTAGTTTGTTGCTCTGAATATCTAAATATAATCATCTGCTAAACATCATTCATTCTGAAAATAGAGCTTGCCTAACAGAATGCGCTTTATGCCTGTAATTTCTTTGATATGAATAAAAGTGGATGCAGTTGATACTTAAACTATGTATCTCAATCTTCATCACATTTCTTCAGGAAGGATATAGTATATTAAAATTCTTACTTCAGCTGGTTATCACTTCTCCTTTTTGATTTCTTAGCCTACAGTGCTTGTCTTTTTAAACACAACTCCATATCAAAATTCAAACATAAAGTTCACGAGAATGACAATCTATAATTGTAATAGTTCCAGAAGCAAAATTTTTGCAGGTAATCAGAAATGGGGAGGGTTCCAGATATAACAGAAATACTAGTTTAGATATATGAAAAGAAAAGGTAATACAACGTGACATGTTCTGGGGTAATCAACTATGAGGACAATTGTGTTCAATATGGAGATAAATAAATAAGTTCTCAGAATTTTCATAATTAAATTCAGAAGAATACACAGTGAATTTACATGAACGTATAGATGTGTGTGCATATTTATCAACACATAATAATCTTTTCAGTCCAAAACAGACATCTTTCAGCCCTAGGCCTTGACACCGTAGTCATATGATCATAACATATTATCTTAAACTGATTAACCACGAATTGAACATACTCTAACAGACAAATAAAACATACCTGCCCACCCAAGTCCCAAAATACAAGTTTCGAATTTGCGGCCTCAAAACGACCGATGTTAAGCCCTACTGTCGGAACAATTCGATCAGGAGAAAGCCCTTCAATGTTGGAGTATAACGACTTTAACTTCTCTAAAAAAGTCTTATCAACAAGAAATACTTGAATTAGAAGACAACTCACTCAAAATCTAACACCTTTGCACCTAGAAAGAAGACAGCAAAGATATACGCGAAAATCCAATTCACTCTTGAGCTTCAGCAACGTACATCAAGTAGTCAACCAGACGAAAAAAATAATGATTCTGATGTTATCTACTAATAATGAGCGTAACAAGTCTATAAAGATGACTGATGCGTAACAATTTTAACGCCTAATGTTACAATTTCAAATTGTTATTCTCTCCTTTTTTATTCGAAGTTTTAGCTACCCCCATCAATGAAATAATAAGAATGAATTTGAACGGATCACGAACCAGCGATAGAGCAGTGAGACCAAGTGATTACCGTTTTTCCCGATTTGTCGATTCCGAGAATAAGAACATGAAACTCAGTCTTGCTGAAAATGTATTTCCAGAGCCCATAGAACAACGAGAACATTTCTTTCTTTTCTTTTCTCCCGATTCACAAAACCTTGTCTATTGTGTTATCTAGAATTCAACAGTTTCCTTCAGCTATCAAAATCAAACACAATAAAATATTAAAAAAAAAGCTAGATCATGAAATTAAACTAAATGTACTAATTACTACAGAAACAAAAATTAAGGTAAAAGAATTGGAACTCATTTGAACCTGAACGGTAAGATATAGATCTGAATCAGAGAACTCGCTGATAATCATCTGCTTCATTCCCTGTTCGATCTTTCATTCCCTCACTCAGAGACACTGATCAGATCAATCAATCAATCAGCTCTCTACTCTCTGTCGCATCCTATGGATGTGGGGAAATTTCTTTTTTTTTTTTTTGGGTATTGCTTCTTTATTTTTGTTGTTTGATTATTATTAATTAATTAATTAATTTTGGAGTACGGGCATTTGGATGCAGCTTAACTGGATTGATGGAGCTTGGATTTGGTTGGATTAGCTACAACCTTTCACTTTGCAATTGTTGTGACTGTTGTCGACAACGCAATTGGTTCCACGTCCAAAATTGAACCACGACTTTCTAAATTTGAACCACAGGATGTAACCGGAGAGTATACAGTATTTACCTACCTCTAAATTTTATTTATTTTTAATATAAAATAAAATAAAAAATTACAAATAAATTTTTATACTATAAAAAATTTTTCAAAATTTAATTTTAAAACTTATTTGTAATACAAATTTAATATAAAAATTTAATTTTTTATTAAATAAATTTAATTTTTTAAAGTCATTTTTAAAACAAAATTTACTTCAAAATAAAGACACCATAAATTATAGTCTATTCTATTCTGTAAGATGAAAATGAGTATCTACAACTAAGGAGTGAGATTACCGTCTCACATTTTATCAGATCAATAAATAATATATGGATCTAACCATATAATAATAAGGTGCAATGTCCGGTGCCTCACAAATGTTGAGATTACTTATAATTGATGATGTACTGAATCCTAAACGATACATTTTAATTGGTTAAAAACCCATGATTCAAAATAACTATAACACCACGAGTCGCACAAAAGAGGTAGTATTGCAAAACTCATTGCACCATCAATTGCGATCTATATGCCAATTCCACTAAGTTATATGCATTCAACAGAAACAACCATTTCCTTCTTACCTAGTACTTGATCAAACTGAGGAAATGTTTGAAAGTAATTATAAAATAAAGTAAAAAATATTTTTATTTTATTTTAAAAACAGACTCTAACAAAAAATAAATAATAATAAAATTTTACAATATAAAATTTTCTACTTTTAAAATTTTCAATAAATTTTATAAAATATTATAAAAACTTTATTAAAATTATAAAATAAAATAGATGAGTAACAAATACTCCATAAACGTCGCCTATTGGCAACAAGTCTATTTTGAAAGAGACATTTTCAGAAGAATCTGAAACATTTTGAACCAAATGCAAAATACAGATGGAAACATTGGCATCCTTCACCTTTAAGAAGTTGCGTCAGTATTGTACAAGTACGTAAGAGAGCTCCAACAAATGGAAGACAATAAACTAGTAAGGTCGTGATATGAAAATCCCTTTCAAACTAGTGGTACATGATTTTACGACGAAATATAAACCAATTGCTGAACTAAAAATTAAATGAAACAAAAAAGAATTGCCCAGATAATCACTCATTTTGGCTCAGTTCATACTACATAAATACATATGTCAGAACTTCCTGGCCGAGATTTAAAAGAATGATGCGCCAGAGTATGGCAGCAAACTAATCCCTAGCAAGAATAGGAAGGAGGGTGAGATGAACACCGGAATACATCAAAACTTCAGAGATATACAGGTCCTATAATGCTTTCACTCCACTTGGTCGTTTTCCCTCCATCGCATCCTTCTTATCGCGGCATGCAGCACATAGGAAAGGTCCTTCCCATGGTTTTGAGCTAGTGGAGAAGAAAGAACCTGCATGCACTGATATTCCCTCACTTGGAGCAAGATCCATTTGGCATATTGCACACCTAAAAAGCCCAGACGTGGTTCGTCCAGTCAATGATGAATCATTTGCCAACCTGAAATGAGTGATTACAGAAACATTTCTCATATCTTGATTATGAACTTGCAAAGGAAATAACCATATCCTCATGCAGTAGCACAAAGTAGTAAAGCGATCATATATAATTAGGAGCAGGCATTTGAAGGCTGAGACAAAGCTGAGCTGCTGGTAGATCTCTATATTAATTCCTGCCATTTTCTAAATTCTAGACCAGCATGCGAAGTTTTGTTAACAGCTACAAGGTTGTAAAAAGGACTGAAACTATTGCTTTGATAGGAGAAAACTGGAACCACCACTTGCCAACTCCAATCATTATTGCTCATGCTTTCCAAGCACAGCAACCAAAAGATTTTTCACTTGATTATATAAAGGTTACACTAGAAGAAGTCCAAGTTCAATCCCAAATAATGGTTTGGGTCACGTTACCAATGATTCACACTGCTCATATCTTTGATACTGCCAACTGAATTGAAGGTCTCAGTGAAGACCTACTTGGTCTTCCACTTCTCACTCTACACAAATATCTATTACAAAGTGGATAGCTAAATTCATGTAGCTCAAATGTAATTTGTATTTGTTCTATTATTACAGAAGTCTCAGACTGAAATACATTCTTTCTTAGAACTTTTCTTTACTAGTCATGGTTCAACTATAGATTGAACAAATAAACAATGAACATTTAACTTTTATGTTCTGATATCTGGTTCAATTACAAAAACTGATTGCTAGCCACCTTGCCAACAATTTCATCCAGAATTATGATCAAACTACAGGGAGAAAAAACTAGGAAAAGAAAAGGGAGAATTAAATAGAGTCTCCAAAAAGCACTAAATGTAACGATGGAAACTTGAAAATAGATAAAAGCTAGAGAAAACCATTGAAACATACACCTAAAATGCATGGTACTCTAAAAGCAAGTCTAAATCCAATTAGGTGGGATGTCTTTACACTATTGTATTTCTATTAGAAACTGAAAATGAAATCATTAAATGGCAAGTCATGCAACTTTATAATGCGTTTCCTATACATAACGATAATGTACAAAGAGGTAAATGAGAAAGGAATGAAAATTGTTCTTATTTCAATACCTCTCCACCTGACGTGGAATCCACAATGAATGTAATACAAGCATCTTATCCAAAATTTCTACATTAAAATGAAGCCTAGTGATAAGCTAATTTCCACCAGGAATAGAGATGAATTTAAGCATTTAAGACGAAAAACTGTTCTACTGTTCAATAAAGGCTGATGCATTGGTTATACCTAAATGTTAAACTACATATAGACAAATTTATTTTATCCCAAATATTTAATCACCAAAGTGCCAGAAAACAGGAGCAAAACTTTTATAAAGAAAACCAACCTTTCTGAAAGCATTGCAGAACCTTCTTCGAATAATTCTTCAACAACACCCACAGCAGACAACTTCATTCCCGACTTATTAGCATCTCGGTTCTTTTTCCAGAACATAAGAGACTTTAACTTATTTTGCTTTTTGGGTGGTGATGGTGGTGGTGGTAAGGCATGATCAGGTGGGATTATATCCACAACAATACATGTTGTGTCATCCTTGAGCCCCCTTGACCTCAAAGCTTCCTGAAAAATGATTCACCTAGTATGAGTCTAGCAGAAAACACCAGCGCTGGAAAAACACTCAGATTTGGACTTGGGTCACTTACAATAATATACGTGAAGAAAACTAGAAGGGAATTACTCAAAATCTAGCAACGAATAGAGGGAAATCTAGATGTTTGTTACCTTCACAACTTGCCTGGCAGCAAGCTCTGCAGCAAGACCATGGCAATACTTTGCAGCCATCTCAGAAGATAGGGCGTCCCAAATGCCATCCGAAGCAATTATAAGCCTTCCCCCAACATTTGACAACTAGATCGACAAAGAGATTGTTACAAGATATTAAAGTTTGCTCCTACTAGAAGATTGCATTCCTTGAGTATGTTAACAGAACAAGTATGTTTACATAACATGCCTGGCCTACCTTCACTTGCTTGACATAAGGAACTGGAACGATGAACTCTCCAACATCCATATCCCCTATTGATCTAGAGAGGCATAAACCTCCTGGCCAACATCTTAAAGGACCGATCTGGAAGAAGGATGCAAGAAATCAGCAAACCTACTTCAGTCAAAATAACTTTTCTATGAAGTCATTATACGTGAGTGGAATTTCATTCGCACCTCGACACCACCTATAATACTAAGACGGCCTACTTCGCCCCCACTTTTTGTCACCCGCTCCCTCCTGAATATTACAACAAGTAATATAGTCATATCAACGAAGATTATAGAGGGAAATTAAAGCAATTAAAGAATGAACGCACTCTTCCGCATTTTCCTCCAAGCGATGGTCAACAGTCAAGAGTGAAACATCTCCACCCTGAACATCTAATATGCACCGTGTATCTCCAACCGAAGCAACTGTGACAGTCCAACCATCAACTATAACAAAAGTAGCAGTTGTCCCAGAGGTTTGTCCTGTTTATAGATGTACAATTTCTATTAGTTATGAATACTATGAGAAAACGTATTGACAGAAACAGCACAAGGAAGGCATGCCTCGTTTTTGAAATTCACTATCTGTCTTAACAAACCCAGCAACCAATGCACGAGGCAATGCCTTAAGCCATTCTTCCCGTCCAAGCCCACGCGGCATGGCACTCAATATATGATTCAACAGATTCTCCTTTGTATATATAGCCGCAGCATTCCCATTGTGCCCATCAAAGATCTGAACACCAAAGGTTGGATGACAATCATCAAAGCAAATGGAGGTTGAGTATTACTTGTGAGGAATGCTATATTGGGGGAGAATATTTGACACTCTATATAATATTTTCCAGCTACTTTGCACATGAGCAAGGTTCCAAATGCATGTAGTATACCTAGTAATACAGTTAAAATGAAATACAATAAAATAAGAATACATCATCCTTAGACTTAGACTATAGAACAAACCTGTATACAACCCAAGACAAACATCCTGCATCCTTTGCCCATTTATGGGCACTCAGGAGCCATGATATACCAAGTTTATTGAAAACTTTATCCTACAAAATGGATTGCTTAAACGGATGACCTAAACATTTAATTTGGACCCAGTTCTTACAATATAGATATAAGGCACACAACTTGAACTGAAAATATCATATCAGCAAACATACCCAAAAGCAACATGGAAAATGATAGAAGTATTAGGCAACTCCATTATGCATTCAACCAGTAGAGATATGTGCATAAGACCTCGGAAACTTATAAACTTACTAAAATTAGGAGTATTGTTGTAGAAATTAGAGAACCACTATTAATGAACACTAGTCGTAGTTCATAATGCATCAATCTCAAAAGCCACAATAAATCCACTGGATGTAATTGAAATTATACTAAACGTCAAAAAAGAGAACCAAATTAATAGAACCTACTACGTACTAAACAACATTACATAATAAGTGAACAATGATTGTGAAATAACTTTTCCAAGCGGTTCCTTAAGCATGCTGGTGAAATTTCAAGATTACTACTTGTTGAAAAAGCAAATAACTATAAACAACTCATAAGTGCATAGTAATCTCACAATGTTAGCAAACAAATTTCAGTTGGTGGACCTAACCATACAACTTCGACAAGAGTTCCATGACAGTAAATCGCGCGCAATTCTCAACTCTATGTCTCCAAACAAACATTGCTACCTTACGCATTAAACATACTCAATCAAGTTCAACAGTTAAAATTTTCGCGATAGAGCTACGAATATTACTGCGAACGCGGAGAATGAAGTTGAAGGGTTCCCAGGAACACGTTGGCAATCAGCAGCGATGAGATAATAATCTTCCCCCTTCTTCGACTGCGCGGCGCATCCGTACCTCACAGCCGGCCTTTCCGCTTTCTCCACTTTCATTTCTCGACTCAGTAACGAAGCTAACGGTACTAGATCATGTCTTCTCCGTCGTCCTCCAGGAGAACCCGCCATGGATCTGTTCAATGTAGTTGCTGAATTTCTCTTTTCTCCAATTCCAATTTCGATGGAATTGAATTCGAAGGAATTGTTGAGAGAGATCGGTGATTTGGTTGGTTGATTCTTCTGTCGATCGATTCGTGAGCGCGTTTAAAGAGATCGAGACGAGACTGTTCTTCTTTGTTGTTGTTCTTCGTTTTTACCCTGCGTTGCTTTTTCTTCGTTTCAGAGTTCTAATGATTGATGAAAAAGAGTACTTTATTTCTTAGGTTTTGTTTTTGTTTATTGGTCCTTTTGCAAACTAAGACACCAAACATTTGTAATGCATTTTGTATACTTCTTTGTTATCTTTTGTGGTTTTTGAGCTCCTCTTAATTGGCTTAAAATGGCTGCTGTAGAATATTATTTTAGATCCCATTTAATGTCTTACTGTATTATTATTTGTTGATCTACGACCTATATTATATTAAATTACATATAATTTTATTAATAAGCATGATATTTGTCGGTTTATGGTATTAATTATTGCGTTTTTAATCCCTCAACTAGTATTTGAAAGGATTTATAAAATAAAATTTTTAAGATAAAATATATTTTTTAAAAAATAAATTTTAAGTTTTTATATATTAATAAAATTTTACGAAATAAATTATTTTTATACTTTTTAAAAATTTTAAATTATATATAGTATTATATAAAATTTATTAAAAATATAAAATAAAAAAAGATTTCGAGTACTATAGACCGCTTCGGCAAACAACATCTTATTCGGCTAAATTTTGTATCGGTAAATTCGTCAAACTTTTCAAATATTTTTGTCTTTTTTAACTTAAGAGTGACTCTAACTTGAATAAAATACAATTCAAAAGTTCAATTTTGAAATTTTATAAGATTACTATCGCTAATGTAGCTATGGAACCTATTAAATACTATTAATTACCTAAATAACTTAAGAAGTAGCTTCTTAGTGTGCATTTTTTTTATTTTGAAGTGAATTTTTTGAAAGTAAATTTTTAAAAATAAATTGTTAAAAATAATGTTGTTAAAAGTAATGTATTTTTTTTTATTGAAGTAATTTTTTGTATTCTTTTTATAATAAAAAGTGAATTAAAAATAATTTTTTAATAAATAAGAAATAAATTATGCGTGCAAAAGAATACATCCTTAATGTCAAACTTATTATCTTTTCTGTGTTATTTAAGAGTTGAAACTATCTGTGGAGCTAGTGAGAGCAAAAGGCTAAGTCTGCTTTTGGTAATGTGTATCAAAAATAATTTTTTAATTTTTTTTAATTTATATTTTTTAATATATATTTTATAAATATTAAAAAATTTTATTTAAAAATTTTAATAGTGTAGAAAAATTTTACGTAATAATATCATTTTTATATATTTTTAATTTTTTTAAAAAAATAAAAATATTTTTTATTTTAAAAAAATTTTATTTTATAAATAATTTTAAACGCACACTAATTAAATTTTGAAAGAAAATTGATGAACTTCCCAGCCCCGCAAAATACTACACCGTTCTTCGTAATCACTATAAAAGTTCTAAAAGCTTCTATAGCGCAATGCGTACTCCCTCGAAGTACTATTATGGTCGTAATTAATAAACAAGTATGAAAAAAATGAAACATTATGGCTTAATAATTTTTTTAGGCAACAAATCAGACTGCAGCATATTTCATGATATAATTTTGCCCTTATTGTACACGGCTTTATATATACTAAAGACGAATATGAAAGTCCGGTTGTGAAAACAAAACAAATCCATGGACCGTATTTGAAAATATTATTTGTTTATGGCAGTAGGCGACAGCCAGATCAGCTATAGCCTACGACTTGTCCGAAATTTTGTCCGAGTTTGCCGTCTTCTTCACTATATGTGGCAATCATGTAAATTAACTTATATACGATAATTAGAGTTTCGTGATAATTTCGGACGTTTGTGTTCGGAGAAAGTTGGTTAATATAAGTGGAGGTGAAGCTACCATTACAGGCTACAGCTGGGCCTCTAAAGTTTCGCTTTTACAACCCAACGTTGAGAAGCTTTTGCAGTTTCTGCCGCTCAATTGTTAATATTGTTTAAAAATTCACTATATTTATAATATAGTGGAGGGGTGGGGAAAAAAGTCAAAAACTACATATAAAAATCTGTTTATTTTTTAGGCTTGCTTTCTTTTGCTTTGTTGCCAGGCTGGTGTTCTTTGTTAGAGTTTTTAGGTTTGCTTACTTAGAGTTGATTTGATTTTTATTTTTTTTATTTTGGTGTGTTGGTCGGTGGACTCATGGACTGGACTAGAAATGTAACGAGTTTTTTCTTTTTTCTTATTTATTTTGGGATTAGTTGTAAGTGATTGTTAATTATAAATTCATGGACTGTTTTAGTTGAAAATTGTAATAAAATATAACAAGTGAGTTTATAAGTAGGACAAATGCATAGAAAAATAGGGAACGAATTTATATGCTTTGTTAGAGTAGTACCAAAGTTTTATTTAATATTAATAAAATAATATAATAAAAATAATATGTGATATTATTATTGTCAAAAGTGGTATTTTAGTGTCTGGTCTAAAGTTTGTAAAACTGATCATAAAATTTTAAAATTTTACATATATATAAATTAATTATAAAAATTTAATATATTTAAAAATTTGTAATCAATTTTTATAGAGTGGGATAGACACTCCGATATTAAGAATATATTTGTAAGTGCTTATTAAAAAAGAGTATTTTTAAAAACTAAAGTATTTTGAGAATTTTTTAAAAATGAATCTTAGTTTTTTGTACTTCAAAAAAAAAAGAAAAATAGCTAATAATAACAATTTCACGACGTAAAATTTTTTTATATTTTTAAAAATTTTAAAAATTTTGTAGAATATTTTAGAAACTTTACTTAAAAATATGAAATTAAAAGTCAAAAAAAAAAAAAAAAAAAGGAAAAAACACTCTCCTAGGAATACCAAGGGCATTTGCCCATGACAGTCGTTGGATCACTTGATCTGATAGGCATAGTTGAAAAGAAAATATCAAAACCAAAACACATTGTCAGGAATAACAAGGTCGTTTTGACAATTGTGTGTACGAAGCCACTATTCAACAAACTTTTTTCTTCATCTCTCGAGTATTTCTTTATTTTGTCTTTCGTCCGCGTCGCTTGCTCGAAACAAATCTTTTTTCGATCATTTTTCTCGCCAGCAATCAAAGCAACAAGATCTTCCTTCTTGAATCTACCTCACATCGTCTTCCTCATTTTTTCTTTCACTTGCCGATCGGCTTCCACAGCTAGGGATTCGATGTGCTTCTCACGCTATTCTATTGTTGACTCCCTTGCGCTAATTAAAATTGATGCCAATGAGATGTAATTAACTTCTAAAGCTTTCAATTTTTGCTGTCAATTTTACATCCTCTAGCTACACTGCATTCACAATCACACAATTTGAGCACTATCGCACTTTATTATGATTGAGTGTAAGGATCATTACCATAATCTGAGCACTCTTCTACTTCAACAACAAAAAAATTAAAACAAAAAAATCAAAATTTCGCTCAACCTATACAATTAATTAGCTAAAAAAAGTCAATTGGACCTATAGGAGTCCTGCAGTATTTTAAATCAACCTACAAGATAAAATAATAAAAAAATTAGTAAAATCACCTAATGACACAAACAAAAGTAAGAGAAGGAGTAAAAAGTCCAAAATTTTTAAATTTTGATCCTTGTGTTAAGGATCAATTATGAACCCAATACAACAATCTAGATCTATCGAAATAGCAAATTAAAAAATTCAAATTTTTTTAAAGATTCGGTCGAATTTTGAAATTCGGTAAACCGGCTCCCAGAAAGTGAAATTGAAAATAAAAACTAAAAGTCGTAGAAGTGAAATTACTTGCTATTATGATTATTTTTTTTTTACGCGAGAAAGCCAACAAAACGAACATCGTAAGAAGAAGATCAGATTTCTAGCTTTGGAAGTTCGGCGAGTGAAAAAAGAAGTGAGGTAAATTCAAGAAGAAAAATCACGTCGCTTTGATCGCAAGTGAGGAATATAATCCGAGAAGAATTTGGTTCGGGAGTGACCTGAGCGACGAAGGAGAGAACGAAGAAAAAACTCAGGAGAAGAGAAAAATATTTAAACAGTGACTATAAAACACTATTGGTGGAATGACCTTGTTATCCCTACTAGCGTGTTTTGGCTTTGGCATTTTCTCTTCACTTGCAGCCGTTTGGATCAAGCATTCCTAGACTTCAATGAGCATTACCCTTGGTGTCTATATCCTCACCAATTTTTATATTAAAAAACTAATTAAAGATTATATAATGTTACTATTTGATAATCGAATATAGCTGAGTTATTGTAAATTGAAAATTTTGTAGCATTTAGTTGTCATTTGAAAGTACATATAAATATCTATAGTCTCGTATAAATTATGATATATGTTAGAATTTTTTTAATTCTACGTAATATCCAACTTACATAGATCATAAATATAAGATCTAGAAATTCAATAGTTTTTCTAATAAATTTAAACGAGAGAGAAAACATACATTGATTCATAACGTTTTTTTTTTTGAAGCAATTATTTGCTTTTTGAAAAATTTGATTTCTCCCTCTTAAACTCCTCTTAATTATAAAGAAGAAAACTTTAGATTATGAAATATTTCTTTAGATCTTGTTGAAGAAGAGATAGTACCAAGATCCATCTTTTATAGAAATTATATTCATTATCCATTAACTATCATGGATAATGTGTGACTTTTAAAATTCACACATTAATCATCCATTATCTATAATAATACATAATGTATGTGACACTTAAATTTATAATAAAATTTAGCAAATTTAATTTATTAAACTATTTTAATATATAACCCACATCTAACAATATATGCATAATAAAATAAATATATAAAAAGACATTCTAATGATTTTAATATAAATAGAGCGTTAAAATGACAACTTATAAGATCATCAGAAGTTTACTGATGTTAAAAATTTAAGTCAGAATTCTTCACCTGATCACAATATATATATAAGGGAAGGATAGTGGCACTTCCTACTTAGGGACACTCCCGGACACTCACTTTTCGGTTTATAGTCGGAATGATCACCAAATCTAATCTCCACCGTTGGATATGAAGAACTATGAGTGAAAAACATATTCATAAAATTTCAACTCAATCGGACCACAAATTTACCTTCATCTGATCACTTGATCAAGATGACAGAAAGTAAAAAAACTTAAAACTATATATGTTGTACCATTTCTTTTATTTTGATTAAGTGATCGGATGGATGTGAATTCGTGATCCGATTGATCTGAAATTTTATGAGTATGTTTTTAACTCATAGTTTTTCATATCCAACGGTAGAGATTAGATTTAGAAGTCACTCCGATCATAAACCGAAAAGAAAGTGCTGAAAAGTGTCCCTAAAAAAAGAGTGCTCTTATTCCTCCATATATATATATATATATATATATTGTTGGAAATTTATTTTTTATTAAAGGGACATTCAGAAATACTTAAAAGAAGCATTTTCTTTAATGAAATTCATTTTGAAGTTTTTTAAAAACAAAGCCTGTTTGGTTCAGTTTATTAGAAAAGTAACTTTTTAATTTTTATTTTACGTTTTTCAATATATATTTTATAAATATTTAAAAAATTTATTTAAAAATTAAAATATAAAAAAATAAAATTTATTTTAAAAAAAATAAAAAATATTTTTTATTTTAGAAAAGTTATATTTCAAAAACACTCTCAAACCCTGCGGACATACAATTTATTTTTATTCCTAAATTCAAAAACAAAAAATTTTATAATACTTTAAAAACTTTATTTTTAAATAAAAAATAGTATCATAAATATATGAAAAAAACCCACTTGCTGACTTGCCACCCCCTCTAGGGCGTAATCAACTGCCACGTAGAAATCATTACCGAGATGATTTATCCTCACAGCGGCCTCACCGTCTCTCTCCCCCTTCTCTTCCCGCTGCCCGCCATCTCTCTCCTTCCCCGCAAAATTTTTCCCAATTTCTCGAAATCTTCAGAGAGCGAAAGAGGAGCAAATCATGATTCAGTTCTAATTCTTCCAATTCGAATTCGAAACAATCAATCAAAAGCAAAATGGGCGGAGTTACATCAACTGTCGCTGCGAAATTCGCCTTCTTTCCACCGACACCGCCGTCGTACACACTAGAAGATTCGGGTAATGGAAAGCTTTACATGCCTGAAAATCCTGCGACGAGGAGGGAGGGAGTGGAGATTTTACGGTTGAGAACGGAGAGAGGGTACGATATTATCGCAGCGCATGTGAGGAATCAGAGAGCTTCGGCGGCGGCGACGGTGTTGTATTCCCATGGGAATGCCGCGGATCTTGGACAGATGTTTGACCTCTTTGTTGAGCTCAGTGCTCACCTACGAGTCAATCTAATCGCGTAAGTGAATCGATCTCTCTTGATAGATTGTTGTTGGTGGTGGAGGTTTGTTTTTTGGATTAAGAATGTTGGTCGATTAGCGTTGGATTTAATGAAAAACTAGACGTTGTGATTGTTGATGTCTTTGCATTGAAAGTGCTGTTTGATTAATATTAGATTAAAAAAAAAGATTAGATTGCATCAATCTTTGGCGTCTGTTGAAGATCATTCAGGTATGTAGTAATTGATTGATTGAGAACTTGTAACGTAATTCTACTTGGAATAAAATCCCAGACTTTTAGAATGAAGCATTGAAAAATTTGAATGAATGGTTTATCCAAGTTAAAAAGGAGGACCAAAGAATGCATGATGTCCTACAGTTTGGTTTATTTTATTTTGCTGAATGAAACACATAGAAGGTAGATACGTTATTTGAGTAAAAGCTACAAGTCAAACGATACAAATGAAGGGTGAAAAGAAATAAAGGAGGTTTAAACCAAACAGGGGGGGTGGGTGGGGGGACTGGAGGCAATGCTATGCATAGCCATTGCATAAGAGGTTCGGAGGTTGTGTGAAACAGTATTTGTTGGGCAGTGAAGGCAGCAACATGTTTGAGGTCCTTGCTGTGCTTGTAAAAGATGTTAACATGATTCAGGAAACCTTAGATTGTGCGATTCCAATACCGGAGAGGATTTGGCTAGACTGGTCCTAGTTGCCTCTTTTTGGTCTCACTTTGCTCTCCTTCTAATTGGACACATCCTTCAAATTTGAACAACATCTTTCCAATTTCCCTAAAATTAGTATCAGGTATATCCTTTGCTTTGGCCAAGATACGTCACTGCTTCCATTTGTTCAAATTCCTTTCCGAAATGATTAATTAGTAATTGTAACTGGATATGGGAGTGCACTGTTTCTGATGTCTAGCATGTTCTGGAAAACTTCACAAGTAGCTGGCATTACACAGAATGGGATTTCTTAAGGATCAGTAATCAGAAAGACTTTCCTTAAACTATGACTGCATTGATAAGTTTTAAAAAATCAATCAATCATTAAATCTTTATCATGACCTCTTCCTTTTTGCTTTCACTTGTGTTGATACTTAATTTAACTTTCATTATAGTGATGTTTGCTAGTCTTTCTGAAATCCTGAGTAACAATTTGATCGTTTGATTTAAGTTTCATGTACTATGATCAGTTCGTCACAATAGTATCATTTAACTAAATCCTGGCAACGGCTTGCAGGTATGACTATGCTGGTTATGGGCAATCAACAGGCAAGGTCAGATTCAGGACATTGCTTTTTGATAAGCTAGTCATGAAATCATCACATTTTGTCTCTTGAAATAAAATCTACACCTGAAATAAAATCTACTTCAAAATGATAATTTCCGTTGACATGACACAATATTTATTTATGAAACAGCCGACTGAGTGTAATACATATGCAGACATAGAGGCGGTATATAATTGCTTGAAGGAACGTTATCAAGTAGGAGATGAAGATATAATTCTCTATGGTCAGTCAGTTGGAAGTGGTCCCACTGTTGATCTTGCATCCCGTCTTCCGAACTTAAGGGGTGTGGTGCTGCATAGTCCTATTCTTTCTGGGCTGAGAGTACTGTATCCAGTTAAACATACGTATTGGTTTGACATCTACAAGGTCATATCTTAAACTTCCCTCATTTTTAAATTTATTTTGAAAATAAAATTATCTGATTCATGTTGTTTGCAGAACATTGACAAGATTGGTATGATCAACTGTCCAGTCCTAGTAATTCATGTAAGAACCAATCACTGTGTTTTACTTGTTAGAAAGAAATTTACTGGTTGAACTTTCCCTAAACAAAATAATTATAACAATAACGTGATACTCAATTATCTCATTTCTTAACCGAATAGTGTTATATTTGTCATTTTCAAAAGACAATATGGTTATATAATAGCATATCTATGTTTTGTCGTTTGCATTTTGGGAAATTATATGCTTGATGATGTTTCCTCAAGTTACTGCAATGTTAATATTCATGAATTTATAAATTGCTTATCTGCAAAACAATTTTGTGGAAAACCATTATGGATATGTTGCATTGTGTGATCTTTGTTTGGGGTATATTCTATTTCAATAGTGTTAGAACAGGTGACAGTAAGCTGCTTATACGCATATTTATTTATCTTTAATGAGCCTTTGAGGTTTAATGATGACTTGGACAAAATTTTGTTGTTAGTACGTCCTCCATTGTTTGCTCTAGAAACTGTTGTCCATTCTTTTACAGTAACATTTTGTGCAACTTCTGAATTTGTACCCCAAACTTCATAGTTTTTCTGCACTAGGGTACATCAGATGAAGTTGTCGACTTCTCTCATGGAGAGCAGTTATGGGAACTTTGCAAACAAAAGTATGACCCGCTTTGGCTAAATGGAGGTGGCCATTGCAACCTTGAACTTTACCCTGAATACATTAAGCACCTCAAGCAATTTGTGTCTACCCTTGCCAACCAAAAGGCGGCCAAAAATGATGCAAAGCATACCATGGTGGTGATGGCCAATTGATTGACATAAAAACAGCAGATGAGCAACAGTCGGCTTGTGGTTCCATTGAGGTCTCCAGGAAAAGCTTAGACAGTGCATATGGAAATCAAAGAAGGTAGACAATACTGAGAAATATCGGATGAGCACTGACCAAGTTGACAGAGGAAAGAGATGTAAAGGGGGGTGATACCCACAGAAACTACAGTGGTCAGGCATGTTAGGACCATAAAGTTGAACAGCCATACTTTGCATTTTATTCAAATGTATAAAAAAGTGGTGTCTAAACATCCACAGAATCCGGTAAACCTGTGCATTAGCTGGTTATAGTATGCTGTCTTATTGATGGAAATTGATGAAAACGGGGAGAGATTGGTGTTTCGGGAGTTGTTAGCTCAGAAACAAACTGTTGTTTCCCACAGATGACTGAAAACAAAGTTGTAAATTAGTTTGATGTTATCTAAATTTTGCAACATGCTTACCGACTGCTTCTTTACTTGCTAAATACAGTGAAGTTATGAAGAGTGTGATAGTCAGTTCAGTCGGAATTCTCAACTCTGGCGATCTGCACTGTTGTTGTTGTCTCTTCTAATCTCCTGACATTAACTTTGCTGGAGTTCTTAGACTAAAGCATTCATGCTCTCAATGTCAGAGTTATTATATGACATTTCCAAACTGCTGAACTTTTGAACTGAAGATGTACTTCTGTAGGCAGTATGGACGTTTCGAGTCTGCTTCCTACTGGTTGTTGCCTGTGATGATCATTACTTGAGCACTGGAAGGCAGATAGTAGAACTACCAAATTTGAACGTAGAAACTGGAGCTTTATCTTTGCAACAAGAGTACATTTTCTGGGAAAAATAACATTCAAACCTGCAAAACAACATTCTACTCAAGACGACCACAATACCAAACTTGTTAAGGTTGGCATTGACGCGTAAAATATCTTCTGAGTGCCTAGCACCCCAATCAATTAATATACAGATTTAATACTTGTCAACGCACTAGAAAGGTATTCCAATATCAATGTCTGGGCAAAGCACATATGAAAAGTTCAAAGATTGACAGTTGCTTCCTTTTATGTTTGATAGCATAACAACAGCTGGTACAGATTCATACAGTATGCAAAATTCAGTAAGCTCAAAGAATAGCCAGTAAGCTTAAAACAAGCTCAGCTTGTTTTGTAGAATGGTGGAGGCTTGGAAGTTTGGATAAGTGTTGCACGGGCTAGAAGAAATAAAAGAATCGGAAAAAAGTCACATAATATCAAATCATATACTCATTGACAAAAGAAAACACCTTTGAGCAAGTTTCTTTTTTGTTGAACAACATCAGAACACTTCAAAGCAGTCTCGAAAATCAACAATCAGCTGCCAACTTCAGCTGGGTCTCAAATCCCCAGCGTTCTGCCGTTCTCTTCCTTTTGCATGTTGTGATTTTATTTATAAATTTGCTGAAACATTACTCTGACAGGAGAATTCTATGCAAGTATCTCTGTATCATTTCATAACTTGTGAAGGTGATAACAGCTGCAGGTGTTGTTCTCAGCAAATTTGTTGCACACCCACGGTAAAAGCCAGGGATACCTTCCTTCTGGAAAACCTTTTTTATACAGTCAACAACACCATCATAATGGTTCACCGAATTGCGTGCATGACCTTGTTCTTGCAGCTTTGAACGAACAACCTAACAAAAACATTACCATATTTTCACAATTTAATTTGTGGCATAATTCTGATCAGTAAAAGGTAGGAGAAGGAGATTAAACAGCATGACTCTTAGATGAAATAGGAAATCACCTTCAACCAATACATACTGATGAATTTTTTTAAAACCACATAGACATATGTGAACTGACCAGTAGATGTGCTGATAATAGAGGACTAGCAGGTGCGTGTTAGATCATGGAGCACTTTCAAAGGCCAAAAGATTAAGGTTCCTGAGAGAAGCTAAATTATGAGGGAACTGTCTTTTGGCATTCTTACAAAAAACCCCTTCCTTAGACTACAGTTTTATAAGTTCAACATGTATTAATTTTTTCTCCTATCAACAATGTAATAAAATTTTCTCCTATAAATTATTTTTTTTCTTTAAGGAGGTGCTCATATGGAACATGTCACAGTGCAAGAGACAACTGCAACTGCAATTGCAATAGTGAGGTGATAGATTTCAGAATCAGAAGGCACAATGCGATTTCCTAGAGCAGAAGGAAAAAAATTAAATTATTTGTTCTAAAATAAAAGGCATTATGCATCGAGGCTCGAGTATCAATATAGGTTCACAGCAGTCCTAGTTAGAGTTTATTATGGGAATGAGGTTCAAATTTCACCAAGACCCCTACTTTTTAGCTGTCTGAATTATGTTGATCCTGAAAAGTACTCAAAATTAAGGATGGTGTCATAGGATGGCTCCTTTCAAATCACTGCTAGTTGGCTAGTTCATGTAGGTGGATGCTACTTAAGCCAAATAAAGGCAACACAATCCTGGGTAAAACCTTGAGGAGGTTGTCCCTCAAAACTAAACTGCTATGATATAAGTGCTGGATGCACCTCATGAGGGTAGGTCATTGTAGATGCAACTATTTTAGATAATGATGAAGCAATTGCAACATTTCCAGCACTGAGTTGATCCACAGTTGTGTCATCTGGAAAAAAACGTTACAGTTTTCAGGTGTCATTATATATGCAAGCAAAACATGATTAAAAAAGAAAATAATATATTATTACCTTTTCTTGCTAAGTAAGACTTTATTGTCTCGTAAGCAGGAAACTGAATGGTGACATGGCTGATGCCAGCTAAGGAAGGAACCAGACCGCTGTTTCCTCAAATAAGAGGTCATAAATTCATTTATAGCACGCAGACAGACCATCAAGGAAGTCAACAAAGTAAGACTACTAATAACAACTTACCTGTACAGCCCTCTAATGCCTTCCTCGTGCCATATTCTTGCCAAAGCTGAAAATACATTAGTGTAAGGTACAATACCGGGCCTCATCCCTTGTGTCTGTCAATAAGGAAAATAACAAGAAAATTCACCTGTTAAAAGACAAGGTTTAACATAGGTGAACTCATTCAATAGCAAAAATCAGGAACATACATATAAATATTGAAGATGAAAATTCTCTACATCTTTTAAATTAGAATGCTTGAGATATGTAAAGAGATCTATTGGAATCAAGCCATGTGCGATATTCTTTGTCAGTTTGCATCCAAGAAGACAGGAAAACCCTTATGCTTGACCAGAATCTTGACGAAGCCTCTTCATGAGATAATTTGTTATCGAACCACTGGATTGTGACAACAAATACTAGATATTATGCTTTCTCAGAAAGTGGGGGGATTCTCTGTTTAATAGTTGAGGATCTCAGGAGATGCTCACACTGTGTCTTTGATCAGTAGGTCGAAATATTCAACTTGTTTTGCAAGCAGAATTACCAAAAAATTAAATTGGATGAGCTAGCTATGCCTTCTCCACTAGAGAAGTGAACCGCTAATTGCATTTGAAGTTACAAGGATGTATAACCAAAACTACTGAATGAGGAAACAGCACCAAAGCATACTTGGAGTCTTGTCTTGACAACCCACAAGGGATTAGTTGCAATAGATGTCGCAGCTCCAGCTCCTGAGGCAGCAATCATGTTTGCCCCAAAGGAAAGTTGGTCATTTTCATCATCTGCATGGACACATGGCAAAGCGCATGCTATGGTTATTTAAAAGATTAAACTAACAGAAACAGAAGCCCAGAAGAAATTCACTAATGGTACCATGTAGGAGGCTTTTGAGTGTGTCATATGATGTAAAGTAGACCTACAAAACAGAAAGAGAAACATATGGTACAATTTAACATAGGGTAATTTCATGGATACGAAGGCATCAAAAAACATAAGCTTTAAACTATCTCTACCATTTCTGTACCAAAGAGTAAGGAACAGCCATACTATGTAATAATGCATATTATTGTTGAGCTACAAGTGTGAAAGTCTACTAGAAGAACATGAAAATACACTAAATAAATTTTTTCATAAATAGCATTAAAACATCTATACATACAAAACATCATTAGACCTGAGAATAATTATTTGTAGATATCTTGTCAATATATGTAAAGAAGAAATAACATTTAAGTAGAATACTAGCATGAAAAAGCCATTTGGTTAACTCCTCTCGTAACTTGAGTGTCAGTGTTATCTATGAGTTAGTAGGAAGTGAACCGGGGGTGAAACGATGTCTGGCCTTAACTTCATCTAAGTAAACATACTTCACATAATAATTACAATTTGTCACTGAATCTGATATCTTCTCAAGACATTCATAATTGCAGTTCAAACTAAATTAAAAGCGAGCATTTAGTTGTAACTGTGTCTTTTACCGACTTTTCTTTAAAATCCTGAAGGACAACCTTCCTGCAACTCATTAATTTCTCTCTCTTAGAGTGGTAACTAAAATTCCTTTTGTGTAATGGAGTGGAATATAGAAGAACATTGCAGACACAGTCGCACTCATTTTGCAGTTACACTGCACGGTCAATTTGCACGATTACCAGAAATTCTTGAATGGTACAGGCGAGTTACTACATCATAGATCTAATTAGTGAAGTCAAACTTTCATGGTTGAAACCAAATGTCCAATTTACATGCACCAGCCTTGAATCAGAATTTGAAAATAGTTGCAATTACTAATCAGAGAATGATTATATTCACCAAAGCAGGAGTTCTTTGCTTTACAATGATGAATACGTAAGACATCTTTTCTCAAAGCGACATCAGGCATTCTTTTCACTTTGCAGCCTTAGTTCCACAAAATAGATGAATTCTGGCTGTAAATTGTACTCAAGTCAAACAGTTTCAGGTAGCACATGATTTAGACAATAGTTCACTTCAGCATAGTGATAGAGATAAAAAAAATTCCTTATGCCAGAACTGATTGATTTAGTGGTAACAATAGCCACATATGACTATAGCAAATTACGTTGCAGCATAAGTTTGGTGCAGTTACGTCTTGGCTGCAATTTCAATCTAAGGAAATCAGTAAGCAAGTTCGCTTTCTCAAATTTCTTGTTATACGTAACTTCTCCCTTATATTTCACGCTGATGAAGATGAAATTCAGGGATACTAGGTTAGTGTTTACCGGCACATACAGAATACTACAATGATGTTCAAGAAGTTATTTCTTCTTGGAGTATTTACACATCAATAGAACAGAACAAGAATAAAATTTTGTAAAATAATGTGGATGTTCTTTTAAAATACTATAATACGAAGGCAGATAGGCCAAAATGGAAAAAGAAGTCTTAAAAATGGTTTATCCTAATACCACATATTCCCTAAACTTACCTCACCAAAAACTTTATCCCTAAAACTTATCTAAGTTTCAAGAAGAATTCAAGAGACAGGGTAGCGGTGATAAAGAAGAGTATTGTTACGACATCACCATTAATTGTTGCTACGATAAATTACCAAACGTCTTAAGAAATAAAAGGGACAAAAGAAGATAAAATGAGAATCCAAAAGATATCCCAAAACAAACAAACCTACTCCAAGAGTAGCTGCTTAGACAGGACAGGACATTTCCTTATTTTTCTTATTCATGATATTCTTCTTATGCAGCTATTCATTACTATCCTCGGAAAAACGACCATATAAGGGCATGTTTATTTTGGAGATATCCTTGGGTCTCCACGTTTTATTTCTGATTATCCTACTTATTTCTTAAAAATGGGAATAACTTTAGTTGAATAGCGATATTGATAAAAGGAGATACCCTTATAGTTCAAAAGAGCAAATTACATCATTCAAAGTTGTTATTCTCATTTTATTGCAATTCTTTTAAAAATAACTACTCGACAAAAATTACTTCTCAAATGGGAATACTATCTCTACTATCCTTATTCACATTGCTATCCTCCTCATCCTTCGGACCCTTGCTATCTCCAGGAAGAACGGTTGTTAAGCATATGTTCTCTTTGGGATTTATCCCTCATTATCCTCCTTATCCCTAACGAACAAAAGATAGATTATTTGATAGCGATGAAGATAATGATGAGGAGAAAATCCTAATCTTCTACTGATGATTGCACTTAAACCTCAGTTAAATTTCAAAGTTATTCCAGAAACTTATTCCAAGTTTTGTTGGAGCAAGTTAGCGGATAACTAGAATTAGGATACTCTTCCTCAAAAAGAATTGATTTTTCAGCATATCCCTTTTTATTATAATATTCTAAAAGAATATCCATATTAGTCCTCACTTTTTATCCACACTTTGTTCTTATTCCGTTCTTTTTAAGAGTTACTATTCCTATTGGAATAATTTTTTAGACTATGAAATAGCACCTCCACTTATCCTCCTTATGCTTATTTATGCCTTCTATCCTTACTATTATATTTATTCGTTCTATACTTACTATCCTCCTTATCCATTATAAACTACTACCCTTGGAAAGAACAATCACTTATCCTCTTTATTCTACTTAACTTTCATATAGGAATACTGCCTCTAGTCATCCTCTTTATCGCACTATCCGTTTTTACCTCCAGAAAGAATGACTATGAAGCCTATGTTCTTATTGAGGATAACTTGGGAATATCCCTAACTCATCCCCAAAAGAATTGCTACTCAGTAAAAGAAAGCTTAGATACTAAAGTAAGCTAAAACTGGGACAAAGTCACCTTAAAATTAAGGTGGACCTATTCACTTATAATATAAATGAGCTTCCAAGAAAGTGCCCGTATTGTGAATGACAAAGTACAGATCATAAGAATGAATAGAATTTAGCTAACACAGGTTATGAGAAAAATGAAGGACAATACTCACAGCCCAATTTGGAAGCAAAGCAAGGATAGTCGGAGAAAGACCTCGGTACAATCCTCTAATCCCTTCCTCTTTCACAATCCTTTGCAAACTCGAAACAATGAGACTTCCTATCATATAACAACAACATAAGAAAATCAAGGCAAATATATGTAGGACATGGAGAATTATTAGTTGAGAACAAAGCCTAAGTAAAGCTCACTCTTGAATATCTGGCTCAAACTATTTGATGCATAACTCTTGTTCTCTTCTCATTAAAATCGTTTCATATAACATTTAGACATGCAAGTATATTTTGTAAAGCTAAAGTTACGATGCTTTGCAGAATGCTGCTAAACTCAAGTTGCTTTGGCGACAAAAGTGCTCCACATGTGCCAAACAAAAGAATCAAAAGCAGATCAAAAGAAGCTCAGGAAAAAGGGTTTGCTCGTCTCTTCTTTAAGTTAATACTCTTATCTAAGAAGAACTAGTAGATCACAAGGGATAAGGCTTTGTGTCTTTAAAGAACTACTTTCATATGCATACTGCCACTACTTAGGTGCACATCTTCTAAATAATTTAATGTCTGAAGTAATGAACTGTTACAATTAATAAATTAGCGCATGAAGAACCAACCAAATTCAATCACTTTAGCTGAAAGTTATTCCTCCATGCATGCTTTTTATATAGTACTTGATGATTTACCTACAAAGTTAAAAGGCTTATACTGCATGTCTAGCTTATGAAGGAACCAAATGTAACCGTCTCAAACTCATACAGGCTAGACAAAGTAGTGAACGGATGATATGTGTTTCTTAATGTACTATCCAATCTAATTTGAGCCTAAGCTACAAAATGCACACATATGAACAAGACTTGGATTTAGACAATTTCAACTGATATGAGATAAGTGGTTAGGGCCTACTTGCATGTGATAGACAATAATCAATTCCCTTCCTCCAAACTTGGGACTTTATGTAGCTAATAAAATCAAGCAAATTGTAAGCATTCATTCTTCCAACAATAGATCTCAGCATCAACGGAACCCAACTGGATCGACAAAGTAGATCAAAATACCCACAAAAGTACAAAAACTCTACACTTAGTTGACAGACAGAAATGAGAAGTAGATAGTCCATTTTCCTCTTCCTCCAACTTACACTTTATATAACCAAAATTTCCAGTTTATTCAGAACGCAGAAGCTAAACCTAGATCACCGCTGCTATTAGGTACTAGATTAGTTCACATAAATAAAGATTCTAAAACTGCACTGCATTCCTATTTAACACTATGTTAGTCCAAATTCTCTCCACCTTAGTGATTGTACAGCAAGCAGGTTAATGTTCCTACAATACCAAAAAAATTCTGTTCTTTGGAAATCCACAGACGGCAAGCGATGAATGTCAATGATCACTTTCTACGCACAGTTCTCCAAAACCAAACACGTTTTTCTTAACTCAAATCATAACTTCCAACACCAAACTCACCCAACTAAATATTTGACTACTTGCAATACTCAAAAAACTGAAAATACAATAGAAAAATCACTAAGAGGACTCACCGCTGCCCGCATATGCTTGCAACCCATGCACCTGCAACCTTGTCTTTATCACATCAAGAGGGCACACAAACGTCGCCGCAATTGCCCCTAATTTCAACAAATATTGAGCTTTCATTGCAATAAAACTCAAATTTCAACAAAGATCAGAACTTTCACGACAATTGAACCTAAATTTCACCAAAGATAAAACTTTCATTGACATTGGAACCCCATGTTTCAACAAAGATCAAAAGTTCAAGGCAGTAAAGCCCAAATTTCAACAAAGATCAAAACTTTCCTAGGTTAAAAACCCAAAACTCAACAAAGCTTGAACTGGGTTGAAGAGAAATATGAGTACCAGCTCCGGCGCCAGCGACGGCGTTGCAGAAGAGATCACGGTGGCTTGGTACGTGCGCGTCGCCGTGCATCTCAGGCAAGATTCAATTGAAATCACTCACCGTGTTGTTGTTAGAGATCGCATGGTGGAAACTTGACGTAGCGATCCGGATCGTCCGTGCTACAGAAAATGGAATCGAGAACGAAGATCAACGGAATGTGCTGCCGTTGTTTTTGTTTTTCAGGACTGATTGAGATTCTGCTGTCGTTCTTGTTTCTTTTCTTTGGTTTGCGTTCTTCTTTGCGTCCTTTTCTTTAAGTTGGATATTAATATTCTTTATCTTTATCTTTTTCTTTTGGATTTGGAGAACTTCGTTTGGTAGTTTTCTTCTAGGCTTGAACAGTCTGGCATGTCCACAACACCAAAGTTCTAGTCAGTTCATTCACTAGTTCAATTGTGTCGATTAGTTACTTCTACGCTTGAGGTCTCTCCGCTCTTCTAATCTGTAATGAAAGCCTAAAAATATAGTTTGCTAACTAAAATTAAAATATTAATATATAATATATTTATATTTTAATTTTTAATAATTTTTATAAAAATTAATTTAAAGTTAAAAGTTTTAAAAAATAATATCATAATTAGTGTCAAATTTATTTGGTGCTTTCTCTTTTAATTTAAATTTAATTTTTTTACAAAATAAATTACAAAAATCATAAAAGTTTATTTCAAATAAATATTGAAGATTTCTATGATAGAATTGAAGTTGGGTCGGAACTCAAACAATCATAACTTTTAGTTCGCTAAAGCTCAACAACAGTAGCCAGGGTAATAAGATTCCGCGACTAATGGTTCATCGGATTTCAATAATCACTCGTGGAAGCTCCAATAAAGGTGTCAGAATTTGATGTCTTCATCGGTGGTGATTGGCCGTAATTTTGATGATCATTATTAAAAGTTTTTTGAATACTGTTGTTATTGTGAAAGCGTAGAAATGCTAAGGATGTGTTTCAAATGTCAATAATTGAATTTCACGAAAATAAAAAATAGAAAGTAAAGTTTTTTGAAAAATAAATTGAACGTGAAGTTCAATTTTTATGTTTTAATTATTATTTGAAATGAGTTGGATTAGAGTTCAGAATTTATGTTTTAATTATATTTAGAAGTGAGTTAGAAGTAAAAAGAATAAATTCTGTTTTGGAGAGCGTGAAATGAGAGGGTGGAACTCAAACGAAATTGAGGATCCACACAGAATTATAGTTCTAAGTTCTTTTGTAGCATTAAAACACGTGAACTCATCGAAATTCTAAATATGACGGAAGAAACTAGAGTTCTGGTGAATTTAAACAAGCCTTAAGAGTTTTTGGTAGATGTCTAGTGGATTCAATCTTTTTCTTGCATCAAAAAGTCGTAAACCATAGCAAGTGCATATCTGTGGTCACAATATCATGTCTTGATAGGAAGCTTCAGACATACCGGGCTTGTCTTCATGGAATGCAATATGAATAGAGTATTGCACAAGTTCATTAAACAAGTACGTGGAGAGTGTTTCTAAAGTGAAGCCTTTTTAAATGAAGAGTTTTTTTGAAAATTTTTCAAAAAATAAGTTTAAAATTTTTTATCTAAAAAAATTATAAATATAAAAATTTTATGATATATACTTTTTTTATACTTTTTAATTTTTAAAAAAGTAAAATGTAAAATCTTTTAGAAAGTTTATTGATTAAACATGAAGTGCTTATTTGGAATGATAAGCACTTGAAAAGCAATATCAAACGTCCTCTAAGTTGGACAGATTTGTTAGAGTTGAATGAAATAGATGTCGCATGTAGAGATGTAAATTTAGACCGGACTAAATAAGCTAGCGTGGTCTTATCTGTAATTAGTATCGGATATGGCCGTAATATCTACCAAGACAGTTTGGTCAGTTGATTCCTTTAAAAATAACTGCCAATTATTTTAAAGAGTTTCTAAACTTATAATTTATAAATACCTTCCATCCCAATACTACTTTCATATTCATTCTCAAACTTAATTGCTTTGCTGAAAAGGAAAAAAAGAAGAAGCCGGACTACCAGGTTGGAATGACCCACCCCTTATTTGGCATTGTAGCATCCAGACAACTGCTTGTATTTACATCTTTAGTTACATGCATTGAAACAAAAAAAAGTTATTTTGAATCAGCACTTATAGTATTTATTTCTGAATCGGCTAGCAGTAAGGTTTCAACTAAAGCAAAGGTTTTAATATATTTCACAAATCAGCTGTTGTGGATTCTTTGTTCATGAGTTCAATAGCAATAGACTCATTTTCAGAAGTTTAAAGATGTCAGAGCATTCTTTGGAGCCTCTATTATTATAACTTACAAGGCTACTGGATTTGAAGTTGAGATCCATTTGTTAGAAGAAGAGATTTAAATATATGACCTGACTCGCAAATCAAATTTCGAAAACCAACCCATTTAAATTAGAAGGGTTAGATTTTAGACGCATTCAGATAAGTTTCAGATCAATTCAAAATTAATTCGATAATTTAAACAGATTTAGATCAGATTCAAATTGACTCATTTAATTAATATTTGTAATACATATATTAGCTAATATTAAAAAATATTTAGAACGACATTAATTTTTAATATAGTTTATATATTTTTTACTTAATTTATTATATTTTGATTAATTTTTTCTTAATTTATAAATTTTATTAAAATTTAATATTTTTTCTCTTAGTATATATTATCTAATAATTTTCACCTATTATCATTAGAAGTTAATAATTTTAATTACTAATGGATCGATTTAAGTTTGACTCAGTTATTAAATAGATTATATTAAAGTTGATAATTTTGACCTATATAATATATGAATTAGATAGAGTTGAACGATTTTGATCTAGTTATTAAAAGATTTGATATGTTGGATGTGGCTTGTATGCTAAATTTTGCTAAATCTTATTGTAAATTTTAAGAGTCACATATATTATCTATTATTGTAGATAGTGTGTAATGGATGTATTGGTGAAGTTAAAGAGTCATATCTTCTTCTACTATTATAGATAGTAGGTAATTATATGTTTTTGAATTCAAAGAGTCACATACTCTATCAATTATGATAGTTAATAGGTAATGAAGGTGATTCTTATAAAAAATGGTACTTGGTCCTCTCTCTTACCCTTTCAAAATTTAAAGAAAATTTTTATCACCTAAAGTTCTTCTTTAGAATTAATAGGAGATTAAGAAAAAGAAATTAAGTTTTTCGAATACAATTAACTTGTTGTAAAAGGAGCACTATGAATCAATATATGTTTACTTGCCTTCGGTTAAATATTTATTATAAAAATGATTGAGTTTCTAGATCTTAAAATTATGATCTATATAAATTGAATATTACATAAAATTAAAAAAATTTCTAACACAATTCGGACTAATCTGTTAACTCATATTACCGTTCCAGTTATAAGAATAAGTCCTGCATACTTGACGGTAAGTTTATGATGCTATATATATACATCCTCTTGAATAATTGTGGCAGGAGAAGAGATTGGGAGAGAAGGGGAAAAATGTGATACTGGTTAGGATCGAAGGGTAAGGGATTTTTCAACCGATTTATGCATTCTTATTTCCCCAATATTAGAGAGTCGATCTTTCCGATACACCGACTGGAGTGGGTAGGTATGACAGTGTTGGATAGACCATTTGGTAATCAGATCAATCGACAGCGAGGCGCGAGGTTCATTTGTTTTTCCATTCCTTTTCGAATTCGAAGCTGGTTCAGATCTTCAAGATTCGATCGAAGGAATCATCTTTCAATGGCTTTTCAATTTGATTTTCCTTTTAGGATCGGCCTATCCAATCAGTATTGGATAGGAGGAGGGGACAAAGATTCTAAGTAGAGGTGTGCATCATTTCTTAACTCAAGAAAATTTTGTGATTTATTTGAATGAGATTTAGACTTTTACTTATGGAGCGTTAACCTAAAATTTATGCAGTATGTGCATGTTAGCAATTAGAAACAATCATTTTTATGACATGCATCGATTATAGTAAAGTGAGTTTTTAAAATATAAATTTTTTAAAAGTAATTTCTTTAAAATAAAATTTTTAAAATTGAGTGAATTTTACAGTCGAAAGTGAGTTTAGAAATAATTTTTTGGTGTTTGATTACACTTCAAATAAATTTAACAATAAATTTTGACAAAAAATAAGTTTCATGGGTATGTTTCAGTTGCTGTAGTGGATACTAATTAGCTAATAAGTTAAGCGCTTCTTGCTAATTTAAATAGAGGTATGGGTTATATTTCAAATATCAGTAACTGAGTTTCAGAAAAGTAAAAAATATGAGGTGAGATTTTTTAAAAATGAGTTGGACGTGAAATTCAATTTTTGTGTTTCGATTATTTTTTGAAGTGAGTTGAAAGTGAAGTTTAGATTTTATATTTTATTCTTTTTAGAAGTGGGTTGAAAGTGAGAGAATTTTGTTTCGAAGAGTGTGAAAATAAGAGGATAGAACTCAAATGGAAGTGAAGATCCACGCGGAACTACAATTCTGAATTTCTTTGTAGTATTAAAATACGTGAACTTACCAAAACTTCAAATATGACGGAAAAAACTAGAGTTTGGATGAATTGAAAACACGGCCTTATTGACATTACACATTTTGAAATTTGTGCTAACAAAATCAAAAGTAACTCTTTAAGAATGAGTGATATAGTTTCTTTTTTGAATAGACAAATATCTTCAACATTATCAAAGGATAATGATGCCCTCAAATATAATTAAGGAGGAGTTTGAAAATTTTAAAATAAAGCTTTTTCGAATATACTTTATTCTAATTTTTTTAAATATATTTAATTTTTAATTTATAAAAAATTAGATTATACATATAAAAATTATACGAAATATAACTTACTTGTATTTTTTAATCTTTAAAATATTATAAAATTGATTAAAAATATAAAAAAATTTGTAATAAAAGTAGTGGCATAAACATAAGCAAATAACTACTAAGTTATATGCTGCAATAATGATGACCTGAATGGATTTGCACTAAGTTGAATCTGAATTGTTGTTAATTCAGTGGCCTATACGTTTATGCATGCAAAATATAACTTATGGAGTGTTGCAAAATTTTGAATACATAAGCTTGATGGAAGAGAATGCTATAAGATTAGATCTTTATAGTAAAATAATTGGCCAACCAATTAACATATTCTATATATAATCATATTTTTTATATTTCTTTTCTGTTGATGAGTTTCAGTCCATATATTAGAAAATCAAAACTAATCCAAAAGCTTTCTAATATATTAATTCTCTTCTCTTCTTATCTTTATTTGATATGGGACTAATCTACTCACTTTTGAACCCAACAATTTCTTTCTAAAAGTAGTCACTCATATTTCTCATCATCTGAGCATTCTATTGCGTACTAAGTGCGTTAGTTCAAAATTTCAACCACTTGGTGCGCTCCAAGCACTATTACTGCGCTTCAAGATCTAGCCTTATGAGCCCAATTTATTTTATATCCTCGCTTGCCATGCGAAAATTGATATACTATAACATGCTCATCATACTAACAGCTAAAGATATAACATGTACCAATAGCCTCGCATACTACCGTTATTCCGCAACTAAAAACTAGCTGTCAGAACATAACTTGCTCTTCACTCATATCATACGGAAGTCTATGAAATCACACTGCTCTTAATCTGATTACTATTATCAGCAAAAGTTATTACATGTATCGAATTTTCAGCCAAACTAATGACTCTAATATTATTACTGTTACGGAGAATAACACTAAAATAGTTAACAAAAATAAGACATCTAAAATATTCGGCCCATAATAATTACTTAATCTATTCAAAACTTTTAAGCCAATAAGTTATACCACTCGTAGTACATTAATCTATTTTTTATTTTATTTTTATTTAATGTAAGATTAATTAGCTTATTTTTTAGGCCAGCAGAATGATAGTTTATTAATGTTGGCAATCGTCATGGGAGGCACGAGGTATGCCCGCCCAAAAACTTAATTTTTCTTCATTCACTGAAAAGGACCAGAACAAGCTTTCCATTTTTTAACTTTCTTATCCTAAAGAAAAAAGATACACTTGAATTCCATATTCGAAGTTGCGATCGGATCTATCATTAAAAAAAATAGATTGGGTACATTTCTTATGCCATGGATTCTAAATCCTCTTACATCTTTTCTTCTGTTCGTTGCCAAGCGGTGAGGTATATCAACCTAGGCATACATACATACGTAGAAGTAGCTAAATTCCTACATGGTTTTTATCTCATATGTAAGTCCGTTAGAATGTGATCAAGAGGGTCGTAGCTAGAGACCAACAACTCATTCCACTTGTCGAGACTGCAACACGCGTCTACGGTATGAGCTGTATTACTCTATATAGATAGGACAATTAAATAGAAGATTCCATTTATTCCATAGAGACCTGTTCATTAAAAATTCCATTTATCATGCTGATGATCTCTTCGTTGCCCTGACCATCATTCCATTCTTCATATGAAGAATGATGGAAAACTTGGGCTCAACCAAAGCAGCACCCTCTACTTTCTCAAACCGGAACTTCGGAATCACCGCGGCGGCGATTATCTTCATCTGCATCAACGTCGTGTCTCTTCCCAGACAAATCCTAGGTCCCGAACCGAACGTGAAGAACTTGTGCGTTGGCTCGTGCTTCAGCTTCCTGTCCTCCGTTATCCATCGCTCCGGCTTGAATTCTTCGCAGTCCTTTCCCCAAACACTTTCTATTCTCCCCATCACGTACGAAGACACTAGAACCTTCGTTCCCGGTCGTAGTTCATGCCCGCTCGGTAATGTTTCCGGTTTCGTAATACCTCTGTGTTGAAGCGGAACTCCTGGAAACAGTCGTAGAGCCTCGTTGATTGCAGCGTGCAAGTAGACCAACTGGTTAATGTCGTCGAAATCGTCAGAGTCGGAGTTTGATCTTTGCATCTGGTTTAGTTCTTGTATGATCTTGTTTTCCGCTTCAGGGTTTTCAACAAGTAGATAGAAGAACCAAGACAACGCTGCGGCGGTTGTGTCCCGTCCTCCGACAAGTAGGGTGAGTACCGTGTCCCGGAGGAACTCGTCGGATATGCGATGGACTACTTCGTTGGGTGGATTTCGTATGTACGTCGACAGTAGCTCGTACGACGAGGAACTAGAGCTGATTCGTCCATCTTCGACGGCGTGTTTTGTTGTTCTTATTACGTCAGCGATGAATTCGTCGATGGTAGCTTGAGCAGCGCCGAACTTGCGCTCCGGCCCGAGCTTGAGAAGACGTAGAACCTTCCAATAAATGGGCGGCACGACATGGCGGAAGAGTAAACCTTCCAAAAGTCCATCCACTGCCTCGGCGAAAGGCACTGAAGGGAATGCAGGTGATAAGCAACCAGTGTCAACCCCGAAAACTAGCCGGCAAATTATGTCGAGCGCAAAGCGGAGAAACACATCTTGCAGGTCTATGGCTTCGCCGCAGTCAGTGCACTCGTCAAGCAACGGAACCAGGTGACCCTCTACCTTCTCTTTGATGCAATCTACAGCGAAAGAACGGTAACCCGGGGCGGCAAATAAGCTATGGATCGCGCGTCTCTGGGATCTCCAAGAATCTCCATCAGCTTGGAAAATACCATCACCGAGAACATCGAAGATCTCTTTGAACTCAGGGCCTTTGGGGTAGTTGGAGTGCCCCGTGCTGAAGATGTGCCTCACGTTGTTGATGTCCGAAGTAAGGAACATGTCCATGGATAGAAACCATGGACCGCGAAAGTAAATGTTATACCCGGTAACGTCAAGGATTTCTTTGGTCCACTCATGCAAACGGTGCAGGTTGACAAGTAGCCCCGGTAACATTCCGATGAACGGCCAATTCGTCGGTACGACATTGCGTCGACGGATGCCGGTGACGGCAGTGAAGAAGATAAGTATGGACAAGCTTAACAAGGAGATTAGCATGAATTCCATTGTCTTGCTAGCTAGCTTGGAAGAAGAGGATGCAACGCATGTTCCTCATTTATTTATAAGATAATAATTTAGTGCAATATTTATTGGGAGGTTTGTCACACTTTTGTATATGCTAGGCAAATTTTTTGCTCCGAAGAAAAGGCAAGTAGTGGTCGCATTAATTATTTCATGGATTTGTTTCAAACATAACATATGAATGAATTGGAGTAACCATATCGTCTAACAGTCCATAAATATGATATTTTTTTTTCTTCAACAACAAAAACATGTCTCCAAAATCATTTAGAATAGAAATTTGTATAAGAGCCAAATTAAGGAATTGTTTATAATTTCTTAAAATAAAATATTTTATTAAAATAATATTTTTTATTAGTTTTATAAATATAAGTTCATTTTTTATTTGTAAAAATAATTAAAATTAAGTAATAAAATTTAATGACTTAAATTTATTTATATTTTTTCAAATTTTGAAATAATTTTCTAAAATATTAAATCATGCACTAAGCGACGTTTTACATCACCCTTTAGATATCTTTTTAGTTTATTGAAGTCACAAAAAAAGTACAACATTTTAGAATTTTTTTAAAATTTTGAAAAGCACAAATAAATTATATATTATAAAGTTTTTTAAAATACAAAAATTTTAAATTATATAAAAGTTATTTTGAATTTTTTCCAAACTAATTTTTTCAGCTGTTCAAAACATGCTTTTAATGTAAATACCTTAAGGAAAAAATATCTTGAGAAATTACTAGAAACGAGCTAATTCTTCGGAATAATTATACTTATATGTTTTATTATAGTTATACTTGTAATGTAATGTAAATAGGCTGTTGAAAATAATTATACTTATATGTCGCATAAAATATAATTTTCGGAATAAACGAGCTAATTCTTCTCACTTTAGAAGTTACGTGAAGGAAATTGTTGCAACATTTTCTTCTTCTTATTATTTTTTCTAACTTTAGATAGAATGTTTAGTTTGTAGCAAGGTTATTTTGAATAAAAAATTTCTTATTTTTCATGGTTCTCATGGCCATGATCTAATTATCACTAACATGCTAATACATAGCCGTTCTCAAAAAAAAAAAAAAAAAAAAAAAAAAAAAAGAAAAAACTTAGTAGAGCTTTTATTTTGTTGAAAAACATGAGTTTCGGTGAAAAATGAACACGCTCTTATGATCATACATGATGAAAAAATAATATTTCACTTCGATGTATTTTGCTCGAAAATGAAATACTGAATTTTTTATAAAATATATGCCATTTTGGTATCTATCCAGTACTTATTGTCTGAATTTGTCATGTATTTATTCATCACTTCTACTATTTGGGTAATGTTTGACCGAATGCATATTATGACATACATAAGATTTCTTACTGTAAATATATATGATACCCGAGATATTCCATCTTCTCCTTGTCTTAGATAGGACATCCTAAAAAATATAATATGAAACTAATAGAAAAAAAAGTAGACACCGGTTTATTTGTATGTATATCAAACCGCTGCAATACCTTCTTCACAGTCTGGGACAGTTGAATTTTCTATTATCGCTATCTCGCCATATCTTTATTTGAAAAATCTTATTTGTCGGACTCAAGTTCTTTGTATCAAATTCACCGGCCAGTTGAACATTCAATTATTGGATGTGTTTCATACTTTAACTCGTCACAAGCATATCATCCATATATAATAGCAAGATGACATATTCACCTCCCTCAAACTGCTTGATATAAACACAAAAATCCAAAACCAATTCGCTGTATCCGAAGCTTCCGATATAATTAAAAATCTCTTATACTAGCACTTTGAATACATATTTAAATCCATAAAGAGATTTGACTGATCGGCAAATCAAGTTCTTCTTACCTACCTCGGCAAAACTTTCTGACTGAACTATTTATATCTACTTTTTCAACTCACTGTGTAAGAATGCTGTCTTTATATTGAATTACTTAAAATGAAGATCCGATGATACGCACAATGCCAAGATCACGCGAATTATTACCAAACGAACCACCGTAGAGAAGATCTTATCAAAGTTGAGTCTTTTGCTTTATGCATAGTCTTTTACAACCAATTTCTCAAAGTTCTTTTTGAATTAATTTTATAACTAAACTTAATTATAAATAATAATTAAAACTAATTTTTTCATATTTTATTTGAGCAGCTTCAAATTTCCTACTCTCTCTCCATATCTAACCACGGAAATAATAAAAATATTTTAGGTAACCCAAACCGTAGAACAACCCGCATACGCTCCGACCAGTCATAAACCTCCGGCATCGCCGCCATTGAACTATTACGGCACTTCCGGGAGAAACATCTCCTGAACTGCTAGTACTCCATATTTCGCCGATCTGCGTTTCTTCATCCTGTGGCGAAGAAACTAATAAGTGATCACTGAGTTTGACCTTTGTTTGCCCTGATCTACCAAGTAACAAAGCTTCTTCTTTGGCACTCGTGTTGTTGAATATCGCCGCTGCAATGATCAGGCGATCTACCTTCTTTCACTTTCAGTGTCTTCCGTCGCCGGAAATTAATGAAACAACAACTGGCAGATATCTTCAGCTTCTGCAACGCCGCCATCGCTACAAAAGCTAGACTTTTATTCATCATATCCATCCATGCGTAGGGAAAGAAATGAACGTACAGTGGAGAGAAGAGAAAGGCTGAAGATTGGAGTTAGGAGAAACTAACTAGGAAAACTTTTCTTTTGTTGTTGATTGCTTGGATGCCACTCCAAATGTCAGTATCTTCCTTTTTTCTCCCTTTTCGATTCCCGATTTCTTCAAAATTCTTTTGTTTTCTCTCTTCTGAGTGTTTTGTTTGCTTTTTCCGGCCGGCGGTCTGTTGCTATCTCGTCGTTGGAGTGAAGTTGCAGATCTAGATGGAGGCATGCCTACAGATTTTACGCCTCAAAAACGTTTACCTTGTTCTTCATGCTTTACAGGTTCGAATGCTAGCCATACATACGGTGTGTTTTAAATAAATGTAATGTGTTTTATAAAAGTGAAAAATAAAAAATAAATTTTTTAAAAATTGGCCCAAAGTGGAGTTTGAATTTTATGTTTCAATATTTTTTAAAATAATTTAAAAATAAAATTTAATTTTTACCTTTTGAAATAGGTTGAAAATAAAATATACTTCTAAATTCTGTTTACATTTGAAATATGTAGACCGCCCAAAATTCTAGTAATGGCGGAAAAAACTAGAATTTCGGTAATTTGAAACATGCCAATATTATAACGAGCAGTCAAAATAAGCTGTTATACTTTGTACATTTCCTTTGATATCTCAAATTTGTTAACAAACTTATCAAACACCATAGCAGAAAATTTTAGTTTCCCATTTCAATTTGTTATCACTATACAAAAGCAAAGAAAAATAATCATGGCAGCTTCAACTTAGCTACTGGTATTTGGAGTTGTAGTAGTTGAAGTTGATGTAGTGCTATTAACCCAGTCTTGAACGGAGGTGGGAGAAAACACCTGGACATTCTTCAGCAACTCTGCGTCGTTCCTTGAATTCTGATCGTTCTCCAGTGATCTTGCAGTTCTGTTGTTAGTCTTATCGCAGCTGCCGCTTTCGATCCCTTTCAAAACTTCAAGGACTTCTTTGATGGGAGGTCGCATCTCTCTGTCGGCCTGCAAGCACCTGAATGCGAGTTCTGCTACCTGTGTGATCATGCATTTCACTTTCATGTCTGTTGAAAACCCGAGTTCAAGATCAACTAACTGGTCCAACTCATTGTTTTGGATCTTGTTGATCGCCATGCTTGATAGATTTATCTCGTGCCGGTGCCTGCTTATGTCAACTGCAGGTTTAGATGATATAAGCTCAACTAGAACTACTCCGAAGCTGTAGACATCACTCTTGTCTGTGAGTTGGTAACACTGATGGTATTCTGGGTCTAAATAACCTGGCGTGCCCTGTGGCGCCGTAGAGACATGCGTAGCGTCTACAGGGAACAACCTTGATAGCCCAAAATCCCCAACTTTGACATGAAATTCATTGTCAAGGAGGATGTTTGTAGTCTTCACATCTCGATGAATGATTTGTGGCTCAATTGCATGGAGGTATGCCAACGCCCCAGCCGTTTCTATGGCAATGTTCATTCTTATAGGCCATGAGAGTGCATGGTCAGCTGCAAGGGAGCCGTGGAGGTGGTCAGCTACGGTACCATTGGGGACAAATTCGTAGACAAGCAGAAGCTCCCTGCTTTGACGGGCGGAACAGCCATAGAGTGTTACGAGGTTCTGATGCCGGAGACGGGAAAGGATTTCGACTTCGTTCAGGAACTGCTCGAGCCGCTTATAGTTATTCTGGTATAGACGTTTCACTGCCACTGTGCGCCCATCATGGAGCACACCTAAAAGAATTTGGTATGCATTAAAACAGAAGTGAGATTTCATATGAATGTAGTGTAAGAACGGAAAAGGAATACTACGCATTAGCAAGGTGTAGGCATGAATGATACCTTTGTAGACAGTGCCAAAACCGCCATCACCGAGCTCATTGGCATCGCTGAAGCCATCTGTTGCCTCCTTAAGCTCTCTGTATGAGAAGGTCTGCGTTAGAGACAATGCTCCTCCAATTTCTGGGTCTTTCTTGGAGGAATAGTCCAAAGAAGATGCTCGCAAGAGCACTCCAGAAGATGATAGTTGCTGACGCCTTTTCGACTGGTACACAAAGCAGAAGAAGAAAGAAAGTATCAGAAGTCCTCCAGCACCAATACCGATCCCTGTTTCAAAACAATAAACCAACTGATCGTCATCCCCACTGCAGGATAAGGGGGAAAAAAAAAAGTTCTAGAACACATGAAGATGGGGAAGAAATCATGCTGATTACCTAATTGGATACTCCTTCTGGAGGTCTTCCTTTCTGCATCATCAAAAAGAAGAAACAAAAGATGAACTTCGATAAGAAATTAAATAGCTTGTTCAGCGAAGAAAGATGCATGAAAATTGCTCATATCACAACTAGTACAAAACCAAGTATTAGAAACCGATTGTTGGTGTTCACCAAAGAAAAGTTACTTCTACTTGAATGCACCGAAGCAAAACAATTCGTCTAAAAAAACTTAAGAGATGATAAGTCCGTGGGATTCAATCAATACCCAGATGACATGCAGAGCCCCATGGATCGCCATTGACAGTACAGTCATTCCCTATAGCTTGGCAGTTGAAGCATTCTAGTCGCAATTCGAGTTTGTGTGAGAGCCCGGCAGATAACAGTAACAGATTAGTGTTGTTACTGCTATAGGAAAGCTCCCACTGAAACATTGGTGGAGTTTTAGCTAAACAGTTTTGTGGAATTTGATTCTTATCTAATCTCGATGTGTAGTAGAAATCATAATCCTTACAAGGAACTGCGTCATGGAACTGAAGCAAGAATTCATGGTAGAAATCGGACTTGATACTACGACAATCAAAGTAGAACTGCTCAGGGACCAGCATTTCGCTTGCACGACTGAGGTTCAAAATAGTTAAAGGTTGATGAAAATGCAGGAAAAAGCTGCAGCGTAAACCCCAGGAAGTATTGTTGAGTTGCTGATCTTGAACTAAGATGGATTTATCAGAGTATGAAATGTTCTTCAATGTGTACCAGTTGCCTTGGCTGTTGAATTGGATTTCTGGCACATTTCTACGGCAACGGATCAAGTGAGCTTTCATGCAATCGTACATGGTTGTGGATGTATAGAATGGCGGCATGAGTTTAAGACTGAAATTTCCACAAGAAAAAGGAAGAAAATGGGAAGGAGAGCAACAGCAAGCAAATTTGAAAAAGAGAACAGATAGAACGAAGAAGGAAGAACAATAAGGTAGAGAGCTAGCCATATGGATGAATATTGGAGGACTACTACGGAAACTCTACATACCAACTATCAACAAGAGTACGCAGTGGGAAAACGAAGATCACATAATTGCTTCTTGTAATTGATTCAATGACTGTAAATTTGATATTCCCAAGTATGAGAAATCTTTTTAAGAGAAACGAGTGAGTTCTGTAACTCCTATTAATGCATGCAGCAGACTATTGTGGATGACATATTAAAAGAGAATAAAACACCAATAATTGCTTACTGGGTACGTTGTGGTGAAGTCAACAGTGGTCCTAATGGAATTTTTCTTTCAGAACAAGAGACCAAAAAACCAGGCAACTTTCCTGGTTACCAGCAAAGAAACTGAAAACCAAGTCTGGCAATAAGCAAAGAAGTTCTCAACAAAGAAAACAAAGGGAAAAAAAAAAACTTAGTATGATTATTTCTAGTTTGAACAAAGATATGATAGTAGCTTTTGTATCTCCTTCTGAAGAATTAAGTGGTAGATAATAATGAAGGTAGCTATCAGTCAAAGTCAACTTGCTTGAGTCTCTAGCACACTAAAGATAAGTCACCATACATATCACTATCTAATGCAGAAAAACATTGTTCTTAATTTAATTCAAGTATGAACATGTGACTTGCTCGAAGATTATGACAGACATTTTACACAAATAAATAATAGGTGATTTGGATCTAATCTCAGATGTAGCTTTCATGACCCCAAGGAAAAGTTAACACATATGTATAGCATAACATACAGCTGACACAGGAAGCATAAGATAAGATTAGGAAAATTTCGATGCAATGATATAATTGATTCTATAAAACAATTTGAGACAATGATTGTCAGCATCCCTAGATATTGAAACAAGAGATTGCAGAGTAGTTTTATCTGCAAGAGAAATGAGAAGGTAACGTTTATATGGGAACCAAAATAAAGACCGTATAATATATTTCCTTGAGTTTTGTCAGGTTTGACAAGTGAACCGAGGAGAGGAAGTTCTGATGCAGCATTAACGAGTTACAAGAATCTATTAAGAACTTGCAGTATGTTAGAAAAAGAAGTCACAAGTAGTAAGTCAATGCGAATTAACCAAATACCCAGAAATACTGAAAGTAGAGTAGCTTTGAGTTTTATGAGAAATTTGACTGGAACAACCCTAATAGTTATGCACTAAATGTTCGGGATTGCTTTTAAAAATGAAATTTTTTAGAACGAAAAATATTTTAAAAATTTTTGAAGAACGAATTCTATTTTTATCTAAAAGTATAATAAAAATAAATAATAATAAGATCTTACGACATCAAATTTTTATGTATTTTTAAAATTTTAAAAAATATGTAAAAAATTTATTGAAAAACATAAAATAAAAAGTTGAAATAAAAAGTGCTTAATAGCCACTACCAAATGAGCTCTAAATTTCTTGCATGCAGTAAATCCAGTAACATATTATTCAAAGAATAATTTCTCCGATGCAATTGAAGTAAGTGAGATTAATTGAAGTTGAGAAAACATTCTGAATGGTGAAAACGAGAGGGGGAAAAAACATGAAATGCTGTTTATAAATGTCAGTGTAGTAAGTCAAGGAAGATGGCGTGTAAGTTTACCTCAACTACTGCGTTCATATAAAACATCTGTTGTATCAGCATGGTTGTTCTAACAACAAATATTTCCAAGTCCTAACAGATTGAGTGTACTTTTCATTTTTTTCCCCTCAAGGGAAAAGGGGTCAAGGTCCGTAGATTTTGCCTGGTGAAGGAGACATCCGATGCAGTAGGCATTGGTAAGAGACTTTAAGGAGCACTTGTTCCATAAAAGTTTCAAAACTGATATCTACAACAACTGTAAATGTTCTTGAAATGGAATCTACGGGAACTATAGATGAAGATTTTGCATATAACAACAAAAAGCACAATGTTTCGAAAATAGACCACTAGCAGATTCTCATTATTGAAATTATGGTGTACTGTTGAAAGACCTTTCTTCGTGCTCCTTTGGTTGAAAAGTTCAGGGATAAGATGCATTTTATCATTAGATATCCGGCATATAAGATGAAAAGGTTCTCTGAACTCCATGAAACTGCAGCCCATTTCGAACAAAGGATGATAAGTTGTGTGGCAGTCACTAGGAATATTTTACAGCTTTCTTTTATTTGATAGATATGAATACACATTGTCCCCGGCCATGAACTGAATGGTATAACTCACTGAGGTGTCCCAACAGAAACTGTAGTTATTTGGTTGCATTTGAAGAAGGAACCGTGATGAAGAGAATGATCAAAGTGAATGATAGGTGGATTACTGAAAGTTATAGAAAACAAAATTGTTCGATCCATTCAAGCGTTCGCTGAGTGGGATGATCTCAAAGTATGAGAATATTTTCAGGATAGATGGTTTTATGATCGAATATGCATAATCAAACTTGTTGAATTAGATTACTCGAAGATGACAGAACAAATGATCTTGAAGACATCATTGTTGGAATGTTCACAGAAACTAATGGAAATTTGAGGGCCACAGAATATAGGTAATGGTTGATATTCGCTTGTTACATAAGAAGATTGAAACAATGACGGATAAGGAACAACGAAAGAAAAGGAGACAAACATGAGATTTGAACAAGGTGTTGAACTCCGATGTTCTACAGAGAAAGCCACAAGCACTTATATCCCTTCATGGATAAACATTTAGACACAATTAGAGTGTACTCTTTTATCTAGAAAGTGACTTTCTTCTGCAAAAAAGCCACTTCCGGATGACTTCCTATAGTCTTTCATAATAAGTTACTTCTTATACTCACTTCTCAAAAAAGTCACTTTACAGAAAGCCACTTCCTCTTAAGAGAACACACCATCACTCTACAATTGAACTGGACGAAGATTTTTACAATAGCTTAGAAAAGAAGGTGGAGTGAATTATGAAAGAGTTGTCAATTCCCTCACATAATTTTTACACCTTTTGCATTCTCTTTCTCAATTTTGTTGCATTTTATTATCTCCGAGAAGTAGGCAAATAATGAAAAGAGTGCACCAAAAGGGGAGTAAGCGGTATGAAAGAAAGACAGCTATTGAAGAAGTTATCTAAATTATTAAAGAACAGAAGCCCCGGACTTAAAGAATCAAAATTACATTTGAAGGCATAACCTTCACTAGTTTACATTATGAGCAATGAGTTAAGATCTTCAGGTTCTCATACCTACCTATTTATGCTTATGTTTCTGACAAGGTCAGCAACAAGTGGTGGTGAAACTTGATGGTAGAACTAGGCCTGTCTTAATCTTAGTTTCTAGCATACCATTACATATATTCAACTGAACCAGAAAACCATCGCTCACCAGAAAACCAGTCTATCTGCCTATATCATTGTATACCGGCAATTTTCTAGTCTCAAGTCTTCTATTCTTGTGATAAAACTCCTTGGAGGAGCACAACTAATGTCGTGGAAGTTATACACATCACTATAAGTTAAAGTCTTCTAGCTTTGATCTCTAGCACCAAGTCTCTCTACATGTCATTCTCGGAAATTAGTATCGATATCCTATTTGATTTAGTATGAACATGCCACTTGCTTGAACATCAGATACACATTATTATCATTACTAAAATGATAGGTTGTTTGCATCTTCTCATAAAGAGTTACTAAGAAAAACCTAGGTTTCACAAGTAAAATCCTACTATTAGCTCGCAGTTTGCCAGAAGCAATACATTTGTCTCTGTTAAAGCGAAAAAGTGTAGCTAGAGAAAAGCTCTGAATAGTAAAAAGATGAAAATTGGAATGATTGTAAAGAATGGAGTAGATACCAAGAAGCTTCTATCTCCTTGCATTGAAACGAATGTGACATTTAGAATATACCTTGACCATAGTGAGATGAACCTCCTCCGTTAGCATTATGGAAGATACAGCCTTGCACAGGATATACAAGAAGAGTAACTAGCATAAAGTAGCAAGGTCTCAGCATGCTCACCAACCGCCAGGGTCCATAAGAATGAAAAAGGATTTCTAGTAAAGCAAAATGGAGGAAGACTTTTGCTTTCATTCCCGTGTAATGTATATGAAGACATGTTAGCTTTGCCAAACATCAAAAGATTTTTCTCACTGTAGGCGTCATAGGAAAAATTGTCTAATTGCTTTTGCACTTGAAGAAGCAACTGAAATAATGGGACAGTGAAGTTAATGGCATGGGGATGAGAAAAATTGTAGAAGAAATAGTAGTTTGATCTGTTGAAGAAATCAGATGGATTGATATCTTCAAGTTGGATCATACTTCAAGGATATGATATTTTTCGGATAGCATAAAACTGTCTTTTTCTTGGAGAATTCAATCATCAGTGTTGAGCCATTCTTGCAACAGAGTTTGTAGTCTCCTTTGCAGGATTTCTGCACAAGAGCGAAATATGGAGGAATTTCAAATTGCCCGCAAGGAGGAAACGGCGGACAAGTTATGCAAGGAAGAGATACAAGAGAAGCAAAAAGAAAAAAACTGAAGGACATAATCATTTCAAGTATATTCCAGTCTCTTTAATAGACAGATAATATTGTGCAAGTTTATAATAATCAGAACTGACGGCAAGCTCTTGTTCTCAAAGAAAAAAGTAAGAAAGACTGAAGAGTTCCTTTATGCCAAAACCAATGTTGTCCTGAGCATTGACCAGATAGTGATTGATGGTCTTTTGAGAATTACATTGGGCTTAAAAACAAGAAAAATGAAGGAAATAAATAAAGTATAGGGGGAAATTTTTCATCAAATTGTCAGTCTTGTGGAATTTTCAAGTCACAAGGCGGCTAAGGATTCAGAAGTACTTCAGGTACCCACTCATTCAAGTTTTCCAGGAAAATATCAGCAATGGATGTGTGGTGAAGGTCATTGATGTTGTTATCGACCGATTTGGATAAACTTGGTGACTATCTCAAGGCAGAATTAACTGCAAGCTACCTATCATTCTTAATCTCGGGTGATGATTGATGTTGTAACCTATTTATCCTGTCGGTGAAACAACTAACGATCTTATAGATGAAGAGAAAATGAAGTCTTGCAGAAGAATGACAATACTTGAGTAATGTTAAGGAGCTAAAACTACAAGGCATGACACACAAGGAAATCTTGGTGATTGAAACTGTGAGAACCTGCTGATATACCCTCTACTCATTCCTGTGGGTGAAAACGTTTTGAGACAAGATGCATGTTATCAGGGAACACAGCAGATAGTATTGTCAGGATCTCCACAAAATTGCATTTTCCATCGAAACACAGGTTACGGTATGAGGCAGTGAATAGGAATCTGTGAGAGCTTTTTGTTATCTGATATAACATGAGCAGAATGCTAACATTGTAATCGCAGCCATAAACTGAATGGTATAACTCACTAATTGTGTCACTAGAGAATTTACTGAAATTTTGTGTACAGTTGAAGAAGGAAGCACAATTAAGATGATGATTAAAGCGAACAGTAGTCAGTGAAACGATAGAGGAATCTGTTATTCGATCAATCGAAGCGATTGTTGAGTACAAGATCTTGAAGTGCAATAGTATTTTCAGGATAGTTGAGTTCTATGATTGCATATGCATGATCAGGACTGTTGAACTGAATTACTGGCACGCAATTAGAACAACTGGTCTTATAAGACACCTTTGAGGGATTGCTTGTAGAAAGAGACAGGAATTTGAAGGCCACGACATGTAGTTAATGGAGGAGGAGGTTTTCATGAAATGAGAGGCAAATGAGAAGGGCATAGATGAAAAAGTTCAAAACAGAAGGTGACAAACATGAGTTGAACATGTTGCTGAACTCCGATGCTCTACTAAACTGAGACATAAGCACCTAGAGCACTTCTTCATGCATAACCATTTAGAGACTCGAGAATTGACTTGGACAAAGACTTCGTTATCATGAAATAAGTTGCCAATTCCCTGGCACTAAGTTCTACACCTTTTTAGCCTCGTTTTCCTGATCTTCTAGCTTTTATACTCTTCACGGGAAGTAGGTAGCAGAGAAATAAAAAGTATTGCATACCCATAACTGGCTAATAAAGTGGTATAAAAGCAATATGATGAATAATTTCTATAAACAAAGAAGAGCAGAACTCCAGAGGAAAACTATAATCAAAGGCAAAGACTTCCCCAGTTTGCCTTATGCAGGGTCAAGTAAAAAGCATTAGGAATCCATCTCTTCTTATAAGTTTTGAACAAAATATAAACTTCAAGCATCTAGAACCACTACCTTTATCTAAACTATAAAGCCAAACATAATCGCGACCTTAGGCATCACAGAAACGGCTGAAAATTAGTTCGAGTCTACCTATCAGCAAAGTATAGGAAAAGCTAATAGAAGATGCAATGCTTACTATGGTAGTAAGTCTGCAGATTTCTCCTACTATCCTAGCTTTCTTATCGTTCACATAAAACAGAAATCAATAGGGGAAAGCATAATAAAGATTGAGGAACTCACTGCAAGATCCTCGATGATCCCTATCACGACAAAGGCAAGCAAATGAAGCCCAAGAACTACTGTATCCGCACTGTCCACCACTTGCGCTGCACTCGGAGCAATCCGTCACATTCCACTCAAGTAGAAAACCATTACGCAACAGATCCCGGTAATTACTGGTATCTTTGCCTGTGTTGTTGTATACTGGCATGGTTACCAAATTTTTGCAATAACGTTCTAGTCCCAAACCTTCCTTACTCGCAACAAAAGTCTTCGGAGAAGCACAAGTAATGTTATACGAGCTTCTTTGCTGTGCAGTGGAACAATTAGAGTAGAAGTACAGTTTCTTATTGGCTGTACTAATGTTGAATTGTGTAGCTGCAAAGGAAGGGCTCGAATAAGGAACCGAGCAATTAGTTTCCCAGAATTTGGTATCAGAAACCAAAACAGAGGTGTTATCATAGAAGATTTTAAGGACGCGATACTTCTTATTAGCAATCATGAGAAAAGTATTGGAGTGGTTATCACAGAAGAGTTTCATTCCTGGGTAGCCACAGTTGTTTTCTTGTTTTCCATCGAGCCAGAAAGGGTATCTTATCTCTAGAACTCTATCACAGCTAGCAGGAGAGCAGTCTGCAGAGGATTGCTGAGCTACAGCAGAGCCCATCAAAGTGTAAAGAATAAAGAACAGGGTTTTGGTAAACCCTATTGATATTGGTAGGATATGTTGAATCATTTCAGAATATCAATGAAAACAAATGAAGGAAAAGAAGTTCAATGAAAGCTCGAATCGTCGAAGATGGTTAGTAGACATCAACAGGGAAGATGATTGTTGTCCATGTCAATTAAACAACAAAGAACAAGAACAATAGAAATAAAACTAGAATAGTATAGGCCCTGTAGAGTGAATTACAAAATTATAAAACAGAAACTTCTTGATTGCAGAGAATGGTAGAAAACAGCAACAAAGAAACGAAGGTTGGGTTGATGCCAAATGAGTTGAAGAAGAAGAAGAACGGTATGGTTGGTGATGTCAAATGAAAACAAGTCATACACTTTGACTCTTAAACAAACTTTGAATCATTGCCATGTTCATAGTTCATTTATATCAAGAACAAACAAATTTGAGAAGATGCGATTAGATTAATGATACAAGGAACCCAAGAAGAACAGAACTGTTTTAAGATGAAGATTTTAGAGAGAAAGACGAGGGTGATAGCTTGCAGGATGAAATAGTAATAATAAATTCAAGCAGAGAAAAAAGAAAAAGAGGCGGCTAAGCTAGTGCTTAATTTGACTCTCATTTATTAGTTTCTGTTGTGCCATAGTGGACTATGGTTTCTCACTTTCATGGCATTCATGCGTTCCTCTAAAACTCAGGATACCAACTTGGGTTCTCCGTAAAGAAAGGTAGCCAACCTGTTCGATAAGATTTGGTCGATCTTAATAGTTGCTCATTCTGATTTTGGACCAGAAGAGGTCTTTGAAATCATCCTCTTTTTGATTAAGTTGTTTTAGTGGATGAACCAAAATGGTTGATCATTGAATGACTGAAAGTAATGATTTGACATATCTTATTTTATCTAACTTAGAATGATATTTGAAAATAACTTTTAACTCTTTTTATTTTAATTTTTACATAAATTATTTACTGTATTGTATAGAATTTTAAAAATTATTTAAAAAATAAAAAATTTTACGTAATAAAATTTTTTATTTTATTAATTATTTTTATAAAAAAATTTTAAAACTGTTAAGAAAATCTCTTTTATAAAAGTACTTTTAAATTTGACACTTGTTTTAATTTCATCTTACTTATTCTGAATTTAAAATTATTTTTATATTTTAATTTAATTCAAACTCATTAAACTATTTCTAATTTTTTATAATAAATTCAGTTTTACGGGAACTTATTTTTTATAACCGATATAACTTTCTAAGCAAAAAGGCCAAACGAGTTGTGCGAGACCATACTTTAAGTAGCAGAAGTTTGAATTCATATCAAATACGAGACTTATTGAATAAATGGATGACGGTTTTCAAAAGTCAGATAAATAATATGTCATTGACCCAAAGATTACCATAATTTTGCCATCGAAAAACGTGCTAAGAGTTGATTATCTACTTGCATAAGAAGAGGGTTACTGTCGAAAAAGCTGACTTGATGAAATGTGATTGACAAATCAATAGAGATTGAAAATGAATACTGGATAGTAGTCTTTGATAAGCATCGAGTTTGCCGACAAATTAACAGAGACCACACTTGTAGATGACGTTGAATGCTTATAGATTAGGATGGTTTTGGAATACTTATTAAAATAATACTAAATAATAATAAATTTTATTAATATTTTTATATTTTTTAAAATTATATATATTTAGAATATTACAAAAATATTTATTTATTGAAAATGCAAAAAAAATTTTAAAATAAAATGCTCTCCAAACTCAATGCGGAACGAGCTTTTAAGTGCCTATAACCACAAGACTACCTACAGATACTTTTACTCGATGGACCAACTAATAATAATGCGTGCAATCAACTTAAACAATTACACACAGAATGAACTAGAGAACGTTCAGCTCAATGAGACATTGACATACACTAAACCGCACTGCGATTAATTTGTAGCAAAACTGTTTTAATTTGCAAATTTCATGAGTATAAGAAAGTTTCCTACATGTAATGAGCTAAGAATGGTGCATACCTGGAGAACAAGTTCCAAGAGTGTTTAATCCAGAAGAGCAATAGCATATCCGATCATTACCAGGAGACGCTGAATTGTAACCACAAATGCCTCCTGAAAGCGTGCAGTTGCTACACCATCCTTTCCCAGCTTGCCATTTCAACGAAAAACCCCTGCGTGCATGGCTTCTACCAACTTTCCATTCCTCAGCTCTTCCTCTGTAGTCATATCCATCGGACGAACAGACGTAGAACTGCACTCCGCCGGCGCATCGGTACTCGTATTCCCGATCTTAATGTAAGATTTCCTAGTACCGTTTTCATTGCCCTCGCAGTAGTTAGTAATCGGATAAATGGATTTGCTCGAGCTCAGTCTAGTGCAGTTGACGTACACTGTCAGATTAAGATCCCGTTCCGAGACTCTATACAACGAAGAATCTATACTGACATTCGACCATAGGACACTGCACAACTTATCTTCACGCTCGAGATCTTCTTCAACTAAACTGATGATATGGTTCGCGTAATCGATACTAAGAACCTGGTACGCGTTACCCACAGAGATTTGAGTAGTGACCTTTGAAGTTTCGTTGTTGCAATCAAGGAAGTAGCCTGGGTAGCCGCAGTAATCCGGCCAGCCTTCTGTATGGAAGGGGTAACCGATGAGAAAACTGGTGTTTCCGCAGTTGTACGTCTTCGGCTGGCATTTTTTGTAACGCGAAGACGCGTCGTCGCCGGAGACGATGATTGGTATACATGAGATGCTGATGACAAGAAGAAGAAGGATGGTTTTGAATTTGGAAACTATCATTTGTGAAGAAGAATCAAATGAAGTGGTGGAACATGAAGTTGTATATACTATTATGTTATTAGCAATTTGTTGAATCTGGTAATGATAAACAGTGAATTAATTGACTATTCAAATTTGTCTGCAAATTTTCTTTATGAAATAGAAGTCAACAAACAGACAGGGATTGGTGGGTGGGTTGGATGCTGAAATTTTTTAATGAGTTTTGGTTTTGGTATTTTGTTTACTGAAGTCAATGCATGTATTTGAATGATAAATGCAATAAAAAAGAAGGAATGAACAAGTTGATAGGGTTGATCATGGAAGAAAAAATTTGATAGGAAAAAACTGATCGACTTCAACAGAGAAAACGTATTTCATTTTTTATGTAGTTTAAGAAAGAATAAAGAAATATATATGCTTTTCTATAATTTATCTAACACAAGGTTGTCATTCCAAACTAACTTGCTAATGCGGTAGTCAAACTTTTATATGCCATGGAAAGTGCGGAAGCTATTATTAAAAACTTTTCGTGATTCTTTTCTGATTAAGAATATAATAAAGAGAACTATAAACTAAATATTTTGAATTAATTCTATAAAACCTTCACGTAATCCACAATATTATTAATATATTTTAAAACTAGTGTACAAAATAAGTTGTTGACTCTTTCGAACGATTTACTACTAAACAATAAGACGACACTATTCATACCTTTAAAAAAATTCCAATTCACTTACATATACTACTGCATTTAGGAAACAATTATAAATGCTTAAAATAAAATTCAACTGGAGGCTTAATTCTTTGCTCAATGCTTAATATCATCTTCTTTCAAACTTATGTAATGTGATTATAAATTGTTGTTGGTTTAATGTGTGTAGAGGATGTTTATTGAAGAAGAGCTTTTAAAAAAAAAGAGTATTTTAGAAATTTTAAAAAATAAGTTCTTTTTTGTTTACTTCAAAAAAAAAATAAAAATAACTAATAAAGATATTTCACGACGTAGAATTTTTCTGTACTTTTAAAATTTTTTAAAAAAATTTTGTAAAATATTTTAGAAGCTTTAGTAGAAAACGTAAAATGTAAAATTGGGAGGAGAAAAGCTCCCCCAAACATGAGTTTGATTTAAAGTTTGGCAATATATTTTGTGTTGCTTCTCATTTCAAAATAATTTCATATTTTCTAATAAACCTTCTACAGTATTTTTAAAAATTGTTTTAGAAATTTGAGAAAAATCTCATAAATTATATGTCATGAAATCTTTATATGCATAATTATTATTATTTATTTAATAAACAAAGTCAAACTTATTTTCTCAAAGTCTCAAAATAAGCTCTATTAAACAAAAAACTTTTTATTTTTAACCATTCACAAACGTCTCCAAAGGAGATCTTCCAGTGATGTAATAGAAGTGAATTGCTACAACATATTATTAGGAAGATAATAGATGTACTGAGCAATACTTGGCATCTATAATTTTCCTCTCCTTCGAGGGTCTTCTATATAAAATTGTTATTGAGTTTGTAATGTTAATATTATGACAGTATTTAGCCGATTAGTTGATTATTTATTAGTTGCATAAAGAGGGGTCGACTTTATCCATTAGCACTTGTGGAGAGTCATCATCTCGATGTTATGTAAGTTTAACTTAGATCATTGTTCTCTTGGAAGAAGTTTGGCTCAAACTGCTCCTGTGTTTGAGCTGAATTTAGTTGTTTATGCTAAAACTCCTTTCGCTTCTCTGCTTGTTTTGAGTCCATTCCCCTAATTATAAGAACACTTTTTCATTTTGCAAATAAAATTTAAAGTAAAATATCTTTTAACCAAATAAAACTTTCTTTTCCACTACTTAATAGCAAATGTACTTAAGGTTGAAAGCTAATTTTCAAATCAATGTGTGGGTTGGGTATGCGAGCTATGTTTAATAGTTAGAGAGACTTATTATATTAAGATAGATGAAGAAAATAAGATTATAAAAGATTTGTATCTAATCAACAACAAATGACAGTCAATAAGTTCATACTATCCATAGATAAGTTGCAATTCGGTAGATTTGTGCTCACATATCTTTATCGCATCTTACGTAATCAATCTTATGATTAAACATAGTTGTTATTCATGAGGTTGCATAACTAAATAATAAACACATTAAATATGCACCTTATGAATTATTTGAAAAGCCTGACTATTTGTTGTCAATTACTAAGTTCCAATACCTTTTCCCACTTTTATTTATTTATTTGTTATTTAGGTTTTAAAGAATAAGCAAGCGTCATTTTGGAACCATTGTACGTATGCCTCTTATTGATGTTTAAATTTTTTAGACTATCGTTTGATTTTCAAAATTTTTTCACATGAAGTATCCAATGACATTTAAGACTTTAACCTCAATAGTAGCAACACAAGTTCTTCTCCCCAAAAAGTTGTGTACAAAAATTCTAAAACTACACAGTCTAAGAGCATATAAACAATATTAAGCGTGTGTTCTTTTACTAAAAAGTGAGTTGTTGAAGAATAAGTTATGTAAATAGTATCGTTGAAAGTAAGTTTAGTTTTTACGTTCTTTGTAGTTAGTGAGTTGAAAGGAGGTAAAAGTGACTTCTTGTATTCTTTTGTGTTTTTTATATGAAAGTGAAAAATTGAAAGTCAGTGTATATTTACAACTATATAACTATGCAATATAATATATGTACAATCTTCATTATAACAATATATAAACATTACACTAATATTTCACCTATGAAATATGTTACAAGTTTTATTATAAAAATATCTATATATACTTATATTACGTAGATTATAAAAATATAGTACAATTTTTATTGCATAATAAATGATAATTTGTTCTTTTTTTTTGTTTTCAAGAGACGAAATTGAGCCAAGATTTTATATTCACCACTATATCACATCGATTTAATTCACATATATTTCACAATATATTGCATTATACAAATACGATACATAAATATATATAACTGCACGTATATTTCACAACTACAATAATATAACTACAATTTTTATTACACGATATCTACATAAATATATACATACATTACACAAATATTGTAAAATTATATAGTTATGTTAGAATCCATCGTACGTATCCAAAATATAATTTCAAATAAATAATCAACTGCTAAGGATACCAATTAGCAGCTTCAAAATATAATTTTAAAATACATAATCAACTGCTATTGATACCAGTTAGCAAATCTAAGACATACCTTTTAGCTGGATAATAAACTTCTAATGATGTCACTTAGTAGTCATTTGCGTGCACTAACATCCACCGCTTTCTAGCAACATCAGTTTTCATAAGAAACCCTTGAGCTTTTCTTGCATTGAGCATTAACGTGTCAAAGACATGATCAATCTGTTCATCTGAAGAATCATCATATAAAGCTTGAAAGGCTTCAAAGAGTTTAGTGGCATAACCACCGATGATTTCGATAGTAATCAATGTAAGTTTTCTACTCTAACTTCACACCAAACATCATAAGTAGCAATGAACTTTCTGCTTAAAACTCTATAAATTCGTGACTTCAGTAGTGTTATGAATCTTCAATAGGCAACATCCTCCTCTTAGTACTGAAGCCCAACAATCTCCATAAAATCTCATAAATTTTTGAAAAGGCAACTACATCTAACTTAGTATATTGCTACATTATCCAGTGAACCAAATCAAATAGGTAAAACAGTTAGTCCATTTAATTGAGTCCAAAATTAAGACAAGCAAAAATCTGAAAAAGAACTGCTTAGCCAAAAACTTCAGAAAAAAATACATATATAATTAAATCAGAAACAAGTACATAAGCAAAGCATCATTAGTAGCGGCAACTCATTTTCATACTTGAAACTTGAGAGCATCAAAGAACGAAAAACTCAACCAAAGCTCATGGAATCTTCAAAATTTACCAAATTATAATAAGATATCTACAACTACAACTGGAGAATTAATCGATTGAATAGATATAAATAAAGAAAGAAGCATCGCAAGATGGTGATGATGGTTGTTTTATAGATCTTTAACTACAAAGAGAGAGAAAAATCTGAGAAATTTGTTCTATAGAAATTAATTGCTTGATGTTAAATAGTGGACAATAAAGCTAACGAGATGTTAACCTCTACCGATATTATAGTAACTAAAAAATCAAAATAGGTATTCAAAGATAAAGATTGATATATAAATAAATAAGACACCAACTCTTACTCTACCCGCAGAAAAATGGCACCAGCTATATCATACAAAAAATAATACAAGAGACATCATATTTGCTTTCAGAAAACTCACAATAAATTTCTCGGATCCATCCAAATCTAATCGTAAACTCTATGTTTCAAGTTTCAACATAAATCTGCCAAGATTATGAACGAAAATGAACAAAAAAATTCATAAAAAGTTCAAATTTTTTAGATCCATTTAGATCCTTCCGCAAACTCTGTGTTTCAATACTAAGATCAATAACGAAATCAACAAAAAAATTATAAAAAGTTCAAAATATTTAGATCCATCTGTAAATTTTGTGTTTCAACACAGAACCGTCATAGTCAAAAACAAAAATCAATAGAAAATTCATTAAAAGTTCAAAATATTCAAATCCATTTAGATCCGTCCACAAACACTATGTTGTATCACATATTCATCAAGATTAAGAACAAATATCAACAGAAATTTCGAACAAAGCTCACATTTTCTAGATCTATACCTTTTGAGTGTGATTTTGGTAGAAAAATGCATAGATGTTGGCACCAGAGAGAGCTTAATCGCATTTGCAGTAGCGATGAAAGAGGAAATTATGTGGAGGTGATATCAGGCTTCAAGATGTGCATTGGAAAAAGGTTAAAAAATAGAGTGAGACATTTCTAGTGGATAAAAGTGGGGTATAAATGAAGTGTTTTATAAATATAAGTCATAATTACTGAAATAAATTTAATAACCAAAAAAACACAGAAAGTGTATCGATAAAACACTTTCTGGTGGAAGAAAGTGACTTACAACTTAAAAGAACACACCCTAGTCATGAGAAAGAGTTCAATTCATCGACTATTGATAAGAGCGAAACTAGCACGTCTAATTAGATATGTTAGTAGTCCAACCAATACAGATTTGAAATAGAAATTACATTCACCAGGCATATAGCCATTATAATCAAATAGATCATAAGATAGCTCCTCATTGTTAATAGTAAAACAAGATCGAGAAAAGATAAAGATGTTAAAATGATGAAACACATATCTACGTGTTATGTCATGGGATGTTCGTTATAGCATTTCTTCTTACCCATTTATGTTGGTAATGTACCTTATGTAGAATTTTCTATAGGAATCTGGAAGATTATACAATAATATAAAGTGTTACAAAATATTTTTAAAGACAATATGTAGAGTAATCGAGAGTATTTTAGAATAGTTTACAGAAAAAAGGACACTAAAAGGTTTTAGGTTTTACAAATCAATAACACCTTATAAAGTTGCAAGGAATTGCAATATCCACTATACCATTTCTTCCGTTTATTAGAAAAGTAGAAGGCTATAAATAGGAAGGGAAGACCCATTTGTTATCATTCTTCAAGTATTATAAAAATCCTTAAAAGTTTGTAAAAGTTCTTTGATTCCAAACTTCTTTCAAGTGTTACCCCATATTTTCATTAGTTCCCCCTACCCTATAGAAGTCCCTTCGCTATCTTGATAGCTAGATCAAAGTTAACTTTGACGAAGTAGCATAGAGTTGTGAGTAACTGTTGTACAGGTAGAAAAGATATGCCCGTGACAATTAGAATTTGGAAGCGAGCATTGCTCCTACATATGCTATTTGAAATCCAAATATGTATTTAGACAAGATATATAGCCATGATAATCAAACATATCATAAGTTAGTTCTTCATATCAATAGTATCCTAAATAAGACTCAGAAAAGATAAACTCTGTCAAAATGCCGAAATATTTATGTACTGGGAATATAGTGGTGACCTTACTTTTGTCTGAAGATTAACGGAACGTTTGGGAATGCTTAAACTAAGAAGCTTTCTCCCAAAAAGAGCTTATTTTGATACTTCTTGAAAAACAAATTTGTACTTTTTCTCATATATCTATATACGCAAGATATAATCATATATCACTCTTAAAAGCACATATGCACACATACCGACTAAAAGTGGTACGAGATTTTCAAATTTAATTTTCACAATCAGATAAATCAGAATACGAATGACCTACAATGGAACTCTTAATCAAGATGCTACAATAAGTAAAAATTGACAATGTATGTATGTATGTATGTATATATATATATATATATATATGTATGTATATATATATATGTAGGGATGGGATATGTGCACATCCCATCCCTTTATACACATGAATTACTGTAGGCACAGAGTATTGAACGAACGGTTGTGATGATTTGTCTTATGTTTTCAACGGTGCAGATGAACCAGCGAGAAGATAAGGTACGCGCACAGCCGTAGGGTTTCATTTGTGCACCGCGCTCATTTCTTTTCCTCTCTCTGCAGCGGCGCGATTTTGCCGTTCCTTGGCTCGATTTCTTTTCCCCTCTCTGAATCGAGTTCTTCTTGGCTCGATTTTGCCATTCCGGTCTTTGTTCGGCTTTTGATCAAGGGCTCGCTCGATTTCGTCCGACTCGATTCCGTCTCTCGGCTTCGAAATGAGCAAAATTGAGTTCTCGACGCTCGATTACGGCTCGATTTCGTCTCTCGGTGTCCATTTCGGCTGTCGATCGAGATCTGGGCTCAGTTTCGTTGCCGGTTTCGACTCCGGCCGACTTTGGCTCCGGCTTCGAAACGAGCAAATCGAGTTCTCCTCGCTCGGTTACGGCTCGAATCGGCTTCCGGTGTCCATTTTCGGCTTGGCTTTCTCTTCGGCTTCGACTTTTTATTTTTTTATTTTTTATTTTAATTTTTTATGATTTGTTTTAATTTCCGATGATTCTTTTTTTATTTTACCGATTTAATTTTCGATGATTTGATTTATACGGTGTATTGGTTTTGATTTATACGGTGTATTAATTTTGATTTATACGGTGTATTGGTTTTGATTATACGGTGTATTAATTTTGATTTATACGGTGTATTAGATTTGATTTATACGGTGTATTGGATTTGATTTATAATGCGGTGGATAGTTGGCTCGGAAATATGTTGAATGAATGCATGGGTTGCCAAGATTGGGACGGGATGTTGGTTTGCTGTATCACAGCCGTTGTGAAAATCTTCGATACGAGGCAATGATGGAGTTGCTTATAATTCCGCACTACCTATTTGGAGCACACAGCAAGGCAGCTAGGATGGCCATGCATGGCAACCGCTGCAGCTGTGCCTCTATAACAGGCAGTGCGGAGAGAGAGACAACCATGGATTGTTTCCAAACAGTCCTGGACAAAGGTTGTACCTTGTTTCTCAGTGCCTGACTTAAAAGCATGACTCTGAGCCTCATTCCTTCTTCCTCTTCATTGCTGCTTTGTTGTTGATGAATGTATGCTGGAAATCTCGATCATGTGATCGCCTTAGATTGTGAAACATGGAAATGTAATTTTAATTCTTCCTCTGTTGTAATCTTCTTAATGTAATTCTCTCGTCAGAATAGCTTGTAATTTCTCTGCTGTGATTCTTTTATAAGAATGCTTTTATGTAATTCGATTCAAAGCTGTGAATGAAATTTTTAAGAACTTGCAGAAATAATATTACATTATTATCAGCAAACTTCAAAAAAAAACTTCAAAATAATAAAGTCAAACAAAATGCCATTATTATAAAATTAATTGAAATATATTAAAAAAATTCAAACAAAATTAAATCAAACGTCACATGCTCGCTGCATGTATTTTAATCACACAGCATCCTGCGTTTAATCACAACGCCATGCAACACCATTCCCTGCGCGATAAACACATCTCTAACAATAAATGCTACTTACACGCTTAATTACAACATTTAATCGCTCGTTATTAAATAATAGCTACAGTATTCACCTACTTTTTTTCCCGCGCTGTTTCTTTCTCCGTTCTGTTCGAGCGCGTATTTCATTCTTTACTGTTTTATTTCGTTCTTCTTTCCTTGTTTCTAATATGTTTAGATAAATCTCAAATATATATACATCTGTGTGATTTTTATTCTCGTCTACAAACAAGCACAGATACTGGGCTCTTCTTTTTTCTACATGAATCCAGACATTCTGTATAGCGAACAGCCAAGCCATAGTGGCTCTGTTTCTCTCCAGCGTTCTGTTTCTCGCCCGAGCTCTGTTTCTCTACGGCTCTGTTTCTCTCCCTATGTCTCTCTATTTTTTTTAATTTTATTTTAAAAACAAGTAATGGTATAAGTAATAAGCAATAAGAAAATGATGTTATAATAAAAAAAATACAAACATAAAAGTAAGTTATATATTAGAACATAACCTTTATAATTTTTACAGTTGAACAAAATCATAATTTACACTTAGATAGCTATACAGAATTTACAAACTACAGTCATCCAGCTTCATAAATCAATCTCAAAATCATCACCTATTGATAATTCTTCATCACTGCCGTTATGTATACTTTCATTTTCATCACTGTATTTGTCTTCGTCGGTATCTTCATCAATAACTGCCAAGTACAAAATTTTAACAAAAGTTAACACTAATTTTAATTTGAAAACATAGTAAATTAGGACAAGAAAATTAAGTAGCAATTACACTTACTTATCTTCTTCTTTCGATTTGAATTTTCAGGACAATTTCGTTTGTCGTGTTTAACACCAATCTTGTTACAACAAGCACATCTCCTATATATTTTAGCTTTGGCTCTTGCAACAGATTTTTCCAAACCACATTTTATTCTACTACTACTGACAGAAGCTTTTATTTCTTTTTTCCTTCCCTTGGTCTGTGAAATATTTGGATTCAATAGTAGAACTTGAGACGCATTGACATCAACTTGAGAGCTCTCATTACCAGTGTATGAACTGAATTTTGAGCTATCATTGGTCTTCTTTACTTCATTGATTTGCAATGACAATTTTTGTAATGTTTGCAACATCAACTGAAAAGTCTCGTCTGTTTCACCTGCATCATAGGACAACTGGCTAGAAATCTTCAAAAGTTGGGTAGTTCTCAGTAGGTCAGAATTTGCATGCCCTCGTACTGCTTCACCATCGTACTGAGTTCTATATTTGTTAGCTCGTTTCATCCACCTCTTAAGAATGAAGTTATCAGGTATTTCCATATCACGGGACTGAAAAACTTTTAAAAGATATCCACAGGGAATTCCTACAAACTCAAACAATTTACATTCACAACAACCTTCCTTCGTGGCATGGTTGAATTTAACCTTCCACGTACGATTGTCACCAAGCAACCGAGATTTATATATGTACGTCGTGAAGCCATCACTATTCTTTTCATCGTCAGATAGGATATACTCTGCTAGAGCTTTCTCAAATTCTTTTTTGAATTTGTCATACACATTTCTAGTATATATATTTGCTGCATTCTTCAACAGAAAGGCATGACCATCAACAATACGATCAAAGTGTTCGCTAATATAATCCTCTTTTTTTTTTTTTCAACAATTTTAGCTAAACACTTATCGTTCTTCACTACAAACTCGCGAAGAGTTGTAGTTGGATGAAAAAATTTGTTGTAAACAGAATTCATACCTTCTGAGCGTCCTCTCGTATTCATACCGGCATAAAAAGTATCCAAGTGATAAATTAGAGCCCATTTCTTTCGAATTTCATATATTCTCTGAAGCCATTCGTTCTCGACCAAATTGTACTTAAATATCAGTTCATTCCATCCCGATTCAAAGGCAGAAGGAGTATAGGTTTCCCGAATACACATTCGAATATCTTTTTTGAATTGTGATTTTTTGAAATAAATATGTGGAAGTTTTTCTGGAAATTTTTTCATCACATGCCATAAACAAAATCGATGTCGTGTTGTAGAAAATACCTTCTCAACTGCTGCAGTCATAGCTCGGTCTTGATCTGTAATAATAGAATATGGAGCACGCCCTCCCATAGCTGCAAGCCATGTCTCAAACAGCCAAAGAAAAGATTCTTCCGTCTCATCCAAAAGTAATGCACAACCAAACTGAATTGACTGCATATGATAATTAACTTCAGTAAATAGGGCAAACGGCATTTCATACACATTCGTACGATACGTAGTGTCGAAAAATAGCACATCACCAAAATATTCAAACTGCAGGCGAGATCGACCATCAACTCAAAAAAAATTTATTGCCCTTGCTTCACTATTCATCTGTATTGCATAAAAAAAATTTGGATCTTCTATATTTTTCTTCTTGAAAAAATTGAGTGCTACGGTTGCATCTCCTTGGACAGGTTTTTTGTAATTTTTCGACGGTCCTAAATGATTCCAACAATCTCTATCATCAAAACCAATCTGTGATCCATCGAGAATATCTACAACTTTATTCACAGGTATACTCTCATCACGAAATGAGTCAATTAATAACTTAGCTGCAGCAGGCATATGCTTACAGACAGGCATACGCATCCTCTTAGCGGGACTGACAAAATTGTGGTTATGCTTATCAATATACTGAGTCACCTTCCACAATCCGGTTGGTTGTTTTGTCACTTTCATTCTTGCAGGACATCCACACTTTACTGTAGACCTACTTCTCTTCTCAGTAGACGCTCGGTTGGAATCCTCGTACGGTTGTTTCTTGGCATGCTCTCTATAATTTCCAAAACGCTGACAAGCCATTAGACAAGCATTGACTTCATTGAAACCCTTTTTCTTCTCAGTACTTCGAATAACAGCACTAAATCTGGTTGCTCTTTCATAATATATATAAAGTTCTTTTGCTGCTTCAAGTGTTGGAAAAACCATATCTAAGCATGGTGACTTCTCCTTCTGTGCATTTAAATTCTGAGTTGATGCAGCAGAACACTCGGTTGCATTTGTTTCAAAAGCTATAAAAATAAAATTACGTTAACAATGTAAAAGCTACAACATAACAGAGATGTATTTTTTTTAAAAAAATTTCGTTCTTCATTCTTTCGCTATTTTATTCCACTTTTGATATAAAAAAAACTAAAAATAGCAACAGAGCTATTAGATTTTGTATTTGTTATGCTTTGTTTTAAATTCAGTAATAGAATATTACAACAAAAATAATTCACATTATCAAAATTTTCGTCTGGTAAAACACCTTCACAATTTGAAATGTCTGGATTCATGTAGAAAAAAGAAGAGCCCAGTAGCTGTGCTTGTTTGTAGACGAGAATAAAAATCACACAGATGTATATGTATTTGAGATTTATCTAAACATGTTAGAAACAAGGAAAGAAGAACGAAATAAAACAGTAAAGAATGAAATACGCGCTCGAACAGAACGGAGAAAGAAACAGCGCGGGAAAAAAAGTAGGTGAATACTGTAGCTATCATTTAATAACGAGTGATTAAATGTTGTAATTAAGCGTGTAAGTAGCATTTATTGTTAGAGTTGTGTTTATCGCGCAGGGAATGGCGTTGCATGGCGTTGTGATTAAACGCAGGATGCTGTGTGATTAAAATGCATGCAGCGAGCATGTGACGTTTGATTTAATTTTGTTTGAATTTTTTTAATATATTTCAATTAATTTTATAATAATGGCATTTTGTTTGACTTTATTTTTTTGAAGTTTTTTTTTTGAAGTTTGCTGATAATAATGTAATATTATTTCTGCAAGTTCTTAAAAATTTCATTCACAGCTTTGAATCGAATTACATAAAAGCATTCTTATAAAAGAATCACAGCAGAGAAATTACAAGCTATTCTGACAAGAGAATTACATTAAGAAGATTACAACAGAGGAAGAATTAAAATTACATTTCCAGTATTTCACAACGGCGACGATCACATGATCGAGATTTCCAGCATACATTCATCAACAACAAAGCAGCAATGAAGAGGAAGAAGGAATGAGGCTCAGAGTCATGCTTTTACGTCAGGCACTGAGAAACAAGGTACAACCTTTGTCCAGGACTGTTTGGAAACAATCCATGGTTGTCTCTCTCTCCGCACTGCCTGTTATAGAGGCACAGCTGCAGCGGTTGCCATGCATGGCCATCCTAGCTGCCTTGCTGTGTGCTCCAAATAGGTAGTGCGGAATTATAAGCAACTCCATCATTGCCTCGTATCGAAGATTTTCACAACGGCTGTGATACAGCAAACCAACATCCCGTCCCAATCTTGGCAACCCATGCATTCATTCAACATATTTTCGAGCCAACTATCCACCGCATTATAAATCAAATCCAATACACCGTATAAATCAAATCCAATACACCGTATAAATCAAATCCAATACACCGTATAAATCAAAATTAATACACCGTATAATCAAAACCAATACACCGTATAAATCAAAATTAATACACCGTATAAATCAAAACCAATACACCGTATAAATCAAATCCAATACACCGTATAAATCAAATCATCGAAAATTAAATCGGTAAAATAAAAAAAGAATCATCGGAAATTAAAACAAATCATAAAAAATTAAAATAAAAAATAAAAAAATAAAAAGTCAAGCCAAGAGAAAGCTGCGAAAATGGACAGGGAAGCGATTCGAGCCAGAATCGAGCGATGAACTCGATTTTGCTCGTTTCGCATTTGCATCTCCCAGATTGAAGCGATAATGCTACAAGAATCACAGCCGTTGACCCAAGTCATGTGCCAACAGTAAAACATGTGTCACTGGAGCTGGAGACGAAGCCGGAGATCAATTCGAGCCCAGATATCGATCACAAGCCGACATTGTCACCGGGATCCGACATCGACCCGTAACCGAGCGAGGAGAACTCGATTTGCTCGTTTCGAAGCCGGAGCCAAAGTCGGCCGGAGTCGAAACCGGCAACGAAACTGAGCCCAGATCTCGATCGACAGCCGAAATGGACACCGAGAGACGAAATCGAGCCGTAATCGAGCGCCGAGAACTCAATTTTGCTCATTTCGAAGCCGGAGACAGAATCAAGTCGGACGAAATCGAGCGAGCCCTTGATCAAAAGCCGAACAAAGACCGGAATGGCAAAATCGAGCCAAGAAGAACTCGATCCGAGAGAGGGAAAAGAAATCGAGCCAAGGAACGGCAAAATCGCTACGCCGAGAGAGAGAGAGGAAAAGAAATGAGCGCGGTGCACAAATGAAACCCTACTACCGCGTCGCGCGTACCTTATCTTCTCATTTGGTTCATCCGCACCGTTGAAAACATAAGACAAATCATCACAACCGTTCGTTCAATACCTGAGCCTACTGTGCCTACAGTAATTCATGTGTATAAAGGGATGGGATGTGCACATATCCCATCCCTACATATATATATATACATACATATATATATATATATATATATATACATACATACATACATACATTGTCAATTTTTACTTATTGTAGCATCTTGATTAAGAGTTCCATTGTAGGTCATTCGTATTCTGATTTATCTGATTGTGAAAATTAAATTTGAAAATCTCGTACCACTTTTAGTCGGTATGTGTGCATATGTGCTTTTAAGAGTGATATATGATTATATCTTGTGTATATAGATATATGAGAAAAAGTACAAATTTGTTTTTCAAGAAGTATCAAAATAAGCTCTTTTTGGGAGAAAGCTTCTTAGTTTAAGCATTCCCAAACGTTAGTTAATCTTGAGACAAAAAGTAAGGTCACCACTATATTCCCAGTACATAAATATTTCGGCATTTTGACAGAGTTTATCTTTTCTGAGTCTTATTTAGGATACTATTGATATGAAGAACTAACTTATGATATGTTTGATTATCATGGCTATATATCTTGTCTAAATACATATTTGGATTTCAAATAGCATATGTAGGAGCAATGCTCGCTTCCAAATTCTAATTGTCACGGGCATATCTTTTCTACCTGTACAACAGTTACTCACAACTCTATGCTACTTCGTCAAAGTTAACTTTGATCTAGCTATCAAGATAGCGAAGGGACTTCTATAGGGTAGGGGGAACTAATGAAAATATGGGGTAACACTTGAAGAAAGTTTGGAATCAAAGAACTTTTACAAACTTTTAAGGATTTTTATAATACTTGAAGAATGATAACAAATGGGTCTTCCCTTCCTATTTATAGCCTTCTACTTTTCTAATAAACGGAAGAAATGGTATAGTGGATATTGCAATTCCTTGCAACTTTATAAGGTGTTATTGATTTGTAAAACCTAAAACCTTTTAGTGTCCTTTTTTCTGTAAACTATTCTAAAATACTCTACGATTACTCTACATATTGTCTTTAAAAATATTTTGTAACACTTTATATTATTGTATAATCTTCCAGATTCCTATAGAAAATTCTACATAAGGTACATTACCAACATAAATGGGTAAGAAGAAATGCTATAACGAACATCCCATGACATAACACGTAGATATGTGTTTCATCATTTTAACATCTTTATCTTTTCTCGATCTTGTTTTACTATTAACAATGAGGAGCTATCTTATGATCTATTTGATTATAATGGCTATATGCCTGGTGAATGTAATTTCTATTTCAAATCTGTATTGGTTGGACTACTAACATATCTAATTAGACGTGCTAGTTTCGCTCTTATCAATAGTCGATGAATTGAACTCTTTCTCATGACTAGGGTGTGTTCTTTTAAGTTGTAAGTCACTTTCTTCCACCAGAAAGTGTTTTATCGATACACTTTCTGTGTTTTTTTGGTTATTAAATTTATTTCAGTAATTATGACTTATATTTATAAAACACTTCATTTATACCCCACTTTTATCCACTAGAAATGTCTCACTCTATTTTTTAACCTTTTTCCAATGCACATCTTGAAGCCTGATATCACCTCCACATAATTTCCTCTTTCATCGCTACCGTGCAGTCGCTCTCTGGTGCCAACATCTATGCATTTTTCTACCAAAATCTGCTACCGAAAGGTATAGATCTAGAAAATGTGAGCTTTGTTCGAAATTTCTGTTGATATTTGTTCTTAATCTTGATGAATATGTGATACAACATAGTGTTTGTGGACGGATCTAAATGGATTTGAATATTTTGAACTTTTAATGAATTTTCTATTGATTTTTGTTTTTGACTATGACGGTTCTGTGTTGAAACACAAAATTTACAGATGGATCTAAATATTTTGAACTTTTTATAATTTTTTTGTTGATTTCGTTATTGATCTTAGTATTGAAACACAGAGTTTGCGGAAGGATCTAAATGGATCTAAAAAATTTGAACTTTTTATGAATTTTTTTGTTCATTTTCGTTCATAATCTTGGCAGATTTATGTTGAAACTTGAAACATAGAGTTTACGATTAGATTTGGATGGATCCGAGAAATTTATTGTGAGTTTTCTGAAAGCAAATATGATGTCTCTTGTATTATTTTTTGTATGATATAGCTGGTGCCATTTTTCTGCGGGTAGAGTAAGAGTTGGTGTCTTATTTATTTATATATCAATCTTTATCTTTGAATACCTATTTTGATTTTTTAGTTACTATAATATCGGTAGAGGTTAACATCTCGTTAGCTTTATTGTCCACTATTTAACATCAAGCAATTAATTTCTATAGAACAAATTTCTCAGATTTTTCTCTCTCTTTGTAGTTAAAGATCTATAAAACAACCATCATCACCATCTTGCGATGCTTCTTTCTTTATTTATATCTATTCAATCGATTAATTCTCAGTTGTAGTTGTAGATATCTTATTATAATTTGTAAATTTTGAAGATTCCATGAGCTTTGGTTGAGTTTTTCGTTCTTTGATGCTCTCAAGTTTCAAGTATGAAAATGAGTTGCCGCTACTAATGATGCTTTGCTTATGTACTTGTTTTGATTTAATTATATATGTATTTTTTTCTGAAGTTTTTGGCTTCATGATTCTTTTTCAGATTTTTGCTTGTCTTAATTTTGGACTCAATTAAATGGACTATTATTTTACCTATTTGATTTGGTTCTTTGGATAATGTAGCAATATACTAAGTTAGATGTAGTTGCCTTTTCAAAAATTTATGAGATTTTATGGAGATTGTTGGGCTTCAGTACTAAGAGGAGGATGTTGCCTATTGAAGATTCATAACACTACTGAAGTCACGAATTTATAGAGTTTTAAGCAGAAAGTTCATTGCTACTTATGATGTTTGGTGTGAAGTTAGAGTAGAAAACTTACATTGATTACTACCGAAATCATCGGTGGTTATGCCACTAAACTCTTTGAAGCCTTTCAAGCTTTATATGATGATTCTTCAGATGAACAGATTGATCATGTCTTTGACACGTTAATGCTCAATGCAAGAAAAGCTCAAGGGTTTCTTATGAAAACTGATGTTGCTAGAAGGCGGTGGATGTTAGTGCACGCAGCTACTAGCTGACATCATTAGAAGTTTATTATCCAGCTAAAAGGTATGTCTTAGATTTGCTAACTGGTATCAATAGCAGTTGATTATGTATTTTAAAATTATATTTTGAAGCTGCTAATTGGTATCCTTAGCAGTTGATTATTTATTTGAAATTATATTTTGGATACGTACGATGGATTCTAACATAACTATATAATTTTACAATATTTGTGTAATGTATGTATATATTTATGTAGATGTCGTGTAATAAAAATTGTAGTTATATTATTGTAGTTGTGAAATATACGTGCAGTTATATATATTTATGTATCGTATTTGTATAATGCAATATATTGTGAAATATATGTGAATTAAATCGATGTGATATAGTGGTGAATATAAAATCTTGGCTCAATTTCGTCTCTTGAAAACAAAAAAAAAGAACAAATTATCATTTATTATGCAATAAAAATTGTACTATATTTTTATAACTGCGTAATATAAGTATATATAGATATTTTTTATAATAAAACTTGTAACATATTTCATAGGTGAAATATTAGTGTAATGTTTATATATTGTTATAATGAAGATTGTACATATATTATATTGCATAGTTATATAGTTGTAAATATACACTGACTTTCAATTTTTCACTTTCATATAAAAAACACAAAAGAATACAAGAAGTCACTTTTACCTCCTTTCAACTCACTAACTACAAAGAACGTAAAAACTAAACTTACTTTCAACGATACTATTTACATAACTTATTCTTCAACAACTCACTTTTTAGTAAAAGAACACACGCTTAATATTGTTTATATGCTCTTAGACTGTGTAGTTTTAGAATTTTTGTACACAACTTTTTGGGGAGAAGAACTTGTGTTGCTACTATTGAGGTTAAAGTCTTAAATGTCATTGGATACTTCATGTGAAAAAATTTTGAAAATCAAACGATAGTCTAAAAAATTTTAAACATCAATAAGAGGCATACGTACAATGGTTCCAAAATGACGCTTGCTTGTTACTGCAAACCTAAATAACAAATAAATAAATAAAAGTGGGAAAAGGTATTGGAACTTAGTAATTGACAACAAATAGTCAGGCTTTTCAAATAATTCATAAGGTGCATATTTAATGTGTTTATTATTTAGTTATGCAACCTCATGAATAACAACTATGTTTAATCATAAGATTGATTACGTAAGATGCGATAAAGATATGTGAGCACAAATCTACCAAATTGCAACTTATCTATGGATAGTATGAACTTATTGACTGTCATTTGTTGTTGATTAGATACAAATCTTTTATAATCTTATTTTCTTCATCTATCTTAATATAATAAGTCTCTCTAACTATTAAACATAGCTCGCATACCCAACCCACACATTGATTTGAAAATTAGCTTTCAACCTTAAGTACATTTGCTATTAAGTAGTGGAAAAGAAAGTTTTATTTGGTTAAAAGATATTTTACTTTAAATTTTATTTGCAAAATGAAAAAGTGTTCTTATAATTAGGGAATGGACTCAAAACAAGCAGAGAAGCGAAAGGAGTTTTAGCATAAACAACTAAATTCAGCTCAAACACAGGAGCAGTTTGAGCCAAACTTCTTCCAAGAGAACAATGATCTAAGTTAAACTTACATAACATCGAGATGATGACTCTCCACAAGTGCTAATGGATAAAGTCGACCCCTCTTTATGCAACTAATAAATAATCAACTAATCGGCTAAATACTGTCATAATATTAACATTACAAACTCAATAACAATTTTATATAGAAGACCCTCGAAGGAGAGGAAAATTATAGATGCCAAGTATTGCTCAGTACATCTATTATCTTCCTAATAATATGTTGTAGCAATTCACTTCTATTACATCACTGGAAGATCTCCTTTGGAGACGTTTGTGAATGGTTAAAAATAAAAAGTTTTTTGTTTAATAGAGCTTATTTTGAGACTTTGAGAAAATAAGTTTGACTTTGTTTATTAAATAAATAATAATAATTATGCATATAAAGATTTCATGACATATAATTTATGAGATTTTTCTCAAATTTCTAAAACAATTTTTAAAAATACTGTAGAAGGTTTATTAGAAAATATGAAATTATTTTGAAATGAGAAGCAACACAAAATATATTGCCAAACTTTAAATCAAACTCATGTTTGGGGGAGCTTTTCTCCTCCAATTTTACATTTTACGTTTTCTACTAAAGCTTCTAAAATATTTTACAAAATTTTTTTAAAAAATTTTAAAAGTACAGAAAAATTCTACGTCGTGAAATATCTTTATTAGTTATTTTTATTTTTTTTTTGAAGTAAACAAAAAAGAACTTATTTTTTAAAATTTCTAAAATACTCTTTTTTTTTAAAAGCTCTTCTTCAATAAACATCCTCTACACACATTAAACCAACAACAATTTATAATCACATTACATAAGTTTGAAAGAAGATGATATTAAGCATTGAGCAAAGAATTAAGCCTCCAGTTGAATTTTATTTTAAGCATTTATAATTGTTTCCTAAATGCAGTAGTATATGTAAGTGAATTGGAATTTTTTAAAGGTATGAATAGTGTCGTCTTATTGTTTAGTAGTAAATCGTTCGAAAGAGTCAACAACTTATTTTGTACACTAGTTTTAAAATATATTAATAATATTGTGGATTACGTGAAGGTTTTATAGAATTAATTCGCAAATATTTAGTTTATAGTTCTCTTTATTATATTCTTAATCAGAAAAGAATCACGAAAAGTTTTTAATAATAGCTTCCGCACTTTCCATGGCATATAAAAGTTTGACTACCGCATTAGCAAGTTAGTTTGGAATGACAACCTTGTGTTAGATAAATTATAGAAAAGCATATATATTTCTTTATTCTTTCTTAAACTACATAAAAAATGAAATACGTTTTCTCTGTTGAAGTCGATCAGTTTTTTCCTATCAAATTTTTTCTTCCATGATCAACCCTATCAACTTGTTCATTCCTTCTTTTTTATTGCATTTATCATTCAAATACATGCATTGACTTCAGTAAACAAAATACCAAAACCAAAACTCATTAAAAAAATTTCAGCATCCAACCCACCCACCAATCCCTGTCTGTTTGTTGACTTCTATTTCATAAAGAAAATTTGCAGACAAATTTGAATAGTCAATTAATTCACTGTTTATCATTACCAGATTCAACAAATTGCTAATAACATAATAGTATATACAACTTCATGTTCCACCACTTCATTTGATTCTTCTTCACAAATGATAGTTTCCAAATTCAAAACCATCCTTCTTCTTCTTGTCATCAGCATCTCATGTATACCAATCATCGTCTCCGGCGACGACGCGTCTTCGCGTTACAAAAAATGCCAGCCGAAGACGTACAACTGCGGAAACACCAGTTTTCTCATCGGTTACCCCTTCCATACAGAAGGCTGGCCGGATTACTGCGGCTACCCAGGCTACTTCCCTTGATTGCAACAACGAAACTTCAAAGGTCACTACTCAAATCTCTGTGGGTAACGCGTACCAGGTTCTTAGTATCGATTACGCGAACCATATCATCAGTTTAGTTGAAGAAGATCTCGAGCGTGAAGATAAGTTGTGCAGTGTCCTATGGTCGAATGTCAGTATAGATTCTTCGTTGTATAGAGTCTCGGAACGGGATCTTAATCTGACAGTGTACGTCAACTGCACTAGACTGAGCTCGAGCAAATCCATTTATCCGATTACTAACTACTGCGAGGGCAATGAAAACGGTACTAGGAAATCTTACATTAAGATCGGGAATACGAGTACCGATGCGCCGGCGGAGTGCAGTTCTACGTCTGTTCGTCCGATGGATATGACTACAGAGGAAGAGCTGAGGAATGGAAAGTTGGTAGAAGCCATGCACGCAGGGTTTTCGTTGAAATGGCAAGCTGGGAAAGGATGGTGTAGCAACTGCACGCTTTCAGGAGGCATTTGTGGTTACAATTCAGCGTCTCCTGGTAATGATCGGATATGCTATTGCTCTTCTGGATTAAACACTCTTGGAACTTGTTCTCCAGGTATGCACCATTCTTAGCTCATTACATGTAGGAAACTTTCTTATACTCGCGAAATTTGCAAATTAAAACAGTTTTGCTACAAATTAATCGCAGTGCGGTTTAGTGTATGTCAATGTCTCATTGAGCTGAACGTTCTCTAGTTCATTCTGTGTGTAATTGTTTAAGTTGATTGCACGCATTATTATTAGTTGGTCCATCGAGTAAAAGTATCTGTAGGTAGTCTTGTGGTTATAGGCACTTAAAAGCTCGTTCCGCATTGAGTTTGGAGAGCATTTTATTTTAAAATTTTTTTTGCATTTTCAATAAATAAATATTTTTGTAATATTCTAAATATATATAATTTTAAAAAATATAAAAATATTAATAAAATTTATTATTATTTAGTATTATTTTAATAAGTATTCCAAAACCATCCTAATCTATAAGCATTCAACGTCATCTACAAGTGTGGTCTCTGTTAATTTGTCGGCAAACTCGATGCTTATCAAAGACTACTATCCAGTATTCATTTTCAATCTCTATTGATTTGTCAATCACATTTCATCAAGTCAGCTTTTTCGACAGTAACCCTCTTCTTATGCAAGTAGATAATCAACTCTTAGCACGTTTTTCGATGGCAAAATTATGGTAATCTTTGGGTCAATGACATATTATTTATCTGACTTTTTGAAAACCGTCATCCATTTATTCAATAAGTCTCGTATTTGATATGAATTCAAACTTCTGCTACTTAAAGTATGGTCTCGCACAACTCGTTTGGCCTTTTTGCTTAGAAAGTTATATCGGTTATAAAAAATAAGTTCCCGTAAAACTGAATTTATTATAAAAAATTAGAAATAGTTTAATGAGTTTGAATTAAATTAAAATATAAAAATAATTTTAAATTCAGAATAAGTAAGATGAAATTAAAACAAGTGTCAAATTTAAAAGTACTTTTATAAAAGAGATTTTCTTAACAGTTTTAAAATTTTTTTATAAAAATAATTAATAAAATGAAAATTTTAATTACGTAAAATTTTTTGTTTTTTAAATAATTTTTAAAATTCTATACAATACAGTAAATAATTTATTAAAAAATATAAAATTAAAATAAAAAGAGTTAAAAGTTATTTTCAAATATCATTCTAAGTTAGATAGGATAAGATATGTCAAACCATTACTTTCAGTCATTCAATGATCAACCATTTTGGTTCATCCACTAAAACAACTTAATCAGAAAGAGGGTGATTTCAAAGACCTCTTCTGGTCCAAAATCAGAATGAGCAACTATTAAGATCGACCAAACCTTATCGAACACGTTGGCTACCTTTCTTTACGGAGAACCCAAGTTGGTATCTTGAGTTCTAGAGGAACGCATGACTGCCATGAAAATAAGAAACCATAGTCCACTATGGCACAACAGAAACTAATAAATGAGAGTCAAATTAAGCACTAGCTTAGCCGCCTCTTTTTCTTTTTTCTCTGCTTGAATTTATTATTACTATTTCATCCAGCAAGCTATCACCCTGGTCTTTCTCTCTAAAATCTTCATCTTAAACAGTTCTGTTCTTCTTGGGTTCCTTGTAGCATTAATCTAATCGCATCTTCTCAAATTTGTTTGTTCTTGATATAAATGAACTATGAACATGGCAATGATTCAAAGTTTGTTTAAGAGTCAAAGTGTATGACTTGTTTTCATTTGACATCACCAACCATACCGTTCTTCTTCTTCTTCTTCTTCAACTCATTTGGCATCAACCTACCTTCGTTGCTTTGAAACTGTTTTCTACCATTCTATGCAATCAACAAGTTTCTGTTTTGATTTTGTAGTTCACTCTATAGGGCGTATACTATTTTAGTTTCTATTGTTCTTGTTGTTTGTTGTTTAATTGACATGGACAACAATCATCTTCCCTGTTAATATCTGCTAACCATCTTCGACGAGTCGAGCTTTGATTTAACTTCTTTTCCTTCATTTGTTTTCTTGATGTTCTGAAATGATTCAACATATCCTACCAATATCAATAGGGTTTACCAAAACCCTGTTGTTCGTTCTTTACTCTTTGCTGGGCTTTGCTGTAGCTCAGCAATCCTCTGCAGACTGCTCTCCTGCTAGCTGTGATAGAGTTCTAGAGATAAGATACCCTTTCTGGCTCGATGGAAAACAAGCAAACAACTGTGGCTACCCAGGAATGAAACTCTTCTGTGATAACCACTCCAATACTTTTCTCATGATTGCTAATAGGAAGTATCGCGTCCTTAAAATCTTCTATGATAACACCTCTGTTTTGGTTTCTGATTCCAAATTCTGGGATACTAATTGCTCGGTTCCTTATTCGAGCCCTTCCTTTGCAGCTACACAATTCAACATTAGTACAGCTAATAAGAAACTGTACTTCTACTCTAATTGTTCCACTGCACAGCAACGAAGCTTGTATAACATTACTTGTGCTTCTCCGAAGACTTTTGTTGCGAGTACGCAAGGTTTGGGACTAGAACGTTATTGCAAAAATATGGTAACCATGCCAGTATACAACAACACAGGCAAAGATACCAGTAATTACCGGGATCTGTTGCGTAATGGTTTTCTACTTAAGTGGAATGTGACGGATTGCTCCGAGTGCAGCGCAAGTGGTGGACAGTGCGGATACAGTAGTTCTTGGGCTTCATTTGCTTGCCTTTGTCGTGATAGGGATCATCGAAGATCTTGCAGTGAGTTCCTCAATCTTTATTATGCTTTCCCCTATTGATTTCTCTTTTATGTGAGGATAGTAGGAGAAATCTGCAGACTTACTACCATAGTAAGCATTGCATCTACTATTAGCTTTTCCTATACTTTGCTGATAGGTAGACTCGAACTAATTTTCAGCCGTTTCTGTGTTGCCTAAGGTCGCGATTATGTTTGGCTTTATAGTTTAGATAAAGGTAGTGGTTCTAGATGCTTGAAGTTTATATTTTGTTCAAAACTTATAAGAAGAGATGGATTCCTAATGCTTTTTACCTGACCCTGCATAAGGCAAACTGGGGAAGTCTTTGCCTTTGATTATAGTTTTCCTCTGGAGTTCTGCTCTTCTTTGTTTATAGAAATTATTCACATTGCTTTTACACCACTTTATTAGCCAGTTATGGGTATGCAATACTTTTTATTTCTCTGCTACCTACTTCCGGTGAAGAGTATAAAAGCTAGAAGATCAGGAAAATGAGGCTAAAAAGGTGTAGAACTTAGTGCCAGGGAATTGGCAACTTATTTCACGATAACGAAGTCTTTGTCCAAGTCAATTCTCGAGTCTCTAAATGGTTATGCATGAAGAAGTGCTCTAGGTGCTTATGTCTCAGTTTAGTAGAGGATCGGAGTTCAGCAACATGTTCAACTCATGTTTGTCACCTTCTGTTTTGAACTTTTTCATCTATGCCCTTCTCATTTGCCTCTCATTTCATGAAAACCTCCTCCTCCATTAACTACATGTCGTGGCCTTCAAATTCCTGTCTCTTTCTACAAGCAATCCCTCAAAGGTGTCTTATAAGACCAGTTGTTCTAATTGCTTGCCGGTAATTCAGTTCAACAGTCCTGATCATGCATATGCAATCATAGAACTCAACTATCCTGAAAATACTATTGCACTTCAAGATCTTGTACTCAGCAATCGCTTCGATTGATCGAATAATAGATTCCTCTATCGTTTCACTAACTACTGTTCGCTTTAATCATCATCTTCATTGTGCTTCCTTCTTCAACTGTACACAAAATTACAGTAAATTCTCTAGTGACACAATTAGTGAGTTATACCATTCAGTTTATGGCTGCGATTACAATGTTAGCTTCTGCTCATGCATATCAGATAACAAAAAGCTCTCACAGATTCCTATTCACTGCCTCATACCGTAACCTGTGTTTCGATGGAAAATGCAATTTTGTGGAGATCCTGACAATACTATCTGCTGTGTTCCCTGATAACATGCATCTTGTCTCAAAACGTTTTCATCCACAGGAATGAGTAGAGGGTATATCAGCAGGTTCTCACAGTTTCAATCACCAAGATTTCCTTGTGTCTCATGCCTTGAAGTTTTAGCTCCTTAACATTACTCAAGTATTGTCATTCTTCTGCAAGACTTCATTTTCTCTTCATCTATAAGATCGTTAGTTGTTTCACCGACAGGATAAATATCAATCATCACCCGAGATTAAGAATGATAGGTAGCTTGCAGTTAATTCTGCCTTGAGATAGTGACCAAGTTTATCCAAATCAGTTGATAACAACATCAATGACCTTCACCACACATCCATTGCTGATATTTTCCTGGAAAACTTGAATGAGTGGGTACCTGAAGTACTTCTGAATCCTTAGCCGCCTTGTGACTTGAAAATTCCACAAGACTGACAATTTGATGAAAAATTTCCCCCTATACTTTATTTATTTCCTTCATTTTTCTTGTTTTTAAGCTCAATGTCCTTCTCAAAAGACCATCAATCACTATCTGATCAATGCTCAGGACAACATTGGTTTTGGCATAAAGGAACTCTTCAGTCTTTCTTACTTTTTTCTTTGAGAACAAGAGCTTGCCGTCAGTTCTGATTATTATAAACTTATGTCCTTCAGTTTTTTCTTTTTGCTTCTCTTGTATCTCTTCCTTGCATAACTTGTCCGCCGTTTCCTCCTTGCGGGCAATTTCAAATTCCTCCATATTTCGCTCTTGTGCAGAAATCCTGCAAAGGAGACTACAAACTCTGTTGCAAGAATGGCTCAACACTGATGATTGAATTCTCCAAGAAAAAGACAGTTTTATGCTATCCGAAAAATATCATATCCTTGAAGTATGATCCAACTTGAAGATATCAATCCATCTGATTTCTTCAACAGATCAAACTACTATTTCTTCTACAATTTTTCTCATCCCCATGCCATTAACTTCACTGTCCCATTATTTCAGTCGCTTCTTCAAGTGCAAAAGCAATTAGACAATTTTTCTTATGACGCCTACAGTGAGAAAAATCTTTTGATGTTTGGCAAAGCTAACATGTCTTCATATACATTACACGGGAATGAAAGCAAAAGTCTTCCTCCATTTTGCTTTACTAGAAATCCTTTTTCATTCTTATGGACCCTGGCGGTTGGTGAGCATGCTGAGACCTTGCTACTTTATGCTAGTTACTCTTCTTGTATATCCTGTGCAAGGCTGTATCTTCCATAATGCTAACAGAGGAGGTTCATCTCACTATGGTCAAGGTATATTCTAAATGTCACATTCGTTTCAATGCAAGGAGATAGAAGCTTCTTGGTATCTACTCCATTCTTTACAATCATTCCAATTTTCATCTTTTTACTATTCAGATCTTTTCTCTAGCTACACTTTTTCGCTTTAACAGAGACAAATGTATTGCTTCTGGCAAACTGTGAGCTAATAGTAGGATTTTACTTGTGAAACCTAGGTTTTTCTTAGTAACTCTTTATGAGAAGATGCAAACAACCTATCATTTTAGTAATGATAATAATGCGCATCTGATGTTCAAGCAAGTGGCATGTTCATACTAAATCAAATAGGATATCGATACTAATTTCCGAGAAAGACATGTAGAGAGACTTGGTGCTAGAGATCAAAGCTAGAAGACTTTGACTTATAGTGATGTGTATAACTTCCACGACATTAGTTGTGCTCCTCCAAGGAGTTTTATCACAAGAATAGAAGACTTGAGACTAGAAAATTGACGGTATACAATGATATAGGCAGATAGACTGGTTTTCTGGTGAGCGATGGTTTTCTGGTTCAGTTGAATATATGTAATGGTATGCTAGAAACTAAGACTAAGACAGGCCTAGTTCTACCATCAAGTTTCACCACCACTTGTTGCTGACCTTGTCAGAAACATAAGCATAAATAGGTAGGTATGAGAACCTGAAGATTTTAACTCATTGCTCATAATGTAAACTAGTGAAGGTTATGCCTTCAAATGTAATTTTGATTCTTTAAGTCCGGGGCTTATGTTCTTTAATAATTTAGATATCTTCAATAGCTGTCTTTCTTTCATACCGCTTACTCCCCTTTTGGTGCACTCTTTTCATTATTTGCCTACTTCTCACGGAGATAATAAAATGCAACAAAATTGAGAAAGAGAATGCAAAAGGTGTAAAAATTATGTGAGGGAATTGACAACTCTTTCATAATTCACTCCACCTTCTTTTCCTAAGCTATAGTAAAAATCTTCGTCCAGTTCAATTGTAGAGTGATGGTGTGTTCTCTTAAGAGGAAGTGGCTTTCTGTAAAGCGACTTTTTTGAGAAGTGAGTATAAGAAGTAACTTATTATGAAAGACTATAGGAAGTCATCCGGAAGTGGCTTTTTTGCAGAAAAAAGTCACTTTCTAGATTAAAGAGTACACTCTAATTGTGTCTAAATGTTTATCCATGAAGGGATATAAGTGCTTGTGGCTTTCTCTGTAGAACATTGGGGTTCAACACCTTGTTCAAATCTCATGTTTGTCTCCTTTTCTTTCGTTGTTCCTTATCTGTCATTGTTTCAATCTTCTTATGTAACAAGCGAATATCCACCATTACCTATATTCTGTGGCCCTCAAATTTCCATTAGTTTCTGTGAACATTCCAACAATGATGTCTTCAAGATCATTTGTTCTGTCATCTTCGAGTAATCTAATTCAACAAGTTTGATTATGCATATTCGATCATAAAACCATCTGTCCTGAAAATATTCTCATACTTTGAGATCATCCCACTCAGCAAACGCTTGAATGGATCGAACTATATTTTTTTCTATAACTTTCAGTAATCCACCTATCATTCACTTTGATCATTCTCTTCATCACGGTTCCTTCTTCAAATGCAACCAAATAACTACAGTTTCTGTTGGGACACCTCAGTGAGTTATACCATTCAGTTCATGGCCGGGGACAATGTGTATTCATATCTATCAAATAAAAGAAAGCTGTAAAATATTCCTAGTGACTGCCACACAACTTATCATCCTTTGTTCAAATGGGGCTGCAGTTTCATGGAGTTCAGAGAACCTTTTCATCTTATATGCCGGATATCTAATGATAAAATGCATCTTATCCCTGAACTTTTCAACCAAAGGAGCACGAAGAAAGGTCTTTCAACAGTACACCATAATTTCAATAATGAGAATCTGCTAGTGGTCTATTTTCGAAACATTGTGCTTTTTGTCGTTATATGCAAAATCTTCATCTATAGTTCCCGTAGATTCCATTTCAAGAACATTTACAGTTGTTGTAGATATCAAGTTTGAAACTTTTATGGAACAAGTGCTCCTTAAAGTCTCTTACCAATGCCTACTGCATCGGATGTCTCCTTCACCAGGCAAAATCTACGGACCTTGACCCCTTTTCCCTTGAGGGGAAAAAAATGAAAAGTGCACTCAATCTGTTAAGACTTGGAAATTTTTGTTGTTAGAACAACTATGCTGATACAACAGGTGTTTTATATGAACGCAGTAGTTGAGGTAAACTTACACGCCATCTTCCTTGACTTACTACACTGACATTATTAACAGCATTTCATTTTTTTCCCCCTCTCTTTTTCACCATTCAGAATGTTTTCTCAACTTCAATTAATCTCACTTACTTCAATTGCATCGGAGAAATTATTCTTTGAATAATACGTTACTGGATTTACTGCATGCAAGAAATTTAGAGCTCATTTGGTAGTGGCTATTAAGCACTTTTTATTTCAACTTTTTATTTTATGTTTTTCAATAAATTTTTTATATAATTTTTTAAAATTTTAAAAATACATAAAATTTTGATGTCGTAAGATCTTATTATTATTTATTTTTATTATATTTTTAGATAAAAATAGAATTCGTTCTTCAAAAATTTTGAAATATTTTTTGTTCTAAAATATTTCATTTTTAAAGCAATCCCGAACATTTAGTGCATAACTATTAGGGTTGTTCCAGTCAAATTTCTCATAAAACTCAAAGCTACTCTACTTTCAGTATTTCTGGGTATTTGGTTAATTCGCATTGACTTACTACTTGTGACTTCTTTTTCTAACATACTGCAAGTTCTTAAATAGATTCTTGTAACTCGTTAATGCTGCATCAGAACTTCCTCTCCTCGGTTCACTTGTCAAACCTGACAAAACTCAAAGAAATATATTATACGGTCTTTATTTTGGTTCCCATATAAACATTACCTTCTCATTTCTCTTGCAGATAAAACTTATAAGAAGAGATGGATGGAATGTGCACATATCCCATCCCATATATGTATGTATATATATATATGTATGTATATATATATATATATATATATATATGTGTGTGTGTGTGTGTACATGAAAGAGATATATAAAAAAGATAGGGGCACTTCAATTTTTATGCACACTACAGCGCACTCCATGACCTTTGTGGCCGTGGAGACTTTCAAACCTAATTTTTACTATTATATATGAAGAATTATGAATCGGTAACATGCTGACAAAATTTTATATCAATCGGATTACGGATCGACCTCCATCCGGTCATTTGATCAAGATGATTCAAAAATATATATATACTTTGTCAATTTTTACTATTTGTGGCATCATGATCAAGTGGTCGGATGAAGGTACATTTGTAATTCGATTGAGATAAAATTTTGTCAGCATGTTACCGACTCGTACTTCTTTATATTCAATAGTAAAAATTAGATTTGGAGATCTCCTAATCACAAACGGTTATCAAGTGCGCTGAAGTGTGTAGAAGAACTGGAGTGTCCTTATCTCTCCCTATATATATAACAATTGATCTATGAAGTCTATATTTTAACAAAAAAATTATAGAGAAAGAAAAAGTGTTTTTTTCTCCTTACTAATGAAGTGCGTTTCAAATAAGCACCCAAACAGCCCCTAAAACTTACCTGCAACTTCTCAAAATTGATTTAACCTTACAAAATGTCCTAGTTACAATCAGAAATAAGCAAACTACACAAAATAGAGTTTACCTCCTTGAGATATTTCTTCGTACCACCATCCTAAACCTCAATCCTGAGCTTTTTTGAGAATACTGAATCACATGTGACCTCTGAAGCATAGACTTCACATTCTAAAATGGAAAACTTGGTAATAAAGATATTGACTAAACTTTGCAGAAATACTAAGCCACTTTGGGAACTCAACATATCTATTCCCTTTTAACTTCGAAATTCAAGTTTTAAACCATTAAGTTCAACGAGAGATGCTTAGAAATTGTTCTTTTCATGCTACCTCATAGTAATACTTCCTTTGTTGTACACTATCTTAGGCATGTTACATACAACAAAACATCTAATAACTTTGTTGTATACTGCGTCTGGCACCATCAATTGAAAATATTTAAAGGACGAACACATTTAACAAAATTGCAGTGAAATCCTAATGTTCAAATCTTCAGCATAGTCTTACTTTGTTTTTAATTCTTCACTTAATTATGCTAAAACACAAAAACAGTTGTAATTGTTAACTGTATCTCTCTTAAGTAAAAACTTGAAGATTAACCTCAACGCACATTTAAGGACCTTAGCAAATTCACTACTCAATATTAAAGGCATGACAATCCCCTTCAAGATAAAAGATACAGCTTTAGCACTACTGCAGCTGCGACATTCTACCAAGTCCCTTTAGACTTTAGTTTGTCTGCATTTTATGAAACTCAAGGACATGCCGCTGCTGGTTCAGCTAGTAAACGCATATTATGTAACTTCTTATATTACTTTAATGATTTCCATTCATATGCTATGTGTCTTGTTCAGTTAATCTCATTAGCACACCTTTTTGCTAGCAATACAGAATGATCTGTCTACAGCAATCTTACTCAACGCTCTAACGGATATGAAGAATAGCAAATTGTTGCTAGAAACACATATTATAAACTATTAGACTCTACCAATATGAAGAATGGGCTTGAATAATAGCATAGATGCATGCTTTGACGTCCATATTGCTATCCTCATAAAGCTAAGTAAGTCAACTTAGCCGCAGGGTTCTGAGATAACAATAATTCATACAATTTATATCACAAGTACTTAAAATTATTGTTGTTATCTAGGTATGCAGATCTCAACAAAATGACTAAATCCTTCACAGAAAAACTTGGTAATGGTGGCTATGGCAGCGTATACAAGGGAGAAACTACCTCACGGGCGTTAGGTAGCTGTTAAAGTATTATGCGAATCTAAAGGCAATGGCGAAGATTTTATCAATGAGGTTTCAAGCATTGGCAGGACTTCCCACGTTAACATTGTCAGTCTAATTGGTTTTTGCATGGAGGGTTCCCACAGAGCTCTAATCTATGATTTCATGCCTAATGGTTCTTTAGACAAGCACATATATGACAAGAAAACAAGATCAGCTAGACTTAGCTGAAAAACACTATATGACATTGCAATAGGTGTTGCACGAGGGCTTGAATACTTACGCTGTGGATCCAACACTCGCGTGGTACATTTTGATATAAAACCCCATAATATATTGCTTGACGAGGATTTCTGCCCCAAAATATCTGACTTCGGGTTTGCCAAGTTGCTCCCCAAAAGATAGCATTCTATCTATTGCAGATGCTCGAGGAACCATTGGTTATATTGCTCCTGAAGTTTTCTCCAGAAACTTTGGAAATGTCTCTAGTAAGTCCGATGTCTATAGTTATGAATGATGTTGTTAGAAATGGTCACTGGACGCAGGAATTCAGACATAGCTGTATAGAAAAGCAGTGAGGCATACTTCCCTCATTGGATTTATGAACATATTGACAACGATGGAGCTTTGGAAGACTGGGAGTTAACAAATGAAACAGAAGAACTCGCAAGAAAGATGATCATTATAGGTTTGTGGTGCATACAGACTACGCCTGCAAATCGACCATCAATCACAACAGTACTGGAAATGTTAAGGGGGCACATCAGTGTCTTGCAGATGCCACCAAAACCATACATATCCTCTCCTCTGCATTCCATAATCAATTATTCAAGCGAGACTCTAATAGATTCCTTGTAGGAGGATACATGTCTTGAGGGGATTTCACCTTCATTCTCAGATAGTATGTGACTCCTTTGAAAGCCATTTCACAAGAAAGTGCGAAATTGTACTAACTATAATGCAAATAAGTTATACTTCTTACTCTTAAATTTATTTTTTACGTCCAATGAGCGGATGAAATGACCAGTTACCTGACTTGTTTATATCCCAAAGTTCATCTATATTTCCACAGATGAAATCAGCTAGTCTTCATCCAAATCAATTGCAGAGTAATTGTGTCCAAATGTCTATCCATGAAGGGATACAAAGTGCTTGTGCCTTTCGGAATGTTTCTCTTCGTTTTCTTTGTTCGTTGTCTGTCATTGTTTTTCAGTCTTCTTATATAACATGCAAATCTCCACCATTGCCTACATGTTGGGTCCCTCAAATTCCTATCGGTTGCTGTGAACATTTCCAGCAAAGATGTCTTCAAAATCGTTTGTTCTGACAGCTTCCCAGATCCCAGTGATTCAACTCAACAAGTTTGATTATGCATATTGCGATCATAAGAACCACCTCTCCTGAAAACATTCTCATACTTCGAGGTCTCCACTCAGCAGACGTTTGAAAGGTTCACTGTAGTTTTCTCTACAATTTCACTAACAACCTATCCTTCCCTTTTGATCATCCTCTTCATCACGTTTACTTCTTCATATGTAACCAAAATAACTACATTTTCTCTCGGGACACCATCAGCGAGTTATACCGTTCAGTCATGCCGGGACTGTAATGTGTACTCATGTCTATCCAATAAACCGAAAGCTCTCAAATATTCCTAGTGACTGCCACACAAGGTATCATCACCTCTTCGAATGGGGCCTGCAGTTTCATGATATCCTGAGAGCTCTCAGTCTTATATGCTGGTAACTCTGATGATAACACATATCTTATCCCCAAGTGTTTCAACCAAAGGAGCAAGAAGAAAGGTCTTACAACTTCTGAAGTAGGAAACCATCAGTCTCTCTGCCTATGTCGTCATATGCTGGCATGGTAAGATCCAAATCACCTATCATCATGTATAGATAATGTGTATTATAATCTTCAAGCAAGTTGCAGGTTCACACTTGAATCAGATGTAGCAACAATGTTTATTCTGCAGTAGATAGCGATATGTATGGAGACTTCAGCGTCCTAGAGACAAGTGAATAGACTTGACTGATAGCTTCCCTCGTTATTACCCACCACTTAACTCTTCCGAAGGAGACATTAACCACTTTTTGAACCTTTTGTTCAAACTAGAGATAATGATCACATGAGGGGGTTTCTTTTTTACAGTTCCTTTTTTTGTTTTTTGTTGAGAACTTCTTTGCTGATTGCCAGAATTGATCTCAGTTTCTTTGGTGGTGACCAGGGAAGTGCCCGGTCCTTCGAGTCTTGTCTTAAGGAAAAATTCCATTAGGCGCTCTCTTGACCTCGCCACAACGTACCTAGTCAGCAATTATTGCTGTTTTATTCTCCTTCAACATGTCGTCCACAATACGTCTCTTCATCCATTACAGTCAAAGGAGTTACAGAAGAACACGTAAATCACTCGTTTCTCTTTAAAAAATTTCTTCAACTTGGGAGTACCAAAATTTTCAGTCAGTGGAATTGAACGAACGAAGCAATTATGAACCTTCGTGTTCCTACTGCACACTCTTGTTGGTAGTTGGTATGTAGAGTTTTCGTCGTTAGTCCCTCTCGAATATCCATTCATATGGATAACTCACTACCTTATCGTTCTTCCTTCGTTCTTTCCGTTTTCTTTTTCCTAGCATTCTCCCTCGCATATGCCGCAGACTTCACAATCGTTAACAACTGCAATTACACAGTCTGGGCAGCTGCAGTCCCCGGTGGTGGTCAACAACTTAACGAAGGCCAATCATGGGGCATCAACGTACCTGCAGGAACCACTGGTGGCCGTATCTGGGCCCGCACAGGCTGCAACTTTAACATAAGCGGTTACGGTTCTTGCCAAACCGGAGATTGCCGTGGACGTCTTGCCTGCACAGGTTATGGTCGCCCACCAAACACTCTCGCCGAGTTCGCTCTCAGCCAGTTCAACAACTTAGATTTCTATGATATTTCACTCGTCGACGGATTCAACATCCCCATGGGTTTCGGGCCGAATAATGGAAGCTGCCACGATATTAAATGCAATGCTGATATTAACGGGCAGTGTCCGTCGGAGCTGCAGGCTCCCGGAGGATGCAACAATCCTTGCACTGTGTTCAAGACTGCTCAGTACTGTTGTAACTCTGGCAGCTGCGGTCCGACGAACTTCTCGCGATTCTTCAAGCAGCGGTGCTGAGATTCGTACAGTTATCCGAAAGATGACGCAACCAGTACGTTCACTTGCCCCACCGGCAGTACTGGCTACACCGTTTCCTTCTGCCCCGGCAACAGTACTGAAAGAGGTAATTATAAAATATATATCTCTTAAAGAATTGGGAAACTCACTGTAAGATTCAGGATGATCCCTATATCATGACAACGGCAAGCAAATGAAGCCCAAGTACTTTCGTATCTGCACTGTCCACCACTAGCTCTGCACTTGGAGCATTCCTGTGAAGTAGAAAACCATCACGCAACAAAGCATGGTAATTATCAGTCTCCTTGCCTATGTTGCATACTGGCATGGTTACAAATTTTTGCAATAACTTCCTTGCATTTCATGCGATCACCGCCACCATTACCTACAAATTTGACCTACCAGAACTTGTACTCACTAATCACTTCAATGGATCGCAGTGCAGATTTGTCTGTGGTTTCACTAACCCACCTACTGTTCACTTTAATAATAATCTTTCCTTATAGTTCCTTCTCAACTGCAATCAAAACAGCTATATAATTTCTCTGGCGAGACCTTCAGTGAGTTATACCTTTCAGTTTATGGGACCATTACAGTGTATGCTCAGACATTCAGATAACAAACTCCTAGATATTCCAGTTCAATGCCTCGTGCGAATACTCTCTTGTATTTCTTGTCCCAAAGGAAGCTGCAGTACCATGAAGATCCTCAAATTAAGTTACACGACCTGTTTTGAATATTACCACTCTTAGTGTTTGGCCATTATTCATCATCAGCTTTTAGACTAAGAATTTGGTCACATCTCACATCTAAATCTATGTCAGAAGTGGGATTGAAGTAAATGAGCTTCACCAACACAATGGTTGCCAATATTTTGCACAACAATTGATACACAGGCATTCAGAACAACCCATAACTCCTTTGTAACTCTTATATAATCCCTTATTCATCAAACAAACATCTCCTTCACGGGAGAATTGTTTACAGGGTCTAGTTATCATATGTAAGCCTCTTCTAGCTTGAGTATTCAAAAAGACACAAACCTGGTGGAAGTTCAGACTACTACATAATATCAATGATTCCGGCCACGTCTTTCTCCAAAGATCATACCTCTCCGTCCAACTCAATCGGTAACTCAAGATTGGTTATCCATGAAGGAAAAACTGAGCATATTTGGCCCTATTTTCCTCTTAGAAAAGACACACTCGGTTTTACTGAACTCTTGACATTCTTTTTCTTAAAATATCTATAACACGCTTTCCGTTTTGAAACAACCGCGTCTTTCTTTTTGTTGTCTTCTTCTCATACTTCTACCTCTTCTTTAACTTGATTTCCTTCATTCGCTCTTACATTGGTGTTCTGAAATGATCCAACATGTCCTACGAATATCAATAGGGTTTACCAAAACTCTGTTCTTTATTCTTTACTCTTTGCTGGGCTTTGCTATAGCTCACAATCGTATGGAGACTGCTCTCCTGCTATCTGTGATAGATTTTTCCAGATAAGATATCCTTTCTGGCTTGATGGAAAACAAGCAAACAACTGTGGCTATCCAGGAATGAAACTCTTCTATGATAATCACTCTAATACTTTTCTTATGATTGCTAATAAGAAGTATCGTGTCCTTCAAATCATCTATGATAACACCTTTGTTTTGGTTTCTGATACCAAATTATGTGATACTAATTGCCTGGTGCCTTATGCAAGTCCTTCCTTTGATGCTACACAATTCAGCGTTAGTATAGCTGATAAGAAACAATACTTCTACTCTAATTGCTCCGCTACACAGCCAAGGAGTTTGTATAACATTACTTGTGCTTCTCTGAAGTTTTTGTTGCAGAGTACAGAAGGTTTGGTACTAGAAAGTTATTGCAAAAATTTTGTAACCATGCCAGTATGCAACACAGGCAAGGATACCGCAAGCGGTGGGATTTGTAGAAGTTCTTTTTATACAATTCCAGCCATCCGAAAGTTCTTTTTCTTCTTCTTCTTCTTTAAAAATGGAATTTCAGGGTTTTCTTCAGCTGCATTTGTTAAACAATAACATATATATGTTTCTAATTCATAGCTTGCTGAGATGTATGTACATGGCTACTTGGTGCAGCTATCGCGCCAGCATCCCCAGCTACACCATCAACACCTGCAACTCCTTCCACACCATCAAGCTCTTCCGCACCTTCAGTTCCAAGCATTCCTACAGGTACGAACAACAATTAACCAATAATGATCAGTGAAATTTTAGATTAATTATATATACAATGCATTCAGATTATATCATGTATTGCAGATGGATCAAAGAATGATTTACCATTACCAAATCATCTTATAAATGAGTGTGATAAACTGTTGATAATGTCTTAAATATTGAGTTTAGCTTTGTTTTCTTTTGCAGTATTAGATCTGTTTTAGTTATCTGTAAAAAATTCTTTGTAATGATCATAATTGGTAAACCCAGTATGATCCATGTGAGTTGGCCTGTTGACCTGATCGGTTAATAGCTCACCAAGTGGACCAAAGACATTTCCAAGTCAAATGTTCAGATCGTGTCCGCCAATGATGCTAAACAGTAGAGAGACCTTTTATATTATAGATAGATGAAGAAACGATGATTATAAAGGACTTTCATGCTTAAATTGAGAACAATAATGCCGATCAATAAGTTCATATTATTCATGGATAAGTCACAATTTGGCGGATATGTGCTCACATTGTCTTTGTCGCATTATGCATAGTCAACAACGATTGCAAAACGGCTTATTGGTTGGGCTATCTAACTATACAATCAAGACATTAAATTTGTATCTTGTACATTATTTGAGATGTTTGACTATTTCTACATATTACTATTTTGTACGATTGTAGTTAATTAATTTATTACATTAGTTGCAAAAAGTACATATAAATAAATTTTATCCATATGCGCTTAGAGGAAGTGTTGCCACATCGATAAGATGGTATTATGTGTTTCACCACGTGTCATTGGAGATAGATATCCATAAGCTATAGAAAAGTTGGAGAGTCACTTCGAAAGGAAGACAGTTCAAAACAAGACATTATCGATGCCAAACATTCATGAAGTATCATGAATGGACCTCTGCAGTCGAAAATTTGAACAGCTTCCAAAGCATGATGAATCAAATTATAAGTACCAGCATAAAACTTGATGATAAGGTAAAGCAATCTTACTTCTTAGCTCGTTATCGAATAATTGAAAATTATAGTTATCTCTATTAACCGTTTGGCTCATAATAATAGTAAAGTAATAATACAAATGATGAAGTATAGCATGCTAAATGAAGGGATTAGAATAAAAAAGCAAATCATCAGTCGTTAGAAGAGGAAAGTAGGTCAAAACACAAGAAAAGTCCACACTATATAAGAGAATATTATGTGCTATTATTTCAAAAATATAGATCATGCAAGGAGAGCAAAAAGAAAAAAAATATAACATAGTCAGTGAAGTATATGTTGAGAAGAATTGAAAGAAGAACACCACTACAATGACATCTAATGGTGAATTCACCATTATCTTTAATGAAGTATGTGAATCACACCAGTAAAGCTTCTACATGGGTGATTGGTTCAAGTGCCCCCTCCACATCTTTTCTGAAAAAGATCTTTTTATATCTTGTACTAGTTAAGGATGAAAGATTATCCAAAATCATTTGCATGAGAGATGTATTATTAGATGCTGACCTTTGATTAAAGCTACTTTTCAAGAACGGGAGACATGTTCTTGAGTTGCATCTCAATGTAATCTCTACCAGAGTACCCAATGACGAAGCTTAACAAACACACATTTGTAGCTGCAAGAGGCAAGAAGATTGGCTATTTATACTTCACTCAAGCAAAAATGTGCACGAAAAAAGTGAATACAGATGACAGCTTCTCTACCAACTTTTGGCATTTGTTTTAGGTTATATGGACGAAAAGAGACTTGACATCCAAAATGTATATCTATAAAAACTTACACCCACTGTTTTAGTGGAAAGCAACATAAATGGAAAATCATTAGTTCAACTCAACTTTTTCGTGCAATTCCACTTAACTTTGAAAACTGATTAACATGATAAGTGATCACATGAAAGGTATGAAAGGAAAAAAACCATCAGTTCCCTTAACTTTTTAATTTCAATATGAAAGGTGATTAACCTTTTCATGCAGTTCCACTTAACTTTGATCTGCGTCAAAATGTGTGAAAGAAAAAAGTCTCTTATGTTTACTAGAATGTGTTTTGGTTGTAAAGCCACTGTGGATGTGCAAAAGGATGAGTGGTCCAAGCTTAATATGAAATCCAAAGCTCTAGTAATGAGCAGCTTGGTGATAAACTTTGACGTCTACTTAATTAAAAGATTATTAAAAATCAAGATGTTACTTTCTTGAAGATCAAAATATTGAAAAGTTTCAAAAAATTTGAGAAGCCAAAATTGACACCAAAAACCTATGTTGATTTAGGCTCAAACACTAATCCACCTATATACAAAGTGAAAGGGGAATTATGCATAATGAGAATAATGTTGGTGATGATAATGATATCTTTCATTAAGAAAAAGACTTTTTTCATCCGTTAACACCATCTCACGAATAGGATTTGATAGAGAGTCGCCACCTTATATTAGTGTCTCCTAAAGTATATTTTGTTCACCAATGAAAGAAAATCGGAAAGAAGTCAAGAAACAATTTCTTATGAACACAAAACAAAGTTGTCAAAAGCTATATGGAAAAAGATCCAATCTTTGTTAAAAAAAAAAACACCTTCCCGTTAGCGAAGCTATCAAAAGGAAATAAGGCTTTCAAGAACAAGTGGATTTTTTTATGAAAATTGAGAATATAGCTTTCAACTAAGATATAAGGTGAAATTGGTTATGTACTTGGTAAAGAAAAGAGTATTAACTTAAAAAAAATATTTTTTAGTTGACGTGATGCCCTCGATCCAAATTTGTATAGGCCTTACTGCAAGCATAAACTTAGAAGTGGAGCAACTTGATATGAATATTGCGTTCCTTTATTGAGCAACCGAAAATATGGTTATCAAAATTTTGATTTAAATAAAAATTTTACGATTTTATAATTTTACAACAATAAGAGGCTCTGATTTTATCAAAAAATACAATTTGAGTTGAATCTTAATAAATTACAATTTAAAATTATAACAATCGGTATTTCACTGTGATTTTATATGATTTTAGAAAATAGAAAGTTTTCAGTATAAATGAAAATTCTAATAAGGTTTCTACAATTTTGCAATTTGAAGAATTTTTGTAAAATACGGAGTTTTCTTCAAAATTTTTAAGAATATTCAAATTTTTTAAAAAGTATTAAAATTAATAATATTAAAAAAGAGTGGAATTAGGGGCACCCCTCCACTATTAGGGGTACCTATCATTTAAAATGCTCCAAATTCAATCTCCACAGTTGTATACGAAGAATACGAGTCAAAATTATTATAATAAAATTTCAGCTTAATCGGACCACGAAACGACCTCTATTTGATATATTGGCTCTTGATTAATATGTCGAATAGAGGTCGCTTTGTCTTCGATTAATCTGAAATTTTATCATAAATATTTCGACTCCTAATTCTTCGTATGCAATAGTAAAAATTTAATTTGGAGCATTTTAAATAGTGCATAGGTGTCCTTAAGAGTGGGGATGCCCCTCTCCTCATCTACTAAAAAACATATTTATAAAAATTTACCGTAAAATCTTATAATTTTATTTTAAATTTCTAATTTTATGATCTTAAACAAATAAAACGGCGCTAACCAAAATTTTGATTTTGATAATCTTGACCGAAAAGTTCAAAATAAAAAATTATATGATTTCTAAGTTGAAGATGAGCTTGTATGACATAAAGCAAGCTCCAAAGTAATGGTATAAAAAATTTAATTATTTCATAGTAGATCAAAATTATGCAGAATCATCTTTAATTATTTTGTGTTTATACGAGTAAGTTGATTGTCGGGTAAGACATTAGCAAAGTTAGACAAATTAAAAAAAGAGCTAAGCAAGTCCCTTAATATGAAGGACTTGGTACTGGCGAAGTAACTCTTAAGCATCGAAATTTCTTGCGACATAAGCATGGGAAGTTGTGATTATATTAAGAATATTACACTAAGAAGTCCTGAAAAGATTCAATATGAAGAAGGTGAAGTTGATTAGAACTCTTGTTAGAGACCGCTTCAAACTAATCTCCAGACAAAGCCCTTCTTGTGATGAAGAGAAGAAAATGAGAAAATTTTCTTATGGTGTGTACCAGACCCAAATAGTATACGCCATTGGTGTGGCTAGTAAATTACTTGAAAATCAAGGAATTGAACATTACAATGTCGTAAAGTAGATCCTTTGTTACCTTAGAAATAATTTAAGATTTGCATATATTTTGGAGATGATGGGTCGAAATTGAAATGCTTCATAGATGTAAACATGATTGGTTATATTGATTCTAGCAATCAAGCTCAAGTTACTTCTTTACTTTTACTGAGGAAGTAGTCTGTTAGCAATTCAAATTACAAAAGTGTATTGTTTTGTTCACCATCAAGAGCGATTATATAACCATTGCCAAAGCTTGCAAGGAGAAATGTTGGATGCAAACATATTTTAAGGGGTTGGTTATCAAGACAAAATTGTTGTACTTTGTGTTAGTTAAGTGCCATTATCTTAGCAAAAATTGATTCAAAAATCCAAACACATTGCTATAGGGTATCATTAGATCCACAAAGAACTTAAGAAAAACTCTATACTTTGAAAAAAACTGCACCAATGAGAACAACAACGATGTGTTAAACAAGGCGCTAACCTTAGATAAATATACGACATATAATATAAAAGAAAGTTTGGTGAAACCCTTGTCATTGTTCACATAGTTAGAAGGGAAATTTATTACGCTCCCTCCTATATAGGGATCTACACAAATATTCCAATCTTAGTGACCCTAAGTTGCAATATCGAAAAATAATAATAAAGCAAAATGGAAGAAAAAGGAGTGCACCACAGTCAAGCACAACAAAGTAGGGAGAAGATAGAGCGGAAAGAGCAAGCAAGAGACAGAAGACGGGCAACAAAAGAGGCTTAAAGGTATCGCTATCAGTAATCCACCAATTTTCGAGAGATGCCGCTACGCTCGCCTACTTCCTGGCATCGTCCCTACTAGTAAGTTTAAATGTAGCTGCCATTGCTGAGAAGAGAGGAAGAGATGCGAAGAATGTTTTGAGTTCCAATTCAAATTGTAGGCCTAATTCTTAAGCTCAATGCTTAACATCATCCTCTTCAAATTCTACGTGATGTGGTTATAAATCTCTCTCTTTATTGTTGGTTTGATGTGTGTGTATTATATAATATTGTGTTTAGAGAAAAGGTGATCTTTTAGTGGTGTAACAGAAATGAATAGTTGCAACATATTATTATTGAGATGAGAGATGTACCGGCAGTACTTAGACATTTGCGATTTTTCCCTCTTCCAAGAGTTTTCCACATAAAAATATTAGTGTTTGAGATTAGGCCCATTTTTTAGCTGATTAGTTGATATTTATCAGTTGCACAAATAGGGGTTGGCTTTATCCATTAGCACTTGTGGAAGTGTTGTCACCTCCACATTATGTAAGTCTTAGATCATAGTGTTGTTCTCCCGGAAAAAGTTGACTCAAACTGCTCTTATTGAACTGAAATTTAGTTGTAGTTATGCAAAAATAGGTTTCGCTTCTTCGCTTGTTTTGAGTTAATTTCCTAATTGTAAGAACACTTCTCTATTTGCAAAAGAAATTTAAAGATCTTTTAACCAAGTAAAACCTTCTTTTTTCTCTCATACTTAATATAACATGTACTTAAGGTTGCAAGCTAATTTCCAACTCAATACCTAAGTTAGGTCTGCCAGCTGTTGAGTAGAGAGATTTTTATATTACAGATCGATGAAGAAAATAAGATTATGAAAGACTTGTGTCTAATTAAGAACAAAATGACAATCAATAAGATTCCTAGAGAAGTCGCAATTTTGTACATGTGTGCTCACTCATCTTTGTCGCATCTTAATAATCAATCGTATGATAAAAAGTAGGTGTATTCATGAGCCTACATAACTAAATATAAACACATTAAATATGCACTTGTATATTATTTGAAAAGCCCGACTATTTGTACTAATTATCAAATTCCAATACCTTTTTTTGCTTTTATTTATTTATTATTTATTTATTTGTTTATTTTTTGCAGTAACAAGCAAGCGTCATTCTGGAACCATTATAGGTATGCCTTCTTATTGATGTTTAGAACTTGGATTATTGTCTTATTTTCAAATTCTTTCACATGAAGTATCCAGTGACACTTAAAACTCTTAACCTCAAAAGTAGTAGGACACAAGGTTGTCAAAATCGGAATCTTAGGTAGGATCGTTTCGTTTGAATATGATCGTAAAATGGGGATCTTAAAGTAAGACCATAAGATTTTACATACCGATAAATTTTATGAAATTTTTTTCAATACCATTAAAACTCTTTTATAAAACTTTTTGTAATATTTTTTCTAAAAAAATTTTAGTACATTTAAAAAATTTTAAATTTTGTTTAAATTTCATAAAAAATTACTCTATATTTTATAGAAAATTTTTCAAAATTATAATTTTTCAGAAAACTTTCAAAATTTTATAGAAAACTCTCTAAAATTTTATAAAAAACTCTTTCAAATATAGGTAACTATAAAAAATTCTTCAAAAGTAAAATCGTATAAGATCGTAAAAAGATCGAAATTTTACCGATTTTAAGATTTAAATCGGGATTTAGGTGGGATTTTACTCAAAAAAGATTTTACTTGAGATCGGGATCGTTTAGGTGAAGTGAAATCGTAAAATCGTAAGATTTTAAGATTTAAATCGGGATTTTGATAACCTTGGTAAGACACATTCTTCTCAGCAAAAGGTTGTGTACAAAATGCTAAAACTATACAGTCTAAGAGCATATACACAACATCAATCATGAGAAAGAGTTCAGTTCATCAACTATTGAGAAGAGTAGAACCAGTATGACAGATATCTAATTATATATGTTAGTAGTCCAACCAATTCATATTTGAAATACAACTATACATTTCTTAGATATATAGCCACTATAATGAAATACATCATAGGATAGCTCCTCATTTAATGGTAATGTGAAATAAGATCGAGAAAAGATATAGATATTAAAATGATGAAACACATACCCATGCATTGTGTCACAGGACGTTTGTTATAGCATTTCTTCTCATCCATTCATATTGGTAATGTACCTTATGAAAACATTCTACAGGGTTCTAAAAGGTCTTACAAAATCTAAATATTCCCAAATATTTTTAAAGACCATAAAAGCATGTAGAGTAATTTAGATAATCTAGAAATAAAGTAGTACAAAAGGTTTTAGAAACTAATAACACCTTATACTGTTGCAAGGGATAGTCTAAAAGTGTGGTATGTGGAAGCCTATAAATAGGAAGAGAAGACCACATCTGTTACCACTCTTGAAGTATTATAAAAATCCCTAAGAGTTCTAAAAGTTCTTTCCTATCGAACTTTCTTTATGTGTTCCTCTATATTTTCCAAGTTCCTCCTACCCTATAGAAGTACCTGAGCTATCTTGATAGCTCGTTCAAAGTTAAGCTTGACAAAGTTGCATAGGGTTATGACTGCCACAAATCCAAGATAGAAAAAATAGGCCTGTGAGAATTAGAATTTGGAAGCGAACATTACTCCTACCTATGCCTATTTGAAATCCAAAATTATGCATATTTAGATATGATATATAGCTATTATATTCAAATACATCATAAGTTAACTCTTCACTATCAAGTATCCTAAAATAAGATTTGGAAAATATAAAACTCTGCCAAAATGACGAAAATAGATGTTCATGTAGGTGATGGCCTCACTTTTGCTAGAAGATTAAAAACTTATGCAACTTCTTCAAAACTGATTAAGCCTTACAAAATGTCCTAGTTACAATCACAAATAGCCAAACTACACAAAAACATAGGGTTTACCTGCTTGAGATATTTCCTCATACCACCATCATGAACCTCAAATCTTGGAGCTTTTTGAGAATACTGAATCACATGCGACTTATGAAGCATATGCCTTAGAGAGATGGACGAAATTTTGCAGAAATACTCTGCCACTTTGGAACATATTGAAACTCATGTTTAAAGCCATTAAGTTCATTGAGAGATGATTTCTTTCATGCTACTTCATAGTGATAATTCCTTTGTTGTATACTGTGTTAGGCATGCTACACACAAGGAGACATCTATAACTTTGTAATATACTGCATCTGGCACCATCAATTAAACTATTTAAAGGACGAACACAATTAAGACAATTGCAGTGAAATCCTACTGTTCATTTCTTTAGCAAAGTCTTACTTTGTTCTTGACTCTTCACTTCAACAAGAATAATGCTAAAACACAAAAACAGTTGCAAAAGTTAGTTAAGTGTATCCTAATATATATTCAAGTTACGTAAAAACTTGAAGATTAACCACAAGGATTATTTAAGGACCTTAGCCAGCCTAGAATGCAAATTCACTACTCGTTGTTAAAGACATGATATTCCATTCGAGATAAAAAAATACAGCTTTACCACTATTGCAGCTGGGAGATCTACCAAGTCCCTTTAGATCTTTAGCTTGTTTGCGTTTTATGGAATTCACAGACATGCCAACAATGGTTCAGCAAGTAAAGGCATATTCTGTAGCTTCTTGTTTCATATAAAATGCTTACATAAGTTCCACTTACATGCTATGAGCCTTGTTCAGATAATCTCATTAGCATACTACTTTTGCTAGCAATACTGAATGATCTGTCTACAGCCATCTTACGCTAACGGATATGAAGATAGAAATTTGTTGCTAGAAGCCTAGAAATATACATTATAAACTATTAAAGTCTACCAAAATGAAGAACGAGCTTGAATAATATAATAAGATGCACGCATATTGCTATCCTCATAAGGCTAAGTATTTCAACTTAGCCTCAGTGTCTGCTGAACAATAACCCATACAGTTTACAGTCTCAAGTATTTAAAATTATTGTTGATATCTAGGTGTGGTGATGGGTGTGGGTGGAGGAATGCTTGCAATGTGTCTTCTTATCCTTTTCATCAGACGCAATCACTGCAAGCCACGCAACTTGATGTTCTTCTGGAAAAAGGAAACAAGTAGCGAACTAGCAATAGTGGACTTTCTAAAAACAAATGGATCTTTCACTCCTAAAAGTTATAGTTATGCAGATGTCAAGAAAATGACTAAATCCTTTACAGAAAAACTTGGTAATGGTGGTTATGGCACGGTATACAAAGGGGAACTATCTAATGGGCGTCAGGTAGCTGTTAAAGTATTACGCGACTGTAAAGGCAATGGCGAAGATTTTATCAATGAGGTTTCAAGCATTGGAAGAACTGCCCACGTTAACATTGTCAGTCTAATTGGTTTTTGCATGGAGGGTTCCCACAGAGCTCTAATCTATGACTTCATGCCTAATGGTTCTTTAGATAAGCACATATACAATAAGAAAACGAGATCAGCTAGGCTTAGCTGGAAGACACTATATGACATTGCAGTAGGTGTTGCGCAAGGGCTTGAATACTTGCACTGTGGATTCAACACTCGCATAGTACACTTTGATATAAAACCCCATAATATATTGCTTGACGAGGATTTTTGCCCCAAAATATCTGATTTTGGGTTGGCCAAGTTGAGCTCCCGAAAAGATAGCATTCTGTCTATGGCAAACGCACGAGGAACAATTGGTTATATTGCTCCTGAAGTTTTCTCCAGAAACTTTGGCAATGTTACCAGTAAGTCCGATGTTTATAGTTATGGGATGATGTTGTTAGAAATGGTCGGTGGACGCAGGAATTCAGACACAGCTGTAGAGAAAAGCAGTGAGGCCTATTTCCCTCATTGGATTTATGAACATTTTGATGAGGATGGAGCTTTGGAAGACTGGGAACTAACAAATGAAACAGAAGAAATTGCAAGAAAGATGATTATTATAGGTTTATGGTGCATACAGACTATGCCTGCAAATCGACCTTCAATCACTACAGTACTGGAAATGCTAAGGGGACGCACCAGTGACTTGCAGATGCCACCAAAACCATACATATCCTCTCCTCCACATTCCATAATTAATTATTCAAGTGAGACTCAAATAGATTCCATGTAGGATAATGCATGTCTTGAGGCAATTTCACCTTCATTCTTAGAACGTTTTTGACTCCTGCAAAATAGTACCACCTATAATGCAAAGACATTATATGTTCATACTTCTGAATTTACTTTTGTTTTATAATGAACAGACGAGATAACCAATTACCAAACAAGTTTATATTCCAAAATTTAAAATATATCCATAGGTAGCGTAAAGGCTTAGGATTCAGCAGTCTTTCTCAGGTAGTGTCCAGAGTAGTAATTTATATTCAACCAAGTAAGTTATGAATGGAAGGATAAGATATTATGGTCTAAAGCTAAATAAGGTAAAAATTTTAATATCCTGGTTTATAAACTTCAATAAAAGTAGTAATGAAATAGTTTTGCTATAAACCCATGAGCTTCAAGAAAGAGCCGGACAATTTGCATGCACTCAAACTGGAATTTCCAAATAATTCCATATGCACATTAACTCGTATTTCATCGATCAATCTTCTACCATTTATCCATCAGACATGTAAACTAATTTGTAAAAAGATAAAGAAAACCAGAGTTAGAACAAGAATAGTTATCAATTATCAACAAAGAAATACCGTAAAACTTGCAGCCATTGTTGTGGTGGTACAGCTTGCTTCAACTGAAACTTGAAACAAATTTTCCGGATCCAAACGAATAATTTAACCAGTCCAAACAAAAACGAGAGAACAAAGAGACAAAGTTAGAACGAGAAACAATTGAATTACCAACGAGAAATTTAAAAGAAAAGAAAGACGATAATTACAAAAACCTGAAAATAAGAGACATTACTGTGGACTAACAAGGTGACGCCGAAGCCGGCGAACAGAGAATGAAGATCGAAGGAGATGAATGGTAAAAAATCTCGGATTTTGCAGGGTGCGTAAAATAAAAAAGAGATTTGTTTTTCCTTTTTGTGCGCGCTCCGTTAGATTTTTCATTTCGGTGAAGTTTTTTCACTCACCAATTCAACTGTTTTTATCTTGATTAGATAAGCGTAAGAGTTTAAATTTTTTAGAAGCTCGACTTGGGGACGATCGAGCATAGGTTTAAAACTTGGCCCGAACCGACTGGATCGGACAAGAAACCGGCGATCCGGCATCGATTTCGGGCTGAGTCGATACAAAAATGGGTCGTGCAAGCAATCCGGATCGACTCGGCCGGATTTCGGATCAACTTGGTCATCCGATTGAGCGGGTCGATCCGGTATTTTTATTTATTAAAAAAATAGAAACTTAAAACAAAAAAATTGATTTGTATTCTCTGGTTTGGCATTTCTGAGTTAAGTTCTTCCTTCTCGCTCGTGCATCTATCCGCTGCCGCAAAATCTTTTCCTCCCGGCACCGATTGATTTGCCGACCGTCGTCCTCTTCTTCTCAGCGTTCTGATTTCTGAGTCCAGTGCGTTCTGATTTCTGAATCCAGTTTATTGCTTCTCGGTGTTCTCGCTCGATCGTTCAATCCGCTCGTTCGTTCTCGCTGTTCTTTTGGAAATTGCATCCCTCGTGGTCTTCTTATTGCTATTCCTCTCTACTGCAGCCATCTTTGCTCAGACATGGATTCTGCTCCAGCTGAACCCACTAATCCCACTCCCACTAAGCCATCAATTCCACAAAATCAGAATATTTTAAGAGGTAAAACTGATCCTGCTTGGAGCCACTGCAAAGAGTCAGACGATACGGACAGTAGAAATAAGAAGAAGTTGATATGCAATTATTGTTCACGAATTTTTAGAGGTGGTGGCATCAACAGAGTTAAGCAACACTTAGCTAGAGTGAAAGGCGAAGTCGGAGCTTGTAAGTATGTTCCTTCTGATGTCTGTTATTAGATGAAGCTAAATATAAATGGCTATGTTTCAAAAAAAAAAGACATTAAGAAATGCTGGATGAACATAACCTATTTAGCCAACAACACTTGCAGTTAGAGGAGCGAGTATACAGTAGAGCTAGTGACTTTGAAGATGTTCCAGCATATGCAAGTTTCACTACAGAAAGTCGCACAAGCAAAGGTAGCAGTGGCACTGGACAGTCTAAAAATGCCAGTAGAAAAGGTAAAGAGATTATGGTTGGTTCTTATTTCATTTCCGAGAACCATTCCTAATGCACAGCCAACTATTAAGAGTGTCACGCAGAGTAAGGAGGCAAAAAAAAGATGTGGAATTGCAATATGCAAATGGATGATTGATGCATGTATTCCTTTTCGTGCTGCTAACTCTATGTACTTTCAACCGATGATAGATGCTATTGCAAGTATGGATGCAGGTTACAAAGATCCTAGCTATCATATTTTTAGAAATTTATTGTTGAATAAAAATGTTGAGGAGATAAAGCGCTATGTTGAGAGCTTTCGGTATGAATGGAGGAAGACTGGATGCATTATCATGACCGATGGATGGTCCGATTGAAATAGAAAAATACTTATCAATTTTCTAGTTATTGCCCAAAAGGTACGGTCTTTTTCAAATCTGTAGATGTTTCTGATGCTTCGAAAACTGCAGATATGTTGTATAAATTGTTTAGAGAACTTATCTTATATGTCGGTGCTGAGAATATTGTTCACTTTGTGATTGATAATGCTTCTAACTATGTTGCTGCCGGTAAATTATTGGAGAAAGAATTTTCAGGCTTGTTTTAGTCTCCTTGTGTTGCCCACTACATTAACTTGATGTTTCAAGACATTGGTAAGCTGGATGAAATTAGTAACTTACTGGCTTATGCATCTAGAATAACAAAGTATATCTATAATCATTACTTCCTTTTATATTTGATGCGAAAATTTACACATGGGAGGGAAATTCTTCAACCAACTCCTGCTTGTTTCGCAATAAATTTTATTGCACTACAAAGTATATTATCACAGAAAGATGCATTGAGAGTGTCAAGACCCAAAACTAGACTCTGACCGGCACTGGACTAAACCGAGTCTAGACAAGGCCCAAACTCGGCCCAATTCAGTAAGCCTGACCTAAAAACATTATAAACGGTTCACCAAATATCTCCAAAAATAAAATTTCGGCACCTTCCCTATAATTTCAAGCGAAAACCTGTACCACAACAAATCACTTAATAACGACAAAATAGAACAAAATAAACAAAATCATATAAATACTAAAACTAGCAAAAATGTCTTTGGGCTACCGGTAGCCACCGACACCTATTACAATTCAAAACGAATACCATCGCAATACTACATACAATAAAGTACAAGAAAAGTCAATATTCTTCGAGGATTACAGAGCTAACTACATGCCAAAAGATTTATAAAATACCCTTCGTACGCTCTCGGTCTAGCAATATTGATCTAATCAGCGCCCGCTAGCTTATGACCTATCTGGGGGAGGCCAAAGAAGAGAAAAAAGGGTGAGCCTAGTCTCAGTGAGGTAAAACAACAAAATGCCCAATTTAGATAATGCATTAAGTAGGCATTATAGTACTATCTACATGAAGCAAATGCAAAGATAGATCAGATCAGATGCTACTAAGTCCTGAATCGTTCCATACCGACTCAGTTTTTAGCAGAGATATATGATAATATGAAACAATATTATGCGACACTCTCAAGGCTATAATATATATACATATACATAGTGCACCAATGCAAGCAAATATATGTAATGATGTATGTAAATGCATCAAGTTAATAGTGATAAAAGATAGGCGATCGAGTGAGATCATATCTCCAACTCACATCACGCTATCAGGTATATCATACAAACATATATACGTAATACTTTTATATATATCAAGCCACAAGCAAGTTCGGTGCCAAGTATATCTTGGGACCCACCGGCAAACAATATCATCACAGCTCGGTGCACAGTATGTCCTGGGACCCACCGATAATTCATATCTTATAATTCGATGCCCAGTATGTCTTGGAACTCATCGACTATCCATATATTTTGTTGCCTAGTATCTCCTGGGACCCACCGTATCAATATCTCAATCAAGCATATATAATATAATAGGTTACGACAGTACCTATTAGGTTCTGCATTGTCCCATACCAATACAGTCCCTAACAAGTAGATGCAACATAATAGATTTTCACTAAATGAACATGCTATGCCAAATGCCTTTAATGCTATCGTGATTATACTTATGCATATATGAAAGAAAAATATTGATATGTATATAGCATTTTCTCATAATTATGCCACATAGTCTACAATATGCAAACATGTTAGTACTAAGTATAAACATGATGTGAAATAAATCTAAACATGTACAGACATATGTAGCATGAAGGATAAATCATAATATATAACAACAATGGCAAGGTAGGCTAGAATTTGCAAAGCAAATGCTACCTGTGCCGAAAGCCTAACGTTAATCTAGGAAGAAAAGATAGCACGGTAACCCTCATCTTTAGTCTAAATAAGTATTTTTATCAACCGTCAACTCTAAGCCGCACTGTCCGAATTCAAATCACTCGTACCACCGACGAGGCGAGACGATCGAATGCTACACGACTTGAATCGGCAACAACTCACGTATTTTCAATCCAACGATTTCCTAACCGAGTCGTCGGAAAGTTCACCGGAAAAGTTCGCCGGATTCCGGCGAGCTAGGGTTCCGGCCAAGTGCGTTCAAAGCAGTAAAAATGACCAACACTGCTAGTAGAATCCAATGGAATAGACGACGAACTTCAAGTTTGTCAGCGGCGGCTGGAATCGATGAAATAACGTCCGACGGCGAACTCACACGAAATCAACTAACGGAGCTGAAAATCAACGCAGATAAATGAGGAAAAAGACTTAGCAAGTTAAGGGGAACGTTTCTAGCTACTTACCTTCGCCGGAACGCCGGTAAAATGGCAGGACAAATTTTTAAAATTTGTCCTACACGGCGTAGCTCGCCGGAATTAATAAGGACTACCGAAAATGAGGAGGAGGATGGCTTGAGAAGATGAAATGAAGTGAATATCGCCGAAGAGGGGTTGATTTCACGCCGGAGAGGAGCCGGAGCAGTGAGGGCTGATGGGTTCGGGCAGAGCAGTGAGGAAGAAGGAAGGAAGAAGAAAAAAAAATAAAAGCAGAGACATTACATATTAGGGCCACTATTTTCAGCTATAATTTTCTTTAGCCCAAAAAGTTATAATTATTACAATATAACCCTCTTATTTAAAAATTCGTCCTCGAATTTTCTAATAAAAGAAGAGAAGAACTTATACCTCAAGAAGTGAATAGCCAAGGATATTTCGCTTCCAATTCAGCTTCTAACTCCCACGTTGCTTCCCTACGCGAATGGTTCTTTCATAGTAGCAAGACAAAAAGTAACTCTCGTCTGCGTAACCGACGTATCTAACGGTCTAAAATAGCCTCTGGAAGTTCCTCATAAGTTAGATCTTCTCGTATCTGCCCAACAATTGGCTCGACCAAGTGAGACGGATCACGCAAGCACCTATGAAGCATCGATACATGAAACACCGAATGCACACCTGCTAGACTCGACGGCAAGACTAATCTATAGGCAACCTCGCCTATGCGTTCTATGATCTCAAAAGGGCCAATGAATCTAGGGCTGAGCTTCCCTTTCTTTCCAAATCGCAAAATACCTTTCATTGAGGAAACTCGCAAAAAGACCTCATCGCTAATAGAAAAGGATATAGCACAACGCTTAGGATCTGCATACGCTTTCTGCCTACTCTGAGCTGCAGCCATTCGCTCTCGGACTAGCTTAATCTTCTCAGTAGTGTCGCGAATAATATCTGACGAAAGTTCATCAGCTTCTCGAGTTTCGAACCAACAAACTGGTGATCTACATTTTCTACCGTACAAGGCCTCAAACGGAGCCATTTGAATACTAGCCTGAAAGCTATTATTATAGGCGAACTCCACTAGTGACAAATGTTGATCCCAAAGTTGTCCCAACTCGAGTGCACAAGAGCGTAACATGTCTTCTATAGTCTGAATCGTACGCTCAGATTGCCCGTCTGTCTGCGGATGAAAAGCTGTACTATAAGTCAACTGGGTACCAATTGCTCGCTGAACCTTACCCTAAAGACGAGAAGTGAACTGTGAGATAAATTTTTTTAGAACCGCAGAAGGAGATTTTGAACGTGTTTCTGATATAGCTAACCGTGTATCTATAGCTACAGATAATGATTATTAAATGGTTATTTGATCTTCATTTTTATAACATATGGTTGTTTCTCTGTTTTGCATATGAAACTTGTTATTTATATTTTTTTTCTAAAACTCTTGATCTAATTGTAGATGAATGGTGGCTATTATATGGAAACAGTGCTAAGCATCTCCAAAAGTTGGCAATCCGTGTTTTAAGCCAAACATGTAGTGCTTCAGACTGTGAGAGGAATTGGAGCATTTTCGAGCATATCTATTCCAAGAAAAGAAATAGATTGGAGCATCAACGGCTTAATGATCTTATATATGTTCACTATAATTTGAGATTAAGACAAAGGTAATATATATTAATTTATTATTTATTTTCTTATGATAGTTGTATTTTTATATGCTTCTTTTGATAAATTATTTATATATATTAGGAATTATTTCAAGAGTCAAAGCTATGATCCTATAGATGTTGAAGGATTTGGTGATAACGATGAGTGGATATTCATGGATGAACCTTCGACTTTAACTAATGAAGAATTAGAGGCATTTTATAGAAAAATGGCGGCATGTTTAATTCAAGATAAACTCACTGCTGGTAAGTTTGTTTTTTCCTTTTGGTTTTTGTTTAGTAGTGTTAAATTATGAGTTTAAGAATTGATTTTATGAAATATAATGGTTTATACTTTATAGATGCCGAGAACCTTGAAGACCTTGAGTTAGACGATGATGATGATGAAAACGGAGATGATTAGTCTCATTATGACTTTATGAGGACATGCTCTAATTGTTGTTGTTTAATACTTTTAACTTTGAAGAACTATGGAAGTTTGTTAATGTTTAACACTTATAAGCATGCATTATAGCTTGCTTCTGTATTTTGCTTTTGTTTTGTAGTAGGCTTATTATAGCAAACTTAAAATGATTTAATGTTTTGAATTTTGTTTGGTTTTTTTATATTTGCTGGAATGGTATTCAAATATGCAACATATGGAACAAGTATTCAAATTTACATAGAGAGTAGAGTTCAGGTAGGCTCTCTCGAATCATGTGTCTGTTGTAGTCTTGCTGTTGCATAGGTAACATTTCCATATCTCTTCACTTGGCATAAAGAGACTAAAATGGTTTTGCTGATTTTAATGTTCTCTTATGAAACTTTTATCAAGTATTGAGATTTATACTTTCAAATACAAGATGGTGGCTAGATGAATACAAGTTAGATGGTTTCAGATTTGATGGTGTTGTCTCCATGATGTACAACCATTGCAGGTTAACACTCTCAATTTATTTCTTCAGAAGTTAGCATCTTCTGCTTTAGTAATGTGCTAGTAGTGTTACTTATGAAAACAATTGCAGATTGCACATATAACTTTAGTATGGTAACTCCATGTATTCTTTTCTGGCAATATTAATGAGTATTTTGGAGTAGCAACTGATGTGGGATGCAATGATTTATCTGATGCTTGTAATGACATAATTCATGGGCTTTTTCCAAATGCAATCACCATCGGAGAAGATGTAATCATTTAAGTTTTATATAATGGTGGTCATATAGCCCTTTGCATATGTTCGTTCATATTTATTGTGGTTTATGTATGCATAACCTGCCATAAAATGGCTCCCCTTTTTGTTTGTATAGGTCAGTGAAATGCCAACATTCTGCATACCTGTTCGAGATGGTGGTGTTGGTTTTGATTATTGACTTCATATGGCTATTTATTTTAGTTGCACTTTCTTCAAATCCACTACAGAGTAAAATTCTCATCCTTCCACTTCTAAACACGATTGTTTGCTTATAGCTTTTTAGTGTCTCTTAACAGGATGAAAAAATTATGAAACAATGAGTAGCTAATTTATGAAATATTTACATTGATTAATAACTTTACTATTGTTGAAGTTCTTTGTCATTATTGTACAATTGGAAATCTCTGATGCTCTGGTGCTCCGAAAAAATCTCAAAACTCACTGGTTAGCAGCCTCTGGTGGTTTGGAAAATGAAAAAGGTTGTTGCTGAGTTGCCTCTGCCCATATCTCTTACAATCTTAGTGTTGCTGCCTTGCTGGTGAGCTGCCTCCAGTGCCAAGCCTAGTAAGCCTGTATATGCATTCTGCATATATGAAAATTGCCTCTAGTGCTGTTGAATTGCCTCCACTCTTCACCTAATTTTCAGGTTCAGCAGTAAGCCTACATACATGATTCAGACATAAAGCTATTGAAGGAGGCAACCTTCCACTGGTAAGCTTGCATACATGAAAGTTTTTTAATCAGTTAGACTTCAAATCATTCCAAAGTTGATTTATTATTTGAATTGTTTATATCAAATAATTTCTGCTTACAGGATAGTGAGTCAAGTACTTCTCTTGGTTCCAAAAGCTCTACAGCCTCCTGCAGGCATAGAAATATGCTGCCCCTTGTTGTATGTATAAGCAATTATAGTGTCGCTAGTTTGTTCTTTGTAATGTATAAAATATAGAGATTTTATTATATTTTAGATCTTTTGCTATTGTCTTAAATATTGTTGTTGAAAAAACATAAAACATGTAATTTCAAAAACATATTCATATTTCTTATATACAATTTTTTTTAATTTTTAAATAGTTACTACAGTGTATATACTTGTATTAATATATTAATATTTATTTGATAATCCGATTTGACCCAGTGGGTCGACCCGATGACCCGTCTGGTTAACCGGTGATCCGGTGACCCGATAATTTTTTCTGGTCGTGAACCGAGTTGGGTTTTAAAACTATGCGTTTGAGAGTTGCTCGTGAAATAAAACTTATTTAAACTAAGGAATATTTTTGCGACAGAGTTACAATTTTTTCAAAACTAATTGATAATATAAGTAGTGAACTCAAAATTTTATGAATATTATTTCAAAATTATTGATAAGTAATATTAAACTAAATATCTCTTAACATCTTCACTCTAGCGGAGTCCTTTTTTTTAAAATGAACTGATGCAGACTATTTGTACCGTAATGAACTTGAATGGAACGAACTATTTGTCATAAAATGAAGCGAACAATTATTTTTGAATGAAACAGACTACCTGTTCAAAAGTGGATTACTTGCTCTATAATAAAGCGAACAATAAAGATCATAAATAAAATGAATAACAAAATTAGATTTAGTCCACATTCTAAATCGATCCGTATTAGTTTTTTCTGATACCATGTGACGAATTTAGAATTTCTCTCAAAATCAATTGGGCTAAATCTTTATATCATTTCACGACTATTGATAAGTAATGTGAGACTAAATTTTTCTTAACAATTTTAAAAACATTTTAGAAATACGTTTCATTTTTTTGATAAAAAATAATAAAATTATATATATTAAGATATAGAGGCACTATATCTTTTATGCACACTTTATTGCACCGCATGACCTTTTGTTGTCATAAAGACCTCCAATTCAATATTTAGTATTGGATATGAAGAACTATTAAGCTGATAATATATATATATGTTATTTTTTTCTTTGTTTTATTGAGTCATTTTGATCAACTGTCCGGATGGAGGTCGATTCGTAATTTGATTGAGATAAAATTTTGTCAGCATATTACCGACTTATAATTTTTTATATTCAATGATAGATATTACATTTGAAGAACTCCACAACCGCAAACGGTTATGAAGTGCTCTAAAATATGCATAAGAGCTGAAGTGCACATATCCCTCTATAATATATATATATATATATACACTTTTTAAAACATTCTTTAAATTCTTAAAATATTATAAAATATTTATTAGAAATTATAAACTATTTATTTAAAATGATAAGTACTTAGAAAATTTTCTACCCCAAACGTCTCTTTTATCACTTCTTTTAGAAAACTCCAAGTAACAAGATACAAGAAAAAATAAATAAATAGAATCCGCTTTATGCAACTCTTCCTTGAAAGCTCATTATTAATAATTGCAGATAACCCAAGCCAAACCAGCAACAACACATATCACATTTGCATCTAACTAAAAATTTTTAGGTTTTTTTTATTAAATAAGTATATTTTCCTTAAACTTTATTCTTCTCATCCTTTTATTAAAATAAATTTTTTTAAAATCATTTCGATTTTAATTGACCAAAATTCTCTATTTAATAATTCAAATTTATTTTCATCCGAACACTATTATTTTATTATGACTCCTATTATCAATGTTGTCAAAATTAAAATTTAAGTAGAAACGTTGGGACTTACATAATCGGATTGTAAATCGTAAAAATTCATATATCGTTAAATTTTTTATTAAATTTAAGTTTCAAGTGGAAAAGTTACTGCTAACATCTGCTATATTTAGCATTGGCTTCTGTATTCCATCATCCTTATCTCTACCCTTTATTATCCTAAACTTCTTTTATGATGATATCTGAACAACACTTCATTTTATTCAGAAACTAAGATTTGAAAACTTGCATAGGATTGTACAAACATATAGAAGTCATGCATTGAATAGCTCATTATAATGTTACTGGCAATATAGAAACAATCTCCTAACTAACCAAATTTGTAAATTACATTAAAGTTTTAACACAATGACAATTGACTTTTCAGGAGCTAAGATTCTTCCTTAATCATTTATGTCTACTCATTTCACTAATAAAAAGTTATCAAGTATATTGACTGATAAATATAATAAATTATAAATATATCTATTTATAAATTTTGTAAAAATTTCTCCATACTTTATAGAAAACATCTCCAAAGCCCCTTAGCTCTTCTTTCGTTGATGTCAAAGGTTGATAATGACTGCTTCTGGTTGGTGTGAAGCTGACCCAAGCTGATAACCTAAGGAAACCAACTCCTAGTACAATTGAAACAAACTTATGCCTCCTAATTAAACACAACATTTCTACTACAACATAAACACAATCTATCTAATAAAATTAACTCTTTCTGCATGTGGATGTTCACATCGTTGTTAATATTCACTCTTGTATCCTATGCAATTTCTTTGTTGTAATTTCACTCTATTGCTTCGCCTAGGCGCTGGACAGTCAATCTCATCCCTGACAACTTGCTTATGACTTACCACCACTTTATGATGACTTATGAGTTATGATCATAAGACGAAGTTACAACCTTAATATTATATGGTTTTGCAGACATGGTTTTACAAAATTTACGACATTATTATGATTGACATATTTATTGCTATGTGACAAACATTTACTACAATTGCTTGTGACCTTACGATCTCTTTACGACCTTAATACTATACTGTCTTTAGGCTCTGCAGATATTATTTTATGACTTTATGACCAAATTATGATGCTACGACCAAGTTACAACCAAAGTAAAACCTATTTATGATTACTGTTAGTTCTCCTATAAAATTAATTCAAGAGGGGAGGGGTGAATTGAGTTAATAAATAAAAATTTTCGTGAAGTTTAGTTATCTTACGGACAGCAGGCTTACAGCCGGCTGCGTCAATTCTGTAACCTGCAGACAGAGAGTGTTAGAATATTTACTGACTTAGATAAAGAGGATAGAATTCAAAATATTTAACGTGGTTCGGCAAAACCCTTTTGACATCTATCAATCTCTATACTTGAACTTGTTCTTCAATAATGTGGTGGCTCAATATAGCTCAGTTCTGTAATAGTAACAAGATAGTAGATTTGTCGAATGATATCACCTTGTAATTAAATTCGTAATTTCTTCTGAAGGAAAATCAAAATCTGCATGTTGAAGTATTTCTACATTATCAGCAAGACATGATTCTGATGATACTTTGCACTATGTTCTTTGTCTTCTCTTGTTGTGATTTTTCATGATTCTTGATATGAACTTGTAGCTGATATGTTCCTCAGTAAGTCTTCAAGATTTTGCTTCAAATGGATGACGAATTCTTGATTGAATTACATCTGAAAAGTTGTTCCATTAATGTCTGATTCTGCTTTCTGTTTACTGAATTTTTATCTATCATTCCACAATTTTTCCAACTTTATATTGATCATCATTTGATGTGTTATTCGATCAAACTTATAGTGTGCATGTTGGCCTGTCTCTGATGAAAAGTTGAAGTTCAAATGGAATCGGCATCATGCTTGAAATTACTTCTGAAGAGTGAATGATTATCACGATTTCCGGATTCTTCTCTGTCCAGCGAACAGCAGCGAAGTAGCCGGCTATCGAGTCCTCTGTTTTCTGTTCATCTCTGTTGGCGATACTTTATTTTTCTACTCTTCTCTGTTTGAGATGCTCTGTTTGCAATTTTCTGTTTTATCCATGTAGTAGCAATTAGACAGCTGGCTGTTTGGTGGCTGAGGGATTCTCTGTTCTGTATGGTATATAAGAAATCTTATACAATTAGTAGCTAAGAAGCTGGCTTGTTGTCTGCTGAATGTGGGATAGACCTGTTTCATGAATTTCTGCAGAATTTGATTCCAATCATTAGTTCACCCTAATCCATAAACTATAATTCTTAATCATTGTTATCATCAAAATCAATCTTGGAGTTCCAACAATCTCACCCTTTTTGATGATGACAAAACAATTAAGAATTATTGGTTTATTATTCTAATTAAGCACAATGTAATAACTCCCCCTCAATGAAATACTCATTTGAAATTGTAAACATAATGAATCACCTGACCTGCGCATAATAATTCTTCTATTTCTCCCACTTTTGTCATCACAAAAAGATTGGAAGGAGGGTATCCACTAAAATTTTCATTAAAGTTTAACAAATTTACCTTATGATTTTGCATTGAAGCTTACCACTAAAATGGTATTACCTGTACATGGCTGACGTATGATAATTAGGAGTCGCTTCTTAGTGTTTTGTTCATACCAGCCTTTTCTCCTTTCATTGTTGATCCCTAACTCATAATAATAATTTTACTTGTATGAAGTAATGCATCTCTTTGTATTGGTTCTTTTGGTTGCACTAATGGATGTTCTTCTACTAAATTGTGCAGATTATTTTCAGCCACTTTTTCTTGCAAAGAATGACACTTTGTTAGCAGTAAAAAGAGCGACGCATGTCTGTCTTGTATTGCATCATATATCCTGCACAAAATTTGTTAGTTTATAAGGATAATATTTCTATAAATCATAATTCATATTGTCATGACTATATGTTTTCTCTCCTTAGTAAGTGCCCTCTGCTATAAAAACCATATTCTCTTTCTTTGTAGTTGAAGCACTTATCAAATTTTCTTCTTAATATAGAAGTTTTCCAGCAAAGTAATTGACTTGAGTAGCATGCTTCGCTTTCTTACTGGCTTTTCTTAACTATTTGCTCGTGCATTGATAAATAACTTTTCTGCGCCCAAAGGACATTAGTTTTCAAAATTTTCTCATAAGCAGTTAATATATGGCATTCAACAACTGATGTTGTAATCGCATAATTTTCGTTCAGCATATATACTGTAGATCTTGCAATAAAATTCACTAATTCTAAAAGAATATATATCTTTTATAAAATATGCTTTTCTTCTTTCACTTTGACTCGAAGGCTTTTCTCCTTGATGTGTTTTCTTTTCTTAGTGATTTACCATTTGATAGACAACATTCTCCTCATGAAAAATCATTCATTTGCATAGGTATTTTTATCAAAATCAATTTTCAATATCATTTGCATATTCAGTAGAATTTCAGCATTGATTATTAATAAATAATTATGATGAAATATGAATACTAAGTTAAAAGAAGCGAGTTACCCATACCTTTGGATAGCTTACAATGTATTGTCGTACTCGTTTATTAACTTACTCATGCAATGTTTTGCTTGCCTTGTCTTTGAAAAACTTATTTCTTTCTTGTTCACAGAGTGTTCTGAATAATTTTGACCGCATGGTGAATATCTCTCCTTTTGCTATATACTCTTTCTTCACTTTGCTGATTACATTTAACTTTATTCCCTTTAGCTTGTGAAAACATCCTGCAAAATAGTTTTAAAGATTTTTTCCTGCAGGGAGATGTTAGAGTTTCACAGAATCCACAAGATTTTAGCATTATCTTAGATGATATAATATGAATTCAATTAAAATATCGAATAACACATCCAAACTAGAGATGATATTATAATATTTAGCTTCACATATTTTGTTATATGGCAAATAATGCATCAATGAATCAAAATCTCAACAAGAATTGTTAACAATTTTTATCATTATATATCAACAGTTTTGTTCAACAATTGAAGGCTCCATTGAGGTATATCATAAATCCACAAAACATTTAGACTCTTAGAAATACAAGCAAATATGTCTCAATATGATTAGTCACTGAACTTTCAGTGGAGTAGAGTGGAATCCAAAGAGTTTGACTCAAAACAGTTTGGCTTAGATATTCACTGAGGGATTTAGATGAATCGTTGTTAAGTCTCATCTCATTTGAAGAATTTTCTTTTACCATGATAGTTCGGTTTGCATAAGCCAAAAAAAATATGGATCACCTAAGCAATTTCATCTCTAAAAAATTCATTCAATTTCAACTTAACCAAGAAGAAGAGTTTGGCTTTAAATAAGTTTGTTTAAGAATGGTCAATGGTTTGATTATAAAGTGGCAATAGAGAATGGTTGGTAAATCTCATTGAGGCTCCATATGACCAATCACTTGAAAATATTTTCGCAAAAATATGTTGCAACGTTTAATATTTATTTAAAAAAAATCATTCACTATTTAAGAGCAGTTATGCATCAAGGATAAAGAGCCATGAGATCTTAACAAATATCAAAATTAATAGAAAGAAGATATACTTACCTCTTGATTGAAATATGATTTTTATCTCTTTATATGATTTACCTATCGATGGCTTCTTGTGAAGATCACTGTACTCATGCTTGAATATAAACGATGCAATTTGGAGAGTCTCCTTGCATTTTGAAAATTTCAACAGAAAGTTGTTCGTCCTTTGTTTAGATTGCAGCTAGCTATTTTTCTACTGTAATGGACATTTCTTTACTGTCCTTGACGAATCTGCAAAATAGCTGAATCCTTTCTCGGCCTACTATTAGTCTTATCAAATATAGCATGAATGAATTCCTCAACAGTCAAAGTTCTTAAAATATATATCCTCTAAGTAATGTGAATAATCAAATAAGTTATCTATATCATATTACATTAAACTTACTCTTTTGGCAAAGATTTGAAAATACTTTCAGTGCATCATTTTTGTTAGTAAGAAGGAAAAATGAATAAAATTATAGCAATCATTAATCATTACAAGGCGAAAGTGTTTACTTTTCAATCTTGCAACTCTATATGGATCAAGTAGGTTCATGTGCATTTGTTGGAATGACTAACATTGATTTCAATAAACAATTTAGTAATTTAACTCTCATGAAGGCATTTGTAAAGATTTTCAGGTTTGATCTTCACTTCGTATTGATCTTTGATTAAGTTCAGTTTTGAGGAGTAAAAAACATTTTTTCAATGTAGTATCTAAACCTCTACACCACATCTATCTATTTTTCTGTTGGCTTTCAACTAGACAGAAAATCATCAATATAATATGTATGTGTTACCTTTCCTTTTGCAGTGAAGTATTTCTGTTCAAATGCAATCTCATTAATAATCTTTTCACCATTTTGAAGCAATAGATTAATCATTAAAACTTGTAATATTTTAATAGTTTATACATCCTTGAACAGCAGTTTTGTCACGTGTTTTACTTTCTTTTGTTCATATTTCTCCTGCAATAGTTAGTAGCATATATACTGTCCAAAAATTCTAAAAACTTCATATAGACTCACATTAATATTCATCAAAATAGAATTTTATAAAAGCAATGATTCTTACCATTTCAATAGCACGGATGGTTTGCAATTAGTTTCATAGTGATTGAACTCATTTTATCAAATTGTATTTGCATCAAGTGTCAAAATTCTTTAGTTTAAAAATATCTTAATAAATCAATATTTATGAAACATCATTCAACAATCATTCAATAAATTTATTCATGATATATTCGTTCGCCACAATTTAATTATTTTACGTTAAAAAAGTTTAACCTAATTTTCAGAAAAATGCAACCATATTTTTCAAACAATTGCGAGATACAAGATATCATTCAAACAAAATAACAAGTGACAAAGCTTCAGCCAAAATTTCAGCATGAATGCAACAATGAGTTTCATTTGAATTGAAATGCTATAATCATCAAAATCATTAAAAGATTGGATTACTTACCTTCACGCTGTAGAATTTTTGCAACAAGAATTTATCTCTTTAACACCCAAATTTCTTTGAGTTCTAAAGTGTTGGCAATCTTGAGAGTTTCCTTTGGCACCCATATCTTTTTATTCATATCTTGATTTTTCTTGAATTTGGAATAACGAGTCACATATTCATTGTTGCTAGCAACATAGAAAATGGATGGATTATCTTGCAAAATAATAAATTGTTTAGTAGTAATGCATCTAGCACTTGCTCTAAAGAGATTTTCACTTACCTTTTTCGGAAGACAATTGCTCTTGGGAATCCACATTATTTTTACTTTATTTTCATTATCTTTAAACCAACAAGAGCTTACTTTGTGACCCTTTCTACCACAATAGAAACACTTAATAGAATAAGTAGAAGAGTATCAGTTTTGTACTTACTGGAGAATCCAACACTTGTAGTTTTTAAATTTTACTTGCCATTTATTTAGTTCACAGTAAGATTCTCAGTAGTTGGCATGAACTTAATATCTTTCTTTCTGAATGCACCCTTCTGTGCGCCAAGCATAGCATCCAATCTGTTTTTACCTTTAACAAATTTTGCTAGAGAAACTTGAGGGTCACCGTTCTTGGCAGTCAACTCTTTTACCTCATTTTTCAGTAGTAGGCATTCAGTAGCATGTGATTTGTTTGTTACTTTGATTTGGATAAGTTCTTCTTTCAGATTATCACATTCCGTATGTAACTTGGCATTATTTACTTCTAACTTTTTGATTTTTTTATTTAGATTCACACACGTGGAGGAGTTATCAATGTCAGAGCTACTTAGGTACTTACCAGTAGTATAGTCATTCAACTTAGTACAAAGTTTCTCATTTGTCTCAATGAGCTTCCTATTATCAGCACGTAGCGTATGTATTTCTGCACTTATTTGGTTAGTAGACAAAGCATCTTTCTTAGCATTATTTTTATCATCAAGAGCATCATTAAAAGTAAGTACTTGCTTAGTCAACAAATCGTTCTTTTCTTTGTATTCACACATGCAGTTTTTCATACTTCTGTTCATGCGTTTCACATGCATGTATTTAGCATACAGTTGATCAAAAAGTTTTTTGCAAATCTTCATTTGAGTCATAAAATTCAAATGAACTTACCTCACTAGATTGTTCATTATTGGCCATTAGACATAGTTCCATATCCTTTTGATGAATGGCTTCAGTTTTACTCTTTCTGGATGAGGAAGAATTTTTGTTACTGCATATGGGCTTTACTCTCTTCTGAGGCCGGTTCTTACTTCTTCTCCTTTGATTCTTTCTTGTTACCAAAATAATATTATCATCTCCTTTAGGAGAAGGAATACTTACCTCATTTTGATGTTCGTGGATGGCAGTCAAGCGAAGGTTATCTTCTTTTTGATGAGTTGGTATTTCTTTACTTTCATTTGATGACATTTTATTTTCATTGCATTGGCTAGCCTCAACTTTGTCTTCATATATCCTTTCTAATTTGAGCCAAACTTCTTTTGCTGTGGAATGAAAATATATGTGATTAAATTGTTCAAATTTTAAGACATGATACAGCAATTCTAAAGCATAAGAATTTAAAGAAGAAAAGTTGTTATTCTCTGTAATTTGTATTGTAGCTTTATCTCCATCTTTGACGATCTTTCATAAAAAATAATTTTGTGCCTTTAAGAATACAGTCATCTTCATCTTCCAATGTCTATAATTGTTCCCCTCAAATATTGGAGGACAGTCAAGCGATCTTCCTTCCTTTTCAATGAAGTTTGATCTTGCCATAAGATCTTTTCCTCAAAGTTGTTAAACCTTCAAATTGGAGGCCTGTTCTGATACCAATTGTTAGTTCTCCTGTAGGATTAACTCAAGAGGGGAGGGGTAAATTGAGTTAATAAATAAAATTTTTCGTGAAGTTTAGTTATCTTACGGACAGCAGGCTTACAGCCGGCTGCGTCAATTCTGTAACATGCAGACAGAGAGTGTTAGAATATTTACTGACTTACGTAAAGAGGATAGAACTCAGAGTATTTAACGTGGTTCGGCAAAACCCCTTTGCCTACATCCACGGACGCTCTATCACTAGAGCCAAAGCTTCACTAAACCTTTAATAAGCTACATATACACCAAGAACAAAGTACTTCACCAAGCACACTTACTCTTACCGGATTTCTTCACCAAGACAACCCCTAACAGCCTACTGGACACACCCGTCCCTCTGGCTGATATGCTAGCTCTATTACAAGGCTTAAGAACTTTCACCAAGCTCCACCTGAGCTTCCTTACCCGGTGCCCGCAGCACCTCTATCACAAGGTTTACAAAAAGGAAACTAAAAGATCAAGGTTAGGCACAGGATCAATCTCAAATTAAATAAATGAACTTAAGATTTTCTGTTGAGATGATCAAACTTGTTGCTGCTGAAGATGATGCTCTGTAAGTGATTGGCAGCAAGAGGAGTTTCTTTACTTGAAAAATTGAGTCAATGTAGTGCAAGTTTGTTTTTGAATATTTTGCTCGTTATCCTACTCTGTCTTACTCTGTTCTTCATCTTCTCTTCTTATAAAATTTTCTGTTTTTGCAGGTAGGTGGTTCTTCCCGTGGGAAAAATATTATCGTTGGTGTGCAGTGGCAGATTTCCAAGGTAGAGATGAAGATTGTGTTCAGCGGTCAATCAGCTGCCTCAAGATTCCTTATGGCTAAATTGGTGCAACTCTTTCATCAGCATTAAATGAACCGAAGAAAGCAATTCAAAAACTCCCGCCTGCAGCTTTGAGTTGTTTCAGTTGAGTTGTATTTTTCAAATTTCTCTAGCTGAGTTGGCTTCTCTTGATTTGCTGTTCTTTGCTAGGTTGACTGCTTCAAGTGAGGTGGACTCCAATAGCGTGACTCTGCAGTTTCTACTTCGTTGCTTCATACCGTGTTCAGTGGGTTTTCATTGCCATCTATCAATTTCTATACTTGAACTTGTTCTTCAATAATGTGATGGCTCAATATAACTCAGTTCTGTGATAGTAACAAGATAGTAGATTTGTCGAATGATATCACCTTATAATTAAATTCGTAATTTCTTCTGAAGAAAAATCGAAATCTGAATGTTGAAGCATTTCTGCATTATCAGCAAAACATGATTCTGATGATATTTTGCACTATGTTCTTTGTCTTCTCTTGTTGTGATTCTTCATGATTCTTGATATGAACTTGTAGCTGATATGTTCCTCAGTAAATATTCAAGATTTTGCTTCAAATGGATGACGAATTCTTGATTGAATTACATCTGAAAAGTTGTTCCATTAATGTCTGATTCTGCTCTTTGTTTACTGAATTTTTCATCTATCATTCCACGATTTTTCCAAGTTTATATTGATCATCATTTGATGTGTTATTCGGTCAATCTTATAGTGTACATGTTGGCCTGTCTCTGATGAAAAGTTGAAGTTCAAATAGAATCGGGATCATGCTTGAAATTACTTCTGAAGAGTGAATGATTATCACGATTTTTGGATTCTTCTCTGTCCAGCGAGCAGCAGCGAAGTAGCCGGCTATCGAGTTCTCTGTTTTCTGTTCATCTCTGTTGGCGATACTCTATTTTCTGCTCTTCTCTGTTTGAAATGCTCTGTTTGTGATTTTCTATTTTGTCCATATTGCAGCAATTAAACAGCTGGTTGTTTGGTGGCTGAGGGATTCTCTGTTTTGTATGGTATAAAAGAAATCTTATATAATCAGTGGCTAAGAAACTGGCTTGTTGTTTGCTAAATGTGGAATAGACCTGTTTCATGAATTTTTGCAGAACTTGATTCCAATCATTAGTTCACTCTAATCCATAAATTATAATTTTTAATTATTATTATCATCAAAATAAATCTTGGAGTTCTAACAAACATTATGAACATATATGGCAACTTACCATGACCTCACGACTACTTTACTTTAAAATCTTATAACGACATTACAATTTTCAAATTATTACGATCCTATACTCTACAAATATGGTTTCACGATCACCATACAGTCTTACAACCTTTTAATTAGAGAAAAATGCAAATAAAAACATTACGAACAGTATAAACATAGAGAAAAAGAACAGTATAAACATAGAGAAAAAGAAATATATGAACAAAATATATTTCAACATAACCGTAAGTCGTTATTAATGCCGTTATTTACACTTCTCATCCGAAATAAGAGTCAATAGATGAGTTTCACTATGAAGTCGATAAAGCAAAAATGGACAAAAAACAGTTGCAAATTATATATAAAAATTTCTAATTTTGATTTTTTATTTTGAACGAGATTATGCATATATATGTATAAAGAATGTTGAATATATTTTGATCAATTTAAGTTGAAATATTAGAAACATTATTTTGAAAGAAAGAATTATAAACATAATGTTGAAGAAAAAATTATTTTAATACAAAAAGTTAAAGATTTTTCCTTTCTTTTCCTTTTTTTCGGGATATTTGAATTTGGATAGAAGCCCATCACCGTAAAGATATTTGTCATCCACCAGTAAACCAAGGAGAATCGCATCACTCCAGCGCGGCCACACGAATCCATTCCCGATCGAATCCCAGACCAAACGAACCACAGGTGAGTGGGGTCCATTTAAATCTATCATCAAAAGAAAATGTGGGACCCACTGTCTTGCTCATAAGTATTCTATCAGATTAAATGGAGGCAACGTGGGTTAAGGTGCCAGTGAGCCACATTTCACACGCCCAGAGGTGCGTTCGTTTTTATTTTTTTCCAACAAAAATTTTTAATTTTTTATTTCACATTTTTAATATATATTTTATAAATATTTAAAATTTTATTTTTTTATTTAAAAAATATAAAAAATTCTATATAATAAAATTTTTTATTATATATTTTTATTATATTTTTTAATAAAAAAATAAAATTTATTTTTTAAAAAATATTTTTATTTTAAAAAAATTTTATTTTATAAGTAATTCTAAACCCACACAGAGTCTGCTCCGCCCAACCAACACGTACGACCAAACCAACAACATCTACCAATATTCTACTTCCACGTGTCGTTCATTATAAATTCCAAGGTGCTGATTCGGTTACTTAGCATAAACGCTGAAGACACAGCAGGGTGAGATTGATATTCACTAAAGTGAGGTTTCTTTTTGTAAAAGTTGCTGGAGAATCAAGTCAAAGTAGTTTAGTTGGGCATTGAAGCCAAGCCGTCTATCTGGAAGTGTTCCGTTCCACTCAGGACTTGTTAATAAAATAATAAATTGGTGATTGTTCCAATCTACTTATTTGAAGCTTATAAGTCTGAAAAATATGAAAATAACTCCTGTTACATGCAGCTTCTCAGCATTGCGTGCATAATCACAAAATTTTCGAACTTAACCATACATAATCAGGTCAGTATATGTAATACTTAGTACGGGTGGGCCATGGGCATAAAACAACTATACATACTCTATGCTTAGTTATTTACTTTAAATTTTAGAAGCTATTCATTAACTTTTTATTCAGAATTTTATATCAGTTCTTGAACTTTACTTTTGAAAAATTATATTCCAAATTTTAAATTTCATTAAATAATTATAAATATATGACCACTTGATTATTTTTTAACGCTGAACTCCGGAATATGATAGCAAATTACTGCCAAAAAAAGAAACTGTAGAGCCTAGCTATAGTTAATAATGTTATTAGAAGGCTCTTCTGCAAAAACAATTACTGACTTACATACTTGTTAGCTGCGTTCTTCAAAAAAGCAACCGGCATTAGTCTACTACCCGTTACCGTTTAAAAGATCTTATCATCATCACCACCAATATTATCGCCGTCATAAATATCTGAAAACCAACGACGAATCAATTTTAACCGTCCGATGAACCCAAAGAAATCTCTTTTGCATTTCCGTTACCCATCAACCTTCGGGCATATCTCTTTTATCCACTTACATTCTTCCAAATGTAATCCTTTTGAGCATGTTGTACACGTGGCATGATGATTGACTTTGCGAACAGGAAACACCAGTTTGGAAGATCAATTAGATAAGTCCAAAGGCCCACCCAAAAGTATTTTACAAACACGATCTCTAAAATGTTGTTTCTGTTTTGCATAGCATTTTCTATAAATTTAGCATTATCCGGCCCCTATCAAGATTTATGAGCCATATATTAAAGAGCAGAGATGGTATCGATATAAAGCGGAACGAAGGTTGATACTTTCACAAATAAACAGCTAAATAATAAGTCTATGTTTCAAATGTCCATGTCCGTAATTAAGTTTTGTGAAAGTGAAAGAAAAAAGTAGAGCTTTCTAAAAAATAAAATAAAAATATAGTTCAGTATTTATGTTTCAATAGATTTTAAAAATATATTAAAAATTAAAAAATATAATTATATTGAATTTTGAGAAGTGTGCAAATAAAAAAATTAAAATTAGAGTTCCGTATATAGAAGTAGAGTTCTAAATTTTTGTATAATTAAAATATATGAATTATTCAGAATTTAAAATTTGATTAAAAAAAATGAAATTATGAAAGTTGAAACACGCACTAATTTTAGTGTAAACCAATTAATGAATTTGTATGGCCGAATATGTAAATAAATAATTCAAATCGTTCTTTATGTAAATTTCTAAATAAAAACTTCCTTCTTCTCCACCATCTCGCACCATTAGAGTTCGCGTTGTCTTCTTCGTTCTTCTTTCTTCTGCTCTCGCATTCACAACGTTTTCGGATCACAAACCCGTTACGTCACCCAAATCGATCGATTCGATTCTGCTCCTTTTCACCGGCAATCTCCGCCGTCCGATTGTAAAGCCAACGGTTCAAATTTGTTTAGACCAATTGGATTATTGAACGGGTCAACGGGTTAGTAGAGAGATGTTAGGGGCCGGGTTGCAGTTTGGGCGGGCCCATAGTGGTGAAGGTTGCTTCTATAATGCTGCTAAGGCAACGAAACGCAGGCCGTTGAGCACCAGCGGCGGTGGTGTTGGTGATGTGGAAGAAGAGAAACGGGTCGGGTTTGGTGATGATGAGAACGGACCCGTTGGTGGAGCTGGTGTCGGACCAAGTAATTTGAATAGGTTCTTGGAGTCCACCACACCGTCTGTACCCGCACAGTACATATCTAAGGTTTTTTTTTTTTACAATTTTTGTTTTTTATTTTTTTAATGAAGTATTTTTAATCAATTTGAAGAAATTGATTTGATACTTTTGACGTTTTTGCTTGAGGGAGCAATTAAAATTTTTATTTTTGGGTAAAGATTGTTTCTTTTAATTCTTGGTTACCAAATGCTTATGTTGAGCAGCTTTTTTATGTTTTATTTTTTTTGAAAATTGTGTTTTGTTTGGGCAAGATTTCTATAGATGTTTTATTTCCTACTGGTTTTATTTGCTTAATATTTTCTACTACTAAAGACATAGACTAAAAAGATGTTTATTTTTCTCTCTACTTGTATGATTGTTTGATGAAACTCTTCTTCTTCATTTGAAAATTTTGGCAGAGGCTGACTTGGGTTGTGTCTGAAATTACATTTTGGATGTGATGAAAAACCGATGAACTTCTGTAATGTTCTTCTTGTACGTCTTTCACGTGATTTTTTTTTTTTTCTTTTGAAGTGTTTATAAGAGTGCTACAGAAGTTTGGGATGTTGTTATTACATTGTGACTCGTTTGGGGTTGTGAACACAAGGTGAAGCACCTTTAAGTTGCTGTATGCCCTTTAGCATAAATATTTGGAGAGTTTCGAATTGCTGGAGCACTTTCTTAGACTTGTTTTATGATAGGCACTAAGAAGCTCTTTGTAATCTTAACTTGAGCTTTTTATATTGGCAGACTAGGATGAGAGGATGCAGAACACCCAATTTGGAGTTCCAGCCTTACTTCAATTTGATGGATTTGTGGGAGTCATTCAATGAGTGGAGTGCTTATGGTATTGGTGTGCCACTAGTTCTCGATGAAAGTGATTGCGTTGTGCAATATTATGTACCCTATTTGTCTGGCATTCAGTTGTATGGGTACTCCAGTAGACAGCTTTTCAGTTCTAGGTACTTTGCAATAAATTTCTTGCTAAGACAATAAATTTATTTTATTGGTTCATTCAACTTAATGATGCGACCTTTTCTTTTCTTTTGTTTTTTGTTTGGGTAGAATATAGTCCAAATATTCTCGTCTGTCTTTGCATTCATAAGAAGCAAGATTAATAGCATAAGAGAGCATATTGATTTTGAGTAGGTAAAATTATAAGTTCCACATCTATGATTATCCCATAGCAGTTCATTTCTTTTTATCTTTTATGTGGATCATAGTCTAATTGATTAAGTCAATTCTAATACTAAGTGGAGATCACACTTTAGGGTATTCAAGTGAGCCCAAAGGATTAGTTTTTATGGTGAACGACTCGGAGCTACATTTTTATTCACTATCACACCCATGATGATATAAATAAGATGTGGGATATGCTAAATATTTTTAGGGCACTTGTTTGGGTAAAGTAAAAGCAAGATTGATTTCCAAGTAACTCCGTGGCTTTTGCTTACCCTAAATCTCCTTTTTATTGTATCCCCCAGAATTTTTTCTTGACTTGCATTGTTTTTTTCTTGACTTGTATGTCCTAGGATAAGTAAGCACTAGATTCTTGTACTAGGGTTGATTTGTAAGCAGCATTACCTCACCAGTGAGATACTTAGATGCAATTGAATTAGTTTGTGATCTGTATATCTTGTTAAATGATTTTACTTATTGTTCAGGCATGCTGGTGGGGAGAGTGACATTGATTCCAAGGATTCTAGTAGTGAAGGAAGTAGTGATGGTGAAATTGATAGAATATTGAAACACACAGAGAATAATGGAAACCATGATGTGTCCATGCTGGAGATAGATAGACTATCCTTGAGAGATATGGATGATAGTATGCAAGACGGATTCTACAGTGATGACAGTGATTCTGGAAATTCCCAAGGTCACCTGCTTTTCCAGTACTTCGAGCGAAATCCTCCATACTGTCGGGAACCTTTGGCTGACAAGGTGAATTTCTTCTTATATTTTAGGACTCAGGATGTTTTGTTGTCTATTGATGTTTTGTTAAATAAGAGGCCTTTTTCCTTTCAGGTGTTGGATCTTGCACGGGTGTTTCCTCTATTACGGACCCTTAGAAGTTGTGATTTGTTACCTGCAAGTTGGATTTCTGTTGCATGGTATATCTGATATCTGAGCATCAAATGCTTTTCTGGAGAAATAAATTTTCTTACCAGATTTGGATATAATTGTAGGTACCCAATATACAGGATACCAACTGGCCCAACTTTGAAGGATTTGGATGCATGCTTTCTCACCTTCCATTCCCTTTCGACTCCTTTAAGAGGTAAGTTGGCTATTTATGAATGATTGTATTCTTGTTTTCTTTCCATTGGTGGAAACAGGATTCTGATAATTAATTTCTTGCTTGTACGATCATTTGCCTAAAAAAGTTAGGCTTAGTTTGAGCAACCATTCACCTAGTTGAGTTTAGAGCAGGCTTTGTGAAAACATATTTCAACCTAGCAGAGTTCTCTCCTCCTTCAACTTTTTTATAACAACACACCTAAGAGTTACTTGTTTGTGTCCACTATGCATAACCCCCTTTTACATGTTAAGCTTGCTTTAGAGAATGTAATTGTTACCGAGTAATTCTGAAACAACTCTCTTGATCATTTAATATAGTACATATCGGGAATGCATAGAAGGTTATGGCTTGATTTCCTACCTCAAACTTGAAACTTACTGCATTTTTGTAATTCGGACCATGATCCTTCCATAGTTCTATATCAACTCAAAAGAAACAAAAAGAGAAGCAGGAAGAGGAGAAGGAAAAAGAAAGCTCTGTACAATGAGCTTCTTCCAGTTTGAACCCTTCAAATATGTTGGTGGACTAGTTTTTTATCATACTTGAATGTAGGAGATATTGAAAGCAGGAAAGTATCTCATGAATAGCTTGGGTTTATGATTGAGAAATGGGATAGAAGGGCATAAGATCGTTCTTGTCATAATTACAGTTGACTCCTAGTTTCTTAGGATATGCTCCCTTTCATGCTTAATTTATGCTGTTAAGTAGCATATTGTTGCTATTCACATTGAGTATAATCAGTTAAAAATTCTGCAGCCACTGAAAATTCTTCGGGCCCTACAATAACATATCCTCAAGGTGCTGGAGTACCAGTTATCTCCCTTCCTACTTTCGGTCTTGCATATTATAAGCTGCAAGGGTCAGTATGGATGCCTGATGGAGGATATGAACGCCAATTTGCACATTCCTTGCAGCAAGCTGCCCATAACTGGATGCAGCTTCTTCAGGTTGATCATCCTGACTACCAATTCTTCACAACAAATGGTGCATATCTTAGATAGTTTAACAGGGCATTTGCTTTGTGTTTATTACTAGGGAGCCCTATGAATGACACTAGATAGGAAGTTACTACCCTGGTTCCAGTGCCTTGTACATTTCCTGGTTATGGACATATTACTGGAAAGATGAAAAGCAGTTTTAAGTGCTGAACATTTTGGTAGAACTATAAGGGATATATGTAGGTAGATGGTGAAATGAAGAAATGAATCATGCAGTAGATAGGTGGCTACTAGTGAGACGTAGGCGTCTGAGGATCCTGGTGCACGACTGAAATTTGTTGATGGCCTTGTGCATAGAACTGCAGTGGACAAGAGTTTTTTGTATGTCCCAACAGGGTGGTGTTTCATGTTCAGTGCAAAAGGTATTAATGCCCAGTGCTTCTGTAGATTTATGTATATCAAATGTATCACTCATTTGGTGATCCAGTAGACGATTCCACAAGTTCTATTTGTGGTATAGCAGTTCCTAAATATGTTTGCGGAAACTAATTGATCTGGCTATGTGTGCTTCTTCCCCCTCTGTCTGTGCTTCAGAAATGTTATTCCGTAGGGTAACGAACGGAGCTTATAATATCTGTAGTCTTTTTCTATCCATTCTTATTATGAATCAGATCATGGTTGATATGGGTAAATGGCTATATTTCAACAGTTGCAAAGAGTTCAATTTTCATCGATTCTGATACATTGTTACCATTGATATGTTTCAGTACAAAAGGTCAAAAACCCAGAAACATGGCCAACTTCTTTACATCCTGATTACAAACAATGAAATAGATCCATTATTAAGTGGGTCTGTTATTTATTTGAAAGCTAGTTTCTGAAAAATAAATTTGTTAAAAATAAATTTACGAAAGTGATTTAAAAATTATTGAAAATGATTTTTTGCTAAAAAAATTATTTTCAGTTTAGTTATAGTTATAGCCGTAAGAACTGAATCAGATCGTCAATCCAAAAAATAATCCAGATTGAAAGTTTCTGAATTGACTCGGCAGATCAATATCGAGTCAACAGTACAGTCTATCTTCGCCTCTATAGTTTACATCTCTCAGCTGTTTCACCACTACCGTCGTTCCTACGCTACCTCTCACTAACACCTCGGCTAAAGCTCTTAACAATTTCTCTGATTTGAACTTGATATGCTTCAGCGGGAAACAAATACTTCGCCGTCCACGAACCAGGTGTCTCTATATCAACGGCTACTTTTCACTTCTTTCTACCAACTACCGGCAAGGATGCATGTAGTTATTCCAAATATTCTTAGCAACTTGTGTCTAACCGCATTGCTGTCTTCTAAGCGTTTGGTGCCTACTATAAAAGACTACTAGAATTATATAGGAGGAGGAAAAAGGAGATGAATATTAATTAGTTGATTTTCTTAGATTAACTTGCTCTTTTTTTTTTTTGGTAATTGCATTGTTATATTCTTCGGTGCCGTTCTTCGTCGAACATATCATTTGGTTATTATGAGCAGCGATCTAAGAACCAGCATGTCTCCAGCAACACCGAATTTGCCCCACACACCACCCTCCTTAACTGAAGAATTTCTTTAGCCTCCATAATCCCCCTTTCTCTGACTTATAAATTCTTCAACCCGCTCCAGACGTGAGGTAGGGTGGCAAGAACATATCAACTGGTTAGCAGCACACTTTACTGCTGCTTTGGCATATATATGCGCAAATCAAGCTGAACACAACACTTGATGAATGAATTAGCAAACTTTATAAGGAATCATGCGCCTTCGACGACGAATCAGTCTCCATCCACTATACCAACAATGCCACAAGTAATTTCGTCTACCTTATCCACCCACACTCTTCAATCTACTTTATTTCAGGCTGTTCCCACCACCTTCACACCACCCTTGACTTCTTTTCATAAAACCACCCACTCTTTCCCACCAACCTACCTACCACCATCCACTACAGTTGTCCACGTACCCCTACCACATACACCTTATTTTTCGCCATCACATTCACTCCCTTGTCCACCGCCATATACCCCTCCCTATGTGCTACCACTATATACTCCTCTCCACGTACCACCACCACACTCATTTTTCTACGTACACACCATCCCACTAACTGCCTAACCAGTTTGCCATTTCCTAATCTCCATTTTCTACGTATACAGGGATTGCCAAACCTATCAACAGTATGACACTACTGTTTCGCAAGAATGGTTGTACTCGACAGAAAAATATTTTCGATATTTTCACACATCACCATCTTATCGAGTACCTATTGCTGCTATATATTTCAACGGCGAAGCAAATTATTGGTACCAGAATGTTGAAAGGTCGTGGCATTCTTCGAAGGAATCAGCAGACGCCATTTTACACTGCTTTGGACCAACAGCTTTTGGTAATCCTTCTTTTGCCTTGCAACAACTATCCCAAACTGGTTCAGTTGCTGACTACCAGAAGGAATTCGAAGACCTGCGCACCCGACTTCCTTACGCAACAAAGTAAGACTTGGTCGGGCGATTTGCGATGGATTACATCGAAAGATAGCACTTGAAGTTATATCTCGACAACCTCTAGATTTGCAGCAAGCATATATGCTTGCTAAACTCGATGAACAGAAACAAACATTAGATTCTATTGCTACACGACAATGGCGATCATCGCACTTTCGTTTAAAGTACCTCTAGTTCTACTGCCTCAACAAGCTCTACTGTCATGCAAGGTACCACTTCATCTGCCCCATAAGCAACTTTGACAGTCTCTCAGATTTGCCGGCCAAGACCTAATAGGTTAACGCCATCGAAAACCAAACGTCGACCAAGTTTATGCCTTTATTGCGATGACAAGTACGATCGTAACCATCGTTCTGCTGCTAAATTGTATGCACTAGTTGGATTTGAAGACGACAATTCTGATGAAAACACCCCACTTGATGAGTCTGCTGAAGATGCAACTCTTTTCTAAGTGTTATCCATAGGCTAGTAGGACCTCAGACCATCCATGTTGTCGGACGCATCAAACAGCACAATGTTTTCATTCTTATTGATTATGGAAGCACTCACAATTTTATCACTGAGTGCTTAACCAAACACCTACACTTGTGCCCAAGGATAGTGAAACCTCTTAAGGTTGAGCTAGCATATGGCATGTCTCATTCTATCGAGGTTATTTATTGACGTGTTCTAATAACGGTGCAAGACGCAACTTTATTAGTGGATGCGTACCCTTTTTCTATCGGGAGATGGATGTCATTCTAGGAATCCAATGGTTGGAGAGTCTTGGCGACGTTACCTCTGACTAAAAACGCTATGATATGAGATTTTCGTTGTACAGTCAGGAACTTATGCTTCAAGGGATTAGAGAAGGAGGAGTGTCATATCTGCAGAGCATATCTGACATCGGTACACTATGTTCCACTTGTATTATTGCAACTCCGAATTTCATCCATTGCACTAAACCCATTCTAGAGGACAGCAAGCAACTCCTTGATCGGCACTTATCCATATTTCAGCCTCCTGTTGGTTTTCCTTCGGTCCGCTCTACCGATCATCATATTTCTTTGCTTCAGGTTCCACCCCAGCGAATGTTAAACTATACAGGTATTCTTACATTCAGAAGACCGAACTCGAACGCACGGTGCGGGAAATGCTGGACCAAGTTCTTCAGCCTTCTCCTCTCTAGTTCTTTTAGTAAAAAAGAAAGACGGCTCATAACTTGATTACTGGGCTTTAAATGCCATTACTATTAAAGACAAATATTCTATCCCGGTGATCGATAAACTCCTCAACAAGCTGCATAGAGCACGATCTTTCTCTAAACTGGATCTTAAATTTGGCTACCATTAGATCAAAGTAAAAGAGTCTGATGCACATAAGATGACCTTTAGAATTCATGATGGCCACTACGAGTTCCTTGTGATGCCTTTTGGCCTCACAAATGCGTCGGCTACATTCCAGTCCATTATGAATGACTTCGTCCATTTCTGCACAAATTCGTCTTGGTTTTATTCAATGATATTCTAGTTTTATAGTTCTTCTTGGTAGGGAACACTTTCAACACTTAAAATCAGTCATCTTCATCCTAGACAAAGAGCATCTACATGTCAACCTTTCCAAGTGCCTTCTAAGACGTACAAGTGTAGAATATTTGGGACATATTGTCTCTACAGATGATATTGCAACAGATCCCACCAAAGTGCAAGCTATGATAGATTCGCCACTACCTCGCTCTCCCACTGCACTGCAGGATTTTCTAGATTTAACTGGTTATTATTGTCGTTTTGTAAGGACAATGGTAGCATCGCCAACCCTTTGATGGCTCTCTTAAAGAAAGACTCCTTCTAGTGGTCACAGATGGTAGACACTGCTTTTCAGAAACTGAGGTCCGCCATGACATCCACACTTATCTTAGCTGGCCTTGATTTTTCTCAAACATTCACTGTTGAAACAGACGCACTGGGCACATGCATTAGCGCAGTACTCTTACAACAAGGACGATCCATTACTTTTTTCAACCATGCACTAACTGGTAAGACATTAGCAAAATCTACGTATGAAAAAGAACTAATGACATTAGTCTTGACAGTTCAACATTGGAGGCCATTTTTGTTAGGCAGGCGATTCATAATCAAGACTGACCATATCAGCCTTAAGTATCTTCTCGAGCAGCATTTATCCACGTCGGAGCAACATAAATGATTACTTATGTTATTGGGTTATGATTATACTATTGAATACAGAGCTGGAAAAGATAACACCATCGTCAATGCCTTATCACGCTGCTCTCCATCCACTCCTATGGTCATTTCTACTATTCATTCTATATTTTGGGATGACTTGCGAACAACCTTGTTTTAATTGCTGCTCCCCTATTACAACAAGATACACAAATAATGACCCTACTCTCACACTGAGTAATGGCTTCCTCCTTATACAAGCGCATTTGGATACCTAACCATATTGCTTTACATCAGCAGCTGCTTTACATTAGCAGCTGCTTTTTGATGCCCACAACTCGACTATCTGCGGACACGGTGGCCAATTTCGCACTTACAAGTGTTTATCCCACACTTTCTATTAGCCAGGCATGAGCAGAGATGTTCAACGTCATATTGCTGCTTGTGACACTTGCATGCGTGCGAAGTCAGAATCTACTTCACCGGCTGGATTTCTATAACCGTTATCTATTCCACAACTTATTTGGACAAATATATCTATAGACTTCGTCGATGCCTACCGTTATATGATGGGAAGAACATCATCATGGTTATGGTTGATCGTCTTTCAAAATTTGCACGCTTTATTCATCTGCGTCCCCCATACACTGCCCATTCAGTTGCCGATGTATTTGCTAAAGAAATTATGAAACTACATGGCAAGCTAGCCACTATAGTAAGTGATCGTGATTTTATTTTTCTTAGTAATTTCTGGAAAGAATTACACAAATTGCAGAGCACGGCGTTACATATGAGCACCGCGTACTATTTCTAAACGGATGGACAAAAAGAGGTAGTCAATCAAGAGCTTGAAGCTTATTTACGGTACTTTGCCGGAGAACATCCACGCCATCAGATGCATTGGTCGCATTGAGCAGAATACTACCACAATACTAGCACTCATTCTGGTACACATGCCACCCTTTTTGAAGTTGTCTACGAAAGGCTTCCTTCTCCACTAGTGTCCTTCACTACAGGGCCTAACATATTCGATAACGTAGGCCAATAACTCAAGGATCGTGATGCAATTCTTCGTGATTTAAATGTTCACCTCCAAAAGGCTCAAAATAGAATGAAGCAAATTGGGATCGTCATCGGCACGACAAACACTTCGAACCAGGTGATCATGTCTATCTTAAACTCCAACCATACCGTCAGGCATCTATCTCAAACCGTTGTCATCATAAACTCCGCCACTGCTTCTAGGAGTCGTTTTTTATTTTGGAATGCATTGGACCAGTGGCATATAAACTTGATCTTTCTCCAGACTTTCGCGTTCATACAGTATTTTATATTTCTTAGCTTAAGTAAGGACGTTATGCACCTCCTGTTTGTTACGGTGAGCTTCCTCCATTACAAAATTTTTACGGCTACTTGCACATCCATCCACGCTCAATACTAAATCGTCGGACTATACCTCATGGCGGCACTTCACACCAAAAAGTTTTAGTGTCGTGGGAGGGCATGCCCGACTCTAACGCCGCCTGGGAAGATCCTCTACTGTTCGGCGTCAATACAGCCTTGAGAACAAGGTTTTGCTTCAAGGGGGAGGGAATGATATGCTTCAGTCGGATTGGATCCAAATACCTCGCTGCCCACGATCCAGACGTTTGCATGCCAACGACTAGCTTCCACTTCTTTCTACCAACCACCGGCAGAAATGTATGCACTTATTCCAAATAATATTAGCATCTTGTGTTCAATCACCTTGCTGTCTTCTAGACGTTTGGTGCCTACTATAAAAGACTATTAGAATTACGTAGAAGGAAAAAGAAGAGATTGATTTTCTTAGATTAACTTGCTCTGTTTTCTTTTTTCGTTTTGTAATTGCATTGTTACAATTCTCCGGTGCCGTTCTTCGGCGAAGCATATCAGAATTTCTTACCCTTGCTATCTCCGATGAATACCAGCTTTCCGTTAGATGTTGAAGTCTCAGGCAGCGGACTGTTCCCGGAGTCTTCATGTTCCCAGAGGTTTGTCAAGTTCCCGGCGGCGGACTCTTGACAATCCGCCAATGAGTCCGCCGCCGCCCGATTGTCAAGTTACCACTCAGCGGAGTGATATCGGCGAAGGGATCTCGCCAATGAGTTACCAGCTTCATCTTCTCCAACACTTAGCAGAGTCACCCTAACACCTCCGAATTGTCAAGTTACCAGCTTTTCGTTCAAATAAAGACATACGACGCGAACGACAACTTAGAAAAACAAAAAAGGAGAGATTTTTCATTAGTTTTTAGAACGAAATACGACTTATTTTGAACGATTTTTTAATTAGTTGTTAGAACGAAACGCCGCTTCTGAGTATCCCGGTGCTGCTGAGTATCCGGCTTCGCAATGACCACAACTCCGTCAGGGTCTACACAGCTCCCTCCATGCTCTCTCCGGCACAGAACTGTTTATAAACAGTTGATCGAACAGCTCCCAATACCACCGATCTCGTCAAACCGAATCGCATCAGCATCGATTCCGGGTTGAGAACTCTCGTTCCCAAATCTACCAACGGATTCAAATTATCGCTCTGAGAACAGCAACACCTTGGATAAGTGAAGTTGTTCGTGTTAATGCGAAGAGTTTCTCAGTGTTTTCCAGATCGAGCGACGGTTGTTTTTTCTTGTTGTTGCAGCATTGGTGACGCGGTATGTTCTTGGCGTTGATTTCCATATCCGTCGAAGGTGCTAGTACTGATTTCTGAACTTGTGGAGAAGAATGAAGCGTATGAAGATTCTGTTGTGGAGTTGAAGACAGCGGCGTCGACGGTGTCTCGGTGATATCGGGGGATTTTGAATTAGCTTTACTGATTTCTTAGCTTCTGGAGAAGAGTGATCGAAGATTTTGTTGTGGAGTCGAAGGCGGTGGCATCGACGGTGTCTTGGTGATTTCCGGAGACGACGTTCTACGGCAAACTCGGCCACTGTCTCCAAGACGGCTACGGCGTTCGCCGAAACGTTATTGAAGGCCACCGCTTACTTCTCCAAGCCAACGCTCGCGAACTCACCAAGCCGTTAGCGAAGAAGAGACGGCGACGGCGCTCTCTTCTTCAACAGAACTTAGGTTTAGAAATTCTTTTTTTTAGTTTTTTAACACTCCCCAATTGATCCAGACGGATGGGCGAGTCACGCCGGATCGAAGAGGTTCAAAACCGGTCAATAATATAGATAATTTTTTACAAGTTTGAACTAATTTGATGTCTGAATCGAACGGAAAATATTAACTATATAGTAATATAAATATATTACTGTTTATAAAAAGTATTTTTAAATAAAAAAAATTTTTAATATATTTTTAATTAATTTTTTAATAAAAGATTAATAATAATAATAAAATATTATTATATAAAATTTTTTATATTTTATAACAAATTATAATATATTTATTTAGAAATGTAAATTTAAGTATTAAAATTATTTTTTTAAAACGTATTGTCAAACAGCAGCGGCTATTATTTATCGTAGGAATATAATAAACAATAGAACATATATGCTTAAAGGAGCTTATTTTTGCTGCCAAAGTAACATTACAACTTTTACTGGAAAGAAATTTTCAAGTGCTGTTTGCAAGCTTTAATTTTGGTCCAGCTTGTGGATTGCTTGAGCTATTCACCTTCTTCTGGTATGCTATCACTGCTTTAACAAATTCCTGCATACATGAATGCATCAACAATTACAACGCAAAATGAATACCCAATCCATTTGCAAACTTAAATATGATTTTCTCTGCCTTATCTCATGATACATTTTGTTTTTCAAAAAAGCAAAAAAAATTCAAATCCATAACCTTCTCTTAGCGAATCGGAAATTTTTAAAAGTACTTTTATAGAAACGATTATAAAATAAACACATTTTTATATTATTAAGAAATAAAATTTTTATCTTAAATATAACAAAAAATAATTAATAATAAGCTATTAAAATATAAACTTTTTATTTAAATTTATAAAATTTATAAAATTTTAAAAATTTTAAAATATTAGATAAATACAATAAAATTAAAATAAAACAATAAAAAATAGAGTCAAACATGCATATGCCTTAACTATTACAAAATTTAGCAGGCACCTAAATGGAATAACAAATTTCATCAAATAATTTGAAACAACATTCAAATTGCATACCTGATAAGCTGCCGGACAACCGGGGTAATCAAACTCTTCCAATCCCACCCGGCACATCCTCTCCGGATGGAACTGCAATCCCGTTATAAACTTTCCTTCTTCCGGATTATACGCGTCGGGACCGTAGAACCCTTCGATCAATCCGTCCGGCGCGTGCGCCATCGGAACAAATCTCTGAGCCAATTTCTTCACGCCTTGATGGTGATAACTGTTTACCTGAATCTCCACATTCATCTCATCCAGCGATTTTTAAACCATCTATGCAACGGAGTGTTCTTGATGACCTTCACTGGATGCCGGTGCCCGTCGTAGTTCTCGTAATCGATATGAACGATTTTGTTGCTCATCGAGTTTTTTGCGGTTTCTCTTTCGACGTCTTGGTACAGCGTTCCGCCACACGCAACGTTAAGAATCTGCGACCCACGGCAGATACCGAGGAACGGAATGTTGCGTTCGAGGCAGAGCCGTGCGAGACGTAGCTCGATAGAATCCTTCTCGCGTTCTATCGCGATGTCGCTTGCGTGGAGCCGACGGATTTCAGCCAGCTCTTCTGAAGAAAACTCTGATAAATGCGCCTGGTTTTCGATGTAATTGGAAGGATCAATATCTTCGCCTTCGCCGAGAAGAACACCGTGAATCGGTTCAAACTTTCAAGAAGCATATGGACTCCGGCGACACGCGACACGATAACAGGTACAGCACCGTAACCGACAATTAAATCCAGATGATATTCACCTGAAATGAAATTCAAATTTTAAGATATCCTCTATAGAAAAATTTATTAAAATAAATTGAAATTTCGATTGGATTAGTACCAACAAAGTCGATGAATTTGTTCTTGCGAATGGTTTGCCGAGAGACAATAAGAACTCTTGGAAGGATCATAGAGATCTCCTGATCTGTTGAATTACCCATCATAGGGTAGTGTTTTGTCTATTGATGTTTTGTTAAATAGGAGCCTTTGACCTTTCAGGTGTTGGATCTTGCACGGGTGTTTCCTCTATTGCAGACCCTTAGAAGTTGTGATTTATTACCTGCAAGTTGGATTTCTATTGCATGGTATATCTGATATCTAAGCATCAAAAGCTTTTCTGGAGAAGTCAATTTTCTCACCAGATTTGGATATAATTGTAGGTACCCAATATACAGGATACCAACTGGCCCAACTTAAAAGGATTTGGATGCATGCTTTCTCACCTTCCATTCCCTTTAGACTCCTTTGAGAGGTAAGTTGGCTGTTTATGACTGATTATATTCTGGTGTTCTTTCCATTGGTGGATTCTGATAATCGATTTTTCTTGCTAATAGTGTCATTTGCCTAAAAAAGTTAGGCTTAGGCTGAGCAACCTTTCACCTAGTTGAGTTTAGAGCAGGATTTGTGAAAACATACTGCAACCTAGCAGAGTTTTCTTCTTCCTTCACCTTTTTCATAATAACGCACTTAAGAGTTATTTGTTTGTGTCCACTATGCATTACCCCCTTTTCTTCAGAGAATGTATTTTTACTGAGTGGTTCTCAAACGACTCTCTTGGTTGTTTAATTTAGTACATATCAGGAATGCATACAAGGTTATGGCTTGACTTCCTACCTCAAGCACGAAACTTAAAAACTTACAACTGCATTTTTTGTAACTCTGGACTATGATCCTTCAATGACTATATGAACTCAAAAGAAAGAAAAAGAAAAGGAAGCAGGAAGGGGAGAAGGGAAGGAAAGAAAAAGCTCTGTGCAATGAGCTTCTTCCACTTTGAACCCTTCAAACTGTGGGACTAGTTTTCTTATCATACCAGAGTATAGGAGCTACTGAAAGAAGTAGAAGTATCTCATTTTTAGCTTGGATGTATAATTGAGAAATGGGATAGAAGGCATAAGATCCTTATTGTCATAATTGGGTTGACTCTAGTTTCTTTGGATGTGCTCCCTTTCATGCTTAATTTATGCTGTTCGGTAGCATATCATTGTTATTCACTTCGAGTATAATCAGTTCAAAATTCTGCAGCTACTGAAAATTCTTCAGGCCCAACAGTAACGTATCCATAAGGTGATGGAGTACCAGTTATCCCTTCCTACTTTCGGTTCTTGCATATTATAGGTTGAAAGGGTCAGTATGGATGCCTAATGGAGGATATGAACATCAATTTGCACATTCCTTGCAGCAAGGTGCCAATATGTGGATGCAGCTTCTTCAGGTTGATCATCCTAACTGCCAATTCTTCACAATGAATGGTGCATATCTTAGTAGTTTTAGCCAGGCATTTTCTTTTTGTTTATTTCTTGGGAGCCCAATGAATGACGCTAGATAGGACATTACTACCCTGGTTCCGAGTGCCTTGTATATTTCCTGTTTATGGAAATATTATTGGAAAGATGAAACGCAGTTTTAAGTGCTGAACATTTTGGTACAACTACAAGGTATATATATGGATGGTGAAATGTATAAATGAATCGTGCAGTAGATGGGTGGCTACATAGGGGAGCTTAGAGCATCTAAGGATCCTGGTGCATGACTGAAATTTGTCCATGGCCTTGTGCATAGAACTGCAGTTGACACGAGTTTTTTGTACGGGCGTGTTTTAAATGTCCGTAACTGAGTTACGTGAAAGTGAAAAATAGGAAGTAGAGTTTCTTGAAAAATAAGTTGGAAGTGGAGTTTAGTTTTTATGTTTTAATTGATTGTTGAAGTGGGTTGCAAGTGAATTGAAAAAAAGAAATATGGTGGAACTTGAGTTCCACTTGTATAGAACTGGGAACTCGAATTCTCAGTTCTATTTGTGGAGTTTCACTCATTTGAAACACGCCCTATGTCCCAACAAGGGATTTGTTGTTCAGTTAAACAGGTATTTAATGCCCGATGCTTCTCTAGATTTATGTATATCAAATGTATCACTCATTCTTTGAGTTACAATTAAGGTATAGCAGTTCGTAATATCTTTGCGAAATCTAGTTTAGCTGGCTATGCGCTTCTTCCTTCTGTCTGTGCTTCAGATATGATATTCCATGGGGCAGTGAACGGAGTTTATATCTGTAATCTTTTTTCTTTCCGTTCTTTGTTACACAGTTGATGGTCAATTACATACACTAAAAGTGTGTTTATTACAATTAAGGTTTTGAAAAGTAAGTTTTTAAAATATAAGTTTGTTAGATTAAATTTATAAAAGAGAAAATAAGAAGTTATCCCAAAGTAAAATTTTTTATGGAAAAAAAATTATTTTCGTTCATTTATAATGAAAAATGCGCTTTTCTATCGTAAGAATATAACAAACAAAAGAACAAATACGCTTAAGGAGCTTATTTTTGTTGCCAAAGACGCATTACAACTTTTACCGGAGAGAAAATTTCAAGTGCTATTTGCAAGCTTTTTCTCTAGGACATCAGAGCTAACCTGTCCCATGAAATTGTAGAAAGAGACCAACTCAGAGAGCTGCTCTACAGACATTTTACTCATCAATGCTCTTGCTGCCGTTTCCCTTTCTTCATTCAACTTCAACCTGTTCAAGTATGAACCACCGTTACGCACCGTTGCTCCCATCTGCTTCAGCCGCGTCTCTTGTTGAACGCTCAATGCCATGCTCGACTGAAATCACAAGCAAAGAGTTCAAACAGTTGAATTTTCGGAAAATTAATCAGAACGAACTGGGATTACTATAATATGTTTATATGTTCATGAGGTGACACTAGTATACCTCTAGGAATTCAGCTCCGGCTTCAAGATCAGCTTCTTTGGATGAGACCGTTTCGCGTCCGGCATCGTACATGTTCTTAGCAATGGAGAAACTCCTTACAATGATCTTCCTCTTCTTCTCCAACTCGTGATTTAATTTTGGTCCAGCTTGTGGATTGCTTGTGCTATTCACCTTCTTCTGGTATGCTATCACTGCTTTAGCAAATTCCTGCATACATGAATGCATCAACAATTACAACACAAAATGAATACCCAATCCATTTGCAAACTTAAATATGATTTTCTCTGCCTTATCTCATCATACATTTTTATTTTTCAAAAAAAAAAAAAATCAAATCCATAACCTTCTCTCTAAACGGAAATTTTTAAAATACTTTTATAGAAACGATTATAAAATAAACACATTTTTATATTATTAAGAAATAAAATTTTTATCTTAAATATAACAAAAAAAATTAATAATAAGCTATTAAAAATTCTTTTTATTTAAAAAAAAATTTATAAAAATTTTAAAAATTTTAAAAAATAAATACAATAAAATTAAAATAAAACAATAAAAAATTGTCAAACCTGATAAGCTGCCGGACAACCAGGCACCTAAATGGAATTCAAATTTCATCAAATAATTTGAAACAACATTCCTCTCCTGATGGAACCGGACAATCCCATTATAAACTCTTCCTTCTTCCGGATTATCCTCTCCGGATGGGGATCCCGTTATAAACCCTTCTTCCGGATTCAACGCGTCCGTCGATCGCATGCGCCATCGGAACAAATCTCTGCGCCAATTTTTGACGCCTTGATGGTGATAACTGTTTACCTGAATCTCCACATTCATCTCATCCAGCGATTTTTAAACCATCGATGCAACGGAGGTGTTCTCGATGACCTTCACTGGATGCCGGTGCCCGTCGTAGTTCTCGTAATCGATATGAACGATTTTGTTGCTCATTGAGTTTTTTGCGGTTTCTCTTTCGACGTCTTGGTACAGCGTTCCGCCGCACGCAACGTTAAGAATCTGCGACCCACGGCAGATACCGAGGAACGGAATGTTGCGTTCGAGGCAGAGCCGTGCGAGACGTAGCTCGATAGAATCCTTCTCGCGTTCTATCGCGGTGTCGCTTGCGTGGAGCCGACGGATTTCAGCCAAGCTCTTCTGAAGAAAACTCTGATAAATCCGCCTGGTTTTCGATGTAATTGGAAGGATCAATATCTTCGCCTTCGCCGAGAAGAACACCGTGGAATCGGTTCAAACTTTCAAGAAGCATATGGACTCCGGCGACACGCGACACGATAACAGGTACAGCACCGTAACCGACAATTAAATCCAGATGATATTCACCTGAAATGAAATTCAAATTTTAAGATATCCTCTATAGAAAAATTTATTAAAATAAATTGAAATTTCGATTGGATTAGTACCAACAAAAGTCGATGAATTTGTTCTTGCGAATGGTTTTGACGAGAGACAATAAGAACTCTTGGAAGGATCATAGAGATCTCCTGATCTGTTGAATTACCCATCATAGGGTAGTGTTTTGTCTATTGATGTTTTGTTAAATAGGAGCCTTTGACCTTTCAGGTGTTGGATCTTGCACGGGTGTTTCCTCTATTGCAGACCCTTAGAAGTTGTGATTTATTACCTGCAAGTTGGATTTCTATTGCATGGTATATCTGATATCTAAGCATCAAAAGCTTTTCTGGAGAAGTCAAATTTTCTCACCAGATTTGGATATAATTGTAGGTACCCAATATACAGGATACCAACTGGCCCAACTTAAAAGGATTTGGATGCATGCTTTCTCACCTTCCATTCCCTTTAGACTCCTTTGAGAGGTAAGTTGGCTGTTTATGACTGATTATATTCTGGTGTTCTTTCCATTGGTGGATTCTGATAATCGATTTTTCTTGCTAATAGTGTCATTTGCCTAAAAAAGTTAGGCTTAGGCTGAGCAACCTTTCACCTAGTTGAGTTTAGAGCAGGATTTGTGAAAACATACTGCAACCTAGCAGAGTTTTCTTCTTCCTTCACCTTTTTCATAATAACGCACTTAAGAGTTATTTGTTTGTGTCCACTATGCATTACCCCCTTTTCTTCAGAGAATGTATTTTTACTGAGTGGTTCTCAAACGACTCTCTTGGTTGTTTAATTTAGTACATATCAGGAATGCATACAAGGTTATGGCTTGACTTCCTACCTCAAGCACGAAACTTAAAAACTTACAACTGCATTTTTTGTAACTCTGGACTATGATCCTTCAATGACTATATGAACTCAAAAGAAAGAAAAAGAAAAGGAAGCAGGAAGGGGAGAAGGGAAGGAAAGAAAAAGCTCTGTGCAATGAGCTTCTTCCACTTTGAACCCTTCAAACTGTGGGACTAGTTTTCTTATCATACCAGAGTATAGGAGCTACTGAAAGAAGTAGAAGTATCTCATTTTTAGCTTGGATGTATAATTGAGAAATGGGATAGAAGGCATAAGATCCTTATTGTCATAATTGGGTTGACTCTAGTTTCTTTGGATGTGCTCCCTTTCATGCTTAATTTATGCTGTTGGTAGCATATCATTGTTATTCACTTGAGTATAATCAGTTCAAAATTCTGCAGCTACTGAAAATTCTTCAGGCCCAACAGTAACGTATCCATAAGGTGATGGAGTACCAGTTATCCCTTCCTACTTTCGGTTCTTGCATATTATAGGTTGAAAGGGTCAGTATGGATGCCTAATGGAGGATATGAACATCAATTTGCACATTCCTTGCAGCAAGGTGCCAATATGTGGATGCAGCTTCTTCAGGTTGATCATCCTAACTGCCAATTCTTCACAATGAATGGTGCATATCTTAGTAGTTTTAGCCAGGCATTTTCTTTTGTTTTATTTCTTGGGAGCCCAATGAATGACGCTAGATAGGACATTACTACCCTGGTTCCGAGTGCCTTGTATATTTCCTGTTTATGGAAATATTATTGGAAAAGATGAAACGCAGTTTTAAGTGCTGAACATTTTGGTACAACTACAAGGTATATATATGGATGGTGAAATGTATAAATGAATCGTGCAGTAGATGGGTGGCTACATAGGGAGCTTAGAGCATCTAAGGATCCTGGTGCATGACTGAAATTTGTCCATGGCCTTGTGCATAGAACTGCAGTTGACACGAGTTTTTTTGTACGGGCGTGTTTTAAATGTCCGTGAATCGAGTTCGTGAAAGTGAAAAATAGGAAGTAGAGTTTCTTGAAAAATAAGTTGGAAGTGGAGTTTAGTTTTTATGTTTTAATTGATTGTTGAAGTGGGTTGCAAGTGAATTGAAAAAAGAAATATGGTGGAACTTGAGTTCCACTTGTATAGAACTGGGAACTCGAATTCTCAGTTCTATTTGTGGAGTTTCACTCATTTGAAACACGCCCTATGTCCCAACAAGGGATTTGTTGTTCAGTTAAACAGGTATTTAATGCCCGATGCTTCTCTAGATTTATGTATATCAAATGTATCACTCATTCTTTGAGTTACAATTAAGGTATAGCAGTTCGTAATATCTTTGCGAAATCTAGTTTAGCTGGCTATGCGCTTCTTCCTTCTGTCTGTGCTTCAGATATGATATTCCATGGGGCAGTGAACGGAGTTTATATCTGTAATCTTTTTTCTTTCCGTTCTTTGTTACACAGTTGATGGTCAATTACATACACTAAAAGTGTGTTTATTACAATTAAGGTTTTGAAAAGTAAGTTTTTAAAATATAAGTTTGTTAGATTAAATTTATAAAAGAGAAAATAAGAAGTTATCCCAAAGTAAAATTTTTATGGAAAAAAATTATTTTCGTTCATTTATAATGAAAAATGCGCTTTTCTATCGTAAGAATATAACAAACAAAAGAACAAATACGCTTAAGGAGCTTATTTTTGTTGCCAAAGACGCATTACAACTTTTACCGGAGAGAAAATTTCAAGTGCTATTTGCAAGCTTTTTCTCTAGGACATCAGAGCTAACCTGTCCCATGAAATTGTAGAAAGAGACCAACTCAGAGAGCTGCTCTACAGACATTTTACTCATCAATGCTCTTGCTGCCGTTTCCCTTTCTTCATTCAACTTCAACCTGTTCAAGTATGAACCACCGTTACGCACCGTTGCTCCCATCTGCTTCAGCCGCGTCTCTTGTTGAACGCTCAATGCCATGCTCGACTGAAATCACAAGCAAAGAGTTCAAACAGTTGAATTTTCGGAAAATTAATCAGAACGAACTGGGATTACTATAATATGTTTATATGTTCATGAGGTGACACTAGTATACCTCTAGGAATTCAGCTCCGGCTTCAAGATCAGCTTCTTTGGATGAGACCGTTTCGCGTCCGGCATCGTACATGTTCTTAGCAATGGAGAAACTCCTTACAATGATCTTCCTCTTCTTCTCCAACTCGTGATTTAATTTTGGTCCAGCTTGTGGATTGCTTGTGCTATTCACCTTCTTCTGGTATGCTATCACTGCTTTAGCAAATTCCTGCATACATGAATGCATCAACAATTACAACACAAAATGAATACCCAATCCATTTGCAAACTTAAATATGATTTTTCTCTGCCTTATCTCATCATACATTTTTATTTTTGCAAAAAAAAATCAAATCCTTAACCATCTCTAAACGAATGTTATGCTTAACCATTACAAAGTTTAACAGGTACCTACATCTCAAGAAAAAAAGAGACAAAAATTCATTAAAAAAATAGCACATGATTAAAACAACATTAATTTGCATACCTGATAAGCTGCCGGACAACCGGGGTAATCGAATTCTTCCAACCCCACCCGGCGCATCCTCTCCGGATGGAACTGCAATCCCATTATAAACTTTCCTTCTTCCGGATTATACGCGTCGGGATCGTAGAACCCTTCGATCAATCCGTCCGTCGCATGCGCCATCGGAACAAATCTCTGCGCCAATTTTTTGACGCCTTGATGGTGATAACTGTTTACCTGAATCTCCATATTCATCTCATCCAGCGATTGCTTAAACCATCGATGCAACGGAGTGTTCTCGATGACCTTCACTGGATGCCGGTGCCCGTCATAGTTCTCGTAATCGATATGAACGATTTTGTTGCTCATTGAGTTTTTTGCGGTTTCTCTTTCGACGTCTTGGTACAGCGTTCCGCCGCAAGCAACGTTAAGTATCTGCGACCCACGGCAGATACCGAGGAACGGAATGTTGCGCTCGAGGCAGAGCCGTGCGAGACGTAGCTCGATAGAATCCTTCTCGCGATCTATCGCGGTGTCGCTTGCGTGGAGCCGACGGATTTCAGCCAACTCTTCTGAAGAGAGCTCTGATAAATCCGCCTGGTTTTCGATGTAATTGGAAGGATCGATATCTTCGCCTTCGCAGAGAAGAACACCGTGGATCGGTTCGAAACTTTCAAGAAGCATATGGACTCCGGCGACACGCGGCACGATAACAGGTACAGCACCGTAACCGACAATTAAATCCAGATGATATTCACCTGCGATGAAATTCAAATTTTAAGATATCCTCTATAGAAAATTTTATTTAAGAAAAGAATTTTCGATTGAATTCGTACCAACAAAATCGACGAATTTGTTCTTGCGAACGGTTCGACGAGAGACAATAAGAACTCTTGGAAGGATCATAGAGAGTTCCTGATCTGTGGAATTACCCATCGTGCTGTTTGTTGATGGCTTTCTTCTTCTTCTTGTTAAAACCTTTTTTATGTTTGTAATATTTTTTGTTTGCTCTAATCAAATAATTCACGGATAATTCTGGTACCACAAGGAGAGGTATTTATAGAGAGTGATTAAGATTAATTTTATCAGGGTTTAGACAAAAATTAGTGAAAAGAATAATAACAATGGTTTGATTTTTGTTTCTGAATTTCTGGATTTGGATGAGATTGTCTAATGGATGATGAATGTAATCAGCCGACTCTATTTCGAGTAGCCGCGTACAGGATTTACTTTTATTACTTAATTCAGTGTTTAATATGATAATATTAATTATTACTTAGTTGTTTATTAGTATAGTATTAATATTTAACAGTTAATTTATACTCGTGTTAATAAAACAATTGAATGCTTAGTTTATCGGAAAAAAATGTTAAAAAAGATTTAACATGTTTGTAGCCTTGTAGGGGAGGCAGTGTGTGAGGTGGTTAATGAGGTAGCAGGGTATCTGAGAAGGAGCTGCAGAAATTCACGGAGGAAGCATTTAATTAACTAAGTGCCAGATAAGACAGTGGTTATCTTGGGAAGGAAGGAATAGGTCAAAATGCTTGATAAGCACTTACATCACTTGAGATTGGAGAGCGTTTAAAATATTTACAAAATAAAAATTTTTTAAAATAAAAAATATTTTTATTATTTTAAATTAGTTTTTTATTTTTTTAAAAAATAAAAATATATAATAAAAAATTTTAATCACATAAAATTTTTTATATTTTTTAAATTTTTAAATAAATTTTTTAAATACTTAATAAAATATATATTAAAAATATCGTCGATTAAACGTTCAGCCAAACGGACTATAGACTATAGTACGTTATAATCTAGATTACTACTTAACAATTAGAGTTTAATTAATACATTAATTTTGATATGCATTGATTATTTGGGTTGTTTCTTTTATTTAAAGTTGAATTAATGGTATATTTTTAACACTTAGAAGTGATTTTTTAAGAAATTCTTTCAATTAAGTTTTTATATATTTTAAATAATTTAATCTTAATAACTTATTTTTAACACTTATTTTCTGTTAAAAGTACACTTAAAGCAAGTAGAGTTATGATGTATTTTTTCTGAATTAATCGAACTTGTGTGAGACGATTATTAGAGAGCGATACAAACTTAAAATCTAAAAATCTTATTTTTGAATCATTTATAAATTTTAAATTTTAAATTTTCTATTAACAACCAATTTGACTAGTTTAATTTTTGTCAAATCCGGCTAATTAATAAGAGAAGACAACCACAATAGTGCTACCACGGTTAAATGATACGTATATGTTTCTAATGTTCACGGTTAATGTAATGTTTCTTTTTTTTTTTAATTTGTCTTTTAGTACATGTTTCTAATTTATTAGGTGATTAATGTGTTGGTCTTTTCTATGTACTGCTTTCTGGATAAGTTTTTTTATTTGGTGTTGTCATTTTATTCGAATTTCTGAATTTTACTAAAGTTTTATAATATTATAAAGTTTTTAAATATAAAAATATAAATGAATTATATGTATATTTCTTTATGTATAACATTTATCTAAATCAAAATACTTAAATCTATACTTCAAAAATCTTAAAGAGTTTTAGAAAAAATTTTATTTTAAATACTTCCGAACATCATGCATCTGTTGAAGCGGAGTATTGCTAGCAACAAAAAATAAATTTTGTTATTATCTAGACAAAATAACTGATTAATATATGTTAAAATTGAACTAAAACTTTTTACAATTGAAACAAAGTAATTTAAAGTTGACCTAATTTTCTAAACAATGTTTATTATAATTAGAGCAATTGTTTTAAATAACCTGACCTTTTATTTTCTTTAATATGGTGTTGACCAAAAAGTATAATAAATGGACGCATGTAATCGTATAATTTCAGACCACAGTCGCATATCTAAAGTTCCAAAACTTCACAAGATTGAATTATTGTATGAAATAATTTAAACATTTCATCTCACCAAAAATAATTTTATTTTAAAAATTTTTATTGTTGGATATTTATTCATAATTAACAGATTCGAACCGAATTGTTCGGATCGATTCGAAAATTATAAATTCTAACAAAATTTTTCAACAATAAATTTTTAGAATATTATAAAAGTTTTTTAATTTAGAAAATATAAAAAAATTTATATTATAAAATATTATTATTATTATTAAATTAAAAAAATTCATTTCAAAAAAGTAAAACATTAAAAAAAAAATTTTTTACGATAAGCACTATCTTAGATTTATTTTGAATTAATTATTTAGGTAGGGATATACACTTCCCTCTTATAGGTCCTCCTTGTATTGTACTGGAACACTATTTTCAACGAAGCTATGGGAAGGACAAAAGCATATTTTCTAAAAGAAAATAATATTTGAATTATAACTGTATCTCATGTTTGGTCAGTCAATCGAATTACGAACATATTTGAAATTACTTTTAAATTCTATTTTATTTTATATTTTCTAAAAAAAATATATAATATTTTATATTTTATTTTATAAATTTTAATAATTATTATTTAATTTATAGATAAATGGAATTTATTTTTGAAAGTTTTTAAAATTTTATTTTATAAATACTATCAAATATTCGATACAAGAACGGAGTATTGTTCATCAAAAAAAATATTTTAAAGGCTATTTAAAAGTATTTATGAAAAATATTTTTTAATAAAGAATATTTTTATTTTAATTCACAAATAAGTTTTATTTTTTATAAAAAAATGTTATTACATATAATTTTTTTAATTTTAAATAAATTTATCAAAAATTCTAAAAATATTAAAAAATATAAAATAAATAATTAATAAATAATTTTTCTAAACCATGCCGTCAAATGCGCCTTACGTACCCATGATTTATAATAGAAGCGGAAGATATGATACATCGAAGGCACATAGCATATGCTTTAATAAAAAATAGAAGAATTCTTTGATTACTACTAATTATTAATTATTCTATCTTAGCTCAACTGGACTTTTGCAAGCATATGCTTTAGAACATTCAGTTTTCTAAACGTGACATGCACTAACATTATTATATAGTGAAAAACTTACTACTGATAATTGAGGCTACCAAAATATACAACACACATTTTACAAACAAATAAGGGAAATTTGTTTCCATAAAAATAGCATTTATATATACTTACGTATATAAGTTGACAAAAATTGAGCTGACATAAATTGACAAATGTTGACAAAAATTGCATAAATATAAGATTTTTTTCTATCATCTTGATTAAAATATTGGATGAAGATCAACTCGTTATTCGATTGAGTTAAAATTTTATCAATGTGTTCACTATTCATAATTTTTTATTTTCAACAGTAAAAATTAAATTTTGAATTCTAGACAAAGTTATATAGATCAATATAATCTAAGATAGTAATGTGCACATATTTATATATATATATATATATATATATATATTTTAAAAGTTCATATTAATGAAAAAATATTAGTTAATGGAAAGAGCACGTATAGGATTTCTAAAAAAGTAGAACTTTAAAAAATTGAGCATTTTAATAATGTTTTTAGTAAATATTTTTTAATTAAAAAATTATATACATGTATATATAATATTTGTTATAATGTATTATTTATTTATATTTTTCAATTTAAAAATAAAGCATGTAGAAAATATTTTTAAAGCTGAAAAAATGCATTTCCAAAATAGCCTAAACTCCAAAAAAAGGCTTTTCTTCCACGGCTCTAAACGTTCTCTATGTTTTTATGAACGCCAATAAACGATAAAGGATAAGTTCATCCATTCCAGAATCATGTATGTCAGTTATTATAATGTAATCAATCCAGATAAGAATGTTGTCATTGGATTAATAAATATATACGGTTGTCTAACATTAGCAAAACGTTTTAAGTTTGACTTAGAAACCAAAAGAAAGCCTTAACTCAAAGTTATATGTCATTATAATTTCATCATGCATGATCTTATCACAAAAATAAACCAAATCATCTGCAATCCTTCCACTGAGGAGTTGCATAACATAATCCTAGAAAAAAAACAAAATTATATTTCAAATTAAGGGAACTTTGAGATTATTTTTCAAATGCTTATCCTTTAAATTAATATTTTATATTTTTAAATAAATTTTCTATAATATTTATCATCTAAGAAAAAATTTATTTTATAAATACTTTAAAAAATCTCCTAAATATTGAAAGAACACGTGATCCGTACATTTGTGCATAAGAAAATTTGAAAAGGACCGAAGCGATTATAAATATATGTCACAGTTTTAACTTCGTCACCTTGAACATTTTGTTTCCAAGGTATATCACGAATAATAACACGAACAGATACAATTCAAGCTTAAAACAACTTACGGAATACTTATCCTTCACAATATGAGAATCTCAAGAGGTGCGTACATACAAGGCCATTCGATTACAAAGGACATTAACAAAATATAGAAACTTCTTTTCAAGCCTTTGTGCTATCAAATTTCCTTCTACTTAGGTCCAACATCAGCCATAGTAACACCCTCTTCATTACGGTGTTTGACCCATCCACCCATCTCAGCCCTTGAATAGCTCCAATATAGAAGGAGCGATGCTACCATAGTCACCAGCATAAATGCAGCTGCTGCTGCAAAAACACCTTTCCTTAAAGTAGCACAGGTTGTCGAGTCATGCTTGATATAGTAGCCCCAGTACTTCGTGTGGTATGCGTTCCTAACTGATCCAGCCAGTAGGCATGCCTCTGCAATTAAGAAACTCAACCTGCAGCACATGCCAGTTCCAGAAAATATTAGTACGTGCATATATCATAACACCACGGTTTCAAAACACATAGGTTATGTTTCATACGGTATAGTTTACAGATTATTACGATGTATCTGGATATTGTTTGGCTAAACACTGTGCAAGAAATTAAAAGAATCAAGGCAAGTATAACTAAGGTCTGCAGAATAACTTTTCACCAATCCAAGCTTATGTAGATACATACCAAAACTTCGAAATTCGGGGTAACGGTGATGGTAGGTAATATAAACAATACAAAAACTCATTCAAACAATCAAAAGATCGTTTCAATTCAAACTTATAGTTCTAGCTATAGTAACTTTTGATTGCCAGTTACAATGAACTTGCAAAAACCGAATTGATCTGAACTTCTACTAAGCACTTTAATTAGCCTGGATGGTTTAGGCAGGTCCCACATATTTGTCAGTCTATCTCTATTACATAGTTCTTCATATCTAATGGTGAAGATTGAATGTAGAGATTATCCCGGCCATAAACTAAAAGAGAGTACTTGTGAATGCCCAGAGAGAGAGAGAGAGAGAGTAAAAATACTAACAATTGATTTAGGCCTGAATCCTACCACATGGAATTTTATGTTCTGACATCCAAATACGAGATTCAAACAATTGCATGTTATTTAAATCATGAAAACATACTACAAAAAAATTCAGACAATTTTGATATATTTTGATATTCCAATTTAGATAAAACAAAATGGACACATTTGAATAGATCTTGCTTAAATACATGATCCAATGGTCCAAATTTGTTTGAAATTTAATTCACATATGCAAAATTATTTTCAGATTATGATCCTTTATTTGGACTATAAATTTTGTTTTTTTATATGATTTTTAGCTTCAATACGTTAATCAATGTTAAGTAGCATATATCGATTGCCTATTAATGGTGGAGTAAAACATATCCAAATTGTTTTTAGAATGTTTCATGTTCTAAATTACATCTAACAGTTTCAATAATCCAATCGGATTCCGGAACATAAAAATCCCACTAATAAGATTCACACCTAAATCCTACAAATACAACTGTTGCCTCACTTACATATACATGCAAAAGGAAGCTGGCTTTGTGCTAAGCAGTATACATATCATATTAGGAGTTATTGGTTTTCAGTTTGAACTCAACAACAACAACAACATTTTATCTTCAGAGAGTATTAAATTTGTTACATACAACCAACGGATGAAGAAAAGAGTTTGAATAACCACAAGTATCAAATTTATCGAGTTTGAGTTCCGAAAAGTAAGCATCAGCATGCTTAGATGAAGTAATAATACAAACATCAATTGGTAGAGCACTCTATTTAATGATCTAATTGGTGTGTACATACGCAAATTTCCTCAATTATGATATTAGTTTAGAAATTAGCTACTTATCCATGTATACTAATTTGCACAAGCTTATAGATGTTGTACCACATCTACCCCTCAAACGCATTCCTGTGCTACGCCATTTCTTAAGAGAAATTGTGCTTCTAAAGTATACCAAACAAATCTCCAAGTAACAAATTACTTGCCTACTGTAGAAGGGTTGTAAGTTTTATGGAAGAAAAAAAACATTTCTAGTGTAAAGGCCCCTCAAACTTAAGAACTCTATCTAACCTTCAACTTCTTAAAATGACAAAAGGTTACATGTCGATCTTCAACACATACTGGATATAAATACACTACTCCAAACACAAGTTTGCATTTGAAGTTTCAAGGACGACGTTAGCAATTTGCATGCCTACAGATTTGATCCTGGAATAAGTTGGCCATTTGTGTCCATACTTGAGACTCCCTACATTGCACTCTCTTGTCTACATGCTAACTACAACCTTCACCCCATATATTACAAAGAAAAGAAATTCCTAATACATTTTCTAGAATCCATTGTACCACAATTTGAATTTTGAGAAAACATCAAAATAGTTGTAGTGTTAGGTTTTGTACTTCATCATATCTTTAACATGTCTAAATAACATCCAGAAAAGAAAAACAATCCTTGAGAAGAAGCTCTTCTCAATCTTATACTCTGAATGTGATTAATGAAGCCATGATAACATAAATCATCCGAGAGTTCCTACTAACAAAGATATCCCATCAGATTATGATTTTATCAATGTGGCAATCATAAATAAAATAAAATTAAGAAAATAAAAGAAAAGAAACTACAAGTTTTAATCCAATCCAAGGGATGAGCTCATGTATCATAATATCATGAGGAATATATTAGTTCAAACCCAAAATTGTGTCACCTGAGAAGGTGAACCTCCCAAAGGAGTTTGAATATCCGACACCTAAAAGCATTATGAATAACCCAATAAGGATCTTCATAAACACCTTTTTGAGCCCATGCAAAGTTCTTGTCCTTTAAATTTACCTAATCACTGGTTGACTACATTATGTTTCTGGGATCTCTTGACTCCCACTAGCTTGCTACAATAATGACCCTTGTTCCTTCATTTTGTAGGAATATGTGGTACATATTTAGCATCAATGAAAAATGGCTACCTCCTTTATATAGTCTGAGTGTAACCTCCCTTATATAGCTAATGTATGTCAGTCTCCGTGTTAGATATTGCTACCTAATGTATATGGTCTAGCAAAAGTTTATGCTAGTGAATTTTTCTTAGACAAGCACTTCAATTATCATACACCAGAATACAGAAGAGACTAAGTATGCTAGTAACAGTGTTGACTTACCAGGAGATAATGAAGGCAGTGACCATCCAAGCACGAGAACCAGTCCCAGTACCAACAGTACTGCTACGGTGACCAGAGCAGAGGCATCGGGTTAGCGTAGAGATGATAACTTGGCTGAGAAGCAGCAAGCCAAAGGCGAAGAGGCCATATGTGGTTGACGCATCCGACTTATACTCACAGTATGAGTGTTCATCATACTTATCTGGAACCACCCTCCCCTTTATATCACAAAAATTGCATTTTAGTATTATAATCAATTTACAGAACAAATACACTAAAGAATTTCTCAAGACTCTTTCATCTGATAATCATAGTGAAAGAATTTCTTTCTACCTAGCAGTCCTATACTAAATGTCCTAAACAAGTTATAGCTTCACAATTGATTGTTATATTTCAGAATGTGATCCCGCAATCAGTGAGCTTAAAAAGAATCACAATTCAAATAACATAAATTAGTAAACGCTTACTATTAGTTAATAATTCAGTCACTAATTTCATTAAATTAAGTTGGATTAGGAAATATCTTTGCCAAACTAAAGACGACCTAATAATACCTGGTCAACAATTTCCAACCTATTCTTATAGTTGATGATTCACGTGAAAGCAGCAGTAGATATAACTATATAAATGATTTTCAACGGAAAAAAAAGAAGACTACTAACAGTGTTTCGCCGCATCTCGGCACCAACGGCGAACACGAAAGCGAAAAGATCAAGTAAAACAACGATCACCGCTACAACCACCGAGATCCCCATCGCCACCATAACTACCAGCAGCAACACAAGAATTAGACCAAGAACAAGAAGAGATGAACTGATATTCAAACAAGAAAGACCTAATACCTTTGAAATTCTTCTCTTGTTGTAATCTTCTTGTTTTGATTTTGGTGAGAATTTGTTTTGCTTTGCAGGTTTTCAGGAACAATGCTTGCCTACTTTCTTCGAGTCGAGTGACAGTTGAAAGTGTGTAGACTGGAGTCTTTCTGTCTTGTCTCATCGCCATTTATTTTGCAGAACAGGACTGTTTTGTTCTATTATTGATTATTGTTAGCATCAGTAGTACAGGACCGCTTTTTGTTAAAACATAAACTCTGAAGATCTGTTTAAAGCGAATAATAAGGGAGCGATCTGATATAATAGCCAACAATTGTGTAAGCTCTGAGTAATACAGGACTGATTTAGTAAAAGGAAATTCTCTGTAAAAGAAGTAAAAAATGAATGTTTCTGGAGTTATCATGCAAATTAAGTAGTTCATAATTCGTACAGCTGTTTGATTTTTCATGAAGGAATAGGCGTGCTCTGGTATTGCTACCAATTTTGTTAATAAAGTATATTTATGGATTGTTTAGTAAAATAAAACCTTGTGGATCTTTTGAAAATGAAAGTATGAAAGGAAGTAACAGCGTGGCGACACCGTTGCAACTATCTGATTTTCAGAAATAGGCAAGAATTCTGATATTAGTAATGGAAAAAAACAGTTTTCAGTGGGATTGTAGTGCAAATTTAAAGTGTAGACAGCTCAATATTTCCATATGTCTGCAATAGTGTCCAATCCAATACAGTGAACAACATTTTGATGTTACCATTCGACAAATTTTCCCAAACCTAAAGCCGTGGTAAAACCTTGCAGCGGTGACCAATAACCGAATCAATCCGTTACCAATATTGTTTCAGAACCTTTGAAGCTTCGTAAATCGTAACAATGGAGGTCGACATGGAGATGGAAATCGAAACCGACAACAACAACAACAAGAATAATTTCCTTCTTCAATTTCTCCTCCTCCTCCTCCTCCTCGACCGAAGCCTCTCGGTCTCAAGAGCACTATCCAGATCAGCTTCGGCGACGACTACGTTTTCCGAATCGTTTCTAGGTAATTTGAGTGATTCAATTTCATTTCAAATTTTGAAACATTGAATCACCGGAATAATGAAAATTTTGTTGATCTGAATGATTTGGTTATGGGGGAAGAAAGCCAGGAGAGCTTAGCTATGACAGTGTCGCTTTCGTCGAACACAATCAAGCTTTACTCCACCGAACCGGGCAGTACTTCGGTCAGTGTTTGGTTAATTCGGGGACGATTCGTGAGATTTCATACTGTAAACAAACACTAATTCCTCCACTTTTCATTCATACAAACCCCCAATTAATATATTCTAGTACACATTAATTGTTACTAGCTAGTTAAGGTGAGCAGCTGGTAGGTATGTCCACTTTGCAAGCAGAAGCAATCTTCTTGCCGTTGCTGGAGTTCATGTACCCTCTGAGTTGTGGATTGTTCAAGTACCGGCAAAAACACGGCTGCTGCTCCTTCAGCTTCGTGCAACACTCCGCTGATGGCCCTGAAGATGATCCCAACATAGCCGGCTCACACGGGCTCAGCTCGTTCGGGTCACAAGGCACCGATTCCACGAACGACACTTTGCTCATGAGCATTTGTACTGAAATGAAGCACATAAGGATGAAGATTGATGACTTCATGTTGGCGATCATATAGAAGAAGCAGTGTTGTTTTAGGTGGTGTGTTTGTGAAGAGAAGGTTGGGGCACTAGCTATAAGGTTTCCCCTACGAAATTTATATAACATGACTGAATGTACTGTTGGATGTTTGTTGCTTTATTAATCTTCTGAAAGTAACGCTTGCATGTTTGTTGTATGATTTTCTGTAATAACGCTTGCATGCATGTGTAGGTTAAAGATGTAATGTTCACGAGTCCGTCATGGTTTCTACATGATTACAAGGGTCACAAGAAACATGTGGTTCTTCCTAGAAAATTTTATCTTTGCTAAATGGTAACTAAATAAATAACAATTGAGTAAAACTATATATATCATAGATCAACCTGAATATTCACTGCTTTATTTCAATTGAGCAAATAGAAGAAGCTCAATTATCAAATTATAGACTTGTAAAATGGAAAAGATAGCAAATTAATATATGCGGTGATATAGGGCGTGTTTCAATCGTACGGAATTCTAATTTTTTTCGCTAGAATTGTAGTTTTGAAAAATTCATATTTTATTTGCATTCGGAACTAAAAATTTTAGTACCACACACGAAACTCTAGTCTAATTTTTTTATTTGCGCATCTGCTAATGCAGTTCTATCTTTTAGTTTCTAACTTATTTTTAAAAATAATTGAAACACAAAAATAAACTCTACTTTTAACCTAGTTTGTAAGAAATTTCACTTTTTATTTTGTATTTACGTGAAACTCAATCACGGACATTTGAAACACGCCCATAACGATTTGAGTTCATGAGTTACTTCCTAAGCTAGCTAATTTCCAAACAAATACCATGGATTATATCCTACAGTTGGCTTTTGAAAGTTTGCCTTATGACATGGTTGATCCATTAACTCAAACTTGGTAGCTAACAAATAAGGTAGGCATATGGCGGTACAACGATGGTAGAGAATAATCTCATATTAACAATACAACTCTGTGATACTATATAAGAATCTGGATTATGCTTCTACTGTCAATTGGTTTTACGTTAGGCCCAATTTTCTAATGTGAATGCTTGAGTGAGATATTATCAAATCTTATTCAAGGGGATGTTTGTGAGTGCTTATGAATAGAACTATTTTGAAAAAAAAAACTTTCGTCCTATTGAGAGAAGCGAGTCTATTTTTTCTAACCTAAAACTAATAATAAAAAAAAGTAATAATATATTTTTTAACGTGGAATTAATTTTTTTATATTTTTTAAAATTTTAAATTTATTTTGTAAAATATTATGGAAGATTGTGAAAAACATAAGATAAAAAATTGGAATGAGAAGTAATTGATAACTGGTATTTGAGTGATTTTATACCGCATAGATTGGCCTTCTTATGCCGCATATATAGTCAGAACCACTCATTTTACCAGTTCATAATAATAAGAATAACAATACTAGTGATAATAATTTCATATTGCACGTAATGAAAAGATTCTAAGCCTGTTCAATCTACTATCAATTAGTTTTAAGTTCCAGATCAATTCACCGGTATTTCAAATTTAGAACCAAGGTAAAAGCCACTATGATAAGTTATTTAACATATTAATTCATAGAGATTAATAGTTTATATAAAGAAGATTGGTCTTTTTCATAGAGAGACCAACCAGGGATTATTCAACACGCATACAACTATATAGATAAAGCTTCTCCAACTCCTCTCAGCACTACTCCAGCTAGTACTCATACAATGCCACTGCTAGCTACTACTTCAGTACTATAGCATACACATCTTCCACTTATTATGCGAAAACACAAGCAATTACTTATACTAACAAGGAAGTGAGAGAAGCTGTATACGATGAAGTTGAGATTTTAACAAGCAGGAGGTTGAACTTTGCAAGCAGTAGCAACCTTCTTGCTGTTGCTTGAAGTTACGTATCCCTTGAGTATAGGGTTCTTCATGTACTGGCAGAAGCAGGGTTGCTGCTCCGTAAGCTTCGCGCAGCAGGCTGCAGAAGGTTCAGCAGAGCCCGTCATTGCGGAGTAGCACGGGCTGAGCTCCATTGGGTTGCATGTCGCTGCAGCTACGGTTGAAGTGCGGCTTGTTAGCAGCAGAACTGCAGAGATTATGGCCATAAGGTAGATGAGTGTTGCTGCCTTCTTCATCTTTGCAGTAGTGCTCTTGTTGGTTTTTTTTTTTTTTTGGTGCTGTGGATATATGAACTGGAGGGGAAGGGTATGGGCTATTTATAGGCTTATAATAAGGGATGCAGTAGTGAATTAATCAAATTAATTATTAGTATTGGGTTTACGTGTAGCTTGAAAATATTATAGAATTAAAAAGTAAGAAAATATTTGGAAGTGTTTAAAATAAAAAACTTTTCTAACATACAAAATATTTTTTCAAAAATAAATTTAATTTTTCATCTAAAATAATAAAAAAATTAAATATAGAAAATTTTACGATATATAATTTATATATTTTTTAAAATTTAAAATAATTTATAAAATATATTTTTTAAAATGTGAAAAATTTTAAATAAAAGGCAAGTGCCATAAGTATTGCAAAACATCTCTCGTATGTATAGTATAGGTTTCACTGGATGATTCTTTTGCGTTCTTCATAATGAATAAGTCTGCAGTATCCTTTAGAGAAAAAGAAAATGTAAAATTTGTGAGTAGATCTCTACTACCTAAGTAATATTTAACCTGTGAACTTTGGAGGTGTCCATTACTTGTGTTGAATTGTTCCATATAAATTATTTGTCAAATTCGATGGATTGTTACGCAAAAATACATATATATCCTAAAAGACTAATTAGCATTTAAGATATGTTTAGAAATACTTTTAAAAATAAATTTTTTAAAATAAAAAATATTTTAATTTTTTTCAAAAAGAACATATATTTTTTAATAAAAAACTAATAATGATAATAAATAATAATAATATTTTATAAATAAAAATTTGAATAAAAAAATTATAAACAATTTTAAATATCACCACAGTAGTTAGTGAGAAGTAGGAGACACAGTGCTAAAGTGGAGAAAGTGGTTGTTCCACTATTCGGAAAGTTTGTTTGGTATATTGGTGGTGAAGGCATTTGGTGGACAAAAGATGGGTTACAATTTACACTTTTCTGGAAGTGGAAGTTCATTCAAAATAACACCTGGATTTTTGTTTCAAAAAAAAAAATTGTATATTTGATTATGTAATTATGGAAGTGGGATGATATACAGCAGTGATTGTGGGATTAGTGGAAGTTTTAAAATGGCTAATGTAATACTTATCTTAAGAAGATGAATGATGATGATGTCCTAAGTAAGTGGATTATTAGTTGATATCTCAATTGCTTTCGAAATGGCATACGGTTTTCTAGAGCTAATTATGGGTACTAATGTTCTAGTTTAGCAGGTTGGAATATAATTAATTATCAGGTGCCACATTAATACTTGAATTATGGCAATATCTTTCTGTAATAATTTTTCTATATTGTTTCAATTTTATGGGATATCCTCGAAGAAATTATTTGTTAATTACTTTTGCGGAATAAAAAAACGCTAACCCTTTGATGATACGTCAGTAAAAGCTTATCGCTAATACACGACAATAGTTACTGGTGCACTAATACACGACAATGGCCAAAGAGTCCCTTTGGCATTGCGTTCCAAAAAAAAAAAATTTTAATTTTTATTTCATATTTTTTAATATATATTTTATAAAATATAAAATATTTATTTAAAAATTTAAAAAATATAGTAAATTTTTTTATTAAATATTTTTCTTATTTTTTTAAAATAAAAAAATAAATCTTATTTTAAAAAAAATAAAAATATTTTTTATTTTAAAAAAATTTTATTTTATAAACACCTAAATGCCGCCACCTTGATGCTTTCCGCATTCGAGAAACAACGTTCGCGCTATACTAGTCGCTAAATCTTATGACGCCGACAGATGAAGCTTATCGCAAATACTTTGACTTTTTCTGTTCATATATTATAATCGGATCAAATAGTCGCTAATTAGCAAAGAAATAGCAAGGATATGTCATCTCAGACCAAGTCAGCCTAGTCCCTACATATGTACAAGTAACTAGAGCCAATGGTCGCTACTTATCAGACATGAAACCATTAGCAACCACTATTGTCTAGTCGCGGATAATCTCTTTAGCGACCTCGCTACAATGGTCATTGATGCATTGATTAGCAACCAGGTCTTGATGACATTAACGACAAGTAGTTCCTGAGCACTAACTTGTTTTTCACATTATTTTTTTTATCTTATTTATAATAACAAAGAATATTATATACATACTAATTGAATATTAAATAAATATGAAAACTAAAAATTTTAACTACTAATAAGTTATCAGCATCAAATATATTATAAATTATATCGTTGTTTTGCTACAACAAATAACAAATTTTAATAACAATATTATATTGTATTGTTCTAATACAATAAAAACTACCTAGCAAAAGTACCAACAATCAAGAGTGCCTTTCTCCACAAACAAAAGTAGACGATCATGCATATGAAATGAAAACAAATAAAAATGTTAATATAATTTATCTATATATTGAAGTAAATTGTCTTAAACTAAGATATTATATATTAAATTTTTAAAATTTCAACTTGTGTCTTACTTTTCAGACCTTGGAATTTAATTTCGACTCTTCTTACAATTCACATTCGTCAATTAGATCATGTCGGCATCGATTTCATATCATTTTATTACTTATTTTATATTTTGAGCTCCTATATTGTTTTAAACTAAGATATTATATATTAATAATTCTAAAATCTAAATTTATTTCTATCTTATTTTTCGCATTTGAAAGTTTGATTCAGACTCTTCTACTAATCAGACTCGTCGAGCCGATCAATTCAACGCCAATTTTGTATCATTCATAGCTTATTTTATGTTTTGACTTATTATACTTTATTAACTAAGATATTTTATATTAACGTTTTTGAAACATAAACTTATATCTATCTTACTCCTCAAATCTCAAATTTTAATTTCAACTCTTCATAAAAGTCACATTCTATCGAGCCAATCATGTCGTGCTGACTTCGTGTCATTTATGACTTATTTAATATTTTGGTCCGTTATGGTATTTTAAACTAAGTTGTTATATATTAAAATTTTTAAATCCAAATTTGCTTCTATCTTACTTTTTGAACTTCAAATTTTATTTCTAACCTTTTCTACAAGTTACACTCATTGAGCTAATTATGTCGGCGTCGATTTCATATCATTTCATAGATTATCTTATATGTTGTCTCCTTATATTGTATTAAGCTAATTTTTTGTATATTAAGATCTCTAACATCCAAGGTTACTTCTTTCTTACTCGTCAGAACTCGAAATTTGATGTCTACTCTTTAAACAACTCATACTCGTCGAGCCGATCATATCGGACCTAATTTCGTGTCATTTTATAGTTTATTTTATACTTTGGCCTTTATTTTGTATTAAATTAAGTTATTTCATAGTAAAACCTAATTAAAATCAAGATTTTCATATATTTCATAAATACACCCTATTAATTATGGCTAATAACTAATTATATTTTATCACTATACTAATAAGTTATAAAAAGAACCGAAACTAAACGAATCAACAGATAACCTATTTACCTTTTGTGGACCCTGTCTGTACAGCACCACCACCAAGAAGAAGATGCAAAGCCAATTTTCTTTTCCATAATGGCATAAGCAATCTGGTCTTAGCTGAATAAAGTAGTGCTCGCCACAAAATGCCGTACCTTTATTCAGGTTGAACCCACTACATTGGATTGAAGGTTGTGACTAAATCTTCATTCAAAACAGAGTCTTAGATCCCTTGCATGCGACAACTTCGTTCCTGCAATTATCCAGCAAGCACAGTAAACTAGTTTGGCATGAAAAGGATTTGAATCAAATTCCAGACATCTGATTGGAAAATGACCCGAGTAAAACAGGACTGACAGACACAGAAACTAAGTAAATCTTACCCTGAGTCTAAACACAATGAGCTTATGCCAATAACTAATTAGTCAGATACAGCACTGACCTGGGGGACAGTCTTTCCCGGCAACACTATTATGATAATATTAGTTCTAATACACCAATTAACGGGCAAATACAGCAATTTTTAACAGAGATTCAATCAACAATATTCTGATAATATTGCTCATCTCTTACAGATTGAAGCTAATCAAAAAAAAAAATAAATTAATTAAATGCTCAAAAGATCAGAAAGAAATTTGTGTTCACCAACTGAACCTGAAACTGGAACAACCTCCGAAAGGTCTCAACAAACCTCAAAATCTCACTTCTCTCATCGACTCCTACCGAAATTTAAATTCAAATTGAATCTATGATCCCTGATCCGGAGCTAACGCTTCACAGATTCAAACCTTAAAGAAGAAAAAAACTGATTACGTAATGAAAGAAAGCGAAAACACATACGGTTTTAACTGAATCCGGGAAATGCCCAATTTAATGCAAATCTAACCTATAACTACTAGAGATGAGACAGTGGATAGATCGAGACGGCGGTGGCGGCAAAATGAGAGAGCGGTTGGCAGTGGTTGAATTGAGGTAAGTGCAGTGGCAGCGGGCACGACGAACAAAACAACGATTGTTTCGAAGTTCTAATTCGAAATTGAAGTGGGGAGAAGTCCACGGATTTAATTAAGGCGTGTTTTAATTAAGTAAAAATAAATTTTATAAAAACTAAATTAATAAAATTGAAGTTTGGTGGTGAAAAATAGAATTAGATAAAAATAAAATTTATAATGATAATTTAAAATATAAATTAGAGTTTAGAATAAAATTTTTGTATAAGCAAATTTTAATATAAAAATAAAAGTAAAATTAGAATAACAAATTTTAACAAAAATAAAAATTTGATGTAGTTATAATATGCTTTTAAATATTTATATTTTTTTAATTTAAAATAAGTTATCATAAATAGTATATAGAATTGAATTGAATTTTTTTATTTTTTAAAAAAATGAATAAAAAGTGATTGTAATGTTCTTTTATATAGCTTAAAGTGAACTAAATTGATTTTATAATAAAACAAAGTGAATTGTAAGTATAAAAAATTATACACTTATTAGAATAACATTAGCGACGCAAACATGCATCGGCGCGGATGTGGAGATTAACGGCGACCTCTCAACTATTGATTCATGATATTTGAAGTAATAATGGTCGATACAGCGACCAAGTAAAGATTTTGTCGGTATTTCTCAAATTAACAGCGACAGTATTAATCTTTTGTAGCTATTCCTGTTGGAAATTTATCAATAATTAAGGAGTTACTTATTACACAAAATTTATTTTGTATCAAATTTTTAATTCAAATTTATTTTTTTATATTTTAATTTATTTGAACTTTTATCTATTTTTCACCAAATTTAGTTTTATCAAAGTTTTACGAAATTTATTCTCTACAAATTACAACACAACCCAAACTTATTAAATTTAGACAACTTTGATTATTTAGTTTACTTAGGTACTTTGTAATTGGCAGTTTATCAACTACAATTTCATAACTAATTTAATGACTACTTACGCAGTCGGTAAATTACTTATTAATAATTTATTTAATCAGTAATTTACCAATTGACTCTAATTACAAATACATAATAATTTTTCTACTTTAGTCGGTAAGTTATTTAATTTGCGATTGATTATATATTGCGACGGAATGTCAATTATTTTTGTTGATTATATTGATTATATTTTTTTAGTTATTAACGGTTCAATTTGTAGTAGTGAGTATGACTAGGGGTGGCAATATGGGTTTATGGGTCGGTTCTTAGTCGACCTATATAATAACCGGATAAAAAATGTTCAACTTTAACTCGACCCATTTATTTATATGGGTCAAAATTGTCAACCCTAATCCAACCTATTTATAACCGGATCAAACTCGGGTCAACCTATTTAATAATTAAATTATTAAATAAAAATTATAAATATTAATTTTAATAATAATATATCAAAATTATTAATTATGATATATTTAAAAAGAAAAAATATTAATTTTGACAAATTTATAAATTAAATAAAAATTAGTTAAAATTAAGATAAATTAAAAAAATATATATACAAATTAAATTCAAATTTTTTGCTATTTTTTTTAATTATTAAGTAATATATATTATATAAATAATTAAACGGGTCATTTTTTGATCAATCCGAATCCGTTTAAATTTTTCGGATCATTTTCGTCGATCCGAAATCGACCCAAATCCGTCTAAGGTTTGATCCGAACCCAACCTTTTCGGATCGATTTGGGTCGGATTTTTGGATCGGGTCGAAATTTGCCACCCCTAAGTATGACTTATGACCCATTTGTAACTCGTTAAAAAGAATTTTTTTTTCCCAAACACCTCTTACTTCTTTAACACCTTCTCTTCTCAAGAATCATTAGAAAGTTTCTCAAAATAAAAAATATTCAAAGCAAAAGTCCCAAGCTTGAAAATAGATGAGCATATACTTTCCTTGAATTCATAACTCGTTCAGATCACTTCATTTTGCAATACAGCAAAATAAATTCTTTATTCATAAACATATCAGAAAGATACAACCGATAAATAACTCTGATATAACTTCATGAAGAAATTATTTATCATATATTTTTCATGAAGCTTGGTTATTCATTAATATACAAACTTTGTTCGATCGATCTTCAGCAGCTGGGGAAAGGCACTCGGCAAAAGCTCGCCACATACCTCGTCCTGGGATTGTTGACGTAGCCACTAAGAGCTGGATTCTTAATGTACTGGCACAAGCAAGGCCTCTGCTCCCTGAGCTTCGAGCAGCAGGCGTTGCTCGGCGCCGATGACCCAAAGATTGCTCCTGCACAAGGGCTGAGCTCCGTAGGGTTGCACGTTACTGCATCCACTACTATCGTCGCCGGTGCGAAGATTAAGACTGCCATGAACAGGAAGGAAAGGAAGAAGAGTAGCGGCAGCTTCATAGTTGGAATTAATGCCGCAGTGGCTAGGTAGGATTGTGCAAGATATGATAATGCGTATATATAGAGAAATGAGTGGTTGAAATTATAGTTATTAAGCGTGTGTTTTAAATGTACGTAACTGAATTTTTGTAAATAAAAAATAAAAAAATAGGACTTTTTGAAAATTAGATTGAAAGTAGATTTCAATTTTTGTATTTCAATTGTTTTTAAAAGTGAGTTAAAAATTAAAAAATTAAATTGCATGAGAAGATGTGTAAATAAAAAAGTTAAAATTAAAATTTCGTGTGTCAAAAATTAAAATTTAGTGTGTGGAACTAAAGTTTTTAATTTTTTGTGTAAATAAAATATATGAATTTTTTGAAACTCTAATTCTAACGGAGAAAACTGAAATTTCGGACGATTGAAACACGCCCTAAATTAAACTGTAATTGAGATTTTTAATGTAAAAAATGATTTCATGGTTGGTTGATATATATCAAAAAGCTACTAGATTTAATTGGGAGTTAGCTGAGAAAAAAACTTCGACTTTAGCAGCACGAGAAAAAAGAAACAGCAGTGCCTCCAGTCTTCGAATCTCATAAAGAATAAGGCATTATGTTAATATTACCAAACTCTAATTTTTTTTCTAGATTTTGAGTTCAGATCATTTGATGTATTTCAATTATTATTATGTATACTTCCACTTTTACACCGACCTCTATATCTATCAAAACTCTATACTAAATTTCACTTCACATGTTCTAGCAAGAAAAGAAACAGCAATACACGCAACTCCCGAATCTCATAAAGAATAAGGCAGTATTTTAATATGCCACTTTGTTTTTCTAAAATTTGAGTTTAAATCATTTAACGTGTTTTAATTATTAATTTAAATTTTACTTTCACTTATACGACGAACTCTACATTTCATTTCATAAAATATTTCTACTAAATTTTATTTTATAAAATATTTATACTAAATTTTATTTTATAAAATATTTATACTAAATTTTATTTTATGTATTTCAATTATCACTCTAAACTTTATTTCTATAGAATTCTACATCTTATCAATTTTACTTAAACAAAATTTATTTTTACGAAACTCATTTTTATGCAATTAAAATACGCTCTAAATGTACAACAGGTTAATTACGTGCTAATGCATCGCATTATCGATGTGAATATGTTTACAGGTAGACTGTAGCTTTCAAGTAGACTGTAGTAGATTCTACTGTCTAAGTCATGCGACTCAAAATCTATATTACGTCAAGGTCTAAAGTTAGTGGCAAGATTTCAAAGTGCGGAATTCTCTGTTCATTGGAATGGGTGGGCCTTAGCTTGGTAGGAATATTTCCTTAAAATTTGGAAATTTCATTAAATTGTTGAAAGGTATTGGCAATGAATTTCGTAGTGAATACATAAAACCAATTGTTGATGTAGGCATTTTTTCTTTCCACACTTGTATAGGAAAAAACGTTTTCGTGCCTGTCTGTGTCTGAGCCTGTCTGTATGTTCATATTTTGCTCATGAAAATGAAATAATCATAATCTATTATCATGTTCGTCTTGAGTTCACATTAGCCCCTAATTGAACTATTCTGGATATGAATCGGCACTTGCGTCTTTGTTATGAAAATATCGAATAAAAGAGGGTTTGTAATGGATATAAAAGGTTTATTTCAAATACATAGAAACTTTTTTTTTTTCAGATTTTGAGTTCTAACTGCTTCACGTATTTTAATTGTCACTTCAAACTCTCTTCTATTTTCACACCGAATTGTACTTCTATCAAAATTTAATTTCAAAATTTATTTTTCTTATCTCAAATATCACTTTAAACTCTGCTTCCACCGAATTTCACTTCTAATCAAATTTTATTTTTACGAAATTCAATTTCGCGAAACTCAGTTATATGCATTAGAAACACGCTCAAATAGTGTACTCTTTTGCATAAGAAATCGGATGACTTCCTATATTTGTTTGCAATAATTTGCTCTCGTTAACTCACTTCTCTGTAAGTGACTTTTCCAAAAATCACTTTCTGAAAATTCACTTCACGTAACACTTCATACATGTTCACAGAAAACAAAGTATACACCAAGATAAAACCATAGAATTTATTTTTTAATACTATCATTTGTTGTCATTCTTAAGTTTCCAAATTTATTATGGATAGAAGAAAGGAATAACAACTTCTATTTGACTCAGTATCATACAGGCTACTTTTGGGATTAAGTAAACTAGCAGCTAGCTGGGAAGGGAACTTGGCAAGCTTTGGCAACCTTCCTGCCATTGCCAGATTGAATGTAGCCCCGAAGAGTTGGATTCTTCATGTACTGGCAAAAGCAAGGTTTCTGCTCCTTCAGCTTAGAGCAGCATGCTGGAGTAGGGGCAGCAGACCCCATGATGGCTCCCGCACAAGGGGTGAGTGCCGTGGGATTGCATGTAACAGCTTCAGCCAAATTTGGAACGTGCCGAAAGACTTGAAGAAGAAACACCATTGCCAGTATGAAGATGAATGAAACCCTCATGCTCATGTTTCTAGGACAGCAATGTTTCTATGTAATCAACTGATTGCTAGCAAGGGGTGAGGAATTGTATATAAACTTGAAGGCAAGTTATCAGATAGTGGAATGTGCACTTTGGTTAATGGGTAGTTATGAAATGATATACTCCTACCATGTCCACTGATGAGTGTCTGCTGCTAGGTGTCCCTCCCCTGTACAAGTCCAACCACTCATCTACCACTCTTTATAGTTCACAATTCATCCTTACAAGACATTAGTGATGATTCACTTCATACATACACTAGGTAATCATGCAGTTTATCAAAAAACCATGTTGTAATCACGTACAGAGTTTAACAAAGGACTCGGGGCATGAATTACATGCAATATATACAAGAACCAAGAGAATATAACATTATCATCATTCTTCAGAACTATTTTAGACAATTACTCGATCAGAGCACATATGCGATACTGTAATGCGAACTCTATATGTACGAGATGACTACAACATGGGCAACGCTGTTGACTAGTACACTACACATGATCAGCTATACATCAGAAGTAGCTCAATCCTAATTGGTAACAGGTGCTTGACTAGTGGGATGCACATCAAATGCAGCAGCACAGCTCTTCAATTTGCATGTTGAAAATTTAGGATTTATTCATTCACAAAAGCATATTTTAAGAGGAGGCCGAATAGAGTATCAATGCAACAATGTCTTAGATGCTTCGAAGCCCTTTGGCATCTGAATGCTGATCAATACTTGCTCTCAAAGTGCCTAGTCTCAGACAGCATTGGTTGGAAGAATTTGGAGGGATTTTTCAATTTGGCATACCACCATTTCTGCAAATATTTTTGCAATCAGATGTGTGGCAAAGAAGCATGAGTTGTTTAAGTAACCATTTACATAGAGTTCCACAAAGCCATGCAGGTACACATATATTACAGGAATTTCATCCTGTTTCAGCATATTACAGGTAGAGATTCCCAGGTGTATGACCATATAACAGCAAACAAAATTAAAGAAATACTTAGAAAGATTACAATTTTGATTGAATAAAACATAATGTGAGGCCTGGTTATGGTCATTTCAGAAGTTTACTTACAACTTACCATGCAACATTGTCCCAGTGAAGAAACCCACCATGGCCTTTGGTATTTGTAAACTTGTAGACAGCACCAGAAACTGCATAGGATTCATACCATCAAAATTTAGTCATAAGAGCATTTATAAATCACAATCAGAAAAATGTTTAGTTGAATATCTCCGAAAAACAACTTAAGTGTTTAACATCATGATTGAGACATAAGAGGCCCTACCTTCATAACCTCCAAATACTGGATCCTCCTCAAGAAGAAGGGGAGTATCAAGGTCAATAAAACTGCAAAAGTGCAAGATCAGATACATATACGCACAAATATCTTATCTTATTATAGCTTGATATGAGAACTTAAGTAGGACACCTAAATTTTACCTGAAACAACCAAAACCAGCTGCAAGGTGGCCAGCAAAACCCATAGCAAGTCTTGTCTCCACCATACCACCGATCATAAGTCCAATACCTGCTCTTCTTGCAAGTTCAATTACATCCAGTGCCCCAAGAACACCAAGCTTAGCAAGTTTTACATTAATAACGTGAGCCAGGTTTCCCTCTATGATCTTTTGGGCATCTTGCAAACTCCTACAACTTTCATCTGCTGCAACAAGAAAACCATACTTCTCTTTTGCAGCATGACTAACTTGCATGAGACCTTTCCAATTATCTCTGTGAACAGGCTGCTCAAATAGGACAGGGGTAATATGCATGTCTGCAAAAGTGCACAAAAACCAATGTTATCAACATATACTCAAATCCACAGATGGAAATTACTCCAAGTCTACTTCATCCAAGAACCAAAAGAACTCTAATTCAAGCCTCAGTCAATAGCTCTTACCATGAAGCTCATCCAAAACTTCAACTGCTTCATTAGCTGTGTATCCTTCATTTGCATCGAGGATGAATGAGCAATCAGGATGAGCAGATCTTATGGCCTTCAGAACTTCTACATCAGATTTTAAATTCTTCCCAACCTTGAGTTTCAAAGTGGAAAACCCACATTCACGATATTTTGAAGCGAGTGTGGCAGCTTCGCTAGGTGAAACAATCGGAATCTGCATAACCCAGGATCTTGCGTTGTGTTATCAACCAAAACAGTGGGTATAAATACTATAGATAAGATACTTCTGGTCAAGGAAAGTACTGAACTGTAATATCAGTGGTTATTGAATCTGATACTCCCCCAAACAATCTCCACAGAGGTATCTTAACGCTGTTAGCAACTGCATCAATAAGTGCCATTTCGGCTCCAGCTCTGACCTTGATGAAGAGGATGTCAGAAAATATGAATAAGTGCAAACGCTCACTAAAGTTGCAAAACTAAATGTGCCTAATCAAATAGTAATAAAAATAGCAACATGATATGCTACACTGGAGACTGATATGCATTAACAGCAGTCTGAACAATGACAGTGAATCTAACATAACCAATGGGAAGAATGTACTGCGTGTAAGCTTGCAAGAGGTCCAAAAGGTCCTAGGCCACCTGACTACATATATACGCCTAATGTCAGGATACAAAATCAACTATGGTCTACTACACATATTCTTTTCTTCAATCTTCACCTTTAAGTTTCCTGCTTCAGAAAATTTGGAACATAATAAATTTTATTGTTAAGAAGATGTATGATGCTTCTGTCGAAGAAGGATTACTACGACAATAGTTTAGCAAGTACAGCAAAGGGAGTGCCATGTTGCCATTATGATGCAACTCTCATGTCCCATAGGCATAAACATAAATGAGTTTCCAAAAAAAAAAGGGAGAACCTCAGGCATGCATAAATATTATGTCCATCAGTTTCACATGCAAACTATAGTGAAATTGAGTTTTCTTTAAACATTTCTGAAGTTCATATCTGCCTATAATTAAGCTTTCCATCATATATAAGCAACATATCAAATTTAAGAGGAAAAGAAAAAAATCACATAATTTTCTAAATCCACGCAGACTGTATACTTACAAGGCACAAGAAGAAGTAAAGAGCTACACAAGTTACTTCCAAGTAAAAAATAAGCATGTAAATATTTAGATCCTTCTGAAAATATTGAATTAATTATATATATCCTAAAGAATTTTTCACCAATCCAGATCCACCTGCAAACCTTAAGAATGTAGTAGGATACCAAAATCAGGTAGTTAATTAACACTATAAGGACCATTATTCCCTTTACCTTCTACTTCACTAAAAGCATAGAAGTTTTACCAACTCTAGATTGTCAAATTGATCAACCAAATCCTTCGACACAATGAACGTCGAATCCAAATTTAATCTTGGTTCTAACAAACAAATCCAACAGTTGGATTTTTTTACTCACAGAAGCAAAATCATGTCCAGGTAACACCCTCCCCACATCAAGCAGCACATCCCCAAGCGTCGCAGGCCGATTCTTGACAAGCAACTCGCAAACTTTCTCCGCAGCAGCGAGGACTGTTGGCTGATCTTCAGCAGTAACAGAAGGCAATACCGGTGATTCACCCCACCCAACAGACCCATTCTTCAATTCCACTCTAACAGCAACGTTCCCAACTCCATCGAGCCGGGAATTGGCAATCGTGAACGGAGCAACCAAAGGGACGTTCAAAGCCCTTCCTTCTGCTTTGGAGACTTCAACAATGAATGTCTCTTTCAAGATTTGGAATCCAAATGTTGGCGTCTTTCTTGCTGCTGTCTTCATTGGTTTGAAGATTGTTTTTGAATTTGTTGGAATGTTGCAAAATAATTTTATGAGGTTTTGCTTTGGGACAGATTTTGATTTGAATCTGTGGCTGGAATTTGTTGGGTAAGAAGAAGAAGAAGAAGAAGAGAGAGTGAAGAGGTCCATCTTTTGATTGAACCAGAGTTGGCTAGTTTATAAACAGCTGAGAATATATGGAGATTGCACAGTTTTGCTAAATTCGTCCATTTAAATAGTTTTTAACAATATCTAGTCCCTATTCGTTAAATTGACATTTATACCCTTGTATGTGGTTTTCGGGCTTATGATAAACTTGTGAATTATTCGTTAAAAATACAAACAAATAATAAGAGTTACTTACTAGTTTTAAAAATTATTGGCATATCTTATAGAAATTTACTGATAATTTATAAACAATTCCCAAATTGCTGTTGATTTACATTTCATGGTTTTTATTCTTAAAAATTATCATATAGTATTTATGCATTAAATATTTCTAATTACCGAATTTGTGACCTTAAAAGATGCACGCGTAATGCATAGTCTACGCATGAGGGCCGAGGTCAAGTTCATCATTTCAAAACTTAAACAAGAACTGAAATTTTCTAAACAATAACTGGTGGGGTTGAATTTGTTAAACTTTTCACACAGGGTTGATACTCAAATTTAGGTTCGCTGCAGGTGACGCAGTGTGTGTTTGTCTCTACCTAAACTCTTTTTTTATAAAATTAAATTAAAACATAAATTAAAACTAAAAATATTTAGTAAAAAAATTTTAATATTATTTTTTAGTAATAGTAAATTTTAAAATTAAATTTAAAAAACTTAATAGATATTAAAACTAAATTTTTAAAAAAACATTTAGGTGGTGGGTAAACGTGCCCTATTGTGATTGATTTCGTTAAGGAAGTGTTTAAAGCATTTTTAAGTTTAGACGTGTTTATTTAGCATTAGATTTAATTTTAAAAAATGAGATTATTAAAAATTAAGTTAGAGTTTGAAAATAAATTTAATAAAAATATTTTTTATTTATTTTATATTAAAAATAAATTTTTAAATAAAATATTAATTTTAAATATTTGAAAGTAATAAATTGAGTTTAATTTTGTATTATTTTATTAAAAATGAGTTGAAAGTGAAATTTTTTTAAGAAAATAAATTTACATGGTAGGTAATATATCTTTAGTAGAAAGCAATTAAATCGACTCAGTTTATTTAAGAGACGTTTGAAAGTATTTTTAAAATAATTTTTTTTAAAATAAAAATAATTTTATTTTTTTAAAAAATAAGTTTTATTTTTTTATTTTTAAAAAATAATAAAATATGCATAAAAAGACTAACTACGTAAAATTTTTTATATTTTTTAAATTTTTAAATAAATTTTTTAAATATTTAAAAAATATATATTAAAAAATATAAAATTAAAATTTATAAAATTATTTTTCTGACAAGGGAACCAAACAACCCCTTAGTTTTCAGTGAACCGAATTTGTCACTCCTTCAATTCTGAGTAAAAATACATTTCATTAAAGCAAAATTTGAATCAAATCATTTTTTCCCCTAAAGTTTTCAGTTCAATAAGTAGCGAACACATTAGTAGTCATTTGGAATTTTATTTCACTCTTTTTTAAAGTTTTTATTTTATTTTATGTAATTTAATAATTTTTTTATAATAATTTTGATAAAAATTATTTAAAATTAAAAAAGTAAAAAAATTTTACGTAATAAAATTTTATTATTACATAATTTTATAATTTTTTTAGATAAAAGTAAATTTTATTTTTAAAATACGATAAAAAATACTTTCAAATACTTTTTTAATGACTTCTTTTGTATAAAATTTTAATCTTCTATAGGTGAATTATTTGTTATTTTCTTATTCGTGGAGCACATACCAATACTTTCTTTTTTATTTTTAAAGAATAACATCTTTTTGTTTTTCATGATTAACTTGGTAGATACCATGCCCATCCTGGTTATCATCTCTTCTTACTGGAATCAAATATTAAAAGAGAAAATCTTACAAGTTTTTGCAGTATAAAAATTATATATGTTCAAGTTTACTTGGCAAATAGAGAAGAACCAACTTTATCCCTTTCTTTCCCTTCTCCAAATGTTTTACTTTGTTAACAAGTCTAGAACCCTATGTTGCCCTTTATATCAACCATGCTCCCATTTCATTCTCTCTCACAAACATACCACAAACTTTTTCAACAAATTACAGCTTCCATTTTCTGAATTTATTGAATCTCCATAAGAAATATGTCGACGCGCAGCGGGAAGAAGCTCTTCGGCCGCCATGATTCAATTCATGAATTCTTCGGCGGAGGAAGAGGTCTATTTCATTTCGTTTTATTTTATTTTATGTTATTTTAGAATATTATGGGAGCGTTTGAAAGTACATATGAAATAAAATTTTTTTAAAATAAAAAATATAATAAAAATTTTATTACGTAAAATTTTTTTATATTTTTAAAATTTTTAAATATTTATAAAATATGTATTGAAGAACATAAAATAAAAAAATTAAAAGAAATGTTTGAAAAACGCAATTTTAAACGCTCCTATAATAGTGAAGATTTACCTAATTGTTAATGCAGGACTTTAACAATTTGTTAGCTATTTCTTGCAGCGGCTGATGTGTTCTTATGGAGAGACACACGCCTATCGGCAGGAATACTTCTCGCTCTAACGGTAATTTGGTTGCTGTTTGAAGTAGCGGAGTATAACTTGATCACTCTCTTGTGCCACATTTCTATCACACTCATGCTTGTGATCTTCATCTGGTCTAACATTGTCGACCTACTGAAACTGTAAGATATGTACACCAACCAACGTATATACATATGTGTTCTCTTATATTTTGTTTACGATCGATATATTAATAATTAGACTTGCTTTTGTTTCAATTATTGGTCTCCAGTGAGGTTCCAAAGCGGCCAGATTTTCACTTGGAACGAAGAGCAAGAGAAGTTGCAATGATTATCAATAACAATCTCAGTAGGCTCATGCTGAAGCTCTATGACATAGCTTGTGGAAAGGATCTCAAACACTTCCTTTTGGTAATGGCTCATTTATATTTTTGGCAAAAAAAATTACCTTTCAATGACCTTTTATGTTTATTTTCAAAAGTTTAGTTTTACAAACTCACTTTCTAATAATTCACTTTTTAAAAAATCACTTTAAACACGCCCTAGATGCTTTCATATGATTTCTTTTCTATCATCTCCTTGTGCTTCTAATTTTTTTAATGAATTTTTTATATATTACTGATTGCATTAAGAATATTATTTTCACATAATACAGGCGATTGCTTCATTATGGATAATTTCAGTAATTGGAAGCTCTTGCAGTTCAATCACTCTCATATATTTCGGTACAGTATTTTTTTAAAAATTGCCTTCAATATTTACGGTTGCGAAATATTCATACCATACACTTATAATCTTGAATAGTTGAAAAATAAATTTATAATGTTTAGCTACTGCAATTTTAATTAGTAAGACCCTTTAATCAGTAAATTACTGACTTCATGGCTAATCAATAATTTTTTATGTATTCCAACTAAATCCACATACCAATCATTGATCTGATTAGCGACATTCAATTGCCGACCGAATATCAACCGGATATGTTTTATTCGGTAATAGACTTTGTCGACTGAATTTTTACCATTTCCAAATAAAACTTTTCGGTTACTAAAGACACAAGTCATCAGGATTGAATTTGTATTCCTTGGCACGTATGCATATCGCTGCCGAAGGTTTCTTTCTTAATTTACATTCATTGATTTCTAAATTGTATGAAGTTAATTTGTGTTTTGTTTCCTATGTATGTGCTTAGGTGCTGTGTGCCTTTTCACCGTGCCATTGCTGTACGAACGCTATGAGCATGAAGTGGATCACTTAGCAAGCAAGGGACGCCATGACATGAAGAAGTTGTATGAAAAGTTCGACGCCAGAGTTCTTGACAAAATCCCAAGAGGACCAGTTAAGGATAGGAAATTCAAATAAACTCAAATTACATGAGATTATGAGTTCGATATATAATACGAAAATAATAAAGATTTGATATCAATTGTAACGCTGCATAATATTGTAAATTTAAGCAATTGAAAAAGCGAACGTAAATACTTGGTCCCAATTCTTAAAACTAAGACTATGATCGATTATTATTGCAAAACTTGACGAGTATTTAAAAATCCCGTCGAAGATGTTTTTTTATTTTTATTTTATTTTTTTTCTCAAAAAAATTTTAATAGTAGCATAATTTTTTTGAAAAATTTAAAAAATATAATGAATTGTATATCATAAAATTATTATGTCATTTTTCTAAGGCTAAAAAGAAGTTTTTTTTTGAAAAATCTACAAAAAGTATTATCTTCAAAAGTTTTACTTTTTAAGTAACCCCAAACAACGACCAATTGTTTGAGTTTTCTTTTCAAAGACTCTAAAGAGAATATTTGGGATTATTTTTAAAATAATTTTTTTTAAAACAACAAATATTTTAGATTTTTTAAAAAAATAAGCTATATTTTTAATTCAAAAAATAATAATAATATATAATAATAAAATTTTATTACGTATAATTTTCTAATATTTTCTAAAGTTTTAAAATTTTTTTTAAATATTATACAAAATTATTAAAAAATATAAAATTAAAAAATTAAAACTGAGTTACAAAGTTTAGTCAAATTACACCTAACTTTTTCGTAATGAATCTTGTTGTTTACACAATTGACTGAAGAAAATGAACAGAAAAAAAAAAAAAAATCAATCAACAGTGAATTGCAACCTGAGTGAAGAAGAAACTAAAATTCAGCAGGTCAACTGATTCCATGTCCTTTTAAAAAAAAAGAACTTTTTATGAATTAGTGCATATTCCTTTTTCATTAATGCTTGCTATCAACTTGGACACCTATATTTCTGACCTTTTGAATCAAACAAATAAAAAACTCCTCCTGTCCATATCAAAACCATAGTGCCATTTCGATTTGCATCCATAATTTTGCAAGAAAGTTATTATAAGCATTCTTTATCAAGTTTGTCAAGAGCAAGCAAGAGTGAGGGATGAGAACTCTGCAACTACAAGAGAGTGCCAGAGATGAAGTTGCTCTTATTGTAGTATCAGCTCTTGTTGCCTGTGTTCTGGTTTTCATCATAGCGAGCTTCGTAGTCTTCTCTTGTGCAGAAGGAGTATCAAGAGCGAAGGAGGACGACGAAACCCCTGATCATCATGTGTACACCGGCGGTGGTGCCTGCGGTGCTGGGTGCGGCGCAGGATGCGGTGCTGGGTGCGGCGCAGGATGCGGCGCATAGTTCGTTATATAGTTACAATTTGCCAAAAAAATTGAGCTATTGAAGCTATCTCTTGACATTGTTGGACTGCTTTGGTTGAAGAACAAGGGCCTGTTTTTTACTTGCTTGGAAATGTGTTTTTAGAAAGTAAATTTATAAAATAAATATAAAAGAGTTATTGGAAAATAGTTTTTAGTTGAAAAAGTTCAATGTTGAATCACTTAAGGTGAAGTAAAAAAGGTATAAATAAATAAAAGAGTTAGGTTGTTGGTGTAACTATTGTAACATGTGGAAGTTGTATTAGCTATAATTGCATGTTTTAACTTAAAATATATATTTTTAGTTTTTGAACCATCTTAGTCATTTGGCCAAATGAAGATCGATTCGTGGTCGAACTAAAATTTGATAAGCATATCTTCAGTTTAAGTAGCTCTATATATCTAACGGTAAAGATTGGATTTGTATATCTCTCCAATCAAATACGGCCAGAAAAATTGATAAAATACATATATGACATGAAGTGTCTATATTTTATCTATATATATAAGGAATAGATAAGATAAACTCGTCTAAGTCTTATTAAATCTGAATTCAATTTGATTAGTGTATATTTTCAATCGTTGTAAAATGAGTTCATAAAAAAAATTATATAAAATATATTAAAAATAAGTTTAATATTTAATATATAAGTTGAATTAAAAATAAATTATAAATTTGAATACGGATTTAAAATAAAAAAGTGACTCCTAATTTAAGTTTGATTGAAAAAAATAAATTTAGAAAAACTGAAAACTGCACCGAGTCTAAACTCCAATCCCCATCAAGCACCACGCTCTTTGCGTGCTGCTTTGCTTCCTTAGTTCTCTCTCTCTGTCTTCCTCGGTTACAAAAAACCATAACGCTTCCCTTCGTTTTCTTATTATTTTTTTCTTTCTTTTTCTCTTCATCACCACCTCGCGAATCGGCCGATCCATCGCCGACGGGGCTCCTTGAAACCCCCCCTCCCCCACACGCTCACAATGTTCTCCTCTTTCATAAAAACCCTAATTTAGAAAGATCTCCTTCGTTTGGTAGCTACTTCAATTCTCCTCTATCACTTATACAGCGATCGAGAGGAAGACAAAATCAAGCATTTCGATATTCTTTGGTGAGTATGTGGTATGCTTCTTAGGTAATCCGCTGTTTTTGGTTTTTTATTTCAATTCGAATTTGTCTGCTGATGATTTACGGGTAATGGTCTCAGAGAAACTGTTGTAAGGTGTTAAGCGAATGAAATTGGTAATGGACATGTAGGATTTTTTCTTTTTCTTCAATTGATGCATCAGCTGAAATGTTTGAGGCCATAATAGCTGTTCCGATTGGCTCGGTTGTGCAATATTTTTGTCGTTTGTTTTAAAGAAGAATTGAAGGTAATATAGTTAGTAACTAATATTTTGTTAAATACTGGTCGTAAATTTTATGGGATTGGTTTAATGGGTTAGGTAATTATATGGTTTGATGTTGCAGGGATAGCGTTCGAGTATATTCACTGTTGAATGTCTTGGGAAGAGATGGATATTGAAGATAATGTGCATGCGAATGGTATGAGAAGATAACTCTTTCTTGATCATGATAGTTTGTTTGTATCTTATTATGAGCAAATTTAGGTTGCAATGATTATCACTGAATAAACACAAGTATGCTTCTCTGAGCTCAATTTTATTCACCGGCTGTTGTTGGGGTTAGACTAGTTCATTCATTTCAAATGCGTAACTGGAAGTAGTTTGTAACTTTCTTTACAGACATTTTTTTAGCACATGATGGATATTGCAGTATTTAAACTATTCCATGTGTTCTTTGATTTTTATTGCTCGTAGTGGTAGGAAGCATTTACTTACTTTGATGCAAATTATTTGCTTTGTGTACACTTATCTTCTATCTATGTGTGTTTGTTTCTCTTGTCTAAAATTTCTTCTAGGTTTATTTATTTATTTGATTGCTCTTTTCTGCAGCTCTGGCTCCTCAAATGTCCTCTAGTGTGATTAGGATTCCTGAAGAAAATGATGATGTAAATGATACTTCACTTGGTCAGAAAAGGTCTCAAGATCTCTTCAATTTGAAACTCAAAGAAGAGCTAGTTTATTCAAGCCCTAGCACTGAAAGAAAATTAGTTCCGTCAAAGTCAAAAGTGAGAGATTACTCCAAGGCAACTGGTGGCAAAGGACAAAAGAACTTGGAGGTGAAGAAGCAATCTTCCAGTCAACTTTCCTTAGTTAACACTCAGGTTCCATCAAAAAATCAGCAGCAGAAAATTGAGTATCCCACACGTCTCATTTCTGACTTTGACGTCTCTGCTGCTAACGGGGTTTCTAAAAGTTGGATCTGTAAGAATTCAGCTTGCAAGGCTATTTTGAGCCTGGATGATACATTCTGTAAGCGATGTTCATGCTGTGTCTGTCACCTCTTCGATGACAACAAGGATCCTAGTCTTTGGTTGGTCTGCTCTTCAGAACATGATAACCGCGACTATTGTGGTTCGTCATGCCATATTGATTGTGCTCTCCAGTGTCACAGAGTTGGGGTGGTTAAGATTGGGCAAGTGATGGAGCTTGATGGGAGCTATTGTTGTGCATCCTGTGGAAAGGTTTCAGGCATAATTGGGTTAGTATTTAGCAATAGTCTTCTGCTTCAACATAGTGATATCTTCTTAATACTGCAGCATTGATTGAGTAGTGTTAATTTGGAAAATGTATTTCTCTTAATGTAATACTCATTAGTTTATATGGATTCACCCATCCCATTTTACAGTTTATAGTTTTGGTTTAGTAGCCTTTGCTCATCTACATTGAGCTAAGCTTAGCAGAGAGCTGCAGTCTCTTACTGGCTAGTTACAATGCCATGCTGGATTGCCAGCAATATTGGGTCTTTGACTTGTGGTGTAAAGATGTACTGGGTGCCAGAAAATAATTCTGAAACATGGATCTCGGTGAATTTCTGTTTATTGTAGTATTCAAATAATGCAGGAATAGAATCGGTCCTTTATCTGTATAGCTTCATGCCTTAAAATTAAGCTTGTAATGGTTCCATTCCTTCTTTGGTTTAGGTTCTGGAAAAAGCAACTTGCAATTGCCAAAGATGCTCGCCGAGTAGATATTCTTTGCCACAGAATCTTTTTGAGTTATAGGTTACTGGAAGGTACATCTCGATTCAGTGAAATGCATGATATAGTTAAAGATGCTAAGGCAAAGCTCGAAATAGAAGTCGGTCCAGTGAATGGTGTTTCAGCAAAGATGGCTCGTGGGATAGTAAGCAGACTTTCAATTGCTGCTGATGTGCAGAAGCTTTGTTCCCTTGCAATTGAGAAGGCAGATCAGTGGCTAGCTCAAGTCTCTAATACCGACTGCAAGGATGGAGGTTAGACCTAGACATTATTATTCGCTGGTACTCTTTTCCCAGTTTATAAGTTTGACAGAATTTGCCTTATGTCCAGGTTCCTGTCCTGCAGCCTGTAGGTTTCAATTTGAAGAAATAACATCGTCAACCCTAGTTATTGTCTTAAAAGATGCTAGATGTGCTTCTTCAGATCCTATTGAGGGTTATAAGCTCTGGTACTGTAAGAGCAACAAGCAATCTTATGATCAGGAGCCTGTCGTCTTTCCTAAAGCTCAGAGAAGGATATTAATCTCTAACCTTCTGCCGTGCACAGAGTATTCCTTCAAAGTTATATCTTACACAGGGAATGGTGACTTTGGCCATTCAGAAGCCAAGTGCTTCACCAAGAGTATCGAGATCATCCTCAAGAACAATGAAAATAATGGTACAGAAGGATGTTCCTCCAATGCCAAGAGAGGGGCCAAGAACTCTAATTCCAGATTTTCTGGTTTCAAGGTTCGGAATCTTGGTAACATCTTACGACAAGCTTGGTTTCAGAATGAAGGCAGCTATGATGGGTTTTCTCGTGATGATGCTGAGGAAGAATCCTGTTATGGAAGTGGAGCGTTAACTCCTGAGAGTGTTGAAGAGGAAAGGGCACATCAACGTGTATACCGTCAACTTGACTTAAATGTAACATCTGTTCCAGATCTAAATGCTGAGGCAACTCCAACGGAGTCATCTCCAGATGAAGATAATGGCTGCACTTCTGAGAAAAATGGATTAGTTAGATCAAATGGTAGTGATTCTCAAACACCAGAGTGTATGAAGCAGGAGCAGAGCATGCTGGAGGACACTTGTGACGGAGATAGCACATTAGTGAATGATTCACCTTTGCGATTCCCTCAAAGATCTAGTCACTTGGATGAGAACTATGAATATTGTGTGAGGATTATAAGGTGGTTGGAGTGCTCAGGTTACATTGAAAGGGATTTTCGCATGAAGTTCTTAACATGGTTTAGCTTGAGGTCGACATGGCAGGAGCGTCGGGTAGTGATGACCTTTATCCAGACCCTTATTGAAGAACCTAGCAGCTTAGCTGGGCAGCTTCTAGACTCCTTTACTGAGATCGTAAACTGCAAGAGACCTCGAAGTGGGTTTTGTAGCAAATTGTGGCACTGAGTAGAGGAATCTTGTATGTTGATTAACCAATATTTCATTCGCTGGTTTAGATTCAGTTAGCATATGTACTTCATAATTTCTTACTATATATAGTTTGGTTTCTTTTGTTTGGAGGGTGGTTGTCTCCAGCGGCCAATAAGTAATGGTTTGAAGTCTAGTTTTGGGAGAAGTCAGATTAGCTCTCCAGGAACCAAAGAACTACACCGAAGTTTCAGATCTCTCAGGATGAGTATGAAGGTAGAAGAAAGACCAAAAGCTTAGGTTAACGCGGAGGCTACTGCATCCTATCATCACCTAGACACAGAAACACAGTATAATTTTGTGCGGTAAGATTTTCTGTGAAGCATATAGATATAATAGCACAACCAGCAACAGCGTGGCAAAGTCGTCGTTGTTGCCGCATGTTTCCTTCCTCTTCGAAGTTTGGTATCAGGAATCTTGGTGGTCGATGAAGTCTGACGGCATGAATTGGAAGTTCGACCGGATTCGGGACTTCCCCGTGGAGCACAATCAATTGCTAATATAAGAGCATATTTTAGTTACCATCTAACTCAACTTCTTTTTTCTCCTTATTTTAAGTTTGCGCTTCATGTATTTCAATTTAACACTTCAAATTTTACCGAATTTTATTTTTACTAAAATTTAATTTAAATTTTATTTCATATTTTTAAATTTTATTTGTACGAAATTTTATTTTTTATGAAATTTTTTTATAAACTCACTTTTTCGAAATGCGGCTACATCTTCCATAAAAAATGCGTTTGTACCTGGATTAGGCACCGGAGTTGCTCTTGCCCTGTCTGCCGGAGACGTGTGTAGAAACTTTAAAAATACTAAGCCACAGAGAGAGAATTGTAAAAGATCAACCAACAACTTGCTAACTTCATATAGAGAAATTGCGCAAAGAACTGGATTAACCCGGATACTTTACAACAACCAGAACCATGCCTTCAAAAACTAGGTAACCAAATAGCAAACATTCTCAAACCGTCACTTACCTAGGCGCTTCATCAACATACTCTACAGATCAATTCCATAAGCATGAAGACTCCTTCAAGCAAACCATCAACTTATTCCCTTGTCCTTCTACAGAACTAACTCGATGTTGCTCCTCCAAGCCTTTTCCTTATTTCAGTTGATGATATGTCCATTCGGAACTTTTCCTCTGGTATGGAAACAAACATGTCCTTCAATTCTCGGGGAATGTCAAGATCCTCAAGAACCTAAATTGCAGCCACAGCATGTCACTTTTTACATTGCAAAGGAAATAACAAAATGTTGAATGCAACATCGCCGACCAATTTACCTTGAAGGTCCCGTCAACATCCCGACCACCCACAAGGAATATGCAACCCGAATTTTTGCATCTGATCAATATTTCTAGCATTTTGTCACGGTCCCCGCCATAGTATTTGGGCTGACATGACAAACAAAAGCTATCAAGCACAACTATAACAGAAAGATCTAACATGTCCACAACTTCATTATCATTTATCCAACTCATAAAGGGGGATGAAAAAAAAAAACCAGCTGCACAATATGGTCTATGGACTCGACATATTCATGTTCAAAGTAGATATGTCAGACATGGAAGAAAAATAACTTTCATGACAATTTTCATAGGTATCTTCTCCCCACAACTTTATGAGTTTCCCCAGAAATTTGACCCTAAAGCTTCTAGCCAGGAAACGATATTATAAAAGTAAAAAAAAACAAAGAAATGCTCCAAATTGGGCAACAATATTGAATGAAAGCACTGTAAACGAACTATCAACTTTTAAGACCACAACTTGTGTGAAGTATAGATGCCTTACATTAATAAGCCTTACTGCAGTGTCTGCACCAATCACAAAAGCACTTCCAGGAAAAAGTTCTGTTTTCTTGTAGAAGAACGGCTGATTTGAGATGATCACGGTCTTCCCTGCATCGACAAATATTACCAAAACATAGTTTAAATTTGTGAATTTGTTGCTACTCATATATTGTTGTTGCACATGCAGGAGCACAGATAAGCTGCATAGTGGCAAAATTAACCTAGCAGAAAAAGTGGCAACACAATGGTTTCCTTAATAAATACACTTTTCTTCCTCAAAATAATAAGTGAGACAAGAGAAGGAGAAAGAAAGAAAGAGATTTTTTTAAGAAAATGAAACAGGTTTGATATGAAGATATAACAGAAAATTATATTGAAATATTCTACCAGAATAAGAATATTTCCATCTATTACAAGAGATTTTGACTAAAAAATGCAGTTAGAATTTGTTTATTAGTAGAGAGCACAAAAAGAGGTCTTACTAAAGCAATTCAAAACCTATAACAAAGATCATACCTCATTTGTTTTCCATAACTGGTGATGCCTCATATCAGGCATAATAAGTTCTAAGTCATTTACGTACTTTAAAGTTTAAAGAAGAAACATGTCGAAACAATTTGAATAACCACATGATGTTTTGAATACAATGTACCATACTATTCTGAACACAAGGTCTTGTCAATGAGTACATAATAGAAGCTGAACATCTGTTCCATAAGGGTTTATAACCCAGAGAAAATTATCTAACACTTTTACTGCAGTTTTTTATGATTTCAAAGTGCAACAAACACTCAGGAGAGCAAGCACCATGTAAATAATATCCAAAAGGTGAAGTCTAAGCATACCTTTTAGCCAAAAAACTATATCTGATTAAACATTCGCAGCATGCTTCAATTAGCACCAATATTAACTTGACAATAGCACTTACCCACTTTTCTGAATTGATCTACCCGGCGTTTTATTTCAGCCAGAGACAGTGGGGGTTTGTCTGCATTGATTGCTGAAATCTCAAAACATGGAAACCCATCACTATAGAAGCTGCAAAAAGGATAGCCTTCAGTATGTGCAAGCATGTAGAAGTTTAAACTTGTTCATTGATCTAAACCAATAGGTTTCGACCAAGTTGCTAGCAGATGAAGACAACAGAGAAGAGTAACGAAAGGTATTCCACACTACAAAATGATGCGTTGATAACAGAGGAAAAAAGGTGATGGGATATGTACGATGCAGTAGTCACTCGAGTACACTTTAATGATGATAACAGTACAGAGTTCCTATAATTTTAGGTTTACATCAAGATTTAGCTTGAAGTCCTTATCTATTTGTCTTAGTTGGATGAACTCACTCAACATATTCAGGATGAAGTACCGTAGTGTATATTTTTCGCTGATGACATAATTTTAGTTGACGAGACAAATAAGAAATTAAATTAGAAATCGAATGTTGAAAGAATACCTTAAAATCTAAAAGTTTTAAATTAAGTAGAACAAAGACAGAATAAATACATTGATATTTTAGTAAACATAATGATGATGATATTATTATTACTATAGAGAGTTGTGTTGTACCGTAAAGTGATAGCTTTAAATATTTAGAATGAATTATTAAAAAGGAATAAAGAATTGAATATGTTTTGCATAGGATTAAAACACGATGGATGAAATGGCGAGGTATTATCGAGATTTTGTGTGATAAGAAAATTTCTTTACCGCTGAAAGATTAGCTTTATAGAATAATCATTCGGCCTATAAAGTTATGTAGTAGCAAGCTCTAAGCTATTAAAGATCAACATGTCAATAAGATAAATGCAGCGAAAATGAGGATGTTAAGATGAAATTGCGGGTACAAGAATGGACAAATATGAAATGAAAATATAAGCCAAAGCTTATGTTGCGCCGATCAAGAACAAGTTAAAAAAAGGTAAGTTTAGGTAGTTCAGACATGTCTTGCGCAGATGTAAAAATATTACAATATATAAGAGTGATGCGATTTCATTAGAACACCTTAAGAGAAAAAAGAATAGACCAAAATTAACTTAATCTAGGATCGTGACGAAAGATTTATAGGAATTAGATCTTTCGCTAATCCGATTTATAATAAAACAGAATTAAAAAAAACGGATTCATGTAGCCGACTTTACTCAAGTGGGATAAAGACATAATTATTTGTTGTTGTTATGAAAGATAGGTAAAGAATAGTTTAAACTAAGGCACAACATCAAACAATCTCTTAAAATTTCTCCTACAATGTGCAAAAAGCAATGGCCATCAGACACTCGACATTCAAGTTTATCAGCCTCCCTCATCATATGTATATCAATATGATGCTATGAGGGTATGACCTCTAAGTCAGTATATCAACTATAATTATATCTTCCAACTTCAGTGTACAATATGGTGTAGCAGATCCAAGCTTGCCTTTATCATATGGGCTAACAATAAAGAAAAGGAAAGTAATGTTTTCTAATGCTCCAGTATAACTTTATGAATAAAGTGGCTTGAGTACAAGCAAGGTTGCTAGATAATTAGGGAAAGAAGATCCACGTTTTGCGCACAATTAGCTAAAAACATATCTTTCTCTTGTTTAAAAGTTCTCTTTTGGCCGGTTGCCTGTGGATTGCACCTATTTGTTTAGTGTAATGACCAAAGAGCATACAGTTAATGACAAATATGATAAGTTCAAAAGGAAATATGGCATTCGCATAAACAAGAGGGGAAACGAATCTTTCCTCATACAGCACCGTATCTTACAATGGAATCAGAATGCATTTCAATGAAGTGGAGATCCGCTAGGCTCTCGACTGCATAACCATTTAGAGTGACTTTAAGTTTCCTTAGGGAAAGTCAATTGGTAAAATGTATGTCAAACACGCACATAAACAAAGATGTTCTTAATGGAATGATTGTAATTTGTTTCTCACTCTACAACATAACTGACAATCTCTTGGTGCACTATAGCATGGGTATATTTCTACACATTTAGCCGATTGCTCATGGGAATTGAGACAAGCAAAGCAATGAGTGACAAGAATTTAGGAAGTCCCAATATGAGTAATGACCATAATTAGCAGCAATGAACACAAGGATTTAACAAACAGAAAACACAAATCTAGCAGGACTTCATAAATAAAAAGGCCTCCATGCTGCAAACTGTAAAGTAATGGATAACAAGATCCTATGACTTCATAAACAACAGGTATGCATACCTTGATGCAACTTCTAGCAGTTTTAGATGGCCTTCGTGTAAAGGATTAAAAGAACCAGATAATATGACCTTCCTTTCTGCATTTGTTGTATGTGCATCTGTTGATTGGATTTCATATCTATTACAAACTAGTAGGCCAACCTAGATTAAAAAGGAAGTGCCTGAGAATTCATTGTACCACCACAAAAATGATAGACCTTCATGCATATTTCTCCATCAATGATTTGCTGCAATTCTTCATCCTCATTGTATTGTCTTCCATATTCATCTGGCACCTCAGATGCATGCAGTTCAGAAGAATAAGAAGCTGAAACTTTACAAGCCTCTGCAATTGCCTATATCAACAAACATGTTCTTGTTTGGATCATGTTCAGGAAGTCAACTGCAGACAGTATCATGAGAAGATGGTACATTACAAGGAAAAGGCTATGAGGCTAAATAAGTGAATGTCCAGGCAACAGTAATATGCAGGGGCAGTTTGGTAACTGCAGACGGCTAGGTGTCACTGCACTGAAAAGAGGTCATAATTTTGTCAACATCTACACCTAGATAGAGGAAGAGATGGGCTATGGGTAAGTTGGATTGATGTTCATGAAAAGAATCGAAATTGAACACAGTGACAAAAACAATCTATCGGGCGGATGCCAATTCATCAGTGGTTAAAGTGGGAATGGGTATGTGCTGCAATTGTCTGCAGCTAATACTTGAATTGATGAAGTACTTGCAAACCTATGCACTTGCCTTGAATACACTAAGCTCCACATGCATGGTTGCAAGTGAAAAGTGCACTTGATGAACAAAACACTTATGAGCTTTAGAGCTCAATCATGTTCATTATATTAAAATTAGTAACGAGCAAAGTTTGCGAATTTTCAAATCCTAGGTGCTAAAAAATGCATATGGAAATAGGTAACACAGAATTATGTTCATGATAGGTCACCAAGCAGTCAAGTATAAACTCAAACGGATTCTCGAGTATTTCTTAAGAGAAAGAATAGCTAGAAGAACAAGAAAGCTTTAATGACAGTGTTCGTTTCTTTCAAAATACTAGATAAGTGCCAACCGTTAAAGGTGCTTCAATTTTGTAAAAGTTGGTTTGTTAGTGCTTGACAGTTGTAATGATTTGAAGTAATATTCATACATACAAACTAATTCTTTCTAAATTTTAAGATATTAGCAAGCTTTAAAGAGTATGTCTTGGCAGTCTACTTGAAGAATATTTGTGCAAGATTGACCTTGCGTTGAAGCTTGAATACACACTAATCAAGAAAACCAAGTCCAACCCAAACCTGGCTCAAGGTAGCAAGGAAAGCTACAAAACAGCTTAAAAAAAGCTCGGACCAAGATCAAGCTTGACTACATCAGAAAAGATTGAGTTTGACTACATATTAAAATATTAGAGCCATACCCAACATCACACTAAGAAATAAGCACATGTATGCAAATGAGAAACTGAAAAGTTTAATAGCTCAAAGTGCCTTTCCTCCTACAATTACCACAGCAACAAGTAAGCCGTATCCAACTACATAGGTTCAGCCACTATCATATGTTTTCTATTTTTTAGTTGGTACTAGATTCCACTAAACATTGTAACTGGCTGCTGATATCTGAATGCAAGAAAGTGCTAGCATTCTTAGTGGCCGTTAGATCATGAGTTGTTGCTTTTGATAAAATTTGCGACAAAAGTTTTGTTCATATCCATAGATTCTCAAAAGTATAACTATAATTGTTTCATGGAAGGCTCCAAATACACGCGCAGACATGTATGCACACAAGGCTAGGGAAGGAGTCATATGTTTCTCTTGTTTATATGCAATGATTTTCTATGGAAGAACAAGTCAGACCAACATTTCATATAACGAGCTACAAGATTCTACTAAACTAGGCCACTAACTAGAAATATTGACTACAAGGTTTCCTGGTTATACCAAAATTAGAACAAGTTTGATACCTTGACTAAGCACTGGCTAGAAACATTGTCTTCTTGTTCGCGACCCCGGAAACCCTAAATGAAAACAACAGCGTGTAGTCACTACCGAAAAAGAAAAGTAATGAGATCCTATGGACAAAGCAGTACCTTCAACAAAGTAACATTTGAAGTCCAAAAACCAAAAAAGAGAAGTAATGAGATCCTATGGACAAAGCAATACCTTCAACAAAGTAACATTTGAAGTCCAAAAACGATCAGATGTTCTAGTTGACAAGTGGAACCTTCATATACAAACAGAATGAATTAGTTATAGCTAATTTGCATAAGAGTAAGCAAGTAGATAGTTGCAACAATCTAACCAACACTAACATAGAACAATTTATATGCCTGGAGAACCAAATTGTCATGTAAGTCAATCATGAAGTTTTTGCCATTTATACAATGTTTCAAATAGCACCATGTCCAATGCAAAGCAACCAATTTTACGACAAATTAAAAGCAGAAATTACAACAGTTTTGCTTAGCAATAAAACAAAGTGAAAAACCTCATAGTAAAAATATCAAATTCTCTAGTGTTATAGAAAATCTAGCGATACTACTTTCTGAATGATGCATGTTTTTTAATTTCAGGGCAATTCATCAATGCAAGTATTATGACATCTACAATATAAAGAACTTTTAAAAACATATAAACTAATGACTAAAGTAAATGATAGCCACTTATTTAACCTCATTCAATCTCCTAACCTATGATTTTCCAAATCCTCCTCGCAATTTATCTAGGTAGATAAGTATGTTTATAGAATAAATAATTGTCTTAACCAAAAATTTAAATCCCGTAGGCAGATCAATGCTCCATGTACCCTTGTAAAGTCTTGATAAATTTCCAGCACAGAAATAGATACATATGAAATTCGCTCCCAATATGATGAGTTGCTGCAAACAGAATGTCGTTGATCCAATTACAAAGAAGAAATCAGTTTAAGGTAATTTCTTCAGTGAAAAGTTACAATTTCACATGAGATAGGATAAGGAGGAGAGGCTAATTACCTATGCTCACCCCGCTTAGGACTGCTACTACCTAGAGAACCAGTAAAGCCCACACCTATAACTGGAGAACCTAATTGGAGAAAGAATGCATTAAATTATAGTTATATAATAAAGTAATACCTAGACCTCAATAAAAATTTGCATGAAAGGGCTAATGCTTGCATGAAATGGTTACACCACAATAACATGACCAGTACTGGAATTGGATGTTTTCTTTAAATTCACGCCTTCCTTCCACACGAGAGAGAGAGAGAGAGAGAGAGAGAGAGAGAGAGAGAGGACAAGGAGGAGGAGGAGGGGGAGGAGGAGAAGCAGAAGAAGCAGCAGCAGAAGAAGAAGTCAAAGCAAATAGAAAAGGTTGCAGGAGCATCTATTACTTCTCTTGGCTTACTTAACAGGATAAAACAGAGAAAAGGGAATGGAAGGTGCTTTTACTTATTTTATTTACTAATGTATAAATATCTATGTTAAGAGCATTTGAGATCTTGACATCCTTGACTATAGTAAACAGCTTCTTTGAGGTTTCAAAAAGAAAAAACTTTAGCTTTTCACATTCATAACTCTCCAAGAGAATGGTGACCAGTATTTCTTGCATGAAGAGATATGACATAACCTTCTTATAGGCTATTTTCACATGCATTTTTTTAACAATGTTTTCGTAATTATTTATTCTACTTCTACATATGCACTAGTCCAAAATCTGGAATTTCAGAAAGGTAGGATAAGAAGGGTAAGAAGAACTCGCCAAAAGCTTTAAAACATGATTAACTTGTTAACAGCACGAAATGAGATATTGCTCAAACAAAGTAACTAGAGTGATCAGATTCTCATAGCTGACCCAATCTAGAGAGATGAGGCTAAATTGTTTTTTGTTGCTTCCCAAGCTTATAGACATAATTGCCTTTCAAAATGCAAGATTTAACAAGGAGGAATTAATTCATTTCTGATTGATAGAGGTCAAACAGTTCAACATGTTACAATAAAAAATACAATGATATACTGGCATGTATGTCGGAGAAATAAAAGAAAATAAACTAAAGTTAACTAAAAAGTGAAAGTAACACAGCAAGGGGGTCAAACCAGGTCTAGAGAGTTTCAGTGCACGATTATATGCCAGAATCGCCATATACTCTGTTGTCTGCTGGCTGCAGAACTGTGAGGGAATCTGAATCATAGAGAAGCAAACTATGAGGAACTAATCAATCATAAAGATTAGCAACCTTCTGTTACTATAATACAATTTTTCATCCTTTTCATATCTTTTCCATCATAAAATGTGGATTTCATCGTTTTCAATGTTGAAATTTCATAAATTAACCTACTATTATGCTTTTTTCTAGTTCAATGAACTAAAAGCATATTAAAATAAGTTAAAGAAGCGAAGTAGTCGGATGGTTTCCCTGAAATCAAAATCTCCATAAAATACATACCACTAGTTACTATATAGAAGGCGGAACATCATTCCAACTAAGGACAAGGCTTAAGATCGAGTTTGAAACTTGCTTTCTACAGTGCATCTGCTCAATTTTTTGAGGTGCTTCACAAAAGATACTGCTGATAACATTCCATGAAAATTGTTTTTGCAACAACACTATCACTGCCTATGTGGGTCCTCGTTCACCATTCATTCTCTTTGAAACTAGAGTGATTTTCCTAAAATTTCTGATCGAAGTCCTTTTACCTTCTCTAATGTACTTAACTCAATTTAAAATCAGAAGCAAATTTACTAAAATATCAAATGTATACACGGTCCGACGCCCAACCTCAACAAACATTCAAGGTTAGCATTCTTTTCAAATAAGACACAATTGATAATCCAATTACACAATGTCCAAAGACTAATACATCTCAAACGTGTCCTTCTCATTTCATCCTCCATCTTATCCAAACGCAAAAACATAGTTAGAAACTACAACACAGCAGCTAAGCTTCAACCTATTAGGTGGGGACAGACATGACTTTTATTATGCCATTGTACCCTATTAAAACAATATTTTCGATCAAGTCTCAAACAAATAAGTCACTTTGCATGGTATCGACCAAAGTTTCTTAAGCATCCTCCTACAGCTTTTAGTAAGAGACATGTCCAACAATTCGTATTTACAAACATGTGCACTTGGACGTCTTCGCTTTATACGACCAAGCATATAAGTGAACTTCTCTCATTTTGCTTTCAATTGATAACATTCTGATTCTTTTTCTAATGATTTCTTTCTTGATCTTATTTTTTTTTGTATGGCTGTTCATCCAGTGCAATATCTACAGGTCTACAACAATTGGATTTTACTGTCCAACATGCTACTCCAGAAAGTACTGCAGGTCTCACTGTTATTATAAAATTTTCTCTTCAATCAGTAGTATCTTCCGATCACATAGAACACCAAAAGCATCTCTCTGTTTTTTTCACTTGTATTGTGCGTGACATCCCTATCTAATTATCCATCCTTTAGCACAATACATTCGATACATTTGAAGAGCTCATTTCTTCGTATTATGTAACCAGAAACATAGTTTAAAAACTATTTTCAAAAAATCATCTGAATCTCAAACATTTCTTTCTCATTTCAATTGCTGGTAATTCATCGTTTGACCAAAAAAAAAAAGAATCAAACAAACGATTCAATTGCAGGAAAATTTAAATTATAAAAAGAAGACGAAATTATTGGAGTTAACCTTGCCGAGGAGTTGGATCATGGAGGTGCGTGAATACGGAACGACGGCTTCGAGGATAGTGTTAGAAGCACCGGGAACCGACATAAGCCACCCTAGTGACTGATCAATCAATTCATCAATCAACAAACAAACAATCATTTCTGTTAGAGATAGCGAGAGTTTGAAGGAGAGACAGAGAGAGAGAGAGGATACCTGAGAAGCTCCACCAGCAGCGTAGATAACGGCGTGGAAAGGAGAAGAGTGGATGGATTCCACCAGAGCGCGCAAGTAGCCGTCCATATTCTCGTGGCCGGTGGAAACAGTTTGTGATTTTACTTCTTTGATCAGATCAGGAAAGTCCAAAATGTTTCTCCTTGTTTATTTTCCCTTTTGGTTCTTTTTAAGCAAATAATAAATTGAAATTTGCCTTGCACCAATTGATGATGTTAATTTTTGTTAATTTTGTTTTGTTTTAACTTTATTATATCTTTCGCCAGCCCTACAGTTGATCTACAATTTACTCTTAATTGCGGTTAGGTCTATTTTTATTAGGGAATGCGTTCGTAAAAACTTATAAAATAAAATATTTCTAAAATAAAAAATATTTTAAAAAATATATAATAATAAGTTTTATGATATATAATTAATTTTTTTTAAATTTTAAAACAAATTTATAAAATATGATAGAAATTTATTAAAATTTGAATGATAAATAATTAAAAAATAATGCCAAATGTCCCATTAAACTATTTCGATCATTTTGCGTACTTACTATTATTTTTAATTTTTAATATTAAAAAAAATTAAAAATAATAAAGTATACATTATAAAATAATTATATTAATAAATCTTAATTTTTAAATTAAAATTAAATTAATATTTAAAAAATTGTAAACTAATTTTTTTAAAGTTATTTTAAATACTCCAAAACGCTCCCTATATATTGCTTTTATGCATTGGTTGCTCCACATTAAACATTTCAAGGTTTGGTTAGTTTTCTGTTGAGATTGGTAAAATATTTTAGTACGATCTACATCGCATACAAGTGGCTGAAATTTTATATATAAGCGGGTATTTGCTGTTGAGAAACGGAGAGCTGAGGCGAGCTCGTGATCAACGACCTTTACAAGCTTGAATGTAATAAATTAAAAATCGAAAATTCTTATTACAAAAAGACTTGGAATTTTATTTTATAATTGAGTAAAATGAAATTGGCAGAAATAAGAATTTATATTTAATTATGATAATTGCATTTCAAAAAGTTGTTCACAATGTAGACATTCATTTGGCGCAAAAACTGATTCTATTCTAAAACAATATTTTCTTCGGGAGTTTAAGAAACTATTTAACATTTTATTTTAAGAAATATTTTTTAAATTTTCAGTTCACAATTTTTAATAAAATTTTTATAATTTTTATATAATTTATTTTAAATTTTAAAAAATATAAAAAAATTTATGTAATAAAATTTTATTATTATTTATTATGATTTTTTAAAAATAAATAAATAAAATTTATTTTAAAATATAATAAAAATATTTTTAAAAAATATTCTCGAACGTTTCCTAATTCTGATAACTGGCACTCCAACGAGTTGAGAACAATCACAGCCAATTGATAGGCACAAGAAATACTCCGTATAAGATAACGAAAAAAAATTACATGAATCATTCCAACATTAATAGAGAGGAAATTGCAATTCTGCACAATACCTAAATAAAACTCAAAAGTTTAGCAGAGCTGTGGAACAACCAGATGGAGGGAATATGGCTCGATGGTCTTGCCCTTTAAGGAGTACATATCCATATAATGGTTCGGATGAACCATTTTCCAAACCTTGTGCACATAATAGTCTATAGACAATAACAAAGTGTGTTTTTTTTTTTTGCTTTAAGGTGAGTTTTACAAAATGAGTTTAGAAAAAAAGAGTTATTTAAAAGTAAGTTTAACATGAGTTTAATTTTTATATTTAGTGAATTTGGAAGTGAAGTTTTTAGTTTTAAAGTTTGATTTTTAAAGTAGAGTTTTGGCAGAAAACAATTAAGTTTAGTTTTTATGTTTATTTTTTCTATAAAGTGAATTATAAGTAAATTTTTTTTAAAAAGTGAGTTTAAAGTATATGTGAACACGTCCTAAAGTATTCAGTGTGCAACAACCATATAAGAGAAAAATAAAATTTTGCCAACAAATAACACGCAATTGCATATAGCTTTCCCAACTCTCTCAATTGATCATCACCAATGTCCCTTTTTTTGCAAAGCTTGAGTATATCAAAATCGATGGTATGATATTTACCCATAATGGTATGATTCAGTTCAAATATCGTCATCATCTTCCCAATCATTAACATCAAGGTTATCATCCACCTCTACTATTCTAAGAATTTGGATTATATCTTCAGTCATCGGAAGAACAACTTAATAATAGTTGGCTTCCAAACATCTACGCCACTCTATCTCCTAGGTGCTACTAAGACAACTTTGGTATTCAGGATCTCATAAAGCAAAGTCGATTTATCATTACTAAGCAGTCACATCCAGAGACAAATTTTACCATCATCATACATGATGCCTTTGTGGTTTGTATGGCTCTCCAAAGTTGTCAATGTTGAGTCTCCTAGACACACATAGGCAAGTTCATAGTAGCCACTAGAGCACCACGGTGACTATGATTGGGTTGGAGAAAGGGACAGGAGATGATAAGCAAATCCTTGTCAGATAATTTCTCTTATGGATTCTCTTTATTGTATCCTTTCCTCCAACTTTGTATACTAGTTTCGGTATTTCCTTCACCATCAAATGCCTTTAGTAGGCGCACAAAGATTTTTGTTGGTGAAAGCACGTTATAAGATGGTATACTTCTAACCTATCTTTTATGTACACTTCCTTTTGAGGTTCTTTACGGGATCATTGAGTCCCAAAAGTTCATGGTCCACGAAACTAGTCAGACGTAGGAAGAGCTGAAGCATTACCAATGTTAAGCTTCACTGGGCAGCCGCATTCATTTGGCCAAGCTTGGAACTAATAGGTAAAGATGTAAAAAATGACTCTGAAGTGAGTTGGCCAACGTAGCCCCTTCAAGGACAGCGAATAACATAAAGCCAAATATAATCTGCATAGACATACAAGCGATGAACCACCACGACTAGTAGATTGGACCAACCTTCAATGGATCCTGAGATGTGCCATCCTTGGAAGTTCCTACAATGTCCAGAACAAGAGTGTTAGGATAAAAACACTTTTCATCGAGCTTTGTGTTATTGGGCCTATTTATTCTTTAATTAGTTTTATCTATTTATTAGGTTAGGGCTAATGAGGGTTAGAAGGAGTGTGTTGTTCTTTTGAGATGGTAGCCGCAAGGTGAGGGTGACAGCCGCAAAAAAAAAGAGCAATCGGCAAAGAGCAACAACAGTGCATGACAACATGCAAAGATTGCGGTGTGTGTTGCGAAAATCTACTAGTGCAGTAGTGCTGCAGACAGCAACTGTACGTGTATGGGGTATTATATGATATGTGTTCTTGTGAGATATTTTTATACTATTGTAATTGAGTGTGTTTTGCTTATGGCAAGAAAGCATTGATTGTTCTTCCGAAATGAGTGAAGATTGTAACTCAATTATTAAGAGTAGAATTTTCTTTATATCGTCCATGAGTTTTTCTTTCAAGTTAGTAAGAGTTTTCTCACGTAATTATCGTATTTTGTTGCATTTCTCAATTATTATATTTTTATCGCAAAATTTTTGATATTTTTATTGTACTTGCTAAAAACGGCTCTGTCTTGAGATTTATCCTGAGTTACTCCGTTCGTAACAAAGAGCTATGTATTTCTACAAGATAGAACTCTCTCTCTCTCTCTCAAACAGTTATATGCATATTATTCATCTAATCAGAACCGCCATAGTCATAGACATAGATAGAAAGAAACAAAACAGAAATGCAATACCAGGTTTATATCTATCATTGAACTCTTTCGAACGGGTCTCAGTAAGGAGTTTGAGTTCCTACATTATACGAAGTTGGAACACAATAGCAAGATTTCATGATGTATGAAGGACTATACAATAGAAGTTATTAAAGTGCCTTATTATACAATAGAAGTTATTAAAGGACCCGCCATGCAAAACGTTCACCCTCTCTTTTCACATCTTCACCATTTCCGTCTACTCTTAAAACCCTACTTAGATTCAGCCCCTCTCCGGCATCTCCTCTTCCACCACCATGCACCGTAAAGCCCACCTTCTCTCCCGCTCCTCTACCGCCGGTTCTTCTTTTTTCACCCGTCAGACTCCCAAGTGGATCCCACTTTTTCACCGACCTCTAACTCGTATCTTCTCTTCCTCTTCTGATGACATCAGCACTCCGCCACCGCCGGTGTCAACCTCTCCCACTGCTAACGTCAGCTCGATTTCTAACAAGACGTCGTCGGTCGCTCCGTCTGATGACGCTGGCAAGCCGATGTCGCTCGTTGATGCTCGCCGTAGTGGGGTGTTGTCGGATGACGTCAGCAACTCAGACCTGAAGCGGTTGATCGAGCAGTACTTCAAGGGAGACGAGGAGGCCTTGCCGACCGTGATGGAGGCAGTGCTGAAGCGGCGGCTCTCGGGCAAACACGAAGAGACTGACGATGAGCTCATGGATGAGCTTCGGATGCGGCCGCTGGAAGACGTGAAAGACCGTGAGTTCGAGTCGGACTTCGAAGAGTTGCACGATACCGATGAAGATATCCCTGACTTATACAGGTTAGAGAGATTTTATATTGCAGACAAATATGAATTTTGAAGAATGGTTTGTTTGGGAAAAAAAGATTCAGCTTTGATGTTTCTGGCAGTGCGCGGGATTACGTTGTAGATAAGATGGCGAAGGATGAGTTCTTCAACATGGATGATCGGAAGTGGGATGACATGATAAAAGAAGCGACAGAGCATGGGTGTTTGAAGGATACGAAAGAGTGTGAGAATATATTGGAGGACATGCTCAGCTGGGACAAGCTGCTTCCTGGTATGTGATTTTAGGAAATTCATGTTCTCATAAATGAGTTTTCAAGAAATCCTTGTCAGTTGGCAATTGAAACACAAATATAGCACTGAAGTCCTAATTATATGGAGAATATCATTCTTCGTTTTCTGCCTAAGCATTTTGGCTGAGAATTGCATTATATGGATTAGCAGATAGTTAATTTGAATTTAAACAGAATTGATGGCTAGAAGATGATTTGTGAGTGGAATGTGTAGTTTATTTAGAAATTTGCTAGATGAACTTATTTATTGATACCACATTTTGAAGGAAAAAGTTCTTGTTTGAGGTTGACTTTGAAATTTGACTGAAGCTATGTGAAAGTTTGCAGCTTAGGTGTTCATAATACATGATTAGAGCTTTAGAATTGATGTAATGTATATTTCAGAAGAATAATTGGATAAAGGAATGAAGTATAAATGTACAATGACTGAACTCATGCAGTATGTTTCTCATCATAGCACAATCACAACGAGCCCCTGAAGCAAGTGCAAAAAGCTAAAGCAACATATGAAATGGACTCTTAACATTTGAATGGATTGCATATCAGTCATTTTATAGTCATTACATGAGCTATCATATTCAGCACATAAGATGTTAACTTCAGTTCACAGTTGATTTTTGACTATTATATGCATTTAGTTTGAAGTGATAAGAAATCTGTTCCTCCTCATGTAATTAAAATTTATTCAAGAAATCAAGTTGCATGTGGTAATGCATGATTTGGTGATACCACTACACAGTTTTCAACGGAACGCTCATAAAATACAAAATTCTTGCATGGCACCTTATGGTCAATACCTATCATGTAAGCTTCAGAAATTGAAAGCTTTACAAAAGTGCTTGGAGAAAACTGAATTATGATAATCAAACTCAGGCAGTAGTTTTCGTATAATTGAACAGCTAGAAATAGGTTCTCCCAGCAGGCGCACAATGAAAAGAATAGGCAATGCGATTGAGCTAGTCATTGCGGGCCTACATCCTTGAAAATTGTTCTGATACACTGAATAGTGAAGTGCAGTTGTCGTGAATGTTCAGTTACTGAAGAAGTGTTACTCTTGTCACTTCAATGAGTCAGTGATAGACTGTTTAATCATCATGTATGATCTAGCATAGGGTTATACAGCATATAAGATGTTAAACATCAGCTTAGAGTGGAACTGACAACCTTATCTATTTATCTGAAGCCATACGGAATGGTGGTCCTCTTCATGATTCACTATACATAGATGTTAAAATGTTTTAGCCTGGAAATTTCATGGTATGTAGCAGAGCGTGCAGTTTTCGTGATGCCAAAATCTCCTCCTAGGAAGGCTCACAAAGTATGGAGTACTTGCATAGGAATGTTTGTATCACATATCAAGAGATAAAGCTGTGATCCATGGCTGTCTACATTCATCACTCATTCCCAACACCCCCCTCTTATGTCCACATTATGATATTTGTAATATATTTCTAATGCTCAGAAATATTTGCCTTGTAAGTTACCGCCTAATGTTAATTTGCATAAGCTGAAGACTTTTAAGAACTCATTCCAGCAACAGGTATGATTATATTAGAAGCTGGAAGTGTGCCCTTTGGGGTGAGCTCTCTACATGGTGATTATGTTTTAATTTCAAAAAGGGGGACCTCTTTTGCAAGAGAAAATAGGACAGTTGCAAGTGAAGACCAGTTTTACAACATGAATATCCTTTAATGACAAGAGGCATGACTTGGCAGTCACTATTTTATTTTTGATGATTTGTCCCTTTATGATGTTCTGTTTAAGTATTATTTCTGTGTCAACGTTCGAAAAGGTATAGAGACATTCTTATGTTGCCAGACATGAATGAAGCTAAGATTCCATTGTAGAATGTTATACCTCTTTCCCTGAAGTTTCTTTATGTTTCTTATGACTCCTAATAACATAATCTCTGCAATTTTCACAGATGAAATTAAGAAAAAGGTGGAAACCAAGTTTAATGAATTAGGAGATATGTGTGAGAGAGGAGAACTAGAGCCTGAAAAGGCATATGAATTGTTTAAAGAGTTTGAGGATAAGGTGGTTCTGGAATGCGCTGCTATAATGGATGCGGAGCAGCCACCACCTGAAGAAATTCAAAATGGTGAAGCACGAAAGAATGTTGATTTGGATGACCCACCTGGAGAAGGACCCATCCTTAGATGGGAGTCACGTGTAGTATTTGCTCCTGGTGGAGATGCATGGCACCCGAAAAACAGGAAAGTTAAACTTTCAGTTACCGTGAAAGAGCTGGGGCTCTCACGTCATGCTTACTGCAGATTAAGGGAATTAGTTGGGAAGAGATATCATCCTGGTAAAGATGAGCTCACAATCACCAGTGAGAGGTAAGCTAAAGTCTGAGCTCTATTTTATGTGAGCATTTTGCCTGTAGTTTAATTCCAATTCAAGACAAAGTACATCTTGATGGATATACTAGAAATATTCCAGTATCTTGTAAACTTGATGCTTAACCAAATCCTTTGACTATCTCATTGCAGCAAAGATTTGTATGTTTTTTTTCTAGCTAAAAATTTCTTATCAATTTGAAGGTTTGAGCACCGCGAGGAAAACAGGAAGGACTGTCTCAGGACACTTTATTCGTTGATAGAGGAAGCAGCAAAAGCCGACAGGCTGGTTGAGGCAGCTCGGATATCCTATATCAAAGGCAGACTCCAAGCTAATCAACAGTTTATGGAAAGACTGAAATCCAAAACTGCTAAACCGCTGGGAGCAAAACCAGTTGTTTCGTAAAAGTTAGCTTCATGAATTTTGCCATGGATTGCTTATGTTGCATATGGAATTAGAATCAGGGGCTGCAGTACTTGGTCTCTCTGACAAAGTATAAATGGAGAAGCAGCAAAATGTAGAGTAGGAAGCAGTCATCTGCCTGCTTTCATATGATCACCACTGCTCACTGAAAAATTTTCCGGTGGATTGTTTGCCGGTGCTCTCCTCAATGCTGCAGTTTTGAATATTTTCATGAGGAATAAATTACTTGTTTGGTACAAAATACTATCTAGTGAGAATTGATTTACTGATTGGTGGCCGGTGGCCTGTGACATGATGATTGCAAGTCGTAGTAAGTGCCTTTCTCATATGATGCATGGCACAACTGGTACCAGGAATTGAGCAAGTGAAAGAACACCAGATTTTTGCAACTTCGATCAAAATCCTGGACGGATCCTAAACTTCCACCGTCAGTAACTAATGCCATTTTGAGCTCACCTTTAGGTTGCGTTTGTTTTTGCTTATTCCTAACGAAACTTTTCAATTTTTTATTATATATTTTTTAATACATATTTTATAAGTTTTAAAAAATTTATTTAAAAATTTAGAAAATATAGAAATATTCGATGTAACGAAATTTTTTTACTATATATTATTATTATTTTTTTTAAGTAAAAAAAATAAAAATATTTTTTATTTTAAAAAATTTTTATTTTATAAGTAATTTTAAACGCACCCTTAACATTTGGACCTAAATATCGTATTTGCTTTAGTTCTTGATTGTGTCTTGGATCTTTTCCTCATAGTTTAGAGCGTAGTTATTTGTTTGGGAGTGAATTTTTTTAGAAACGAGTAAAATGTGAATTTGTGAAAGTAAATTTATAAAAATAAAAATAAAAAGTTATCTTTGAATAAGATTTTGATTAAAAAACATTTTTAGGTTCATTTTTGGTGAAGTAAACAAGCGGTTGAAGGGTTTTGACATTATTTATGTCACTACTTTTTATTCTAAAAATTTTCCACGTTTTATTATAAACTTTTTTTACTGTATTTTAATTTTTGTATAAAATTTATAAAAAATAAATAATATATATATTAATTATTATTTATTTAATTAAAAAAACTAAATTTTGTTTAAAAATTATTAAATAAAAATTTAGTTTTGATTTATTTAAATTTAATCACTCTTTAAAAATTCCCTTAATCTTTACATAGAAATCATCTATTGAGCTACATGTAATGAACAACTAACAAGTCTTTTGTAAACTAATCTTCCGTATCTGCATTTTGCGTGGTCATATATTCTTATAATAATAAGAAATCCAGTAATACTTCGAACCGTCAGCTTCTGCATGACGCTTTTTTCATAAGAGTTTATATTTAAAAAAGTGATACATGGTAAAAATGAAAAAGTTTAAATTCTTTGAAAAGCTTCTTAACCGTAGACCCCTGCCGTAAGGCTATTTTTCAGGGGGTTTAACGAAAGATTTCTCTCTAACCCCCCAACCGCGAGAAAGAGAGAGTTGGGTTGCTGTTGCTGATCGAGTTTTTCCGGCGATCGATGGCAACTGACGCGGTAGTTGACGAAGGCAGCCGATGGAAGGATCTCAACAAGCTTCTCGCCAGGCCTGGGAACATCGTCGGCGCTGGATTCTCTCCTTCCTCTGAGGTAACAAAACCCTCTTCTCGTTCTTGTTCTTCTCTTGAAGCATGTTTAGGGTTGATTGATTGGTTGATGGATGGGATTGAGTAGCTGAGAGAAGATATGGGGAACTACGTGAAGGTGCTTGTCGTCGGAGCCGGTGGTCTCGGTTGTGAACTGCTCAAAGACCTTGCTCTATCTGGCTTTCAGGATATTCACGTCATTGATATGGACACCATTGATGTCTCCAACCTCAACCGGCAGTTCCTCTTCAGGTCATATCTCTCTCTCTCTCTCTTTAATTTCTTGAATATAGTTTCTCTGTCCGTAATTGATAATGGAATTCTAGATAGATGGTGTTCACGAGTTAATTTCGGGTTTCATCTTCGTTGATTGCAAATTGCTGCAGGTGATGGAGAAAGAAGATATTTATTAGTATTATGATTATTTGTATTCAACTTATAGGTATATTTGACGCAGAAGAAATTATATTTGGTAAGGGTTCTCATTAGTAGGAATATGATAGTTAGAGGTCTGTAAGTATAGACTTGTTATATATACTTTAGTAGCTTTGGGGATTGTGGAATAAAGTTATGAGTTGATTTTCCAGTGTTTCTCTTCTTCTTTTGTCTGGTTTCTTTCTTGTTCATCTCCTCGACTTTAATTTTGTTATCTTCTATCTTCTTTTCCTATTGTTCTTCATCAATTTGGTATCATAGCAAATTGATCATTGGAGAACGCTAGCAGCACTGCAGTTGTTTGATCACCGTAGATCGTTGTTCTCAACCCTCCGTTGTGAGAATTAGCATCGTCGTTATGGCCTTCTTTAATTTCCACTGCTATTGTAAGACCCTAGCTGTCTCCTCTACTACAAAAAGCCTTAAGTGCCATCACTGCTGTGGAAATCCTAGCTGCCGTCGTTATTGTAGAAACTCTAGCTGTCGCTGCCGCAAAAAGCTAGCCACTGCCACTGCAAAAACCCTAGCCACCATCTTTGTTGTAGAAACCCTAGCTGCCGTTGAAGAACCTAAATGATCATGTTTTGTTCAATTCAGTTAGACCAAAATGGTCTAGTGGACCTAGTTCAGTTGATCCTCGCAAATGTACAGTCAAATCAGATTGGTTTGGCCAGAACTTGTTTCAACCAAATATTTTGATTTTGTCAGACTAATCAGTTCAACCATATAAACCCAATTTCAACTAGATCAGTTTGGTACAGACAAACAAGTCTAGTTCAAAACCAGAATCATTTAACTCATAGAGACCAATTTCAATATAATTCAACCATCACGCTTCCGCCGATACGTTTCTATCCATATTCATTTAAGGAAAATCTAGATTGCTTAAAGAAATTCGAAAAGGGATATTTAAGGCAGTAGTTGATATAGCGTTTGAGAAGCAGGATAAAATTTGGAAAGGATGGAAGCTCGCTGTAATGCACTTTCAAACGGGTTGCTAGTTTTAAGTAAAATGATTTCTTCTGTAGGAGTATCACGATGTGAATTTAAATTGTATACATGTGGATGCCACAGATAAGAAAGTACTCTCTGAGCCATTCTTTTTGTTTTCTACTGAACAGTTGGCTTTTCAATCGATATGAGGAATCACATAATCGATTAGGGTGCACTAGACTGCCACTTATTATAGCAAGGAAATCAGACGTTATGGCATTACCTCGTGCATATGTTCCCTATAGTTCGTGCTCAGCTTTATTGGCGAGAGGTCTTCGTGAAAGCTTTTCTTCCTACCTTTTTCAAGTTACTGATTCGATCAATTTACTTTGCATAACTATTCTGGTGGTTCTGTTGAATTCAATTCTCTTGTGCATTGACCGTCGATCTTCAAATTGTATCTTTTGTTTGTGCATATCTAATGTGACACAAGACGTGGCATCTAACTCACCAGATTGAATTCTTGTTGGTGGCCAAGAATGATGGAGAAATAAGATATTTATTACTATTATTTTATTTATAATGTAAGGTATTGTTTGTAGGTTATTTGATGCAGTAGTAATATTTGGTAAGATTTCTCATTTAGTAGGAATTTGTTAGTGGGAAGTCTATAAATATGGACTTGTTGTTTGTACTTCAGTAGCTTTGGATTATGGAATAAAGTTATGAGTTGATCTTTTTGTGTTTCTTTTCTTCTTTTGTCTGGTTTCTTCCTTGTTTGTCTCCTTGCTTAATTTCATCTGTCTTCAATCATCTTTTCCTATTTCTCTGCATCAGCAGGTCTTTAAGGGTTAGATTCATTTTATTGTGTTGAGTGCTTAGAGACAAAATGCCTACTGTATTAAAATTTTCAATTTGTTTACTTTCTTTTTCTTAGTATTTCTTTTAGATAAGCATTTTCAAAGGCATAACCTTTTTGGGTTCTGAGATTCGTTGGTTTGTATTTTCTCTTTTTACATAGTTCTTGAGAATTGAGCCAGTCATTGAATCCTGTCTATAGACAAGAAAAAGACCTACTGCTAACTCTCACTTATTTTCAATCTATTTGGACTTCTTCATATTAGAGGATATGTTTCGGAGCATTGTTGATACTGGGATTTTTCCCACTTTGTTTGCCATCTTTCTTAAACCCTTCACCTTACCTATTTTTCCTGTGTTGAATTCATTCCCGTCTTATGTGTACTTTGGTTGTAATGTGAACCTATTCCTCTGATGATCAGTTATCATCTAAGTAGGAGGATTGCCCTTGAATGTGGAATGGGAGAATTGACTAATCTTAAGGACATATGACCTTCATAACTAGTACTGAAACTTCCCCTAATGTTTATTAATGGACAGGTCTCCATTTGACATGAATAGAAGACAAGGTATGGTGATCCCGGAAAGTCGAATATTACCTGCTGATCTGTGAAGGATTGATAATTAAAGAAAAAAGGAATAGAAATTAAGAAAATAAATTGGTTATTGTGACCAGAATACAGTAGGCAAAATTTGATATATGGAAGCGCAATGTGTCCACTCTAGAAATACAATGTAAAGGTTAATTGCTGTAACCTCCTCTTGTAAAGAAGTTCTCTTGTTACTACAGCACTCAATGTACAATCCTTTTTCTTTTTTAATAATTCTTATTCTTATTATTAATGTTAAATAAGAAAGTGTGTTTGCTGAGTGGGGATATTGTTTTGTAAAAATTTAACTGAGCTGAATTTGTGTTATTAAGTTACAATGCCGAGCACCAAAATAATCTGTTTTTTATTTTTTCTTAAATTTAAATTCTCCTTCTTTGACATGCTATACTGCCTTTGTGTAAATTGTGACAGAACTCTAATATACACTTATTTCAATATCCTTTTGGGTTTAATTGAGTTTCTACTGCAGGCTTCATGATGTCGGAAAATCTAAGGCCGAAGTTGCAGCCAAGCGTGTTATGGAAAGAGTGAATGGAGTGAATATCACACCACATTTCTGCAGGATTGAAGATAAAGAGATTGAGTTTTACAGTGAATTTGATATTATTGTCCTTGGCCTTGATTCAATAGAGGCTCGGAGCTATATAAATTCTGTTGCTTGTAGTTTCCTAGGTGATTCTTTCTTTCTCATCACAGAACTTTATAGAATTGGATTGACTCTGACATACATGCTGCTGTTCTATGTCTGTATGAGCTCGTCATACTTGTAGAACGTACTACAATCTCTCTCTGTATGTGGCAAAATTGGTAGGTGCATAATCAAGATTGCTACTGAGGATACCTCTGTATAAATTTCTCCTTGCCATGACCACATAAATGTTGGTTGGTAAACGAGGTAGAGCATCTGCATGTTCTAACCTGAATCTACTATTTGGGATGAAGTACTTGACACAACTAGTTAGGTTCAGCTTAGTCATATTGCTGCTTAATTAAGATCCTTATAGGTTATGGTATAATACTATAGAGGAAAGTATTGCAGGTATGTGCATGTAGCATGTTCAGGTTGCAGATTAATGGCTACAACTTTAACTTCCTTTCCATGCGATGTTGCTTCTACTAAAACGTTTTTCCCTTTGGTGTAGTATTTTCGAATCATGTTTTTGTGGATGTACTATCTGTGCGACAGTAAATTGAGCTTACTTGCTGCTTCATTGTTTTGGTAACTAGAATATGATTCTGATGACAACCCAATAGAAGAAACTATGAAACCTATGGTGGATGGTGGAACTGAAGGTTTTAAAGGTCATGCAAGGGTAATTTTGCCTGGAAAAACACCATGTTTTGAGTGCAACATATGGCTTTTCCCTCCACAAGTCAAGTTTCCCTTATGTACTCTTGCGGAAACTCCTCGAACTGCTGCTCATTGTATTGAGTATGCCCATCTGATTAAGTGGTCTGAGGTAACTTTGTTTATCTTGCACAATCTCTTCTTTTTGTTGTCTTTTGTGGTTCGCTTTGCTGAAGATGCTTTCTTCAAAATATATTTTGCTAGGCACATAATGGGAAAGGATTTGATCCTGATGATCCTGACCATATGCGCTGGATTTATGAAGAGGTCATTGCAACACTGATTACTTTCTCATTGCTGCTTCATCTGGACAACAACTCATTCATTGACCCTTTCTGTTTTCCAGGCCTTGAAGAGGGCTGAGTTGTTTGGTATTAGTGGTGTTACCTACTCACTAACTCAGGTCTCTAGTTGCTCTCTTTTTGTCATTGGAGCTAATCCACTTTCATTCATGAAATTAAGATTCATCATCTGATTTGTTTTTCATTACATCAGTTATGAGGATTTTTCTCATAGTAATAAACCCTCTTGCATTTGTCTAACTTTCACTGAGTTTAAATCATAAGTTATATGGGATATAACTTGTGCGGTACATTATGAAACTTCTGATTAGATTTCAAACTCTGCAATCAATATTACATATTGGAATTGAAGGTCAATTGTGTAATGTATGTAGAGTTAGAGAGTAGTCTAATTAGTTTATGGTTATATCCGGTAGATTATATGTGGCAGAGATATGAAGTTGACTCTAAAGTCTTAGTCGGTTTAGGAGTTCTAGTTTTAGTAGGCTTAGAAGTTTTATTTGTCGTAAGATTTCTTAAATATGAAGTAATCTTATTTTTAGGCATGTTCATTGCTATATTCTGTTACATATTGGAATTGAAGATCATCTGTGTAATTAATGTGGAGCTAGAGATTGGTCTAATTAGTATATAGTTGTATCTGGGAGATTATATGTAGCCGAGATATGAATTGAGTTTAGAGTTAGTAGTCATCTAGGATGTTTATTTATAGTAAGTTTAGGAGTTTTATTTGTGTTAAGATTTCTTAGAAATTAAATAATCTTATGTTGGCAAATTTTCTTCTAATAGGATTCTTTAAATAGTTATGGAGTCTAACTCTTTTTTCCATCATGAAGGAATGCAGTATTGAGTTCTTAGTTAAGAATAAGTAAGTGCAAACTCTCTCTGATGAGTTGAAGGTTTGATAGAACCTTAGCATCAAGGTGTAGACTCTCTTTAATGAGTCGGAGGTGCGATATGGCCTATCCTATACCAATTCAGACTAGGTTTATTTTTTAAAAAAATTATTTTTATTTTAAGATGAATATACATATTAGATTCATAAGAATAGAATAATTAATTACTATTGGTAGAAGTATACTGAAATGGACCATTTTTTTGATGTTGTAAATTTATATAATTGGATGGCCTGCCTCGGGGTGACTATAGTGGCTGCACAGAGAATTTGGTATCACCTCCGCAATCTGGCACTACATACCAAGTATTATGGCAAACCAAAAGATAGCCAGAAATGCCTATTTTTCTAGTTTCTCTTACTTTTTCACAGTTTGGTGCCTTTATTTACTCTTTAATTTGATTCTGATCTGGCTGTCTAACAAAATTATGGTTGAATTTCAAAAGATTTTTGTGCTTCTTGAGTCCTGTTTCACTGGTCTTTAAAGTGTGGTATATTGAGGACATGAGTATAATTTCTCTATAATGTTGCCCCATGCAGTAGTCTGTGGAACCCTCCAGGATTGATCATCTCTTGGTTCACAAATCTTAAAGCCATAATAATCAGAGTATGATTTTTGTACTATGAGTTTTAATTTCAATATGATGCAAAATTTAAAAATCCATGTTGACATAAATAGAGTTCTCTAGGCATCACTTGTATTTCTGTAGTAATTCAAAAAGGTACATCTCTGTCTGCTAGCTTTGTTCGAAACTGTTTCTTGATTTGCTTATTTGTTTTCTATAAAAGTGGTTAATAGCTCAATTGCTAAGTCTTTACTGACAGGGAGTCGTCAAAAATATCATTCCAGCTATTGCTTCCACAAATGCAATTATATCTGCTGCCTGTGCTTTGGAAGCATTTAAGATTGTGTCTGGGTGCAGCAAGACGTTGTCTAATTACCTCACGTAATTCTCTTTCTTTTAGAAAATTTTAATTCAAAGTCATAACGTAATTTTCTTAATACGTTTCTTATAATTGTTGCATTATTCTTTTGATTGCTTCATTAAATTATATTATAAGGTTGTCATCTAATCTCTGCAAATTATTTTCCCACTGAGTACAAAGATGTAAGGGCATCAACTTTGCGGTTATTTTGGTATAGTGGGTAGTTGTAATACACATTGTACACTGTGGGTTTTTATTGGTTAATGATTTCTGAGTTAGTTGTTTATGTAGGCGATTTTAGTTACAAGATTGTGCAGTCTTGAAGGGGAAAAATATTTACCAATGTGTGCGCTACCATGAACCAATATATTGTTTTTGTAGTGTTTCTAACAAGAATGACCAAAGAGCTAGTTTTTTTGCTTTAAATTAGTCCAAACATTCTATTAATTTGTTAATTTTGATTTATTTTATTTTTAAAATACAATTATTTAGGTCCTTGGCAGAAATTAGCATCCTTTCTACAACCAGTTAATTCTACTATTTGCGTCCACTTGCATGTGTTCTTTCATACCAGAATATGCTTCAAATCAGATGTTAAATTGAATAATGTATTGTGTATAGTAGCTGTGGATATTTAATTTGGAAGTACAGTCTGAGAGATGGAATGTGTTTGATGACTAGCATGTTTGACAGGTATAATGGCGTCGAAGGACTTCACACTAAAGTAACCGATTTTGTCAGAGACAAGGATTGCGTTGTGTGTGGACCTGGAACTCTTGTTGAGTTGGACAAGTCGACTACACTTTTGCAGGTATGGAATTATTGTACATATATCTTGTCCTGTGGAGTTCTACTATCAACTGATGCACAAATACGACCATAATATCCCAGCGCAAGCTAAGCTCTAGTTCAATAATATTAAATGTGCTGTAAAATGTTGTGACCCTATTTTGTTCTGAGACAATTATCCTAGGTGTGCATGCCATATTCTTAGATATGCATTTTCTATATTGTTTGTTTGACTTATAATGCTAGGAACCAAGATTTTCAATCAGAGTATTGAGCCCTGGGTTTTTTTCATAAAGTTTGTTATGGCAATCAAACCATCAGAAAGAGGGATTGAAGTAGATGACTTTCAGAATACACTAAATCATGAACCAGAGAAAGACAAACCACAACAGCGATAAGAGCAACACTGGCTGCACAAGTGTCCACAGCAAGTGCTGGAACAGCATGGTAGAGGCAAACAGGTAGCATAGATAGCTAGAAGAGGAACTAGCTAGAATTCAGCTATAGAGGCTGAGAACTCACTTTAGCAAATAAGGGCGTGTTAACCTTGAGATGAACTCACATTTTTGAAAGTGAGTTTGAAAAAAAGTGAGTTTGATGGGTTGGTAAACAGAGCCCTAAGTGTCTATAAGACTTGAAGAACAGCTCAGTAGGATTGCAGTGAATGTAGGATAGTAGTGCATTAGTAGGGTACTTTCAAGATTATTTTCAGGAATCTTGACTGAATTTGGTGTCTTGAGTAGAGCACTATATACCATGGTGATAACCACCATTCTCCAGGACAAGCTTGATGTGCGATATCATAGTTGGTGGTTATTTCAAATTCAACTTCAAAAAAGATCAATTAATGAGGACACGTCAACCATAATTCTAACCTCCATGCTTTGCTTAATTATTTGATGATTTTTTGTCCTTGTTACTGATTCTTTTTTCCTGGTTATTACGGAGCAGTTTATGGAGTCGCTTGTAGAACACCCTAATCTACGCATGTCAAAACCAAGTGTTACACACAAGGGGCAGAATCTTTATATGCAGGCTCCTCCAGTACTTGAAGAAATGACAAGATCTAACCTACAAGTTCCACTTTACAACCTGATAGGTCAAGTTCCAAGGGACACTGTCCACGTCAGCGGTACTGCAGAAACCAATGGGAAGAGGCAATCTTGCTTGAGAAAACTTCGTATTGTTTTCAATGGTGTTGAAGATGGAGCTGCAGATATGGAGACAATAGGTAGCACATGATCATAGGGGTGATTAGTATGTTTTTGGGCAGAGTATGAATTCAATAGTTGCAATTTCAGTGCATCAGTTGCCTTTAAATATACAAAGTCGAACAGGAAACTTTTCAAAGAACTGAATACTTTTGAGAATTCAGTTCCTACCCTCTTCAAAACTTGGGAATTTGTATTAGATGAATGTTTTTTGGTCTCAACTCTTTTTACAAACTTCATCTGGTAGTTAGACCGAAGGAGACATTCGTAGCTAACGAAATGTTTTTTATTTGTGATAAGTCCTTTGTGATACTGCACCAATATGGACGCATAGGCGGCGAAAATGTTGTTCGTGCGGTTGGGATAGGTGCTTTTAAGATAGAATTTGTTTTAAATAAAAATATTTTATTTTATTTTAAAATATAAGTTATATTTTTTATTTAAAATTAATAATAATAATAACAAATAATAAATTTTTATAATATAAAATTTTTTATTATTTTTTAATAATTTTTTTAATATTATAAAATATTTATTAAAAAATATAAAATAAAGGTACATGCACTTTTAAACGGTTTCTTTTAAGATGCCGTATAGGAGTGAGTTTGGTATTACTTATACAGTTTTTTAAAATTTAATTTTATAAATATAAAAAATTTATAAAAAAGATGTTTTTATTATATATTTTTTGTTTTTTTAAATAAAAAAATAAAATTTAATTTTTTTAAAAAAAAAATATTTTATAATCACTTTTAAATGCTTTCTAAACGCGAACCGCTAAACTTTTCGAAAATATTTTGAGAATAGAGTTTGTTAGGGGCCGCGCGAACGCGAACCCCCCGCTGTCACAAATTATGACGTCCACTCACCCGCTAGGGGTGATGGTAGACCAGTGCGCCAGCCAAGTGCAATACCAGCCGCTGATCTAGGCCGGAGGCCTTCTTGATCGCCCCAAGACCCCGTCCAGGTAAGTATGTTTTAATTTTCCCCTAAGAGCCTTATTTATATTCACTTACTGAATGTTGCTGTCTCATTCACGAGCGATGTGGGACTAATTATTCTGATTCTAGTTAATTATGTGGTGATAGGCCGGGCCGAACTGTGCTTAATTTTGAGCCTATTTTTTGGCATGGTTTCTAGAGCAATTCTAAATTCTAGTTCATGAATTCTTTATCAGTTAGTTTGGAGGATTGCTATCATTTACAAAGCCAATTTGTAATTTAACTTTAAAAAAGTGAACTCTTTTCAGATATATAAGTCAATTATGGTTAAGAGAATAAATCTTATGCAATTCACGACAAAAAAACATGTTTGCTTCGTTAGTTTACTTGGGGTGTTGTATTTTGCACGCAGAAGTAACTTTTTTCTGTTTCAAAAATTACTTTCTTATGACTTTCTATATATTTTTTGCAATAATTTATTTTTTACAATTCACTTTTTAATTTTCAGAAAGTTATTTTTTACAAAAGAACACACCTTATAGTTCGTAAATGCAGGTGAAAACTTGAAAGCATATGTGAATAATGAATATTTAGGGCATGTTTAGATAGCTGACAAAATAGAGCATTTAAAAAGAAAGAAATTTTGTTGACAAAATATAAGTCTACTCACGGCCGGTTGAAATTTGCTATTTGTAGGATCATCATCGTTATAAAAATTTTTATTTATCAATTCAATTTATTCCTTCTTTTTTGAGTTGACTTTGCATAAGAATCAACACAAATTTTATAAAAAAATTCTACGGTATTCTAAGTGACTTTTGTAGGCTTAAAATCTAAAAAATTGTCCCCAAAATTATGTCAAACATCCTCTTAAAATAGTTCTGAAATTAAGTTTGTTGGGCAGATGTGGAGTTAGGCTTGTTGGGCAGTTATCATCTTTTTTGTGCATTGTTATTGAAAAGTTTGGTAATGCAAGCAAAGAGCATATACACTAGAAGTGGTAGGTAAGATAGGGAAGGTATTGTAGTTACTCAAATAAGGCAAGTCAGAAGATTCTTCATTGTATTAGTAAAGGGTTAGCTTCAACTTTTTTTTTATAAATGGAGTCTTATAAAAGCAAAGCACATAGATCAACATGATTAGCTATGTTTTATTATAATGATGGGATTGATTAAAGTGAAACTATTCCTAATTTTATGAAAAGACACATTAACCAACATATATATATATATATATTTAAAGACATATGATATACATGCCGGTCAAAAATAGCCAGCGAGATATTCAAAGCTAATTTCTACCGTTGGATATGAAGAACCATTAAGTTGAAAATATATTGATAAAATTTCAGCTCAATCAGAATTCGAGCCGAACTCTATTGAAGCTTTTGATCAAAGCGACACAAAAATAAAATATATATTTTTTGTCAAATTTAACATTTTTGATCAAGAGTTCCGATAGAGATCGGTTCATACTCCGATTGAGCTGAAATTTTATTAATATATTTTCAACTCATAATTCTTCATATCCAATAGTAGAGATTAGTTTTAGATATCTCGTCGGTCACTTTTAGTCAGCATGTGCATTATATGTCTCTAATAATATTATGTGCATCTATCTTATATATATATATTTCATGCATCAATCTTATTTGTTTTCTTTTTTTTTTTTAAGAACTAGCACAGATTAAGAATTTTGAACAATGATTAGAGAGAAGAGTTCATGGAGCAAAGTTGTTAATAAAATAAATAGATGGCATGGTTATGTAAAGGAAAATTAATTAGCAGCTGATCATGCAAAATCGTTTTTCCTACATGAGTCGTTTATAATTAGTACTTGAAATGAAAAACTTTTGACTGTACATGTTTCAGTTTGACTCCTATCCCATTTTTTCCCTCTGTTCCCTTCGCGAACAAATCAACGAAGGGAAACAAAACTAAAAATTTGAAAGAAAATTAATGAACCAACGATTTCAATCGACCATAACAAACCGACCAAAAAAATAACAAAAAACCTTCTCTTCTCTTTGTTCTCCCCACCACCACTGTTTCTCCTCCTCTCTCTCTCTCACTTCATTCCGAGAGCTTCTTTTGCTTTTCTCCCAAAACATGGCCGCATCATCGGAGGACTCTTCCTCCGCTGCACGATCTAACAACAGATCAACAGTCTTCGGCCGGCTTCTTCCCTTCAATACTACGGGAAACGGACCAAATGGTGCCCACCATCCTCTGATACCTTCTTCTTCCTCTTCTACTAGAAGGAAGAGTTCGGGAACATCAACAGCGTTAGAAGCTCTGCGCGGTGGACTCGGTTGTGCTTCTTCTGCTACGGCATCTCAAGCGTTCGCTCCGGCAGCAGCTGCCGTTCGTGCGTCAGCTGACTGGCACGTGACTACTACCGGATCGAGCAAGCGGAACAGCTCTGCTGCAGCGCGGCGGAAGCGATCGAAGCAAGAGCAGCACCCGCAGCAGCAGCACCGGCGTGGTGGAAGGAGAGAGAGAGGAGGTGTGGAGTCCACTGCTGCGGCTGCGGCAGCAGCGGCGGAAGTGTGGTGTGGGCCTGGGATTGGCTTAGGTGGTGGTTCAGCTGCTATTGATGCGAATGTGGCTTGCGTGGTTCAGCGTGGGAGGAAGGAGATGGAACGAGCTCCACCAAGAGAGGTATGTGTATCTTTGGATTCAAGCTTTTTTTTTTCCCTGATCTAGGAGGTATTGGCTCTTTAAGGAGTATATCTGTGTATGTTGTTGCTTGTTTGTTTGTTTGTTTAGAATTGGGAGTTGGGATAGTTGTTAACTTCAGAGTATAACTTGATTGACATCTGTATGCAACATGTTAGTATCTAAGGCTTTATGTAGAATCTCATTCATTCCAAGAAACTTTTTTGTTATGGAGGAGATGTTTGTTATCTATTCCTGATTGTCTGTTTAGAAAGCAGCATGAGGAGTAAAGAATTTCACTTCCCTGGAAGAGCATGATTAAAGATCTCCTTCATAAGTGGTACATGCTGAATCAATGACGATAAAATACGGAATCCACTGTAAAAGAAATGTTAAATCTTTATTAAAGAGAATATCAAAGTACCTAATTGAATCTATGGTTCTGCATAATCTTATAGAAGCAAACCAAACTATAAAGTCCATTAAAAAATAAACCTATGACAATATTTTAAAACTTGGAAACATATCAACTCGGACCAAAGCTATACTGTTAAGCTGAAGCTGAAAATAAGCTGCTAATTCAGATTGGAAGATGTGCAAAATCAGAGATCTAACTTGACCATGACCTAGTACTTGAAGAGACATTTCCAATGAGTACTCATACACCACATAACTCCTTACAAGCTGAAAGTATGGTGCGCAGTCTAATCCGTACCAAACCTGAATCTGAATCTACCTTTCGGTAAAGTGGTCACAAGGACTGACCATATTCTGGCTCGTCAAATTGTATTTGTCCTAGGTTTGTAATTGGTGTTGGATTGGTGAAACCAGCTGTTTGATGCAGTTTGTAAGAAATTATCTCTTTAGTTTAATGTAGTGCCTAGCTGTGTAGGTGAAAATATCTGGAGAATCTGGGTGGAAGTGTTTTTCTTTTGCTTTCTGGTTTCAGTGTGTTACACTTTTGGAGAAACAAGTGCTCCTTCAACAATTGGATTGAAGCATAAGACCAATTTAGCTCTTATTTGTATCTAATATAACACTTATTTCTTTCTTGGAAAACTAACTTCTCCAATCTTTGTATTTGGTTTCCTGGAATGAGCCTTTTATTCATAGGCATAGTTCCTTGGTTTTGCTGGCTTGATCATTATTTGTTGATACCTTGCTTTTGATATGAATGTGAGAGATTATTTTTGAATGTTATATGTAAAAATACCTTGTTTTGCTGATCTTAGAAGTTCTTTAACATTTTGATCTTGAATCGACAATTTACTTTGTGGATGCTGATCGAGTCCTTTCTGTTGCTCATGAGTGTGGATGATTCTTTCTCTTTTAGCTTCCGCTTTATTGTTTTTCTTTGTTCTTTTTAATATAAAGTTAGTGTAGTGGATTTTGAATGCCGGTTTGCTTTTGGTGGTTGGAACAAACGTTTGTGTGCGATCCATCTCTTTTTGTGAATTTCTTTATGGTGCTTTAGACTAGATTGTTTAAAAAAAAAATAGAAAATGGAGATGAAGTTGGGTTCATCTGTCCCAATCTTTAGTATCATTATGAATTCTATAATTGTAGATTTTGTTATTGGCAGAGACCGTTCCTTACTAGGCGGGGTGTCGACCACAGCATCGTCTCATTTATGGATTCTCCCACAGATTCTAAGATGCCTCTCTTTGGATCTGATTTACTTTCCTCGGGGCCTATACGTCGATCACGGGGATACCACCGCCCACCTGGTGGATTAGAAGAGGTAGATCACCCTAACCTTTCACTCATTGTATATTAAAAGTTTAAAACTTCATGTGTGCATCATCATATTTGTTTAAAGTTTAAAACTTCATATGTTCATCATGATATGACTGTTGTTTTTTACTGATTTCCGTCTTACTGGCTGCTTTCCTCTATGCGTTTGTTTATTATGCCCATCCACAAGGAAAAACTTTAGTATGATGCTTTTGTGAATAAGTTGATATATTACTAGACCTTGATTTAAAGGATCTTGACAAACAAGATTAAACAAATAGGATTTAGTTAGTCCATGGGTGAGTGACCTCAGAAGAAGTGAATTGGATAGATATTTGGAGTTATTGGTTCCTTTTGTGTTAAACCAAACTTTTTGCATACAAAGAAATGGTATGACTGAGTGAAAGAGCTGAATATTAGTGTTTACTCTGAAATGGTGATATTTTTAAGAGGATGGGGGTTTGATCCCAGTATTTAGTCTGAAATAGCCTCGTACTTCTAAGAGGATGTGGGTTTGATTTCCAGCATCTGCAAATGGCTGCCAGTACAATTATCTTTGAAGGAAAAAATTGAAAAATAACCAATTCTATGATTCCTTGACCACATTGTTGCACTCGAACGTGTCATCCTTCTAATGGCTGTGAAACTACATACATTGCCTATGACGGCATTTTTTTTTTGGGTTAATTTTTTTATATCAGTAGATCGTCTTAACTCCTCTTCCAAGAACACTTGTTTAGAAGACTGTCGTACATGGTTAATTTTTAAGTAAGAATTACTATTACTACTTCCTGCCATATCAGTTGTCTGTCCTACATGGTTAAGTTTTGTCTGAATAAGATTTCATACTGAAAATGTGAAGGCAAACATACTTTTTTAAATTATTGAAGTTGGAGGTGATGCTGAATTCTTTATTTTGATAGCGATTTAAGTTTATATGAAAACTTTAGTTTGTTGCTATGAAACTGTGCTGGAAAATATGAGAACTTGCAGTATAGAAGATTAGGGTTGAGGTCCTTAGATGGCGTTATTGGAGTTATTTCTGCCCGTATAAAGGAAGCGTGCGATTGAATTCCCTGCTGTTGATTCATCTGTGTCAGGATTGAGTTGTAGAGCCTTGTCATTTTTGTTTTTGCAAATATCTGCACTAATTTAGGGTTTTGTCCTGTACTCTTCATCTGTATCCAAGAATATATGTGATAGCTTACATATACTTGTTCTGAAATGTTCAAGATTTAGTAATCACTTTAGTCTTTGGGTATGAGTGGTTCAGTGAGATGAGCAAAAAATCGCTTATGGAAGGTACAATGGACCTGCAGGAAAATGGAATTCGTATTCTAGGTATTAGATTTCCATGTCCCTGAGATTAACTTAATTTTCTAAGAGTGTTCCAAGAATCCTTTATTACCTTAAGACGGAATTATATCCTTCTAGAAATTATTGGCAGCATCCTAATAAGCATGATTACTGCAAATTTTCTTCTTATCCTTGTTGATGATTTTGTTGCCCTGGACACATTTGAATCGTGCTTCTGACCAACAAAAGGAGTATTTTGAGTCATCGATTGTATAAGAGATAATTCTATGATACTGTTGCAATCCATTTGGACATTGCTGTGTTGGAGGTGACTTATAGATTTGAATCATAACTCTATCCAAATATATATATGTTATTTAAGAACTCTGCCTATCCATGTAGTTCATGTTATGATTGTGCTACAGAAATCTCATGCAAATCATAATAGCAAATTGTGGTAAAGCTAAGTATTGAAAGAAAATGAAATCTGAAAAGAAGAAATGAACGGATAGATGCTTTTCGTACATTATATGTGTTGACTTGGATGAGCATCAAAGAACATGTGATCTTAGAATTGCCTACATTATAATCAGGAACTATGATCTATCAAGTTATATTGAATGCATGTTTGGCTGTTGCTAATATGTGGCAGTGGGCTGCTGGACATGTTTCTTTCTATTAAGCCTTCTAATTTACAGCGATGAATGTTTACTTGTTTTGTGCAGATAATGCTGTTTCAAACTAGGATGCTACTAGGGGGACTGAATCTATACGATCAGTACAGAGATCTGCGGCTTGACGTTGATAATATGACTTATGAGGTACCCATGGCTTACAGTTAGTCAGTTGCCTGGCTTATGCATCCAAGGTGTTTGACCAAGTATTACGCCTCTTTGACAGGAATTGCTTGAGCTGGAGGACAAAATTGGCTATGTAAACACTGGTCTGAGAGAAGATGAGATTGTTCAGAGCCTTAGGAACTTCAGGCACTCCATTTTGGATTCTTCATCCTTGCACTTTGCATCTGAAGTTGATTGGAAATGCAGCATTTGTCAGGTAAGCAACTTTTGTAATTTGAATTTTGTTTTGCCATGGATTTGAAGTTTCGTATACTATCTCAACCATTCTCAATCACAGGAAGAATGTGAAGCAAATGAAGAAAAGGGAAGCCTGCAGTGTGGTCACAGCTATCACATCTCTTGCATAAGGCAGTGGCTTCTTAGAAAGAATGCGTGCCCTGTCTGCAAGACTTCTGCGATCAAAATCTAGAACGAACCCTAAGTAATGTTATTATTAATATTCCACCATTTTTTGTTTCAAATTTTTTGCTGAGTGGTTGCCCTTATCCTGTGCATAGCATTCAGCAACAACACAAGATGAGATTCGTTCTTTTGATTGAATTCCGTCTGCCACCATTACATCAATAGGCACTGCCACATTACATGCCAAGTTCAAAATAGAGAAAAAAAATGAGAACTTTCCTGTTGCTGCCCGGTAAGAAGTTTTCTGTTTTTTTCTGGAGACGCAACAACACATAGGAAAGTGCCATGTCGATGCGCGTCATCTTCTTCTTGTCTAAATTTTTCCCTACATCCTTTACATCACACCCCACAATAGATAATACTCAAAAAACAAAAGCTTTGTTTTTATATGGTTTTTTTAATCATTTGAGTGATTGATCTAACTTAAAATTTTTGGCTCGTTTGGTAGTACTTATTTTTCTCATTTTAATTTTTTATTTTATGTTTTAAATATTTTATTAGAATATTTAAAAACTTATAGCTAATAAAAAAAATTATATCATAAAATTTTTATTTTTATAAAAAAAAAATTTATTTTTAAAATTTTAAACTAATTTTTGTTTTATTTCTTTTAAAAATATTTCTATATATTTCCGAAGATAATAAACTGCTTGCAATCATATCAATAATATTTCTATATATTTCCGAAGATAATAAACTGCTTGCTCCAACCTTCGCGGATACTGGAGTTTTTTGTATTTATTTGGATAAGAATGACTTATCTACAAAACCAGTTAAGTAACACACTTGTGATTAATATAATTTGAAGTGAACTTAACTAAAGAGCTAAAAATTTTGCAGCCAAATTCTTCTGCTAGTGCATGGATTATATATAAAGAAATCATCTAATTGCTTGGTTTCTGCACATTACTCATGATAATTTTACCAAATCCTATTTCTATTGTTTCCTCTTCGCAAAAGTTAAACTAAATGTTTAATTATTTTTCAGTATCAAATTGAATCTAGCATTCTAATTAATTATGATCTATATAGATAAGGTTGATAGCTATTATGTATTAATTAAATATAAATTATTCACAATCGTTATGACATGAAAGATATTATATATTAAGCAGATGAATCATTGAGCGGGTGTTTATTTATTTAAAAGTAAGTTTCTGAAAAATAAATAAAACAATAAATTATTAGAAAGCGAATTTGTGAAATAAATGAAAAGTAAATTTTTATCGACAGAAAGTTTCAAAATCATTTATAATTAAATAGCCCTAAGTAACTAATTTACTTGGAGCTTGATTAGAGAATGACCACCAAATCTTTACTGAATCAAATTATAACAAATTCAATGTTAAAAGATAATTATGAAGAATTATTAAGGATATGTGAGTTATGAGATTAAACTCATTTTATTTATCAGAAACTGACTCGAGCTAATAATTATTTTTCAAATATCTTATTTATTTATTTATTTAGTTTTCACAAACTTAGTTTTTAATAATATAATATTTTTTTAAATTTTAACTTTCAGATTCGCTCATCACTTATTGACGAAAAAAAAAACCCTAAATGAGAAAACTTGGCGTAGGGTGTTGGTCATGGATATAAAAATTGAAACTTGATAATTTAAAATGAAAAAAAAACAAAACAATTATAACAATTTATAATGAAAAGAAAATTGGAAGATGAAGTTGAAAAGAAATTAAGGTTAGGTTGTGGCTTTCATTCATGGTTGTCTGTTTTCTCAATCAACGGGCACATCCAATAACTCCATAACGCAAAAATGAAATCCTCCCCCTCCATTCAAATTAGGGTTTTTTCCAATTTCATGAAAGTCTTGTTTTCTAAGTGTTTGTTTTCTTTTTTGCATTTTAACACCATTACTATGTTATTTACTTAAAAATGATTTTTAAATATAAATTTTCTAAAATTAAATTTATAAGAGTAAAGTTATTGAATTAAATATAAAGATTATATGAAAGTGAAAATTTTAGTCAAAAAAGTATAGTTTTTGGAAATAATTACAATAAAATAAGCAAGTCTAAACTTATCTAATTAAGAAAAAAATTATCCTTACATCTCAAATTATTTGAACATATTCTTGTAGATATTTGAGTTTTATAGCATTTATGGAGCTGAGCAAATACATTATTTAGTAAATCTTTTAATATTACGTCTTTCAAAATAATTTTTAGCTATTGAAAATTAGGAATAATTTTAGATTCTAATTAGTCACTGCTCTATTAGATATATTTTAAGCTCGTTAAAACAATATGATTAAGAGAATGTTTAGAAATACTAATTGAAAATGAGTCTTTTTAGAAAAAAAATGTATTTTAAAATTTTTGAAAATCTTTGCATTTGTTTTGTTGCTCATGTTATTTTATTGTCGTTGTTTGCTTGATAGATGGAAAGCAATTAACCAAAAACAATAAGAAGAACCAAAACTTGGTCATTCATCCACCTTCTCTTTTGGAGAAAATTTCTTTTTTGGTGAAATGTCCCAATCAGAAGGATCCACAAAACACTTTCAATTGGTTTTTGAGTTGAATTTTTTTGTTGGGGGAGATTCAATTCATCCATTTTCACTATACAATTTTGAGAAGGACTTTATTAAGAGATATTTCAAAATATTTAAAAGTAATTTTTTGAAAATTTATTTTAAATTTTTTTAAAAATGAATTTGATATATTTTATTCTACAAAAATTATGTATAAGATTTTAGAGTGCACAATTTATGTACTTTTTAAATTTTAAAAATTTTTAAATATTATAAAAATGAGACGTTAAAATGAAGTGTTAAAAAACAATTATAAGCATTATCAAATATGCTCTAAAGTTAAATATCTTAAAAAATGATTTATTTTTCTGTCAAAATTTACTTTTGAATTATTTTTACAAAAAATTTTCAAATAATTTAACTTTTAAAAATTTATTTTCTACATGATGTTTTGGAGAACTTGTAATTCTATTTTCATTTGAATTTATAATTATATATTTTTAATAAAATTTTAAAATATTATACAGAATTTTTCTAAATTTAAAAAATATAAAAAAATTTATATCGTAAAATTTTATTATTAATTATTGTTCTTGCACAGTAAAAATGACATGTTTTCGTGCATGATGTTTTGGAGAACTTATAATTCTATTTTCATTTGAATTTATAATTATATATTTTTTAATAAAATTTTAAAATATTATACAGAATTTTTTCTAAATTTTAGAAAATATAAAAAAAGTTTATATCGTAAAATTTTATTATTAATTTTTTTTATTTTTTAGTTAAGAAAATAATTTTTTAAAAGTTTTTAAAATATATTAATTTTTTTTTTTTCAATAAACACTTTCAAATATTTCTAATCAATCGTATAAATTGACCAAGTGACAAAATTAGTTCAACATGGTAAACATCTTTATAAGTTAAGAGTATTATCTAAGGAGTCATTTGAGAGTATTTATTAAAAAAAACTTTTTTTAAAAAGAATTTTAAAATATATTATTTTATAAATATTTTTAAAAAATAATAATTATATATAATTATTTCATAATTTATATTTTATCTATACTTTTCAAAATTTTTAAAAAACTTTATAAATAATCGTGCATAATTTATTTAGAATTAAAAAAGAACTTATTGAGGGAGAAAAGTTTTTCCAAACAAGTCCTAAATACTTATAGTGTATTCTTTTTAATAAAATAACTTTTGAAATTCTTTTTTGATAATAACTTATTTTAAAAATTATAAAAATAATTAAAACAAAATTTTGATAAAAATTATTTCATATTGCCAAAAAACACACTCTTAAAGAATATCTTAGTTGCATCTGTATTTATTTTTTTCGTCTGATTTTAAAATTTAAACTTATTTCTTAATTTATCTTTCTAAACTTAATTTAATTAATTAATCTTGTTTTACGAACCTTATTCTTTATTAACTAAAATATATTCTTAATGCAGCAACCAATTTTCTTATGAAATAGACTAACATTAATGTAACATAGTCCAAACACAAGTGACTGTTTCAAACCATGTAGTAGATTCCTAATGGTGAAATTAATCATAAATTAAACCAAAAAGACAATTTTCTTTGGGAGAAAGAAGTTCTAAACAAAAATTGTCGTTTAAATTATAATAAAATGGAATTGAATTTTTTTACTTACTATTTAAGAAATATTTTTCTAAATCCAGATTTAATTTTATTGAACTGAAATCTAAATATATGGTGCATAAATTATTAGTAAATCAGCTTGTTAGTCTATACTAAAATATTAAAATACGAAATTATATGTAGTAGATCTTTAGTAGCAAAAATTTTTAATTTAAAACTGCGATCTATTATTTAAAAGGATTAAACAAAATTTCATAAGAAGATTTTTATAATATCAAAATTATGATAATGGTTACATAACCGTGAACAATTTAAATTAGTTTAATAGTTACTATTAAAACCATCATATTTAGCAACAATCTTTATCTACAATAAATTATTTTAGAGTAGCAATTACAATGCGTAATTTGCCTATGGCGAAGTTATATAGTTTACGTTTTCAAATCCGGTAAAATATTTTTACTCTTAATTTTGTTGATTATCTATAAAATCTTTACATTTTATTTTTGAAATTTAAAGGTGTATTTTAATTGGTAAGAATTGAGTTTCATAACATTAAATTCGGTAAAGCTGAATTTGATAAGAAATAGTTAGAAATGGGATCTATTAGTTTAGTGTATATTAAAAAACAAAACGTAAAATTTACCCAAACTTTAATAGAAAAAAAGTTTTGTGTAATTAAATTACATACAATCTTAGCTTTTTCAACTCTGGCTAAACTCTTCTTTTAAACCCCCAAAAACTTTTCTCTGTTCAATCACTTTTGTTTTCAACATTTTACCCACTGTGCATTTAAGGTATGTTCTTTTTATAAAAGATGTAATTTTTTTTAAAAAATAAATTATTATCAAATAACATAAAAATAACAAAATAATATTAGTAAAAATATTACATTTGCAACAAAAACACTCCTTTTTTTAGTTAAATTTTTTACTTACACTACCTGTTTTCACCCTATTCACACAATTTTAAAATAATTTTTATAAATCTAGAATTTCCTTGTACACCAGCTCATCTTCTGCTATTCCACCTAGCACAAACTATACGCTAGCACACCCCAGGCCGAAATATTTTTTATTCATTATTCTATTAAAATAATAATTAAAAGTTTATTTTGATAATCCCAATTCATCCTTCTCATATTTACTTTTCAGTTTTCACCCTCTTTAAAAAAATCAATTAAACAAACAAACAAACAAATGTAACGGAAAAAGAAAACAACAGTAGCAGCAGTAGCAGTCTTTATTAGAAACAGAAATAAAGCAAGAGAAGAATACCAATTTCTTTCTACTTCACAGAGTCCATGGAACCCATGACGGCGTCAGCAGCAGCGACGGCGGCTGCAGTTGGGTACGCTGATTCCGTCGACTCATCTCCCCGTTCACGCGGCGGTGATAGTTGGGACGAACCGTTCACTGCTGGAGCGGCGTTCCCTTCAAAGATTCGTCTTATGTGCAGCTACGGCGGCCGTATCGTTCCTCGTCCTACTGATAAATCACTCTGTTACCTCGGCGGCGATACTCGTATCATTGCAATCGATCGTCAATCTTCTCTTAACGATGTTCATGCTAGATTATCTAGAACTATTTTCCCAGATCGATCGTTCATTCTGAAGTACCAGCTTCCGAACGAAGACCTTGATTCGTTGATTTCTCTAACGACAGATGAAGATCTAGAAAACATGATCGATGAATGCGATCGTTTGAATTCTAGTGGAAATTCTAAATCTTCACGGATTCGATTGTTTCTGTTTCCGACGAAACCTGATTCTTCTACTTCGGCTCCGTCTTCAATTAATTCGTTGTTGGATGATTCGAAAAGTGAGTCGTGGTTTGTTGATGCCTTGAATGGCGCGATGGCTGCTGCTGCAGGAGGAGGTTTGCCGAGAGGTTTATCGGAGGATTCGGCTTCGGTGAATTGTTTACTCGGTCTTGACGATGATAGGTCGAATCATTCGCGTAGTGTTTCTGGTTCTGCTGCTACTGCTGCTGTGCAGCAACCGGTTTTACAGCAGGAACAAGTCGCGCTTACTCGGCCGGACTCGTCCGGGCGGCTTGCGTCGGTAACGGATTCTCCGATTGTTGTTGAGACAGCGTCGTCGTTTGAGTCGAATTCGTCAGTGCCGTCTTTGTCGAATTTGCCGCCAATTAGAGTTTGGGCTGATGATCGGCCGCCGGATATGAGATTCGAAAATCAGTTTGCTCATATGAATATTTCTTCGGGTTTATCGATGATTTCGCAGCAACAGCAGCAGTTGCTGCAGCAGCAAAGAATTGACGCGGTTTATAGTAATAGTAAGGAAGGAGGGTATGGAGTTCAACAGCCACCACCCCCTTCAAGTCCGTTGCCGACGAATCTGGCTTCGCCACCGACGATCTCTCCTACAGAGAACAGTAGCAGAGTTTTCTCATCTGAAGATGATAAGGTTGTGACACAGCTTCCGATTCAGCCGCAGATCAAATCGGGTTCTACTGATGGTCCCGATTCGGAATCGATCCCTAGGTAATTTAATATCCCTCTCTCCTTTAGCTACTCGCCGTAGTTTGATTTTGGTTTGTGTTTGTTGATATTGCTTTTTGTTGTGTGTTTTCTCAGCCAACAAGTTTATTATCATGAAAGAGTTCCTTCGACTGGAACTGTTAGCAGTAGTCCGGTGTTGGCAGATGTCAAACGCGAAGCTCCAGTTTCTGATCCGAATCACAGTGTACGTACCTCGCAATTTCCTGAACAGAGCTATGTGATTGCGCCACAGGCGCCTGTGCAGCACGATCAACTCCAGCAGCAGCAGCAGCAGCAGTTCATCCAAGCTAGCCCGCATTTCGTTCACCATCCAGCCACTGGCACAATGTTTCCCATGCCGCCGTACTACCAGGTGGCTCACCCGATGCAGCAGTCACAGACTACGCATCTACAACAGGTTCCAATGTATTACATGCCTGTACAGGCGAATACAGCATACAATATGCCTGTGCAGACAAATCTCAGTGATGCAAATACAACTCATGCAACAGGAAAGCCTGCTGTGGCAGTACAAAATACTGCTTTACCACCTAGAACCAAAACCAGGACAGCTGCAATGGCTCCGGCTGTATCGGCTGTACCGCCTCTCATGCATGTTTCTGCCACCGATCAGGTACATTCCTTTCCTCCATTGGGGTATCACATGTTGCATCATCATCCCTCACAGTCAATTGCTACCATGCCCAATTCCATGGCTGCTGTGCATGGTTATGGGTACGAGTATTCTGATCCAATGCGAGCACAAATGCTCTATGCTCAGTCAACAACGCCAGGTCAGGTGCCTTCTCAGTATCATCCTGTGAGCTCAGCGTCACCTGCAATCTCAGATCCTAATGATGTGAAGCCTGCCAGGGCGGCTTCATGACCTCTGTGAGCAAATTGTGCAGGTAAATTTTGGTCAGAAATGAGGGTTTGTTTGCTGTGTTTTAGCTGTGCTCTATATTCCAGTTCTGGTATTGTCGGACTTAAATGACTATATTGTGTGTATTGTATTGTCTAGTAGATAGAATTCTACCGTTGTATTCTATATCGTCTGTGTGATAGGAATAAGTGAAGTATGTATCTAGTATATAGTCAGCGTCAGTCCTGAGAATTCTTGTTTCCTTGCTCTTGGAAGCAGAACTCTCATTGTAGCTTCTTGAGTATATCTGAATAAATATACCAAATTGTTTGATACTAGGAGTTCTACTTTGGATGGAGAAATTCATTTGGCCTGCCAGGACAATCTTGCATCTGAAAAGTTTTAGATGTAGTTCTCTATTACCGGCAGGGCCTGAGTTGTTTCACACCCTCCCTATTGAATCCTTTACTCGTCTGTTCATTGATTATCAAATTACTAATGGTACTCATTGTTGCTTAGTCTTTTTTTTTTCAACTTCTACATATCTTTGAAATTCATGTCTTGGGTAAATTTTCTTCTCCAGATGTGATGATAATAGATTAATATGCACCTTCTAACGTAATCATAATTACACTTTAGCTTGTTAGAAGATGATTTGAGTGTGACGTAAACTTGCACAAAGCAGATTAATCATAATTAATTTTTTTTTTCTGGTCCCCAACTTCTGTTGATTCTCATTCAAAATGAATGAGAAATTGCAGCCGGGCTTGTTGTATAATCTTCAGTGATTATTTTCTTCTTACAAGTGAATTGAGATGCCATTAGCCAAATGTTATTCCTACTTTCTTGTGTCATTAGGGATTTGTGTTAAAAAGCTATCATGATGTGATCAGGTGGATCTGTTCTTTCGTCATTATCCTCAACAGTTATACTAATCATGGCTTCCATATTTTGTGGAGATTTCTTGTGGAGCATTTTAAATTTTTAACTACTTGAAATTGGGAGATTTGCAAGGTTTTACGGTATCTTCAAAAATTTTTAGAGTAATTTTTGATAAAGAACTTTTTTAAAATAAAAAATATTTAAAATTTTTTTAAATGAATTTTTTTATCTAAAACAATAAAATAAATATTAATAAAATTTTATGATATAAATTTTTATATTTTTAAATTTTAAAAAATATAAAAATATTATTAAAAATATAAATAAAAAGTTAGAATGAAAATAAATCTAGAAGTGATGTCAAACATGCAACTGCAGGTTTTGACTGAGCTTTTTTAAAAAGTATTTTTTAATTTTATATTATATAAAATTTATTTAAAAACTTTAAAAACTATATAAAAAAGTTTATGTTATAATATTTTAGTATTACTTACTATTTTATTTTTTAGATTAAATAATTATAACTTATTTATAAAAAATATATTTTATTTAAAAAAATATATTTTATAAAAAGTTTCAAACGCTCTCTAAATAAGTTAATATAGTGAACAGCAAGTGCAAAGCGTTTCAAATAGAATGGAAAACCGATGAGCTTGGCCAAAAGAGCTTTTAATCTCAGTTTCTAATCTTTTGGAATAAAGAAATGGTGACCTTGTTTTATTGGAGTAATCAGCTTCAGTTTTGTTCCATTTTCTTTTTTGGGTTTTCAGAAACTAGAATACATTTGATTGTACTGCGTAAATCTTGAGGCTTTTTATTATAAAAGCTTTAAAAAACTTATTTGGTAGCCCAAGTATATTAATTAAATTATTAGATAATAAAGTGAACATGAAGAAGTAAAAGTTAAGAAATTCGGATTCTGAATTGCAAATTTGATCCTTCTATCGAACACAAATCTTAATTAATCTCCATTGATATAATTTAATAATGTAATTAAAAAGTAGCTTAAGATAAGTTTATTTTTACTATAGCTTGCAGGCCCACGTTGTTTTGGAGTATCGAAAAACAATGGGCTGGTTTCAGCCAAGGCTTTGCAGTTTGATTGTTTTATTTCTTACTTTTTTCTTTTTCCATATTTTTTAACTCACCACGGTTTTTGTGCAACTAGGTGAACGTGCATTCTGTGGTTCAGAATCCAACCTGGATTTTCACGGAATAATGGAGTACCACCTAAGTGGGTCCCGTTCATATTAATACACATGTAATGTAATTATTCGTTGTGTAGTTAATTAATACAGGAAGTCAATCATGTGAGTTTGTGTAGGAGGTAAGGGTAGCATAAAATTTAAATGAACCAACTTGGGTGGAAAGTGAAAAAGAGAAGTTATTTCATTTCATTCTTGTTTTGGTATGAAGAAATTTTTAGCAGGGCAGAAAATTTGCAGAGTTGTGCAGTTTTGTTATTTTATTGTTTTTGAAATAAAATTTTTTAAATAAAATTTTTTTTTATATGTTTTGAAAAATAAATTTTAGTTTTGTTAAACAATAATAAAATAATAATAATATAATTTTATAATATAAAATTTTATATATTTTTTAAATTTTAAATAAATTCTATAAATTATAAAAAATTTATAAAATATATAAAATAAAATAAAATTATTGAAATAAAATAAAACTACTCTGAAGCGGCTCTAATGCTCCGTTTGATATTGCGTTCCGAATAAATAATTTTTTAATTTTTTATTCTATATTTTTAAATATATATTTTATAAATATATAAAAAATATTATTAAAAAATTTAGTGAGATATTTTTATTATATATTTTTATTATTTTTTGAAAATAAAAAAAATAAAATTTATTTTTTAAAAAATTAAAAATAACTTCCATTTGATAGTTAGAATTTGTTAATCAGTTTAAAGTTTGAATAAATAAATTACTAACATAATATCAGAATCAAAAGTTTTAGAGTTCGAAATACTCGCTCTCTAATTGTTTATTTTTTAATTTATGTGTGTCTATCCATTAAAGCATAATGAGTTTGTAAGTGTGCAGATATATTACATATAATATAATTATTATTATAATATTCTTTTCATTAGTTTACTTTTTGGATCAACTATCTGATTTTGCTGATTTTTTCTATAATTTAAAAAACAGGACTTAGCATGGCAAAGATTGGTGTCTACAATTAATGATGCAAGATCCCAAAAATGTTTGGTTTTTTAATTAAATACTTAGTGCATGATCAATTTTCACCGATTTTATTTTTTCTCTTCAAATTTTAAGTTTGAACTATTTTTATCGATATTATTTTAGTTGCAATTCTGAACTCTATTTTTATTTTTATACTTAACGTCACTTACAAATTTTATTTTAGCGTATTTCACTTATTCACAAAAATAGATGAATCCACACAAATAAGGAAATAGCTAATCAACATTATAAAATAATTAGAATTAACTCCTAAGAAGATATGAAAAGTGTTCAACGTAGTTAGTATTTTAACTTTCTTTTAGGGCGTGCTTACTAAAATACTTAATAATTAGAATTAACCCCAAGTTCACCTTTTTTTTAAATTACTTTCAATATAAAATACATACAAAAATTAAAAAACATTTTTTATTAATAATTTTTTAAAAAATAATTTTAAATTTTATTATAAATATTAAAGTAATATATAATTTTATTTTTTATTAAATATATTTAATTTTTAATTTTTTTTAAAATTGATTTTCAAAAGATTTATTTTATCCATTTTATTTATAAGGTAAACACGCCTTTAATTAAAATCAAGTTCTTGTAGGAAGTTCAGAGGCTCTGGCTCATAAAATATTAATAATATTGTAAGAATTAGGTACAATAAAGAAATGAATCAAGAGCAAATCTAAAGGAAGAATGTTTTACTCAACCTTGATTTAAAGCGTATATCAGAATTTGAAAAATAAAATTAAAAATGACTAAAATTGTTTTTAAAGAATATGAATTTGAAACTGACTCTCATGTCTAATTTATTTTCAATATCAACCTAAATTAAATTTTTTTCCAAATTTTTCCTAAAAAAGATTCTTATCAAAACTGATACACGCCCTGTTGAAATTTCTGACAGATGTTTTTCCTAGAATTGTTCCCCAACAATATTTTTGGATACAGGCAAGGGATTCTACTAGCTGAGAACTGAACAACAAATGAAACAAGTTACAAAATCATTACCTGACTATCAACTGTTGAGTTTCTATGTGCTACTTTCTTAAAAATTTATTTCTGTCAATGTAAGTTGAAGAACAATTTTTATTCCTTAAAAGAAAACAAAAAAAAGAACTTAGAATTTCAGCTCATGAACAAGTGAACAAAATTATGTCACACAACTCCCAGCTTAAAATTAACAATTTTTTTTTTCTGTTTTTTTGTAAGTGGAAAGAATTGTCCACGTTTTCCTGAATCACAAATGATCAGATACACCATAGACACCTTTTGCATTCTTAAATTGTCCTATTTACGCTACATACAACGATATTCCAGAACTGAGCATATCACCACGAACACAGACTCCTGACAACATATGCAAGACTTAACATTAGGCTTCAGACTAAGAACATCTTTCCACAATTGCATTCATCGTGATCCATTTGACTTCCCTTCCTGGCACTAAGGTAAAGCATTGCATGTTTCGAGAATCAAGAGTACATTGTCTTCCCAGCCTGTGGTTCATTCTGCACCAACTTGTCTTGAGGGGTTAAAGTGACATGAGCATTACCCATTGTGGCTGGTCTTCCAGATTCCAGATCATCCAATGTGTCCCGATGTTGCTGAGCTGCAGGTAAGTTGTTTCCTCCTGCTCTCTGGTTTGTTGTATAAGATGGATTCCCGCCAATGCGAGCCTCATCCAACATCTTGAAGTATGCCCAAGGAGCCCAGCCTAGAGAACGAACCAAGAACTACTATTTAGGTATTTGGAACTCGAGCAGAAACAGCGAATGATTGTAATCAAGTAAATTCTAAGGTATTTATCCACCAATACGATGACCACTAATTATGCAGACTCCAAGGCTATTGTTCTCCCTATAAGCTTGTATTTACATCTGTTAAGCCACCATGCCACTGTGTGAAAAGCATAAGCCTTAAACAATGTTTGAAACTTATCTGGGAGATCCATACCAAAGCACAGTGGTCTCACCATAGGTCCAACTACTGACACGTCATACTGACTTGACCTAGTAGTCGCTAATAGATAAAAAAAAACACTGGTTATTGTTACCTAGGAAATGCTCCATTCCACAGATATGAACTAGAAAGAAACTATCAATGCCTTTAATGGCTTGAAGAGTTATTGTTAACAAACAACATGTACATCCAACTATCAGGAAATTAAATCTCAAGTAAGAGTAGGACCAGATAATTAGATTCACAATCAGTAGCTTCTTAGACTTCTTTAGATGGAAAATGCAGATTTAAAAAAAAAAATGACTTCAGTTTGCCGCATGCGCAAAATCGACACCATACTGATTACAGTGATTGAGAAAAAGTGTACCAGGCATAAAAACTTACCATTTGGATGATTAGGAGGAGGGAAGGCCTGCAGGTAACAAAGAATTGCAACACTGGTTCCTGAATGAACAATGCAGTTAGGAGAGGGAAGCTCAAGCTTTTTAAACTCATACAATATCAAATAGCAATAGCGAGAACACTACTAACCTATAATAGCACCAGCAAAAACATCAGTCCAATTATGTGCGTAGTCATTGATCAGTGATATACCGATGAGAGTTGCAATAATCAAAGGTATGAGCACAATACAAACTTTTCCTAGATGACCCCTGCGGTCAAATAATCTTAATTTCCCCGCTAAATACAGAGACAGAAAAGTAAGACCTGCGAAGGACCCTGCATAGAATTCACATGTATACTTCTGTCAAACAAGTTGAATTAGCTACAATATCATGGATTTAGCTGTAAGCCTCAATGATCCATGGAAAATAACTGCAAGTTAAGCGAGTAAGGAATCAAATACTGCATAGAAGCACATGGCAGCATTGGTGCTTACATGCAGTATGACCACTTGGAAAACTCCTGTAGCCATCCTTCACATTTTTCTTCTTTCCATGACATATAACATCCCCTGTAACTTGATTAAACACCTGCATATAAAAAGTGAAAAAACAAAATGATGGATATATAACAAAATCTAAATGTAAGCACTTTGTACCCTCATATTCTTATATACTTACTGCTCGTCCATCAGGAAAGCAAACCCAGAAAAAATCTGGTCGAGGGCGTCCAACTACGTCCTTGAGAGCACCAGTTATTGCCCCAGCTACCAGACATGAAAACAAGAGACCTGCAATCGCAGATAATTAAATCGTTACTGCATTTTTGCTTTCCTCTCAAGAATAACTATTTTGTGACCTGAATGTAGAAGAATGTCCTACCTAGAATAGCATGATGAAGATCGTAGACATCTCTCCTACGATAATATACAGCAGCAAATATGATAAAAGGTAACAGTATACAGAATATCTAGCAAAACCAAAAAAACAAATGTACGAGGAACTTGATGAACATCATAAGTATGTGAGTCCCAATTGTCGTATCAAGTGTAGATATACATGGAAACTTACAGGAACAACCCACATTGGCACAGTAATACTTTTCAGAGGATAATCTAGTTGAGAGATCATGTCCCTGTCGACATAGCGATGGAACGTAGGCAAAAGATCGAGAATGCCAGTCAGCACTCCAACCAAAACAAGAGCAAGCCAGTCATACTTATGAATCTTGATCAGTTGCCATCCATGAGATCGCAATGTATGAGAACCAGATTGGACATCTCCTGTATTGTCCTATAGCAATATGGTTTAAAAATATTAGTAAACTCACTTTTATAAGCAAGAACATCAGCTAAGAATGTAAGGAAAAATATTTGATGAAAATGTGATTCATGAATAATCTTGAATAGTTTACGACATTTTTGAAGTAATCAAGATTTTCAAGAACAAGGATACTTTTGTGTCACAACCGGAGCGTTCTACTAAGCGTCCCACAAGCTGTGCTTTATGTTCAACTATGAACTACTTTGAACTATAAAGTGATTTATGTTGAACCATGTATTCTATTGTTGATCTAGTAGGACACCAAGTAGCACTCTTTTGACAAATACACTGCAGAAAACAACCTATGCAACGGAAAAGAACACACCTATGCATAGAGACATACCCATTCTGAATCTTCATGTTGATAATTTTGCAAGTGAAATGTGTTCATGTTACAGTAATTAAACTTTGTACTCCACTTCTGAAATCCGCTGTGCAAGCAGTGTCACAAATTACTAGTCCTTAATCGGAAAAAGAGCTTCATAATCTTTGATGTGTTCACAAACAAGCTGCCCAACGAAAGCCTTAACCAGGTTTCCAATTCCCAACAAACAAGAGTGTTGATCCCTCAGGGCATAGCAGCTCTGCTTTTTGCTAATGGATATTTGCGATACCATTTTCAATCAAATAATAATAATGATGATGATGACGGCCTAGTGTTGGCGCACAATCAATAAATCACACTAAAAACCAGATAGAGACTAGAAAATAAGTTTTGGGTTAGGACAAAATTCAGTGTATAACCAGAGAGCAGTATAAACAGATTTCCAAATTCATTACACAAACAATGAAATAATAGAACATCAAACACAACACAAATAATAGAAAATTTGTACTCCATCGCTAAATAAAATGCACCGAACAGTTCCCAGTTCCCATTTCCACTTTTTCAACTAATAACAAGACTATAAATTCATTAACAAAGCAAAGAACAAATTAAACATTGGAGATCTCTCCAAACACAACACTAATTAAACCAAAGTTTAATGACTCACTCTTCTCCGAAAACGATCCCAGAAAGAAGGCATTCTTCCTCTCTCTCTCTCTCTCTCTCTCTCTCTGTGCAAGCAATACAATAAACAACCAGAATTATAAAACCAAACTAACAAACCAGAAAACGAATTGAAAGCCTTCCAAGAAGAAGGTAAACCTTGAGATTGGATAGATTCCTTGTGTGAGGATTTGGGACAAGACGAAACACTTGAAAGAGGATCACTTCAGGAATTGCTTGCTTCCTTGTTTTTTCTTTTTTTTTGTTTTTGTTTTTTTCTTTACCATTTTATACTGCAAAGTTGAAAGATTGTAGGCGTTGAAGTTTGTTGTAAACGGGCCAGGTGTCTTTGTGTTTAGAAGTCGCGCGCCAACAAAGCTGGGAAAGCTGGCCTCTTTATTATTTTGTTTAATTAACTGAGCGGACAGACCACCAAAATGGGCCCTTATCTCTTTCAAATTGGGTCTACAAAATTGTTGATCTGGACAATTTTGACCGGAACCAGTAATAATAATTATATATAACCAAAACAATAGTATATACATATTTGTTTTTCTACATTCTGAAACTACACGTGTAGTTATGTATCATACATGATGCAAACAGTGATATTACAGAATTGAACCAGATGTTCTAGTGAAAACAATTTACAAGAGCAAGAATTGCATCTATCAAGATTGATTGAAGAAGTCCAGCATTCCAAAGTGCAGTGAGTGCCTTGAGCGATTCCATGTTGATCCTTTGGTATTATTGTTTCCTGCTGCTGCTGCTTGCTTGCGGTTGTGGGTAATCAGTACTAGTTTGATTTCCGCCAGTATTATATCTAGCTTTTCTTCCAGTTTCCAAATCGTCTAGTGTCTCCTTATTTTGTTGAGCTCCAGAGCCGTTGTCACCTTCTGCTCTATTGTTCGCCGTGTACATTGGATTCCGACAAGCTCGCGCCTCATCTAACGCCTTGAAGTATGCCCATGGTGCCCAGCCTACGAGAAGTTACAGCGAGCTGGTTAGATATGGCCATGAAATCCATAGCAACTTCCTTCTAAATAGCGGCAAAGGTATGCTTAACAAACATTTCCGTGGAAATGTGCTATCGAGCTTATTGTGCTCTTTGTGCGCCATGCTACAACTCTGTTTAAAGCAACCAACTCATGCACAAGGCAGATGAAGTTTGAAATAAATGACTCAAGAGCCAGAAAAATTTTCATACCGACACAATCTACTGCCCCGAACAAGGTAAACAATACAGATAGTAACCCTTCTCCTTAGGAAAGAGTATTGGCATTTCTGCAAAATTTAATAAACATAAATCCAACTTACCGTCCCTATGACAGGGGAGAGGGAAGATCTGGAGATAACAGAGGACTGCACAAGCAATGCCTAAATGCAGAGCAGAGTGAGCATTAGAAAGTGAACCTTTCAAAACTCCACAATGTCTAAAAGCAACCCACGCAAGATGTATATACTAACCTATGTAGCCACCAGCTAATACATCAGTCCAGTTATGTATATAGTCATCAATCAGAGATATTCCGATAAGGATTGCAATGAGAAACGGAATGATCACAATGCAACTTTTGAACAAATGAGCCCTGCCGTCACACAGTCTCACTTTCCCTGCTACGTAGAGCGTAAGAAAAGTAAGGCCAGCAAAAGACCCTGCAAAAGAATCAAGCAGATTATGACCGCATGCTTCTTCCAAATATTATAGAGAAGTTTACATTATAGCTGCAGCGAAATTAATTAGCTTGATCCTTATTGAACTACATTGCACTCATACCATAAGCAAACATTGTTACGCAAGTGGAAAGTAAAACATCTACTACTGCTTACATGAACTATGGCCACTTGGAAAACTCCTGTAGGCATCCTTGACAGTGTTCTTGTCTCCATTGCATATGACATCTCCAGTTACTTGATCAAAAACCTGTAAATTAGGAAAAAAAGAAAAAACAATATAATATGTACATGGGAAAATAACTAGACAGAAAATGACTGTGAACTCTATACAGACAGGCTTGCCATCTGGAAAACACATCCAGAGAAAATCTGGTCGAGGCCGTCCAACAATATCCTTGAGAGCACCAGTTATTGCCCCAGCTACAATACAAGAATACAAGAGGCCTGCATTTGCAGATTCTTAGATCATTGCTAATGTCTTCGTAGGTCGCAACACTTATATTGTACGAACTGAAATTTAGATGAATAGCCTACCTAGAGTAGCATGGTGCAGATCATACACATCTCTCCAACAATAATAGATAGTAGAAAATATGAGAAGAGGTAACAGTATACAGAATATCTAGCAAAAGGAAACAAATGTATGAGAATCTTGAGTAACCTGCTAATAGTGCAAGTTCTAATTGAGTTTCTACTCTTGAGAAAAAACATGAAAACTTACTGGAACAACCCACATTGGCACAGTAATACTTTTAAGCGGGTAGTTAAGTTGAGAGAGCAAAAGATGAAAAAGAAGAGTCAGTGCTCCAACAACAACAAGACCTAGCCAATCAAACTTGTGAATCCTGAGCAGGCGAACTCCATGAGATTGCAATGTATAAGGACCTGACTGCACATCTCCCTCATTGTCCTAGGGCAAACAATTAATTAATTAGGGACTTCACTTTTCTAAATGAGTATATATCAATCAAGAATCGTTAGAAACAAGGCCATATAATTAAGGCTGAAGATGATCATGGATTAATGACCTAGCATGAGAAGTTATAAACTTATTAATGAAGGATAAACAAAGGAGCTCTCCATATTCCCTGCAAAAACAGCCCAAGCAACTGGTTGAGTGGTGAACTATGATATACATCAAAGCAACTGAAATTTTTGCAACCACTTGCAAAATGCTCCTTTGTGCGAGTGCGCCTATACATTTTATACAAGGTAAGGTGCAGGAAGTATCACAATGGTTTTTAATCATAGGAGTGACTAATATCCTTAGCACCTAACCTGGCTTTAGGCAGTACTTCTTTGGTTTTTTTGCTAACCGAGAGGCATTTGGCAATAGTAAGTAAAGCGGGACTCCATAGAACAACTGCTGCACATTGAGAGTAGACCAGCATGGGTTCTATTCTGTGAGACCCATGGAACATCCAGTAGATAGTAGCCCTACTAGTTATGTTAGTAAAGTGAGTAGATAAAAAAAAAAATGGGAGATAGTAATTGGAATATTAACGGGAGTAGTCGGTGATTGGTAGTTAGTATTTGACTATTATGCAAATCAATCTTATGTTAGCATAAAAACCACAGACTTTCATCACATAGATTGAAATTCTGGTTAATGTTACTAAGTAATAGCAGAAAAAATGGATTAATTTTAGCATGAGGGTAAAATCCTTTGCATCATCAACCAAAAAGTTTCAACTAGCTATATAAAAACTCTCCACTAGTCTAAAATAAACTAAAATGTTAAAAATAAGATGAAAAATATTGAAACTACCACCTTTTATTTATTTTTTTCAAAACATTCATAAAGATTCATGTGGGGTATTATTTAAGTCTAAGTAGAGAATCGCATGTGGTCCACTGGCATATGTTTCTAAAACCTTAAGAAAATAAAACATTTTTATTTCTCGCGGTTTGAAGAATCAACTAAGAATACCTCAATTGAAAAACTTAAACACACAGTAAAGGACCAACAGGGAATGAGCATAATCTTCCGTTTCCATTAAAAATCAACAGTTGATACTGCCCATGAAAGTTATATAACACTAAAAATCTTTAAAATGAAGAGCAGTACTTACCCTTCCTCGATTCCAACAAGACATTTTTGCCTTCCACTGCCAGGCCAGAACTATATACTTCAAAATGGAACCAAAAAGAAAAAATGTTTTGAATTTAGTTGCAGGGAAGGAAAGAAAGGAGCCGGAAGGAAGAAACCGGAAAGGAGAACTGAGTCACTGCCAGAGTACTTCTTACAAACTGAATCTTATATATGAGCAGATTGATGCCACGTGTCTCGTGGGATGTCCTATTTAGATACACAAGTCATCAAAAAGGGCCCACAGTAGTTAATTTAAATGTCTATAGGACTCGGGAATTTTGGATTTAAGTTGGGCCTTCTAGGCCTTAGTAGAAGGAAGTTTTGATTTGACTTCTTGGGCCATCAGTTCTTAGTATTTGATTTGACCGGGCTTGTCTTGCTTTCCACGTGTTGTTTTTTAACGATGAAAAAGAATTGAACGTACTACAATTATCTACGTATGCATAAAAAGACAAATAATGTTTAGTGATTTGAAGTGTTCATTTTATTAATTTAGGTAATCTATTGTTATTTGAATAATATCCTAACGTACCTTCTAGCGTTGGAAGAAAAACACGCATTGGCATAATATTTATAGCGCGTTTCAAATATTTATAATTAACTTTTATGAAAATAAAATATAAAAAATAAAATTTTTTAAAAAATAAAATAAAAATAGAGTTTAGTATTTATATTTTTAATAAATTTTAAGTGCGTGTTTCAAATATTCGTAACTCTACTTTTTTTTATCAAATTTTGAGTTCTAAATATTCATATATTTTAATTATATAAAAAATTTAAAATTCAATTTTTATATACGAAATTTCAGTTCTAATTTTTTTATTAGCACACTTTCTAATACAACTATATCTTTCAATTTTGAACATATTTTTAAAATCTATTGAAACACAAATATTAAACTTCACTTTTGTTTTATTTTTTAAGAAACTCCACTTTTTATTTTTTATTTTCACGAAACTCGGTTACGGTCATTTAAAACACGTCCTAAAAGTGTATTAAAAATTAAAAGATATAGTTGTATTAGTAAGTATACAAATAAAAAATTAAAACAGAATTCTGCATGTAAAAGTGGAGTTTTTAATTTCTTATATAATTGAAACATATAAACTAATTGAAACTCAAAATCTGACAAAAAAAAGTGAAATTATGGGCGTTTAAAACATGCCCTTATATGTTGAAATTAGAATTTAACAAGCGAATTTTGAAGAATAATTTACTTAAAAAAGTGATACGCTAAAGTGACTTAATTTTATATTTATCTATTAAAAGTAAGCTTAAAAATAAATTTTGTAAGCTTATAATGTGATAATTGAAACAAAGTTTAAAACTAAATTTAATATTTGAGTTTACTTTTTTAAAGCATATTTCTTGAAAATTTAAACTCAATTTTTGGTCAAGAATTTTCTTTTACCTTATTTTTAAAAAATAAATATAAAAATTAAACTTAATGTTTTAATCAAAATTTTGCTTCCAACAATCATATTTTAAAAATAAAAATAATATTTTAAACTCACTTTTCATAGAAAATAAATATAAAACTAAACTCACTCAAACTTCACTAACTCATATTTATAAACTCATTTTCTTTATTCACTTTAAAGCAAATTAAACACCTATTTACCGAAATTGAGTTAAAGTAAACTTTTTTTGGTTAAAAATGTTGAGTTTAAGGTATAAATAAACATGCCTAAATATCGTAAATTCTAAATTATATTTAAAATATTTCTTATCACAAAAAAAGTCAAACTTTTTTATAACATATATATTGTTATTTAAGTTCTGAATAAGTTAATATTGTATTTGACAAAATGTAGAACAAAAACTTGAGGATATAGGGCGGTTTGGCAAAGCTTTCTAAAAAAATTATTTTTTAATTTATATTTTTAATATATATTTTATAAATATTAGAAAATTTATTTAAAAATTTAAAAAAATTTATTTAATTATATTTTTGGTATTTATTTTTATTATTTGTTTGAAATAAAAAAATAAAATTTATTTTTTATTTTAAAAAAATTATTTTTTCAAACGCAAACGTACCTATCAAATGAGAGCGAGTAGAAAGCATGAAAGATTTCATTAGAAGCCTATCGAGATTGATTAATAAGAGCTTACATATTTAGAGAGCGATTGAAAGTGCTTATGAAATTAAGCTTTTTTAAAATAGAAAATATTTTTATTTTTTTTAAAAATGAGCTCTATTTTTTTACTTTTAAAAAAATAATAAAAATATGCAATAAAAAAATTTCACTCCGTAAAATTTTTTTATATTTTCTAAATTTTTAAATAAATTTTTTATATATTTATAAAATATATATTAAAAAATATAAAATAAAAAAATGTTGATAAGCCGCTCTTCAAACGCACAAACAAACACGCACTCAAACAATTATTTGAAAATCTTTTATTTAAAATTTTTTCTTTTGCGGTTGAAAGTAGAGTTATAAAAAATTATTACAAAGCAAGTTCAAGCAATTTTGATGCAATATAGAAGACAAGAAAAATCTTGGAACATCATTGATTGCAAGGAACCAGACAGAATTAACCCTATAATTGATCCGGGTAGGAACTTTTATACTTGATAGTTTGTAGCTCGATCATCCTTTTGGAGATGCGTCTTTTGCGGTATCAAAGAAATTATGTACGAGATTGTTTTTAAAATATAACATTTTTATTTTTATTTTTTTAAAAAATAAGATCTATATTTTATTTAATAAAATAATAAAAATAAATAAAAAAATATTTTTAATACGTAAAATTTTTTATATTTTTTAAAATTTTAAATAAAATTTTTAAATACTTATAATAGATATATTTAAAAATGTGAATTGAAATATTAAAAAATTAATTTTTTGAAATGGAATGCTAAACGCCCTCGGCTTAAATCCGTACAATAACGAGCTTTAGAAAAATTATGAAATTTTCTTTGACATATAAGCTAACAGAAGAACGGAGAAGCCTAACCATCAACACCGATGGAATAACTCGGGCATTCTTAATACAGTGCCATTCTTTCCCACGTGCGAAGTGTAGAAATCCAAAGTCCAGACAGCACCAAGCCGGCGCACTCGCGAGTGCACCTTCGTATACATTGCAAATGCTCTATCCTAGTGCTATAGTATGTGGGCGCCTTTACGGCTTATGGCACATCACTTGCTCCATGACTTTTATCATTAGGATAGCCTGGTCGGATAGCGTATGCAATAACAGTTTCTGTGAAGATGCGTTAAGTACGAATCATTTTGTTCCGCCATGATAGAGTTATATGATTGTCCTACTAATTTTGACATTAGTTGCCTTCTTTAACAACCTACTATGAGCTCAATTGCAATCATATTAATACAGACAATTTAAGTGAAAATTTTCTTAATGTGAGAAGTAAAATCCATGACATATGATAAATCTTGACTATAATAATATGAGAACACATAAGTTCTCTTAATAAAATTTTCTTAAGCATATAATTACAAGGATTCAACAATTTTAGCAAAATAAAAAAGAGAATTTGACAGATCTCACCAAAATTGTATATTTTATAAACACGCATGTATGTGCGTAGAAACATATTTCGATTTCCATGGGTTAGATAAAAAATTATCATTAGGAACATATTTATAAAATTTTAACTCAGTTAGACAAAGAATCTATTTTATTCCTGTCTCTTAATCAAACTCGTTGATAAGGAGGTTTCCTTCTCCTTTTCTCTCTTTTGCTTCAATTTTATGGCTATTGAAAATTAAGATTGAAACCCAGATGAGCTTACCATAAGGAGCTTTAGGGCCACCTCCATCCATAGGAAAAGACCAATAAAAGTATCCTTGCATTGGCTCATTAATAACTCCGATTCCATCGAATGCATATAGTCTTTGTTGATTTGAGATAGGAGGAAATTTATGAAATGCCACTTTCAAGCTTGCTAATGACGGATGTATGCGGCCTTCTTCAGTTGAAATGTTTGCGAGCAGTAGCAGATATGTTCAACATCGGAGAAGTGGTTCGTTCATCTTTCAAAATCTGGGGATTGAAGGAGGAATCAACTATTGCATCACCTCGGCGAAGCAATGCGTGTGTAAGAGTTCCTCGTTTCAACAACGAACTCTTTGCAAGTTTTCGACTGCCTTTCTAAAAATCTGGTGCATAGTTCCTGTTGTTGCATTGAGGAACGGGAGAAGTGATTTTCTTAGACACAGAAGATCAGAACCGAGACTTCTTCTGTTAGGAAGTGAAGAATCAAATGCTCGTGAAATACTTCCACGTTGATTGAAACGAAAGAACATTTTTCAGATACACCAGTAATCATTGTGCTCATGTCAATTCTTTTCTCTGAAAATTTAGATTTATTTTCGATAAAACGGCACTGCTGACACTAAACAAACTAGATTATTATCTTTGTGTAGGTTATAATCCTAGTTGGTATCTCCTCGGTAGTGGTATGTGTTAGCGTGAGTTAACATATATCTAACATTTTAAATACATTAGAATATTTTTTTTAGAATTAGATATTTTTTTTATTTAGAATTCTCCTAAGATTATATTTCTTTACTTATTTAAAACTTTTCTTATTTAGTGTTACAAAAAGTCGATATATATATGTAATTGTATTGAAGGATTGAAGAATAAGTTAGAATAAGATGAAATAAGATTGAAAAGAGTTTTTTATTATCGTATCAAAGAAAAAATCCTAAATCTACTCGCTGTAATCATAGAGATAATGACTACTATGGTTAGATTCCGATCAGACTATCCGTTGCGATCGTGCAGATACGATTACAATAGTTAGAAAGTTCGACCATCAGATTCGATGATCGAATTTGAAATCCTTAAAAAAAGATCCTTACCCTACAACGTCTTCGCTAGAATTCCTCTACTTTCGCTTGTTGCCTATGGCAACTCTTTCGTTTGTTGCCTCCGCCACATCGGATCTTCAATTTAACACCAGATCACCGCTTTACTGCAATAGATCCGACTTAGTTGTCGAATCGACTGGTCTCGCTGATGCCTGACTGTTGCTCTCTTGCAGCGTGATCCGAACCATCGAAACATCACAGCCATCTCAATCTCCAACCGTTCTACAGACCGTCTTCAATCAGCTCCATCATTGCCGTCGCAATCGTCGGCGCAATCTCGGAAGTGATCTCGACGGCACAATCTCTGCCATTGTCGTCGCTACTGCTTTCGAAAATCAAGTCTCTGTCGTCTTTGCCATTCGGTTCACCGTTCGTCGAAGCTGCTGTTTGGCTACTGCTCTCTTGTATCGATCAGACCCATCATAGCCGCTAGAATGCTGCTCGATCTCTCTTAATGTCGCCGCTATCCTCACTGGATCTTTCGCTCCGCACCTGAAATCGCTGATCTTCACCTAGATTTCTTTGATTGTCATCGCTGCTGCCACCGGTTCGAAATCACCGAATCCGCCTCAGCCTGGCCATTGCTGACGTTTTAGTCCTTGATCAACACCACTGTTACCATCGACCCAATCTCGCCGCTGCTTAGCTGATCAACAATTTGATCGGACCTCCCACCATAGCCAGTGTTGCTTGCCGTTTTAAAAGTTTATGTCATTTTCATCAAGAGTTTCGATGGAGATCGATTCGTATTCCGATTAAGCTAAAATTTTATCAATATGTTCCCAACGCCTGATTCTTCATATCAAACGGTGAAATTAGATTTGGAGAGCTCGCCGGCCACTTTTGGCCGGCATGTGTATACATGTGCCTATATTCCTATATATATATAATTATTGAAGGATTGAAGAATAAATTAGAATAAGATGGAATAAGATTGAGAAGAGTTTTTCATCATTATATTTCCTTCTGAATTAATTTGGAAAGTCTTAATTGAAAATTTCTTTTATATAATATATATGCAAAAGGGTGATCTTGAATTTCGTGAAGGTAAAAGCGTGTTTCAAATATTCATAATTGAGTTTTATAAAAATAAAAAATATGAAGTAGAATTTCTTAAAAAATAGAGTGAAAATGAAATTCAGTATTTGTATTGCAATAATTTTTGAAAGTATGTTAAAAATTAAAAAATATAATTGTATTGAGAAGTGCGAAAATAATAAAATTAGAATTGAAATTTCGTATGTAAAAGTAAAATTCTGAGTTTATTATTTAATCAAAATATATAAACTATTTAGAACTCAAGATCTGATAGGAGAAAGTGAAATTATAGGCGTTTAAAATAGGCTCTGAGACAATCTTGTGATCAACCTCATTATTACCGGAAAGCTTTGCTTCCTTGCTTGCTGTTGATGGATTAATCAAATACTGCATTAGCTTTCCCCGTTCCTCCTGCGGTTCGCTCATGCTACGGTTTACTTCTACGCAAACCCAATTCTATTGAAAATAGAAAGGTGCTCCTGTGTGGGGCCTGTTGAGAGCGACTACGATGATGTTCCTTACGTAGCTAGAGAATCCAGTCACAGGATCAATATGGCAGCTACCTTCTTTTGATACATATCAAAACTTTTCTTGCAAAACCTTCCTTTTAAGAAAGGCACTGGCAATCGCAAAGAAATATCGTTGTATTTCATTCCTTGGGTGAAAGTGACAATGGGTATATAGTGATAAACAAGCGCGATTTGAAATTAGCATTTAGTTTGAAAGGATTGAGCAGGAGGGATGTTATCGCACGTCCTTCCGATATCTCGGTGTTTACGAGTGCGTTTGAAATTGTGTTTTTAAAACGCTTTTTTTTAATTTTTAATTTTATATTTTTTAATATATATTTAATAAATACTTAATAAATTATTTAAAAATTTAAAAAAATATTAAAAAATTAATATAATAAAAATTTTTATAATATATTTTTTTAAAAAATAAAAAATAATTTATTTTTAAAAAAAATAAAAATAATTTTTATTTTAAAAAAATTTTATTTTATAAGTACGAGTTCAAACGCCATCAACGTAAGTGGAAGGTTCAACGTTTCCTTCGAAGATTTGGGTTTGGATTATTTGCCCCGAACACTGGGAGAAAGTTCCTGTTGCTGGACTGAGAAATTAACGGCGAAGTAATTGTTACAGTCACTGGTTAAGGACCAACACTTCATTTACTACGACGTGAAGAATTATAATCAAGTGCTCGTGAAACATTTCGAATAAAATGCAACAGTAACTATTTTCCTCCACATCTCAATTCTCTAGTCTTGATAGTTTGTGTGTACATAAACTAATGTCGTGTCAAACTTTTGCACTCTAGCTCGTTGCCTGTCACTTCCCGTATCGGCGTTATTACATGATATTGGCAGTGTTTTTATTTAAAGAAAAAAATTATATAGTCAGCAAGAAAGTTAGTCAACAGGTCCTGCATGTTAGAGCATAATAGCAAAAATGGTTGGAGTTGGCTAACAGAAGCAATGCATCATGCACATATTTGTTGAACAGCTACATACAGGTCTACAAAGTTTGTCTACTTAAGTAGCCCCCGCCCATTCCGTGCTAAAAGCGTGTTTATTTTATAAATAAATTAAAAAATTATATTTAATTTATAATAAGATGAATTTGAACGTAAAATTGTTAGTTTTAAAATTTAAAAAAAATTAAAGTTTGGCTGAAATATTTTAGTTAAAATTTGTATTTCTTTTAGTGTAAAAATAAGTTAAAAATTAAACTAAATTTAAAAGTGTATATAAGCAAATCCTAAATAAAAAATGATAAGTGTTGGATTTCTAGTTTTCTACATATAGAAAACTTTTCAGAAAATATAACATATATATTTTGCTTCATAGTTTTTAAAATGTAATCAACATAATAACAAAACAAGCTCAAACCAAAGACCAAGGAGTAAAATAAAGGTCTTTAGTTTGACTCTAAAGTCTAAACAACCGGCGGTCTCCCTACTCCGCGTTCAAAATGAATACCAAAATTGTTTTCGGAAAATTGCAATAAAGATTCATGACCAAGTCGACTTTTTCTCTATAATTTATGTATAAAACCTTCCTCAGAAGATTTATAAAACCTTCCTCAAAAGATTATGTCCTAGTATCTGGCTCCCCAAACAAGTCCCTAAAACTAATTTTGACTTCTTCAATTTTAAAATGAGTTGCCAGCAAAAGTTACACCTAGTATTTGTAGATCTTTTAGTAGATATTTAGAACTACCTATAAAATATAATTTTTTAATAATTTTGAAATGAATTTTTTATTTAAATAATAATAAATAAATAATTAAAGTATAGCATTCCTCCACGCTGCAATTAAAGTATATATTTCGCATTCCAAGCTTCTATTAAGTAGGAAGTCCCCATGCAAAATATATATTGGAATTTGCTATCCTGTTCACAATATCATTTCAATATTCAAAATAATTTGACAATTAGTTATGAACGATTTATATGACGATTGGTCTAGTTTGATTTTCTTTTTAAAGTTTTATTTTAATGCCATTCCAATCTAGCTCGATTGTAATTTAGAGTCATTGCACATTTAGACAAGATACTATTAATATGCTAGTTCTATAAAAAAGAAAAAGTGAACAAGTAATATTCAAATTTACACTAGAAATTTTAAAGCCAAGGAAGATATCACCTAAAATAAATAAATGAATACCCATTCTTGCTAAACATGCTCTTAGTGGGTTATTATTGCAAAATCTAAAACTAAGAAAAGTATTACTATTAATTAATTATTTTCTGAGAAACATTTATTAATAATACTTATAAATATTTTAATACTTCTTTGACCGTCTAGATCATGATCAGGGTCATCACGCTACTTCGAACAACTCACTGACGATTTTCTGGCGATTATTGATTGCAATTCTTCTTTTTTGTTTTGTTTTTTTCTTTTCTAGAAAATATTTATAATCAAAATTTTGTTGCCAGCAGTAGCCGTTACACAAGCTTTCTGAATCGTCTTCCCCAAACCCTCCAACTGATTATTGTTGCCATCTATTAACCGCTCTAGAGAAACCAATCAATCGATTCAATCTATCAGTCTTGCAGCATTCCTCCATCGGTAAGTGTTTTCTTTGTTGTTTTATTTTTGTATAGAACACGAATTCTTGTTTTTAATTTAATTTTGATTGTTTTGTTTTCTCGGTAACTGTTATGGAAATCTACTTGTTTTTGAGACTGAATTCGATTTATGTGTTCTGAGATTTGTGTTTATTTATTTCCTGGAATTTTTTGGTGGAAAATTGTTACATTCTCGGTTCGGAAGTTGAAGTCTAAGGTTTCATGGAATTATTTCTTCACTTTTTTTACTTTTTAATGAGAATGAATCAAGGTACCGTGGAATTGTATTTATAGAGATTGATGAGTTCTAAGATTTTGTGGCTTGTCGATTTATTCTTTTTTTTTGGTAAAAATAGACTCATACTGTGTTTTTCGTTTTCGTTTTTGCAATTGAGGAAGAAACTAGGTTCATGAAATTTTACTTGTAGAGATTGATGAGTTCTGAGATTTTGTTTTCTCTTGATTTGATTTTCTTTTTAATTTGGGAGAAATTACTGTGTTAATTAGGAGTTGTAATCTAAGAAGAGGGACCGACCACTTTCCTTTTTCTTTTTGTGAAGAATGACTGAAACCAAAGCTGTCCTTTTCTTTTCAATTTCTGCCAATGGCTGAAAGATAAAGGCAAGGGTTCACTGAATTCTGAGTTCCTCTTTTGTTTATTCTGTGGTCCAATCTTTGTTTGGAAGACTCTAGTGGAAGATTAAAGCGGTTCTGGTATTTCTCTGAGAATTTTTTCCTTGGTGAGATCTGAGTTCCCTTGTAACTTCTGTATGTGCACTTTTTGTTAAAAATTTACTTTTATGACTGCAGTATTACTATTATTGTGTTTCCCTTTTGTTAATTTGAAGTTAGGCTTTCGTTCTTCTTGCTTTTAAGGTATACTGCTTCTTCTTCTCTTTTTCTTTTAATTTTTTTATATTTTTTATATACTGCATTGTTGAAAATGAATTGTGTTCTGTGGGTAGTATTGTCTAGGACACGAACGAGGGTGAGAGTACCTGTAATGTTCATAAACCTCAAAACAATTGTAATTGGCTAATTATCATGAACTGATGATTGGTTTTGCTATAACGATGCACCCCCTTATATTAGAGTTATCGAATTATGTAAGTTGCAATCACGAATTTGTTTGTGAAATAAGGTTCCTCTATTCAATGTTGGAATAGCAGCAAGGCCCTGGGCTAAGGTCACTCCAGTGGAAGAGCTGTGCGGAGGAGCAGCATGCTTTCGTGGACTACCTCCTGAATTAATCATAAACTGTATACTAATGCAGTCTATTCTATTCAAGCTATTCAAGCAGTAGTGATGGCATAGCCATAGAACAGTGTCTGAGTATAGGACTATGAGCCTCTCATGAATTCCCAAGGGAAGCCTGGAGTTGCTCAAATGGGGACAGCTCAAGCACGTTAACACTCATGACAAAAAATGAATGAACAAGTGAAAGTAAGAGGAACAAGACAACAAGCTGTTGCCTTCACTGGCTACAGCGAGCAACTAACCCATTGACTAATTACCAATGCAACGCAACTCGAGTATGTGGTTCGTCTAGGAAGCCTTTTATAAAGCCATTTAGAATGATGGTTTCCATAACTGGTGAATTTTTTGTTTTCAGAAATTTATTTCTTTTGGTTGAATATCACATTCTTAAAGCATTAAATGTCTTTTACGGGAGATTGTTTTGCTGAAGTCTTAGAAAAAGTCTAGATTCCTTCTGGTTCCCTGATAGTTGAGGTTATAATGAGATCAAATGCCTTAGTTCGTTATGTCATGCCAAATGTGCCACTGTTCTCCTTTTCACTTCAATTTTGCTGTTGATCAAGCTTTTCAGATTATGTAAAATTGCCTTAAATAAGTTATTGATATTGGACATCTCATTTGGAATTTTCTCTTTAGGTTGGAAAATGCCAGAAATTCAGTTGGGTGGTCGTATTTCTCATACGATCAGAACTCATGGAGTTAAACTGGCACGACTTCACATGCATGATTGGATTATCTTCTTAGTTCTTGTCGTCATTGATGGCGTACTTAACGTGATAGATCCTTTCTATCGTTTCGTTGGAAGAGACATGATGACAGATCTTAGATATCCATTGAAGAGTAATACGGTGCCCTTTTGGGCTGTTCCGGTATGACATATTAGATGGCATTGTTACAAAATGTTCTTATGTTTATCAAATAACATTCTTTTCATCCTTATTGTATCAGTTAATTGCAATCCTCTTGCCTTTTATAATTTTTATTGGAATCTACTTTAAGAGAAGGGATGTCTATGACTTGCATCATGCCGTATTAGGTAAAGTTGCCTTTTCTTGGTTGCTGCATTAGCTATTTACTCGTGATGCTAAGAGAGATTTTGGTCTCAACATTGAGACATGTGAACAGGTCTTCTCTACTCGGTTCTGCTAACTGCTGTCATAACTGATGCAATCAAGGATGCTGTTGGAAGACCTCGACCAGACTTCTTCTGGCGCTGTTTCCCAGATGGAATTGGGGTTTAGATTTATCCCTTGACCACTTTAACTTCTAGAGCTTTCCAATATGCATTTAAGTTTATGCAACCTAACAGAACATTTGATATGTGTTTCGCTAGCAATATGATCCAGTCACAACTGATGTTAAATGTCATGGAGAGAAAAGTGTTATCAATGAGGGCCACAAGAGTTTTCCAAGTGGTCATTCTTCCTGTAAGTAAACTGCAAAGTACATTTTCAATTTTGATTTTGCGAATGTCACCCTGCTTGAAGGTTTTCATATCTCTTGCATGTTAAAAGTTAATTCTCTTTGCTTACCTATACTATAAGTAGTGTGCTACTGACACTGTGACTGTTGTATCCTTAGAAGAATTTAATAGGCCACCACCAGTTCTGAATTCTGATTAGTTGATATGATGTCCAGGTCCTTGCTCACAAATGCTTTTAGTAACATTTGTCATGAATTTTTAGGGAATAATATATGCTAGAATTTGGTGTATATTCTTAGAACTCCAATACTATGATTTAGACAACCAGCTGAAATGGCGTTTAAGTCCGAGTCTTGCTATATGACCTGCTTACTAATCCTATCTTGTTCCAAAGGTAATTTGAAATTTAAATTCAGCAATTTATCATTCTAAACATGTTAAATATCAATTTGATCATTTTGAACTGTACAATGCTAAGTTTTGAGTTTTAGCCAGTGTCTGGGGTTTGATATGCACTGAGCTGATATGATGCCTCTGCTTGCTTATAAGTAGTGGAGCTGAATGATGCATCAACAGATTGTTTCTCTAGAAGTGGAAATTTTCACTTATAACTAATAATTATGTCTTTTCTTGATGGTTCTCTCAGTCAAGGATATCCTATATTGTGAACATCCTGGAAATTCATCAAAGTTTTGTCTTGATGGTGTTGTTTTGTTGTGGTTTGATCCTTTCCGTAATAGTATGATCTGGCAATATGCAGGGAGCTTTGCGGGACTGGGATTTCTTGCATGGTACCTTTCGGGAAAGCTTAGAGCTTTTGACAGGAGGGGCCATGTTGCAAAGCTTTGTATTGTATTTCTTCCTTTACTCGGTGCATCCCTAGTGGCAATATCCAGGGTTGATGATTATTGGCATCACTGGCAGGATGTGTTTACTGGTGGTCTTTTAGGTTTGTATACGTGTAAAGATCTTTAATTATAAATCTATATTCTGCTATATAACTTATGTTGGTTTTCTAATTCCTGCAGGATTGGTTGTTGCCTCAGTTTGTTATCTGCAGTTTTTCCCTCCTCCCTATAGCTCTGAAGGTATGTGCTTTTAATTGTAATTTCTTTTGCTGTTTTCACTTTCCTAACATCTCTGTATTTAATAGGGAAATTGCTTAATCTCTTTATTTGTTTGTTACAGTCTGCTATAGTTGCATTTCAGCTCTTTGCTATGAAACAATTCAGGATAATGGCCAACTTGCTTTGACCAAAAACTGAGTCTGGCATCGATACAAGTGCTTGGAAACTAAAGGTTTTGATAGTTGATGAAAAAGTTCATGAAATCTCGAGTGTTAGAGATTTCTTAATTTAAAGAAAACAGTGATGTTACATACAGAATCGTAGTTATTTAATCTTACCCAGCCGGTTTTACTTGTGAAACTGAATAACAGTCCTACGTGGTGATGGATATGAAGACAAAAAATTGAGAGAAACTTGGAGCTTAGGTTACCTTTAGCAAACACTTTGTGACAAAGGGAAAGTAGAAAAAGTGCACATGCTTCCTCCATTTTTCAGTTAAAAAAGTATACATGCTCCCTTCTTTTTTCTTGTGATTTTCCTTACATTTTATTATGCTTCGCTTCTTTTCGACAATGGCGGATAATACAACTAGAAAAGTGTAAGAATGGAACCTAGATGCTCCTAGCCAAATCAATACAGCTTTCTTTCACCTATGATCTGCTGGATTTCCTGTTTCAACTCCTAGCTATTACTGTAGAGTTGAAATTGAGGGCTGCAGATGGCATTCAGTAGGATGATAAAGTAAGTGGCATGGGCGTGGTTGGTGGTGAGATATGGGAAGGAAGATAATTGCTATAGGGATACTTGAACATTGTCATTGGTATGTAGTTAGAGAACATAGATTCACCTGTTGCAAAATAATTGGAAAGATATGCAAGGCTCTTATAGTGGAGAAAATCTGTTGGCTCCTTTTGGGTATAGCTGAAGCTATGATTCGATAGAAGTTACAATTAGGTGATACTTCAGATTACTTAACAATCTCTTGTGTTTCATTCTGTATTTAAATTTGTTTAATTAGTTGCCTTTTTGGTAGAGAATCCAGATTTATATAATACCCTTTAGATCGTTTAATCTAGTCATGTTAAAGGAAAAAGTCAAGACTTTTCTGGAATCTGAATTGGCAGAAACCTGAAATTATAATAATTTGGGTAGAATCTAATGTGGAGATGTTATGGAAACCCAAAGAGTACAGGAACAGTTACCAAGATGCATTCCCCATATAAACCCTGCTTTAATTTGTTAACAACTTCTCCATCTGCCAGTTTTGAAGTTTGTATTCCAGAACTATGTGTACCTATAGAATGCAATGAGTATGTTGTAGCGTATCTACTTTCTAGGTGCATTTATTAGGAAACAGGAACTCAAGGCTCTCGGTTTTCAAAGAAGAATGTCACTCTTATTTTTCATCATCTTCTGTAGCAGAAGATTTATACTCGACTTTCTATGGATTACATTGCTGGTTTGGTCTTTCAGGTTGGGGCCCTCATGCATATTTCCAGATGTTAGCTGATTTTCAGGATAGTGCTCCTGAAACAGTTATGAGCTCTATCCATTCAGCACCATTAGACCTTGAAAGTGGTCGTGTTCCTGCTGAAGGTAACGGAATAGGACTCAGCTTGCGAGAAACAAATCCAATCATAGACACAAGAGAATCTGGTAGGAGTCGGTGATCCTATATTTGGATGGTTGGGTGGTGACCAAAAGCATGGTTGTAGTTTCCTGAATGTCTGTTTTGCCCTTCATAGGTCAATTAGCTAAGTCAATGCCTCTCGCATATGATGTATGTAAAGGAATCCACGTAGATGCAAGTAGAAAATCCGAAAAGGCGATTGATTGAAACTGCTGCTTCAAATGCTGACTTGCAATTGAGTAATGAGTTCTAAAAGTACCAGAGCTTGTGAGTTGATTTATGATAAGAGCTGACTGAAATGTGCTGTTTTCAGATAATGTTTGGTAATTTAGGTCTCATTTTGTACACCTGCATGATGAATTGTACGTTGTATATATTTTAGCCTTAGGTGTATCTTGAAAGAAGTTCAAGCTCTACATGTTGGTCAAATTACATTTGATTGATGATAGAATGGATAACTTTGTTTCATGAATATGAAAGTGATTGTGACTTTTTGGGGATTACAGATGAGTTTGCCGTATATCCAAATCGTCAGTCGGCGTCTTTGAGAGAAATGTGAGTTTCCTCTATTGAATACAAGAAGAGATTAGAGAGCAAATCAAGAGTAAGAATCTGCTCATCTCCACAGGCATTCAAATTTCCAAATTTCCTGGTTTTTCGAAGGACAATATGTTTTCTACTGCCATGAGTGATTTCAAATGAGATATTGACGTCTTCGGATCTTATAAAGAGAGCTTAATTTTCCAGTAGTGGCATTTCTCATTTATCATTTAATTGATGAGTCATGAGTGAATGTTTTTTACCGAAGTTTTGGTAATTCACCTGAATCTTTCATAGGTAAATATGCTCCTTCTGAGAGACTGTTTACGTAGTGATTGAGCTATATTTTATTGATTTAACAACGACTGAGTTATATCTCAATTAAGAATTTCTCCCTAGTTAAGGTGTTTTAGGCCTATTTAGATCAGTTATTTGAGCTTATAAGCTCTGAAAAGTAAAATCCGGTGTTTTGGGGAAGAATTTATGAGTTGTTTATAGCTTGTTTCAAATATACGGAACTTTATTTTTTCGCTCTAGATTTTGAGTTCGGTCATTTTACGTACTTCAATTGTCACTCCGAATTTCACTTTCATTTTCATATCAAATTTCACTTCTATCAAAATTTAATTTTAAATTTCATTTCACTTATTTCAAATATCATTCCGAACTCTAGTTCTACCGAACTTTACTTCTCACCAAATTTCACTTTTATAAAATTCAATTTTGCGAAACTCAGCTACGACTGTAATTATTTTTTTATCATTTGAAAATTTTTGCTATTGTTCTGATTTTAGATTAATAACAAGATATTAATTTTTATTAAAAAATTCTAGAAGTTAAATATCTTTTTAAAATATGTTAAGGTAAAAAAAGAAAAATTTATCTGTGAAAAGAAATTAAAAAATTTAATATATATTCACATTTATAGTTTCGTCTCAGTTATACTTATAATTGTAAACACTATCCTTAAGTTATTTATAAACAAATTCTTTAATCCATATTTTATGAACAAGCTTCTTATTTCAGAAATAAAGTAGTTCCTCATTTAAAAAACAAAATTCTCATTATAATAAAGTCTCTTCTTTTCAAATATTTCTAAAAAGGTAAGAAAATGTGCTTAAAAGATTAGGGAATACTTTTGAAAAAAAAATATTTATAACCAAAGTTATTTAAGAATTTTTTGTAAAATAAGTGTTTTTTTAACATAAAAGTAATAAAAATAAATAATAATAATAACAACTTATTATATAACTTTTTAAAATTAAAAAATTCATAAAATATTTATTGAAAAAAGTAAAACAAAAAATTGGAATAAATGTGTGTTAAAAAGCTTAACCAAATATCTCTATAGTATGGTTAATTTCAAGACTGTTCGTTGTTGTGTATCAGTAAGCCTGAGTGTTTTGAATGTGTTGTTGTGCATGATGAAAATCTATTTCTATCTTATTCAATTTTATTCTAATTTATTTATCAATCCTTCAATATAAATATATATATAGGCTTTGTATAATACTAAATAAATAGAGTTCTAAATAAGAAAAAATATATAATTCTAAGAGTATTTAAATAAAGAAAGATATCTAATTTTATAAAATGATATTCTAATATATCTAAAAATTTAAATATATGTTGACTTACTCCAGCGCTCCATCTAAGTTGGTGAAAAAATATCATTAATGTCCAACTTGTTCAGTAGCATAAAAATTCTATTTTAACTTTTCATAGTCTAATCTATGGGGTCGGGTCGCCCTTATCTATCTTGTCGGACTTGTCTATTTAGGTTAGATCTAGTATTAAGATCGAATCTAGTTTGGTTCTGGTTTGGTTGGTTAAGTCAAATAAGTTTGAACTGAATCTAGTTCAAATATGATTCGGTTTGGTTGATCTAAATCTATCATGAACTAAGTTTGGTTCGATCTGATCTAGGCTTGATCAGATTTGATCTGAGTCAATTTCACCTGTCTGGTCCGATTCGATTCAAGAATCAGTTCTAGTTGGATGGGTGGTCTGAATCTGTAGTAGCGAGTGGCGATCAACAGCGTTGGATTTGGTAAGCATAGACAGTATGCGACGAGACGGTGAGTAGATTCGGATGTAGACGGTGAGATAATGAGCAAAAGGTTCCGCAGGCAGCGACATGATGAGCAAATTCGGCTTAATTAGGGATTGCAGCGGCAGTGGAAGAAGATAGTGGAGGAGATTAGAGGATGGATCTTAGCTATGATTAAGCCTAATTGAAGATTGGGGTCCGATATCATTGGACGACAGCTTTGGGTAGCCGAATCTGACGGTTTGATAAATTTTCAATAAAGTTCAACGGCACGGCAATGGCGAACAACAACAGAAGGAGCAGCGGTGAGCAATTGGCGAGCAGCGGCGAGGAAGAAGCAGTGGTTATCTTCAAATTTTTTTAGATCTAATCCGATTAAACTGTCGGATTTGATCAAATTGATATAAGCGGAGTTTCTGTTTATTACAATTGTATCTCTATAATAGCAGCGAAATGATCTAGTCGGAGTTACATCGTCGGAGTCATCATCTTCCACGATGGCGACGAATAGATCTGGTTAAAGTCTAAGCGTCGGAGTCACATCTTCCACGACTATTCTGGACAGAGTTTAGCCATCGAATTCGTTATCTTCTACAACGACAAAAATAGATATAAGATTTTGCTATTATACCATAATAAAATTTATTTTCGTCTTATTCAATTTTGTTCTAACTTATTTATCAATTATTTAATAGCAGTACATATTATACATTTCTTGTGATACTAAATAAAAAGAGTTCTAAATAAAAAAATACCTAATTCTAAAAAGAAATTCTAATATAATAGATATATGTTAACTCACACAATAATGCAAAATAACAAAATACGATGAAGACTCGAAAACTTAATTAAATTTATTTAGGAGACGTTTGAAAGTACTTATCTAATAAAAAATTTTAAATAAAAAATTTTTTTTGATTAATGAGCTTGACTATTTTATTTAAAAAATAATAAAAGTTATATATATAAAAATTCGGTAATATATAATTTTCTTTTTTTTTAATTTAAAAATATTATAAATTACTATATAAAATTTATTTAACATATGAAATTCTTATTTAAAATTGTAAGTACTTGAAAAGTAATGCCAATGTACCATAAAAAATCAAGTCAACAAGTTGTGATTTATTTGTTAACACTAATTCTGTTTTAATAAAATCTTAATTAAGTTGAGTTTTCAGGATGAAAAGGATGCTTTTAGATTTTGAAGGGAGTAGAAACTTGGATAAAAATATTAAAATTAGCCTAGTTGTAAACTTGTCAAACTTATGGGATATTACCCGGCCCAACTATGAACAGACCTTTTTATTTAACTTTAACAAATGTTGAGGCCCATTACCGCATAGCTGTGTAACGCGTAGCCCAAGGTTTTTTTCGTCAAATAAACAAATTGGATGTTTCTCCAAAACCCTAACGCTGATAGTATAAATGCTCCATCCATCTCGTCCTCCGCCGCTCTCTTTGGGATTTCATTTTTTTCTTCTTTTCTCCAGCAAACCCAAATCAACTGAAGAAGAAGATATGAAGTTCAACCCAAGGGTTACGAGCTCCCGGCGCAAGTGCCGCAAGGCACACTTCACTGCTCCGTCGAGCCTTCGCCGGATTCTGATGAGCGCTCCGCTCTCCACCGACCTTCGCAACAAGTACAACGTCCGATCGATGCCTGTTCGCAAGGACGACGAGGTTCAGGTTGTTCGTGGCACGTTCAAGGGCCGTGAAGGTAAAGTTGTTCAGGTTTACCGCCGCCGCTGGGTGATTCACATTGAAAGGATCACACGTGAGAAGGTAAATGGTGCTACTGTGAACGTTGGAATTAATCCTTCTAAGGTTGTGATCACGAAGCTGAAGTTGGACAAGGACCGGAAGGCGCTGCTTGATCGCAAGGCGAAGGGGAGAGCTGCTGACAAGGCGAAGGGAAAGTTCACTGCTGATGAAGTCGCCGCCGCCACTGCTGGTGGTCAGTCGCTCCAGGAAGTTGATTAAATCTATCTGCGATGTTTGGTGGTGGTTGTTTTTGTTTTTGGTATTGGTTGTATGTTTGTGTCTCAGCAGTTATCTGTAGGGGTTTCTGGTTTAAAAGAACAAGTGCTACATATTGACAGTTACATGCTTGTTACTGGTTCTAATTTTGTAAGAGGATTCTGTTTCTCGAGGTTTATATTGCTGGAAAGAATATCTACATCTATCCCTCGTTTGGTTGTCTTTGTAATTATTTAGTTGTTCCAGTAGGCAGGTGATTATAATCAGGTCGAAGTTTTGTATGCAAGTTGTTTTGCATGTATGTTGGTTGCTTCTTCATATGCTAGAAGGATTATCTGTTATATTCATGTTGATGTTTGGTGCATTTGTGTATCTAATCTTATTGCAACACACATCGTATTCTGGATAATTGTTTTGTTTATTGTGTGTTCTATACCTATGTAAAGCTGCATTAAGTTAGCCTGACAGTAGTTTGAGGATGTCAATTAATCTGGCTAAGGTATCTAGGTACATAAGAGCTTTTGATTCAGATGTTTAATTGATATTTGTGTATTGAAATTCAGTTTGGGAAATAGCGCTGATTACATTGTATCAGCAATGTTCACACTGTTCCTTTATCTCTGTAATTATGCAGTTGTTCTATTTGAATTAACCTGCCCAGCAGATCAAAGGAATTTAATTTATCTGGTTGAACTATGAATACTTGGAGGCATTAGAGTGGTTTATTTGCTGGTTTTGCAATTTCTTTATTGACAATTCATTTATAGTAGTGTAAACTGTGTTGTAATTTGTTTCCCATTAGAATCTTTGTCTTATTCCCTAACTTTTGACTGTGTTCCTTCTCTGTGCTTTTTGTACCTGTTTCTTGAAACTATATAGTTTGATATATTTGATGCAGTTGTCAATCAAAAGCTGTTCATTAGCTATGCAAGTATGCAGCTGGTTTCATTGCGGTCTGTCTATCTGTAGCTTTAATATCTCATATCAAGAATGCTATCTGACCTTTGCATCAATTTTTTTTATTACTAGCTATCATAGTTATTTGTATACTTTCTTTCTATACACAAGAGCTGTGTATATTGGTTTTCAACAGAGTGACCTGGGTAAGATTGACGACAAATTTTTTTATGTTGAACTTTGTGACCAATAAAATTTTAAAGCTCTAGCTTTTATGTCAGTTTGTTAGAACTAGAGCCGATGCCCAATTAGAGAAAATGCTCAATTAGGAGTGAGCAACGGGAGAATTCGAATTACGACACATACTAATCCCACGGTCGAATCACAATCACCTGTTCATAATGTATCAAGCGGAAGCAATAAAGCTAGAGAGCATGAAATATATGACAGAAAAAATGCACAGTAGCTCTATATGAAGTAGATAATTCAAATCTACTATAAATAAGAAAGCATTACCAAGATTTACAAATATTAGTCATAAGTAGTTTGAAATAACATCGAGATCAATAAATACAACATAAAACAAATGAAAATGAATATTTACGTGGTTCTGATTCAAGAGAAACCTACATCTACGGATTTAATTTCATCATTAAGGTGAGAAATATAAAGATTTGAAGCATCAAATAATTCTTGATAAATCTCCAAATATAATATAAACTCTCTTAATCACTCTCTCAAAGAGATAAGGATTGAAACAATCAAAATAAAAGCAACCAGCTACATTGCCAATTTCTGTCACTCCCAAGAAAAATTTACGTAGAAAGGGTACAAAAAAAACAGCAAAGAGAGAGTCAAAACAGAAAACTATCAATTTCTGTCTTTGGTAAATACCAGGCCGATTGAAATAGAAGTGGTTGCGGAGATGTCGATAATATGTCGTGCAGACTTCAAAGTTGGTCGTCTAAGGTCGTTAAGACCCCAAACTTGATCTGCTAAGGTCGAAACCTAAGGCACAACATAACAAATCTCCACATTGATTTGAAGTTCGCTTGAAACAAGTCTTTTCTTCATTTGTTGTGTCAAAACGGTGATCATTAGAGTACGCCAAATGTTGAAGTTAATATCAGTGTCGAACTTCTTAATGTCTAATTTTGTAACCAATAATATCTTGAATCTCTGATACCAGTTTGTTAGAACGAGGGCCGATGATCAAGTATAATACAGGCTCAAAGAAATAAATCTCTGATATTAAATCGAAGCGAGAATCCAAATTACGTTACAAATATTAAGCCAACGTCCGAATCATGATTTAATTTGATTCATGATTTTTGCTACTTGTGGTCGTTTTTTGCTAAAGTCGTGAATAGCATGTTAAACTCATTGGCATCTGGTCTATTTACATTTGGGTCATACTTAGTTTGCAAGAAGATGACTAGTATTTATAGATAGACCTTTACTGGATTGTTAGTTTTCTGATGATTTACCATAAAGTTTTAGAATTGTGTTGGTGACCGTCAATATAATTATCATTATAAGCTTGGGTTCATTGAAGTTTGTCATCATTGTTTGGTTTGGATTTGATGTACCCCTTCCTTTCTGTTAGTAGATTTGGCAGGATGTTGTTATTTTGTTGTTTCATTGCGGTCTGTCTGTAGCTTTAAAATTTCATATCAAGAATGCTATCTGACCTTTGCATTATTTTATTATTACTAGCAAAGTTATTTGTATACTTTATTTCTATATACGAGGGCTGTGTATTTTGGTTTTCAACAGAGTGACCCGGTTAATATTGACGACAAATTTTTTTATGTCAAACATACTGACCAATAAAACTTTAAAGCTCTAGCTCCTATGCCAGTTTGTTAGAACTAGAGCTGACACCCAACCATATTAAAGGCTCAAAAAAATAAATTTCTAATATGCAAGTGAAGCTGAATTTGAATTATGGTATATGTGCCTGAGCAAACGGTTGAATTATGGTATGGACGTGTTTTGCTTTATAAAAACATTAGAGAAAATGCCTAAATAGGAGTGAGCAATGAGAGCAATCGAATTACAACACATACTAATCCCACGGCCGAATCAAGGTATAAATATGTCTGTTCATAATGTATTAATATGTTGTAGAAGCAATAGAGCTAGAGAGTATGAAATATATGAGAAAAAAATAGAAGCAAAGTAGCTTCATATGAAGTAGATAATTCAAATCTACTATAAATAAGAAAGCATTACCAAGATCTACAAAAATATCAGTCATAAGTAGTTTGAAATAACATCAAGATCATAAATACAATATAGAACAAATGAAAACGAATATTTACGTGGTTTTGATTCAATAGAAACCTATATCTACGGGAGAGGAAAATTAAAAATTCATCGTTAAGGTGAGAGATACAAAGATTTGAAGCATGAAATAATTCTAAATAAAGCTCCAAATATAATATAAACTCTCTTAATCACACTCTCAAAAAGATAAGGATTGAAACAATTAAGATAAATGCTATCAGCAACATGCTAATTTCTGTCAATTCTCAAGAAAAATCTACATATAAATGTTAGAAACAAAAAACAGATAAAAGGAGAGCCAAAGTAGAAAAACTGTCAATTTTTGTCTTTGATAGATACCAAGTCGATAACTGATCGATAACCATTTTTGAAATAAAAATGGTTATACATAGGTCAATAACAGGTCGTCCAGACTCCAAAGTTAGTCGTCTAAGGTCATTAAAACTTCAAACTTGGTCTGCTAAGGTCGAAATCTAAGGCACAACATAACAAATCTCCACATTGACTTGAATATCGCATGAAACAAGTCTTTTCTTCATTTGTTGTATCAAAACGGTGATCACTGGAGCACGCTATAGGTTGAAGTTAATATCAGTATCGAACTTCTTGGTGTCTAATTTTGCAACCAATAAAATCTTAAAGCTCTGATACTAGCTTGTTAGAACGAGGACCGACACCTAAGTAGAATACAAGCCCAAAGAAATAAATTTTTAATATCAAATCGAAGTGAGAACCCGAATTACGTTATAAGTACTAAGCCAACGTCCAAATCACGATATAAATATGCCTGCTCCATAAAGGACCTTTACGTTGCGGAAGCGATAGTGTGTTTATGAAATTGAGTTTTTCTAAAATAAATGATACTTTTATCTTATTTCAAAAAATGAGTTCTATTTTTATATATTAAAAATAAAAAATATATTACAACGTAAAATTTTTTTATATTTTCTAATTTTTTAAATAAATTATGTAGAACATTGTAAAGGATTTATTAGAATTTTAGAATTAAGTGAAATGGAATGCCAAACACTCCCTAAATACATGAGTATAGCTATCAAAGTAGCTTCATGTAAAGCAGATATCTCAGATCTGCTATAAGTAAGAAAAAACTTAGCACTCAATCACCAAGATTTACAAAAATCAATCACAAATAGTGTGAAATAATATCAAGATCAATAAACACAACATAGAACAAATAAAGATGAATATTTATGTGGTTTGACTTCAAGAGAAACTTATATCCACATGAGAGGAAAAATAAAGATTCATCATTAAGGTGAAAGATACAAAGCTTTGAAGCATTGAAATAATTATAGATAAATCTCTATACATAATAGAAACTCTCTCACCCTCTTTCTAAAATAGATAGGGATTGAAATAACCAAGATAAAAATAACCAGCTACATTTCTCTTAAAAAAAAGGCACACAAAAAGGGTAAAAAAAAAAAACAAAATGGAGGGCCAAAATAGAAAAATCGGTCGTTAAAACTCCAAATTTGATAGTATAAGGTCGAAATCTATGACAAAACATAACATTTACGTAGAAGCTTATGAAAAGCGTGTTTTTTTTGTCTTATGGATTAATTACATAAGGAAGACAAAAATCTAAAGAGCATAAAAATCATATCTATATATTTTTTAGTTCAAGTTATTATGACTTCATATCTATAAATTTTCATAATAATCTTCATAACTTCAGAGTAAGTGTCTAAATAGGGACTAAGTAAGACGAGAACATAATACTAAGTCAACAGTAGAATTATAGTCTAAATATATATACTCTATAATGGACCAATATATTGCGGAAGCTATAGAGCTAGAAAGTATTACATACATAAGAAATAAAGAAGCAAAGTACATTCATACCGTGATTCGACTGTTGGGTTCTTGTTCGCTTTCATGTGAGAGATTTAATTTTTTGGTCATTTATTATATTTGAATGTGCGCCCTAGTTCTAACAGTAAATATACTACTACTTAGATGTTATTTGATAGTGTTTATAACCATTTATCAAAAACTTTTTTACTTCTTATTTTCAATAAATATATATAATACTTGTTAAACATTACAATGACCTATCATTATAAAATTATTTATATATAACTTTTTAATTTTTAAAGTAAAAATAAAAATAAATAAGGTTTATTAAAATAAATATTTAATAAATACTCTCAAATATCTTCTGATTTGTATGTAACGAGATAATAAGTTAATCAAATGCATGCATGAAAGTGGGCGACACGGTAATCGCCTAATTAACTAATAGCTTTATCTCTTAAATCTTAACACATCATGGTTGATTCTCTATATTTTTATTGATTTTTGTGTTTGATGTTATCGTCTACGCTGTAGAAGCGTGAAGCAACCGAATGAATCGCGAACATTTGGAGATATTTAAAAGTATTTATGAAATATTTTTTTAAATAGAAAATATTTTTTATTTTATTTTAAAAATAAGTTTTATGTTATTTAAAATATAAAAATAAGTAAATAATAATATTTTTATAATATAGAATTTTTTAATATTTTTAAATTAATAAATTAGTTTTTAAATAATTTAAAAGAGTTTTTATAAATATAAAATAAATCATGGAGTAAAAAGTTCTCCATGAGCTTTGCCAAAAAAAGTGCTTAATAGATATTAATAATTTTTTTCTTTTTAAGACTGTTAGGGCATCAATAAAAACCGTGGCGGTTTTTTAAACGTTGTTTAAAATAAAATATTTTATTAAAAAATTATTTTAAAACTTAAAAATGGTTTAGTTGTTTAGATACAAAAGTATTATACATATAAAAATGTACAATATATAATCTTATACAACTAAATACTCTATAAATACAACATATTTGAAAGTGCCGTTTATCTTGGGTATGAAAACGAATCCGTACTATTCCAACAAAAAAATTTATATTTTAATTTTCAAAATATTATATCAATTTTACTTATATATATATATTTTATTAAAATAATAATTTTATTTTCTAAAAATCTATAAACACTTTTTCTATAAAATAATTCTTTTTAAAATAATTCCAAACATTGCTGACAGCGAACGGACCACTGGATTCAAAAATTAAGTTAAACCTAATATATAATATACCTCAAGCTATTGGATGGTAATTAGCGGTAACCATTTGAATTCGTGGGTCACCCATCAATTTATTTAATAATCAGATCAAATTTGTTCAATTCTAATCTAATTTATAAATTTATATCGATCAAAATTATCAACTATAATTTAATTCAGATCAACCTATTTAATAATTAAAATTATTAATTATTAATTTTATATTTTTAAGTTTGAGTGTAATTATAAAATTAGTTAGAATAAATATGTAGGATATTTTTGTGAAGAGATAGATGAGTGTCCGTAAAATATATATTTATTAGTATCTTCATCGGTACTTCAAAATATTTCCTTTTTTTAATTTTTATATTTAAAAATATGTGGTGATAACTGAAATTTTATGATTATAAATATATGTAATATTTTCAATAAAAATTTTAAGAAACATAACTAGCTGACAAAATTTTGATAAAAATTTTTCTATAATATCCAAATTCTTTATAAAGAAATATTTATATAGTAATATTTTCGATAATATTAGAATTCTCATCTTGTACTACTTTATTAAGAAATAAAAGTAAACAATTAGTTACAAATATAATATAATTTAATAATTTATAAATTACTATTATTAAATTTTTTATTGCTAAAATTATTATATGATAATAAAAAATTAAAAAATAATTATTTATTCAATAGATGGCAGTTCGGATTGATGAATTAATTTTGTATCGAACTATTTAATAATTAGGTCAAATTTATTTAATTCTAATCTAATTTATATATTTATATCAATCAAATTTTTAATCCTAATTCGATCTAAATAGATTAATTTTGAATTAAATTTTCAAATTGGATCATATATTATCACATCTAATATCTAATAGTAATGTGACTAATGTCCTTTGTCCTTCATAAGAATTTTCGATTCTTACTCCTACCAATTCATCATTTAATTCGTACTTGTAAACTTCTCTCGTTGCACTTTAGCTTGCAATAACAAAAAAAGAATAGAGACCATATGAAAGCTAATTGTTAGATTGAATGTTCGTGACAAAATAACAACTCAAATATATATATATATATATATTAATTAATATGAATTGCACTATAAAAGATATGGATCCAACTTGGTCTAATATAAAATTAGACGGAGATAAAATTATCAAATTTGCTAGTTTATTTTTCGCTCTATACCATTGCCTCCGGAATGGAGAAAAGATTTCTACAAATCCAGTAAAGATGAGGAAAGATTGAACGAGGCATGCTCTGCAAATGCATGCAACATCAGTTAGCTTTTAAAGTATTTACATAGAACTGAACTATCACCGTAATACACAAGAACAAACATTTGAAATACAGACACATGTTTGATGATCTCTGCAAAATTTCTCAAACCGCAATACGGATGCAACTCCTCTACAATATATACCATGTACATTTATATACAGACCTTGGTATTTTGATCGTCTCCGGGGGTAACTAAGGTGAATCACTAGTTACAAAATCATGGAACAACAAAAAGAATTCAGATTATGGTATTTAGAAAGGAGGCGAAGCTGTGGTAGTTTGCGACGATGTTGAAGATGTAGCAGGGGAAGTAGAGTTCGTCGCTTCGCCATCATTGTCATCACCTTCTCTGCTTCCTCTGCCTGGAGAATTCAAAGGCCCTGTTGGAGATTTGTACATCTGCTTGTTGTTTGCTTTCAAACTAGTAGATTCTGATGGTAGTTTTGCAAGTGGGGCGTAGATGCTGTTCATTCCTCCAGCAGTCGCCTCTGGACGAGTTTCAACAGCTGTTGCAGCTGCTGCATACTCTGGAGGTGGAACCCAGATACCACCCACCACTACAAACTGTGGCATCTGCGGTGTGACAGTGCTGCCCTGTACAGCAGCGCTCGGCCTTCTGGTGTGCAGACGGTATTTCTGAAATTCATGAATGTCTAGAACTATCAGAACTTGAATGCTACATGTATCTTAGTGTGACAATTTTTGTATAATTTGGATTTCGCATTTCAAAAACCATACTATAATTAGTTACCAACGTAAACAGAAGCAAGTGAACATTGGCAGATCGCAACATGAAATTCGTATTTATGAAGGTGATAGCATGATGACCAAAACAGAACGTCCATACGTAATATGAACTAAAACTAACAGAGACCAGTGAGAATACAATAAACATTACTATTGATGTGATTACAGATCGGAGAAATATAATATCATCATTTTATGAATGCATGTTGACAACAAATTCGTTTGAGTAACTTTTGTTAAGAAGGACAAAACCTACCAAGTGTTAAATTATCCCACATTACTTGTTGCCAAACCGGATGACTGTTTTTATAGATTCGACATCCTCACATCTTCAGCTAGCTTTTGGAGTTGAATTCTAACCAAAACCCATCTAATAAGACACTAGAGCAGACTAGGTGTGAAAATTGGCCCCGCAAGATAATTGGCCCTATAAGGAAAATGTGCATTACTTTATACATTACGATGTGAAGTGTGAGCGGAGTACTGAATTGTTTCACGATACATGTTTATCAAACTGCATAGCTGTTTATATGAATTTAAGTGCCATAATCTCTTGAGTCAATTTTTGAAGTTGAGTTCTACTCAAGACCCGTCTAATATGAAGAAGCATAGCTTAGCTTACATCGAGTATCTTGACTCAGCTATCCAGAAAGAAGCCTAAAGCGGGTAGATAGTCAGCTTATTGTCCTTAGGACTTCTTTATCACACAAATCCTACGAGACTCCTTGCATTGTGGAAGATAATAAACTAGGAAAGGCATAAAAGAAATGCAACAAATTTGAAGACTCTGTCTGAGAGTGGCCGAATATTCTTTCAAGATCCAGTAACGAATCTCCGTCAGCAACGCAGAACAAATCATTAAAAAAGAAGATTTTTTTTAATTGAAACCAATCCAACCAAGACAAGATTTCTCACTACTAAATTCAAGCTTTTTTTTCTTCTTTTTCTCAAAGTGTCTTCTTCATGTTTAAGGCAAATTCTAGCACAAGAATCAACAAACAAGCCTTTAAGTTCAAGCAAAAATTCATGATTCCAAGCACCCTAAATTTAGTAAAGTACCAAATTTTTACAGATCTCATGAACTCATCAAGAGCAGCATAAACTTCGAATCTCCGATTAAGAAGAAATAAAAAAAATCTTTCACCGCGACATTCATGAAGAAATAAATTCAAAAACAAATTTACGGCGATTCTGACCTGAAGATGGCTCTTGACTTCATCGTTGGAGAGTCCATCTACCTTCATCAGTTCCCGGATCTGTTTCGGGGTTGCCACTGCAAGAACACAAACGAATTTTAACAAAATCAAGCAGAGTTTTTCAAAATCAAGTAACCAATGTAGACAAGACAACTAAAATTGAGAAAAAAGGCATAATTTTTTAATTGCCGGAAACTGACCTTGTGATCCACCGAGCTGTTGAAGTGCGTTGAGAAAGCGGCGGTGGAGTTCCGGAGACCAACACCGTCTTTCTTTTCTCTGCGCAGTTTGAGGAGAAGATTGTTGTTGGTTTTCTTTGATCTCCTTGTTATCTAAATGATCAGCTGAACTTGATTTGTTAGTACTATCACAAATCTTCCCGTTTCCAGTAGCGACAGTTGAATCTGTCATCGGCCTCGACGGCGAAGAAGAAGAAGAGGATTCCTTCACTGGCCGTTTCTCTCTTTCAAAAGGCTGGAAAGCTCCGGTACCGCCGTTCTTTTTCAGCTGTACAGCCACCGGCTTCACCACTGAATTATTATTGCTATTATTTTCCTGCAATATCAACAGTCACCCAAGATTTAAATCACAACTTCACTTCAAAAAAAATGTGAAATTTCAGAATACGTTAAAATTTTCGTACTGTTCTTGTTGTTGGTTTTGGGTCGGGTTCTTGATTCCAAAGCTGAACAGAACGTAACCAGTCAGGTTTGTTGACTTTCTTCTCAATCTCTTCATGATCTTTCTTATCAATATCCTTATCATTATCATGGTGGTTCTGTTTGCTTTCTTGTTCTTGTTCTTCATCCGACAAGCTTGGTTTCAACGGGAGAAACTGTTCTAATACCGGTCTACTACTATTCCTTTCTTCGTCCATAACAACAACAGCACCACCACCACCTGATCCTGAACTGTTATTGTTGCTGTTGCTGCTATTCTTCTCTGCTTCAATCTGTTGCCTTACACTCTCGATCGCTGCATGCCCAGAAAAATCAACAAAAAAAACCATCAAAACAACAACACAACCAACATCAAGCTAGAAGAAGAAGAGGAGGACGAAGATGAACAAAATAATATACCTTGGTTGACGAGATGGAGAGAGAGAGGGAGCTCACGTTGGAAGACTTGGATCTTGCGGCGTTCATGTTGAAGAGCAACCAGGTAATCCTCCATCGCGCGCGAGCGCTCCGCCATATCCATGACCTCTTCTTCTTCTTCTTCTTCTTATTATTATTATTATGTAGTTGTTCCAGTTGTAAACAACAATCTAATGAAGAAAGAAGAAAAGAATCTAGAAGAAGCTTTGCTTCTGGTTTTATTTTGGTAGAGAAATGTGGGAATAGTCTAGATAGCAAGAAGATTAATTAATTAACTGAAGAAGAAGAAGAACAAGAGAAGGATTGAAAGAGAGAGAGAGTTGGACCGTGGGCGGGGCGTCGCGTACACGGAGAGCGCGAGTGAAAGAAAGAGGAATCTTAGGAGCTCTGAATATTCGACGGTGCGTATTTGTTATGTTTATTTTAAATTTTGAGATATTTTATTTTATTCTTTTTATTTTGGGTTGAGAATTATTTTCACGACTGGCAATGACGTCAGAGTGTAGACAATTAAGATAAGATCGAACCAGATTGACGGACACAACACAGCAACCGCGAAATGCATGTTTCGCATGGTAGGATCACCGATAAACTTAATTTGCATTTATAGACGAGTTATTTCTTCATCAATTATGTATAAGCTTTTATTCTATGATATACTCTAAACTCTAAAGTAGACCTGAACTATTATGTTAAACAAAAATCTAATGTTACAGTCTAATGTTTACAGCAACTTCCTACTTTAACGATTACTACTATTGTGGTCTATATTCCGTCGGAATATTTGAGAGTGCTTAAATTTAAAAAAATAAATTAAATTGAAAGTTATTTTGAAGTTATAAACAAGCTATTTTTTTATTAAAATAATATATATATATATATTTTTTATTTATTTATTTTAATTAAAAATTATAAAAATTTTATTAAAAATAATTAGAATTAAAGCAGTGTTATAAGCACCACTGAACACACCCTCAATTTGGTCGAAGATTATTCAAGTTTAGATGTAAATTTTTGTGATAAGATGCAAAAAAATCAATATGTATATAAGCTTCTAAAATATTTAGGGTGTGTTTTAGTCTTTCGCTATTTCAGTTTCTATCAGAGTTAAAGTTATGAAAAATTCATATATTTTATTCGCACAAAACTGTATATTTTAATTTCACACATAAAATTTTGATTTCAAATTTTTTATTTGTATATTTTTTAATACAGTTTTATTTTTCAATTACTAACTCACTTAAAAATAATTAAAATATCAAAATTAAACTTCACTTCCAACTTAATTTTTTTAAAATTCTATTTTTTATATTCTACTTGTGCGAAATTTACTTATAAATATTTGAAACACGTTTTTACTGAAACAACCAAGAACAATATTGCATGTTTTTCAGAAGAGGAGACTACAACTAAATCCAGATCCAGAGTTTCGAACATTTGGATCGGGTTATCAAATTTAACACATAAATAGAAAGATCTCGACAACTAAAGAAGTGAGATATAAAAGTTATAATTGAGGTCCTTTTAGGCGATTTATAAATTATCAAATCCATATATAAATCATATTTTATAAATATATATTTTTTAAATATAAATACTTTTAAGTATTTTAAAATTTTTTATCTCTTAGCAATTCTATACATGATCAAAGAACTCCCGGAGTCTGAAACTAACATTTATCTGCTTAGACTAACTAGAAGTTTTACGAAAAGCAACTACAGAAACTAATATTGCAAAACAAAACTGAGATACCTATATCTGCAAAGTAAAAGGACAGAGAGAGAATAAAAGGTACCAACAAAAGGGAAAGGCTAGAAAGAGAGATACAGACGGTCTATATTTTATCGGACGGTCATGATAGCAGGGAGCGGAAACACAAACGACTCGTACGGCACTCCTACATAATAATATTGATATACGGTTGACCGTATTTATTATGATGTTTTGAAATTTTATTATTTCAATATTGTTTCGAATATAAAATTTTATTTAAATATATATACATAATTTGATGATTTATAAAAACTATAACCTTTTTCTAAATTTTATGTTTTAAACTTTTTTTTAAAAATATTTTTATTTAAAAATTCTAGATATTCTGAAGATTCTCATCTGGGACATGAAATTTGAAACCGAATTTCTCTTCCCTATTCTTTCATTTTTATTTAATTAATTTCAACGAAGCGCGGAATTCAATTCAGTTCAATGAATGTTTGAACAAAAGAAAGAAAGAAGTAAAGAGGAAGATGAAAATTGTCGAGGTGGGTTTGGTTTTCGTGAGAAGACGCAAGTAGTAGATTAGGATATAGGTTGCCCTTTCTTTGATTCCAAAAGCCAAAACAAGAATGGATAAGATATCTGGGATAAAGATTCTCAGATCCTTTTCTTCTAGAAAGGGGTATCGTAGCTTCACCTTATTACAAAACTAACCTTGCCCTCACTAACCAGCAGTGAGTTACTTGTTACTTGTTAATTACTTAATTTGGTCATTCTTTATTTTGCTGCTTGCTTTTTGGCAATGCGTTTTACGTTATTCTTTTATTTCTTTTATTTTTTTAAAATTAAATTAGTTATTCTTTTAAATTTCAAAATAAAAAATACATTATTGATGATATATTTTTTTGATATTTTTGTGTGACGGATTTGATATTTTCAAAATTAATTAACGATAAAAAAAATGAGCCAAAATTTTTAGTAATATCATTTTAAGACCAATGATAATTAATATAGAACTAAATATTTTTTTAACACATAACGGAGCGAATGTTTTTTTTTTGAATTAAACAGATGCGGATTATTTGTCCCATAATGAATTTAAATAATTATGAAGCGGATTAACTGTTTTGAAATAAAGTGAACTATTTATACAACTCTTATTGAATAAAATATACTACCTACTTGAAAATGAAGCGAACTATTTCGCTTTAAAATAAAGCCGATGATAAAAAATTTTGTCCACATTTTGAACCGATTCAGCTCAATATTCTGATACCATGTGACGGAATTAAAATTTTTCTCAAAACTATTAAAAATATGAGCCCAAGTCATTATTAATATATTTTAAGATCATTGATAATCAATATGAGATTAAATCTTTATTTAATATTTTATAAAGGTGACAATTTGGATTGATATATCAGTTTCGGATCGATCTATTTAATAATTGGGTCAAATTCGTTCAACCCTAATTCAACCCACAAATTTACAAGGGTCAAATTATCAACCCTAACCAATCTATTAATAATCGAGTCAAATTCGGATTGACTCATTTAATAATTAAAATTACTAATTTTTAATTCTCTATTTTTAAATTTCAACGAATTTATAATATCAGTTATATAAAAATGCACGATATTTTTAATGATGATATATATTGAATACCTGTCAAAATGTGCTTTTTTTATTATCTTCATCAGTCCTTAAAATATTTTTTAAAAAATTATTTTTATTTTTTAAAAATATGCGATGATATCTAAATTTTATGATTAAAATACATGCTAATAATTTCGATAAAAAATTTGATAAACATATCTATCTAACAAACTTTTGATAAAAATTTTTATACAAAATCTGAATTCGTCATTACAGAAAGACCTATACAGTAATATTTTCGATAATATTATAATTCTCATCGTACACTATTTTACTAAAATATAAAAATAAAGATTAATTATAAATAACATATAATTTAGTAATTTATAAATTTTATTATTAATTATTTTTATTACTAATATTTTAATAAATGGAAAAAAATTAAATGTTATTTATTCAAAAGATGGCAATTCAAATTTGTAGATCAATTTTGGTTTAATCCGAGCCAACCTATTTAATAATCGGATCAAATTCGCTCAATTCTAACTCAACTCATATATTTATATGGATCAGTTTCGAATTATGTTTTCAGGTCAGATCAAATATTGCCACTCCTAACATTTTGCAAAACCTAAATATTTAAAAAATATGTTTAAGCAATTCCTAAAGACCATCCGTGAATTCCTTTCGTGGTTATTTCGAAATGTTTTGAAGTACTTTTGAAAAAAACTATTAAATCAAAACATCTTTTCGAAAATAAATTTTATTTTAATTTAAAAAATAATTAATATTTTATGATGTAAAGTTTTTTATATTTTCTAATATTAAAGAATTCATAAATATTAGAAAATTATTTAAAATATAATAAAAAATAGAAAAAAAAAAAAAGCAAAATATGACTTTCGGTGGTTGTTCTATATGAACTTCCTATGATCGAGTGACAAAATGGAAAATGCTAGTTTTATTTAGCCGTAAAAAACCCTGGGCGGTGTGGTTATTAACAATATTTATTATTTTTCATCAAAATTTTATTTTAAATTTTTATTACAATAAATTTTATATTTAAAATTTTATAATTTTAATAAATAAATAAATTATATATATTTTTATTTTAGTTCAGAAATTCATTTAAGTTTTAAATTTTGAAAATATATATTTTAAAAAATCATTTTAAGTTCAAATGTCTCATAATTTTCTATTTTGCACTTACTTAAATATGAAACAATTAGTAAAAGGCGTGTTTCTTGAGTTTTCGTGAAAGTAAAATATAGGAAGTAGAATTTTTTAAAAATAAATAAAAATAGAGTTCAGTATTCATATTTCAATAATTTTTAAAAATATATTGAAAATTAAAAAAATAATTCTACTAGAAAGTGTGTAAATAAAAAAATTAGAACTAAATTTTCGCATATAAAAGTAGAATTTTAAATTTCTTATGTAATTAAAATTATATGAACTGTTTAAAACTTAAAATATGATAAAATAAGATAAAATTACGGGCGTTTGAAATATATTCTAAGCGTTTCTTTTTGTTCTTGAACTATGTATACCTAGAGTGTTGGTTTAAAAGTAAAAGATCAAATTGGTGGTCGTCGAGAGCAATTACTCTTTCTTTTTCTTATAATAAATTTTAGAACTTAAGGCAAGCAATTAGTTAACACTTCTAACTTAATTTCAAACAATAAATTTTAAAACAGAATAAATTCAAAATTTAACCTTTTGCCAATAGTTCAACTTTTAAAATAAATATAATTTTATTTTTTATTTTTTTGCCAAAAGTTCAACTTTTAAAATAAATAATTAAAATTTTATTTTTAAACTTAAGTTTAATCATAATAATATAAAAACTAAACTCAGTCGTATAGATAAACACGCCTCTTTAGAGAATATTTACAGAACAATGAGATTGTTCCTGCCACCACGAAGCGACCAATATCTATTTAAACATTTGTCCAATAACTTACTCATTAGTATATTTCTTTTAATTGAGCCAGAGAATCATTCCGTCTGATTAAAAATTTTATCAATATCCAAAAGTCATATGAATTCAATCAACACTAAAATATTATTAATCAGATGAATAACAAACATTTTTTATTTTTCTTTTAACATAAAAATATCCAAATATAGCAGTTCCTTTTATTTCTTGATTTATTAGATCTAACACTTACACTATGAAAGTATTTTAGTTTTATGTAACTTTTATGAAATTAAATTCTTCGAAAGTAATCTTCAAATGAGAAGTATAATTAAATAATATTGATATTAAAATAAATATTTGAAATATAATTTAAAGTAAAATTGATATAGAAATAAAATTTAGGGTAAAAGAGAAAGGAAAATTTGATACGGCTAACTGCAACATCAAAATGGTTTTATCATAAATTCAAAAAAAAATTAGAATTTAAGAAATTGAAACATGATCTTAAAACTAAAAAATTTTGGGTAAATGACAAGTTTGGGTGCATTTGAGATTGCGAGCTTTTCTAAAATAGAATATATTTATATTTTTTTAAAAAGTGAAATTTATTTTTTTAATTTTTAAAAATATAATAAAAATATATAATAAAAAAATTTTATTATATAAAATTTTTTTACATTATTTAAATTTTTAAATAAAATTTTAAATATTTGTAAAATATATATTAAAAAATATGAAATAAAAAAAATTAGAAAAAAGCGTTTAAAATATAATTTCAAACGCACGCTAAGGTTTAGCGGGATGAGGATGAAAAGAAAAAAGCATAAAAGTAGGTTACTACAAATTTTAGCAAATTAATCGTGGCACTGAAACAAAGATATAATTTGTAGAATATTTAAATCTTATCCTACCTCTGTTGATACACGTATATTTTCGTTTACCTAATATGCCTAGAATGGCTGTGACTGGATTTATTGAAACACGTTTTAAAAAATAATATAAAAATTTATTAAAATATATGAATTATTATTTTAAATAAAATATACTTTTATAAATATTTAAATTCTCTCCCTAATTAAGATATTACTTTTAAGTCTTATAAAATAATGAGAAGAGTTAATTGATAGTTAATGTTGATACGTAGCATAAAAACAACGTGGAGTTGCGGAGGATCGACATCGATAAGCAAGTCCTTATCCAATCATCCACCTACGAATACTCGACGAATTTTTCAAACCAGGATATTATTCTCTTATTATTTATTGCCTTTTTAAGTTATTTTATTTTTAACTTTTAAATTTATGTCTTATCTCATTATGTTACAATGTGAATTATATGCTCATGTCAAGTATTCTATAAATAATTTGAAGTATGAATATTTTCTAAAATATTCATGATTACTCTTGTGAGGATGAGTTGATTATTCTTATGAATAATTGAGTTTGTACTTGAGTAAAATAAAAATTCTATAATATTTTGTAGAGTTATTTTTATTATATGCAAGTGTATATATAATTTTCTTAAATATAAAGTGATATTGAATTACAATAATTCTTAACACTATTCTGGCTTAAGAGCGGACATTGGAAGTGTTTAAGAAAATTTTAATAAAATTTATTTTAAAATTATTTCTAAATAATTAAAATTTTGATATAAAAAATAATATTAAAAATAGTATAATATGTTATTTTATATTTTAAATTTTAGTTAAATATTGTAAAATTTTATTAATAAATATAGAATTTTAATGTGAAAAATAAATCAGTGCAATAATCATCGCAGAAAGCTCTTTTATCACATTATCCTAATAGAAGCGCTTAGCAAAATAGCAATCAAACGTAAACAAACGATGGGTTCTTATAAACAACATTAGCAGTGACAACTATCGTATTACTTAGTTCAAACAAGTTAATGATACCATAATCTTTTATTTAAGAGGCATTCGAATAATAACATTAACAAGAATGTAAATGAACATGAAAAGTTAGCCCATAGGAAGAACATAGACTTGCATTGGGCCATCAATCTCTATGTGGCTCAAATTTTGGTAATCCAATATCAACTTTACGCACCTATGATTGGGCCTAAGCAACGATTCAGCTCTTTTTCATCTTTACGACTGTCACTTAATTACTAATAATTCACTCTGAGACACTCCTAATTATGCAAAACAATATAATAATTCACTTTCAATTTTTTTCACATAAAAATTAGACACACTTATAACAGTACTATAACTCACCTACATAACGTCCGTTTTAATAAGTCAAGAACACGATTTAAGTGTTCAGCATTTGCTCTTTGTTTCTAGCAAAATAGTTATACGTTAGCCATCATGCATAAGGCCATACTGTGTAACAAATAACTAGTGGCGGCAACCATGCTTAACTTAGCTGCATTACTTTCGGTACTCAAAGATGGCAGAATGACAAAACCCGATGGACATGGCGGTGAAACTGTTCTCAGCAATCAACACCGACGAATTAAAAAATTGGGACGCCTCGAACCGCACCATACAACTTTCGACGAGGTATCTATACCCTTTCGTCTTAGAACTTTGCACCCATGCCTTGTTCACTCTGCGCAATCAAGCATAAACAGTTCCCCATGCCGAAGTCTTCTATGCACTGGGCCAAAGCGTACACCGTGAAACCAGTCGCCTTTGCTTTGGCTGCTAGAAACTTTGTTTGGGATGCACTAGCATTTACTATTAAACTTTATACCACGGTAGAAACGATTGAGCCATCTCTATCGAGTATCGAAAAGTTGTTGCATAAAATCCATTCAGGACCAGTTTGTGAGATAGTACTGAAAGAAGCTCTCGTTAGAGTATATCACAAGTGCCATGAGATGCAGACACACAAGGCCAGTCAGAATCTATGTATTGGATGCACAGGTGGCTAGAAGTCCTTACCAGAAGCAGTTGCGATGCACCGTTATAGTAATAGGAGTACAGGTACTTGACTATATAGTGGGCTCTAGATAGTTATGCTCTTAAGAATCACCTTACCAAGTTTAATGAACGAATCTCAGACTCCGTTGCCGCTTACTTTGGAATAGCCCTCTGCCGACTTAATACTTCACCAGCAGCAGGTGAGTATCCTCTTGAAACTCCTCGTTTATACGTACACAGGCCATAAACAGCTTAGGAAAGACTCCATATAGCAAAACCTACTTCATCCATGCATCACAACAGCTACCAACAACAGATCCAAATAGCAGTAAATAAACGTTCACATTAATATATACTTACACAAACCGCGAAAGAAGACCCCTGAGAGAATAAGTATGTGATTGAGACTTTGACGGATCTCTACTCCTCTTTTCGGCACTTGTTCTCCAATACTAAAGGGCGCTGGTTAGAGAACCAGTCATTAGCTTAATTGCGACTACCCTAGGAAAAGCTATTGAAGGCTTTTCCAATCATTCGCAAATTGCATAACCTTCCAATCTGTAGGGCGACCACTCCCCTCATTGTCATTCTAGATGTCAATATTCACGAAATATATCATACTAAATTTAACAAACTTGTCAACCCTGTGAAAGTTATCACAATAGAATGTTGATATCTTTCAGCAAGTTGTTTCCTTCACAACTTAGAATGTTGAAGAATCTCTACTGAATTGTTCCCTTCCTATTGTGATCTATCAGGACAGCATCATTCTCGCGTTCTTCCATTTTTAGCCCATTCACCTTGTGGAACTCAATGAAACTGAAGTTGCAAGTCCTCCGCTCCTATTTTGTAGTGAAGTCTTTTCGTTCTTCCAGCGACTTGCTCCCGCAGTAAGATATTGTGTAGAAGCTCACAATGTTGTCGAAAGCGTTCGGGAAGACCGTAAATAATATTTTCAAAGCATAACTCTTTCAACCTGTCTTCAGCTCCACAGATGTTGAACAACCTTGCCTCGGATAGTTGCACATATTTAGTTGATTTACGATCGTAAGATGATCTTCGCTAATGGAATAACATTCCTCAAATCTTTTTCTTTTCTACAACAGATAAACCTTCAAAAACTAGCATGTCTTCAGCTACAATAATTATACTACAAGCCTAATCCCAGCTATCATAAGTTCATCTCATGGTATTCGCAATATGGTTACGACCACAATGATATCAATTACGCTCTACTTTTATCTCAGAAAATAACCTTTAAGTTGAAATCACGATCTCGATGTCATTATTGTGGCCTCATACAGTAAATCCGACCTGACGTTGTCGACCTCAAATTTTGAATACAAGATAAGAAACTCATTTGATCTTATCTTGAAATATACTTCTGATCACGCCTTCATGGAAAATACAAATCTTACGAGTGAAAGTGAACCTAAAAGAAAAGAGGAAAATATAGCTACCTAATCAACCTCATACAAGTGGAAAAATACCACGAACTAAGTTATCGACCACTACCTAGTAAGTACGGCATATACTATACCTTAGTTAAATCAAAAGACGATCGAGTTTAGTGTAATGTCTCGACGTCATGGAGTGCAAATCAAGCTAATAATGTCTAATTTGAAAGTCGTTATCCTCATGTCGACTTCTGAACGCGACCTTAATGCCAATTATTAAACTTACGAGTGAACTCCTTTAACCGGGCCTATATAGCCTCAGGGTAGAGAAACTGCGAACTGTAAACAATGAAGTTGAAATAAAAAAATAAAATAGTTTTTATCCTGTAGACCTTTATCCGAACCGTAGAGCAAAAGTTGAACAAACCGAAGATACAGGTCAATCGCGGAGTTATTACCGGCAAAATTTGCCTTACAATTAGAGAGAACACAGGAGAATAGACAACATTAAGAGTGAAATGAGTGAGAAGAGTTGATCGAACGCTTCGGCGGTAGCAAGAGAGAAATCAGAAAGTGGATGAAAGAAATAGAAACATTTACCAAAGCAAGAGAGAAATCGTTTTAGGTTGTTACATGATTTAGGAATAGCTGTCACGTAGTTTCAAAAAATTTAGAAGCAGCGATGGCGGTGTTCTAATTAAAAAAATTTAAAAAGTTTGTTCCGCAATTTCCCAATGTGTTTAACTTAAAATTGACCATAATAAACAATTACGACCTACTATATAATTCAATTAACAACTATCCGAAGTCGAAAGTGTTATCGACAAATCTCCTGTGTCCAACACGGTCGCACACTTAAACCTGTCTCGACCAGTGCTGAACTGAGATATCGACCACAATAACACAATTTACTACATAGTGAGACATTGACCAGTGATGAACTGAGATTCGACTATAATGCAATATCACCGACCTATTTAACGACTACCTGAAGTTGATACCGTGTTATGCATCAGGTTGTGTTGACAACAAGTTTAAGAAATCAGGCGGCATCAGGTTGTGTCGACAAGTTCAATATCCACCATTGGACATAAAAAACTACTAATTAAAATTCATGGGACAAAATTTTAGCTCTATTAGATAACGAATCGATGAATATGACAGAACAAGAAAAAACTTTAAAACATATATATTGTCTCTTAATCAGATGAATGGATGGAGATAGATTTACTATCTGATTGAGCAAAAATTGTCACATAGATTTTAATTAATATATTTTCATATATAGCAATGGAGATTAAATTCGGAGTATTATAAGTGTGGCGAAATAATTTGAATTTTTTTTACTTCAGAAGAATAATAAAAATAATCAAAGAAAATATCTTAGGACGTCAAATTTTTTGTACTTTCTAAACTTTTAAATAAATTCTGTAAAATTTATAAAAAATTTATTGAAAAATATAGAATAAAAAATTAGAATGAAAAGAAGTATAAAAGTAAAGTCAAACATGCGCTTAAATAAGAATTGAGTTTCATTTGAATTTGCAAATGTAATATCTAATGTTAGAAGAGTGTTGTTGTAAATATTAGCATCTTCATTTCACAAGTGTGAAAATAGTTGTGAACTTGTATACAAACAAATCTTTGCATTACACTTGTTTTGAAATTCAGCGCATTGCACTAAATAATGCTTCTTCTAGTCAATATTGATTCTCGTCTTCAATTTGGCACTCTTTAGCTAGCAGCTCTTTAATCTTTTGTAGCTCTTCTACAAATAAATTACAGTAATCTCGAAATGTTGATATTGGGCTTTTCCACGTATTAAACTTAGAAGTCAACTTGATTCGGGTATCGATCCGAAAAAACTATTGAACCACTGGGTCACCGAGTTATCGATTTACCTGGCGGTTCACCGAGTCAACCCACTAAATTAATAGTAGCGGTGATCTCTTCGCCATGCTCTTTACCTCATCTTCTTTGTTGTGCCAATGAAATTTCCAAATTTTTGGCCGATAAGGCTCCTTCTCTTCCCCTACCATCGACGCCGCTTCCCTTTTATATATTGCGCCGGTAGAGGACGACACAGAGGCGTTGGGACGTTTGCGGCGGTGACTTTTGTAGTAGAGCGGGCTAACGCTCTAGGACACGATGAAGCTGCTATGATACCGTGCTATGACCTGGTCACGGTGGCACCGCTAGTGTTCTCCCGCTCCGACACAGTCGAGAACTCTGACTATGTTTTTTGGAGAAAGCTTTAGCTCGTACTAACAACAGCAAAGACAAAGAGTAGAAGTCGTAAAGACCAGTAGAAGCTTCTACTTAACAGCTCCGGCATTGTAGCAATACACATGGCATGAACTCGCTACAACACCAGCGCCGATCCCTCCGGCTACAGCGAAAGCTGCTCAAGCACTTCAGCTGAGAGTGACCCTTCCTAATTGGCTCATTTGATTGAGTAGGACATTCAATCAAACAGGATACGCGCTCTCCAAATTGTTACCGACACCTAGCGTTCCTCCAGCGGCTTCCTTAGCTTTGGAATCCTTGCTCAGACCGATGGACACGATGATAGATCGCGACAGATTCAATACTACATTCTTGCCCTAATCATCGATGCAAGTAATAATTAGATTCTTACCTTGCCGAACCGCATTGGTATGCCACTAATCAAGTCCTTTCAAATGGCGACAAATGATCGTCGTCAAAGAATAATCAAGTCCTTCTCTCATCGAACAGTAACCTCTTCATCTTTGTGAACCAGGACGCCAAACAATCGCGATACTAGCCGAAGGTTTCTCGGTCGTCAGTCCTTGTCTAACGTTGCTACGACTTCTGATTTTGCCATCGCTACCGGATCGCCATTGACTCGCTAAACAAGTAACTCGACCCTAAACGGTGGCTGGGTCGTCGATATTGATCGGAACAAGCTAGTCGATCGAGTCTGATTACACTAGTACCATCAAGTGAAACAAGGTATCAGCCCAAACAAAACAAAAATAACATCAAATGAAAATGCCCAAAGTCATTAGACATTAAGAAAGTAGTTATAACTACTGCTATGATCTCGTACATATTACCTTCCTATTTATCTATTGTTATACATTTTATGAGTATTATAATATGCATAAAAAAGTTATGTGTACACCGGCGTATGAAGAAGAACATGACACAAACAAAATCAAACCAAAATCTTGCAAATTCTTCATAAATGGCAAGGAACAAAGACACCCTCCGACATGTTTTAATAACTAAGGAGATGTTTGAGGATACTTATAAAACAAATCTTTTTAAAATGAAAAATATTTTAAAAATAACCCTCTACTAGTTTTACCTATAGGTTTAAAATTCAACTCGGATCGGCCAAGTCGGACCGGAAACTAGCGACACGGCATTGATTCAAGTTCGAGTTAATATAAAATCGGTTCGCACAAGCGATCCAGTAAAATTCGTATCGACTCCATCAAGTTCTGGGTCAACTCGGTGATCCCTTTAGACGGATCGACTTGATTTTAATATTTTTTTAAAAAAATTATATGTTTATTTAAAATAAAGAAACATCTTTATTAGCACTCAAAAATATGTATTTTATTAGGTATTTTTTGTTATTAGTTTATTTTTCCATCTTCGATATTTTATTAAAATATAATAAATAAATAAAATATAGTGTAAATAGTATAAACAACTATAGTATTGATAATTTATTTTTATGATGCATAAAACATAAAAAATTTATTATATGTGACTGCCAAAATATAAAAAATATAATTTCAAAAACATGTTCAATATTTTTTATATACAATCATTTTTTTAATTTTTTAATAATTACTATAAAAAATATTATATAATATTTTTAATTATATTTATATATTAATATTTATTTAATAAATCTAATTTGATCCAATAAGTCGATCCGATAACACGTCCAATTAACTAACAACTCGATAACTTTTCTAAGTCGTACACCGAATTGAATTTTAAAACTATGATTTTACCTAAAAAACTAAAAGTAAGAAATAACAAAATCCTACAATATAAAATTTTTTTATACTTTCTAAATATTTTTAATTTTATAGATACTATAAAAAATTTTTACAAAGAGTAAAATAAAATTTCAAAAAATGAATTGAAAGAGACTTCTAAACGTCACCTGAATTATAGGAAACATTCTTTTTGACTCAATAATCATGTTCAAACAGAAATATCAATCTTATCCTGCTCTCAATGACATCAACGATGATAAACAACCAAATTTGAATTTCAAAAGGACAAGTTTTAGCAACTCAAAGAACATAAAGAGAACAGTCTTGCGATTACAGACTGGCTAGTCTAGTAAGGTTTTAAGCTTTTTACTGGGTAAAGTAGTTATCATACTCATACACTGAACACCATACAATTTTTCCTTGAAACGAACGTTATTTTGGAACAAAATTATTAGACAGAAAATTTGGATCTTCACAGAACTATTATCTAAAAGATTGATCCATATTCCAATCCATAGCAACAGACCTGTCATCGACTTGCTGTTTATTCTACAAGGTGCTAAGCATTAGTATATCATTGCAAGCCTATGCCCAGTCAATAATGTTTCACTGGACAACTTGAGCATTATACAAAATGATACAGGTTTGAGTATGAATCATACATTTCTATCATAAACAGATCTAGGCCAAATTCTAGGGAAAACAACCAAGGATATAAATAGGGCAGAACTTCAGCCTCAACATGACTACAATAGAGCAACAAGATAGAGCGGACTCGAGAAACAATTGGGGCAAAGAATTTTTTAATCCTGTACGGAGCTTTTTGCTCCGCTCTTCACAAAATAGTCTCAAATTTAAGGTCGAAATGTTGTCTGATTCACTTGCAAAGCATCCCTTGACTTATTCCTATGCAGTACGCAGCGTAAAACATATATGCTCACTCCTCAAATAAACAAAGAATAAAACAATAACCCAACAGCAGATAATAGTAAGAGCACTATACTAAATCTATGCTTAAATAATACTATATCAGATTCTATAAACATTGAATTTCAGTTTTAGGCCACACTTCTCAATAGGATAGTGTCAATGGTGTGCTGAAGAGCCTTTTAAAACATTAACCTTTTTAATCTACGTATAACAAGGACTAACATAACGGGTCCTGTTATAGGAATAGGACTGCTGCAATCACAGATGCCATATTTATATAATAATAACAGCTACTTGCAGTGAAACAACGCATATATAAAACACTCTAAGGGCGTGTTTACCAAGCCTATAAGCTCACTCTTTTTCTCCAAAAACTTCCAGCTCACTTCCAAAATAAATTAAACAAAAAAACTAGATTCAATTTTCCCCACCAAAAACTCTACCTTCAAACTTTATATTATAAAACTAAAAATTTACTTCTAAACTCACTTTTAATACAAAGTAAACACAAAAACTAAACTCATCTTCAAACTCCACTTTTACCAAGCTCATTTTTTACAAACTCACTTCCAAAAAAACTCAATTTATAGGCTTGGTAAACACACCCTAAGATGATGCATTAGTGAATCACCACAACTCGCTCAATGAAAGGGCATCATGGAAAATTCTCAAAAAGTTAAGGCCTGTTTATAGGTTGAGTAAGGTCCTACCTATTAACTCTTAGTAAATATTCCTCTCCATTATCAATAATCGCTTCGGTCGAAATCGAGATCATTTTCTTTTGCAAATTGTTGAAATTTAACAAATGTCAAAAACAGAAGAAAAACCATGAAAGCAGTAACTCATAGTGTAAGTGTGTTGAGCATTTATTGAAATGGGAAGCTTTAACTGAACACCTTCCACTTCAATAAATAGTAGCCAAAATAAATGAAAGCTATATTTGTATGTAATTGATGTACAAATAGACATGCACAGCATGCAGTACCTGGGTTTGGAAAGTTGTAAAATCTGAAACCTCAGGTTTAAGCTTTTTCACTTCAGAAACATCTACTAGGATATTCTTCAAACTGTTTAGCCTTCTTTTTCTATGGAGACATCAAGACATCAGAGATAGTTCAAGGTGGCAAACAAAATTTGACCAAGAGAAAGGATTCTGAATTACTAAATTGCTAGAACATCACATTGACAATACAACTCTTAGGACTTACTAGTTCAATGGCAGAAAGAGCCTTGACTTCAAAGCTTATGAAAGTCACTGGCAGCTGCTCCAAATACCAAAACGAAATGGTACTTGAAACACTGACATGTCCTATAATCATCTTAAAAGAAATGATGCACAGTGGTCCAGAAGTAGCTTAGAGTTCTATCGTAACCACATAAGCAATATGAGAGAATTTCACAGAAGGTGCAGTACTTGCACCAGTTAGAAGCAACAAGGTTATGAAAACCAACAAAATCCAATCCAAATGCCGTAAGAAAGACCCACATATAGAAAGCAATCAGGTAACCACTGTTAATACCTATACCAACTACAAAGAGAATGTATAAAGATGAAAACAGCGTGCATGTCTGTACCTTACAGAAGATATGTGCTTCTCTATTACTCTTTCATTCTCTTCATCAAAGAAAACCCAAGTATCTTTATTTGGATGCATGCCCCATTTTCCAATATCTGGAATGAGCAACCATGACTACAAAAGACAATTGAAAACATCTCAAACTCAGGCAGCGGAAGTTGGTCAAACCTTGGCATAAAATTTTCGATGCATTGAAGTAAGAACCCAACTTCCAATATACTTTCCCGCTTCCTTCCAGAAACAATGGCTCAATTCTAACAGCATCTGGTCGTCTTTCTGCAATTATATGTATATTCAAATGCAAAAAGAAAGGAACAGGAATATAAATTGAGCAGAATAGAAGTCTTAAAGTAGAAAACGGAAACTGAATAGATACTACATCTCAAAATCGATCATAGTTATGTATATAAAAAAAGCATAAAAGCACAAGAAACAAAATTACTCTCGATATTATAGGCACATACGCAGATTTAGTTCTTTAGGATTTCCAGAAAAATATACAATTCCACAAATATTTACAAGGTTGTTTATCAGGAAGTAAATAAACAATCATTTTAACTTGTTTCCTATTATCCTTATTTTATTTTTAAATCCAAACATCAAGATCTATCAGAATATTTCGATAAAAGTAAAACAAAAGCACCCACTGCCACCACCACAACTTGCCAGGCGGGAGACCTACACCGCCAAATTGAAGTCTTCTTTTACAACCAAAACCAGGGTCCTAAATCCAGCTTAACCATTCATGGCAAGCGTTCCTAATTTGCTAGTCATGCATTACTAACTAAAATGGCTCTTAAAACAGCTATTCATACACTACCATCGAGCAGAAACATAGTGACACTCTGACTGTTGATAAAATTATCCTTAAACATTAAAAAGGGAACCGGAGTTGTAGCTCTGATTTGTCGATTAGATCATGTGTTCCTATAATCTCCATGGAAATCTCTATATGCTTTCCGTATGTTTAGTAAGTAAAATCTTAAGCTATTTTACCATATATTATTTCAGATAGCAGTAATTTTGGAGGATCAGTACATCCAACAATGTTGCAAATTCTTTTACTAGCTGCAGGTTCCTCACAGTTTTCTAACTGGGATATTTTTCTCCTCTCCATATGTAGTTAGGGATATTAGAAAAGTATTCGCATGTCAAATTTAACTGGACCCAGATTTTGGCTAGTGTGACGTCAGTTTGAGATATAAAAATCAAGCGGCTTCCTTTCCACTTGAGCCAAATGTGCATATCTGCAAACATGTATAAGCAAAAAGATGCATTTTTATACGACAAAATTTATCTATTCATAAAGATGGCATTCCAGTTAAGGTCCCAACAACAATCACACAATCTGCCCTGGTAAAAAGGATGCTGCCTTAAGTTCAAGATGACCTCAAATACAGTGAATGTGCACTAGGTTCAAAAGTAAAGACTGTTTCATGTGCTATTCCAGCCACAGCTTATGTTAGGAAATTAAAAATCAATGTGAAATGAAGATAAACCATACGGCACATAATGGATGTATCATTTACCCTAGCACATTACACTTGATAACTGCAGAATTAATTTTTATCCGCAAGTAGTAAGCACAATAGTAGCTAATCAAGATAATGATTGAGGTCAAGACACTCATAACGACTCTTTCATAATTCAATAATATCCAAATAAGCATCACTAAAATATGTCTTAGAAACATACTATATGGACAAGAAGTATCACCTATAGTTATAAGTCAAAATGGAGAAGTAAATGACAAGCCAACAATGTAAAATGCTGAACTATAAAAGCATACTCTTTTTAGCATCTCCAGCATAGTCAAGGAGCTCAGCATGAGCTTTTTCTGCATTACTTTTGATAGTTGAAATGATATCATCATGCTCTGAGACTGAAAGCTGAGCTCCTTCTGTTCTGGAAAGCAAGGCTTTTGCTAAATCATCCTTCAGTTTTTGCTTGAGAATCTTTTCCTGCAAAAATTGTATATCAATTAGAAATTTTGTTAGTTTTTATTGATTAGCAGTCTGGGAATTTCATCATCTACATGAAACTATCATTAGTCAAATTACCTTGTCTTGGACATCTTTCTTAGTTTCTTTGAACTTCATGTTCTCTTGTTCTATCCAACTTCTCAAAGAGCTGATTGTAGACAAATCTTTTGACAATTAAACTATTGCGTATGATAACAATGGGTGTAGTAGCACATATCTTACCTTGATCCAAGAGTTTCATCACAAAGAAAATTTAAAAGCTTTAGTTTGATACAAGGATCTAATGAATCATATTTCGAGGAATCATTACTGAACAAGTCTGGAGGAAGCTCTTTAAAAGGGCATTCGGAAGTATCAATGCAACTTTTAACTGCTTGAAGCCAGGACATCTTCATGTTCATTGAACTGGATTAACAAAAAAGGCGCAAAGTTGGAGTTTAACATTTATGGAAACAGCAAGGTATTCATATCATTAAATGTTTCAGAAAATCTAGCACTTCTTACTCTTGTTCCATGTCCTTTTCAATAAAAGAAAGCAATTTAATCTGGAACTCTATGGTGCAAGAATAAGAGGCACGTCGTCTTGTCCGTTCTGTTCCAATATTCCTAAGGATTGCCTCTGGTTGGCCTTTCCTTATATCAAGAACCTGTAAGATAGGTTAACCTGATTCACACAAACGAGTGGAATAACAGCAAAACACAGTTGCCTATGCTAGATAAATTGGCATGTTAGCAATACAAACCAAAAGTAACTACTACAAACTAAGAGATCCATTTTCAAGATGCAAAATAGCATCTTCTAATATATGATCTGGAGGACTTTATGTTAATTTTAGAGCAAAATCGCACAAATGCCTAGAGGTAATTCTTGAATTTTAAGCTAATGTAGCTGTGTTTGTAGTCTTATGCTGTATTTTCAAGGGCATAGCTGAACATAAGACCCCCCCCTGAGTTTAATAGACAAAGTGAATACTCTATTGTATTTTTAACAAAATATATAGTTAATTTTTAGTAAACTATATAGTCTTTCAAAATATATAATTCCAATAAAAAGATGAAAATCTATTTTAGGTGAATCAATTTAGCAGGATGAAGACTCAGATGTTACTGTTTGTCTCGGATAAACTAAGAAATAGAGAGCACCAATGATAATTATGCAAGTAAATACTTAACAAGCTTTGACAATGCAAGATCAATTCAATGTATAAGAATCATTATTGTTTTGGGCAGAATGCCAATTCAGTTTAATAAATGTTTTTCGTGTTTGCAGGTCTAATGAGACTTAATATGGAAACAGGGTCATAGAAGTCAAACCTATCCCCAAAATACCTAAAGTTTAACTAATATTGGTCAGCTTTAATGTTTTCGCCAAAGGAGAGGAACCATTTAAACCAAAAATACTACAGACAATTCTCGATTTTTTTGTGTATTCAGATAACTCTACCAACTGACACGTCAAACCGCCAGTCCTTGCTAAAAATAGCAATTGCAATGTAGTGTTTGTTTAACTACCAAATATTCATACATGAGAGTGTTGCTTGGCAAGTGCAAGAGTGCAAATGGAATATTTAAATCCATACCCAATGGCAGGCCTTTACATTGCAAAAAACATAGTAGTCGCTTGAACAAATGGACTTATATCTCCATTTCTAGTCTTACGTGCAGCTGCATGTTTGAATAAGCAAAAGATGTATTCATTAGTCAGCCAAACCCTTTTTAGGTAAAGAAACGTCGCTGAAGTCAGTCTTGTAATCAAGAGGTCTGAATTGTTTAGAAGAGTTCGATGTGATTAGAAGACGGCTGATAGTGCTCATGGTGAAATGAAGGTTGTTGCATACAGAAAAAGTTAAGGAGTCGTCATATCAGGACTTACTACTATGATAAGCAAAACAGAACCTATGGACAATGTATAACTGGATGCCTAATCACATCTCACTGTAATTGTTAGTGTAAATAGCCACTGACACCATATTTGGAATTGCGGAATAAACCTCACAGCACCTCCACTGGATAATCCTTGAGATTGAATTAACACCACAGTACATGGCAACTTGTGTGTATTACCATCATTTTTCTCTATATTCAAAATCAGTTTACAACATGTATAACATACAACAAAATGGTAACAAAATGTTTTTAGCCACAAAGCTGTTACATATCCTCTCTAACTATCACCTATTGTTCTAAAGGAACCATTATGAATAAGATCCTACTATTGACGTGACTCATTGATGCTGAAACATCAGCAAACCAGATTTACGAACAAGGCAATCACACTCAGCAAATTTTTTTTTTGAAGTCTTTGGATGACAAGTATCTCTAAAGGAATAATTTGAACCAGAAGGAATCTCCTAGTATGAGTTTATGCAGGCCTAAAAACTACCAGAACTAGAAGCAGAAACCACAACCAAGAGGCTATTGCAGCTTATAACTGTGCTACCATGAGCATCGTAGCACAGGAGATTACTCTACCAGAACACAGCAGAAATCCAGGGTAACTAACTATGAATGAGGAGACGACCTTAAGGATGGACCAACAAATGGATGTGTGTGTTGCAGAAAATTAGGTTGCATGAACACTATTAATAAGTTGCTTAGTTGGAGAAGATTCATTTTCAGAGAACAACAAATTTTAAAAATAATAATTATCTTCACGTAGACTTTAAATGCTCATTGGTAATGGAAATAGATAGTGTTCTCAAAAGTTTCTATTGCATCCACCAATATTAAAAGACGCTAATCGACTAACCCAATCAGTTATCACATGCGCAAGATTGCGGCAGCTTATAGACATCCCTAAAATACTTATTTTCATATTGCCAGTTTTAATAAAGATAGCACTTATTGAACCAATATATTATGCTACTGTTGAGTTTTGAGTGTTAGTTTTACACATATGCAACTACTAATTTGACTTGGATAGCTACAAAATTTTAGCTATCCATAATAACTTTCTCAAAGCACATAGTTTAAAAGTTCATCATTTCATGTAAATGATGAAAGGTATACTAACAAAAGCTAAAACCAAGATAATTTTCTTGTTATGTTTTGCCTTGGATTTCGACCTTATATGACCAATTTTGAGGTCTTAACGACCTTAGGCGACCAAGTTTGAGATATTAAAGACCTACTATCAACCTCTGCACTACCACTTCTCTTACGAAAGAAGTTAGCGACAACCTTATCTACCAAGGCAAATTTTGACAGTTTTTCTTTTTATTTTGGCCCTCCTTTTGTCTGTTTCTATTTCTACATTTTCTGCAAGGGTTTTTCTTCTAAAGAAGTGTTTCTTGGTTGTCATGAGCTTGATTTTTTCACCTCTCTTTCTCCAAAAAAATCTATCTTCTTCTCATTGGAGCTTTTACAAGATTTGTTCTTTTTTGCTCCAATCTTTTGTAATCTTCATAATTTTATAGTGACAATTTCTTCTCCCTCTCTATGGACGTAGTTTTTTCTTTTAAAGCTGAACTATGTAAACATTGTCTTCATTTATTGTTGTTGTTTTACTATTCTTGATATTATTTAAGAATCTAATGACTGTTTTAGCTAGATCCGAAGAGATTAATAATTAAATATCTTGTACTAAGTAGATTTTTTGATTATCTACCTTGTTAGAAGCAATCTTGCTTCAGTACCAAGTTGCTTAGTTGTACAATTCCTCCACTGCCTCTCCATCTTTACGTTCCTACACTCCTTATAGTAACTAACCACAGAAAACTCATGTTTATCCGAGTACTTCAGAAAGTAAAACATTTCACATCAGATCAAACTTGCAACTATTGGCACATACCTACTGCTTATACAATTTAATCATAGATAAACAAAATATTTCAAAGATCACCTAACAGCTTTAAGATTTTGGATCAAGAGCTCAACAAACACATGGATATATTATTCCTAATAATATGTACTATATTAATATGTAATGATGTACCTTAGCAAAAGTCTTGCAGAATTCCAAGAACTGAAATGCTGCTCCAACTTCATGAATCCCAAATTCAACGCCAGCAACCTCCAGTATAGGAGTTCCTTGAGGCAGAACAAAATCATCATTCCTAGGTTCACTGTGGCTTTCTGAAGATTTCCTCTTCTTGGAAATATGTTGCTCTTGAGCACCACCGATGTATACATCAAGTGGAGGCTTCCCCTCACCAGCCACAGCAAAAGTCTCCATGTCCACATTTTCTTTGTCAGGTTCATTAAGAGTAAATTGTGGTTTTTTAACCTTGCTCTTGAACACTTTTAGGGTGTTCTTCTCAGCACCAGGAAAAACTTCAGCATCACAAACTCCAGGCAGCCACCCTCCCTTCATGCATTCACCAGCTACTTGAGAATCTACACCCTTCTGAATTTCATCAGTCTCCTTCAAAAGCAATTATTCATGATTTAGCAAGATATATACATATATAGCTTTCACTAGTTCCGGAAATGGGAAGGTAGCAGCAGAAGATCAGCAAGATTTCACTATCAACCTGTCCTCTCAAGGATTTATAGAATTCATCTCCGTTTTGAGATAGCAAGTCATGCACTGAATCATAGCCAGTCGCCTTGGCTGCATGGACAAGGATCCCTGTAGGACGAAGCCCTTTCTTTTTCCTATGGAATTGTCCAACAAAAACAGCAGGATGTAATACAATATTGCTTGCAAACTCTAAAAGTATACTTGTATTTAAACCTACAACCAGAATGAAGTCTATTTAAGTTTTATTAAATAAAGGTACATGCAAAAGCTGCAATTGCAGACTCCACGACATTTTGGGCATTCCCAGATCTCTTCAGCTTCAGCTTCCTCTGCCTTTTCTCCATATCTTAGTCATCAAAACCATCAAGGTCGTCAGAAATGAAGAATATTAAAAGATTCAGGAAAAAAGCTTCTAAGAGACAACGAGCCGAACACCTGTTGAGCAGGCACTTGTGGCAATACTTTATAGTACAAAGCTTGTCTTTCTTCAGCTTCTTACACTGAGCCGTAAAGTCCCTAGTCTTTTGTCGGCACTGAGATCATACAATTGTATAAATTTAGTTTAAATTTCAGTAACTCATATAACGCCTTCAGTCACTGGTTAAACTTGAATCAAAAGAAATTTCTTTCTAAACCCTAGATCATCCATGATTCCGGACATGAGTACTATAGTTCCCAAAAAAAAGAAACCGATACATATTACAAGAAAAGACAATCTTCTCAAAACCCTACTTTCAACTAAAACAATACCTCCATAACCAACTTCTTGGCATCACAGAACCAAAATAATAATATAACAATAAGTTCTGGGAAAAAAAAGGATTTAATTCTTCATTAATAAAAATTCTAACTCATGTAGACTCGGTTAGTTACCTGGTGGCAAGTTTTGCCATTCTCAGAATCAAATATACGTCCGCCAACAACACGAACACCGGGATCTTTCTTTCGCTTGAGATCAGCTCCTTCCTTAGCACCGGCTTTACTCGGCGAGCTGGTCTCGCTCGTTTGCGGCTTCTCTTCTTCGGTCGATTTATGCGAAACCGCCATGAACGAATCAACCAATCAATCAGTAGAGAACCAAAAAAACAAATTGAGAATTGATAACGAGCCAGAAGGAAGACAAACAGACTGATGATAGAATAAACAACATCGACAAATAAGACACCAAGGTTAGGTAGGAACTGAACATTTACGATACTGCCACTTGAGCTTTTGGTGTTTGGCGCCAGTTCTGAATTTGAAATTTTTGTTAGAAGCGGGAGTTTAAACGGAACGGTGGAGAAGAAATTGGCTTACACAGACGTCGAGATTGTTAATTTATGAAAAGATTCTACAAAAGATAATTTATAATTATTTTTAGGTTTATTTGGTATTTCCAATCGCAGTTTTAATTCATTATTGTTTTATATATTAATTTTAAGTATTTTCAAACTCGGTCTTCTGATATGAGTCCCAAAAAAATTTAAATTAGGCATTGTGGGAAATATACCAAATAAAACCTAAAAATCAAAAAGTTATGTATGATAATTGAATAACAAGATTAGTTTTAATTTACTTTAATTGTAATTGTAACATCTTATTTTTTGGACATTTTTTTGCTGTACTTTAAATATTTTTTTGATTAATTTTTCATTTTTCAAAAACCTTCTATGACATTTAAAATTTTTTAAAATTTTAAAAATATGGATAAATATTTATACGCATAATCTAACAGAGTGTAAGCTTGTTTCTAAAGACCTCATTAAAAAGTTTTATTAAAAATTTTTATTTTAAGCTATCTCAAACAACCCCTCAATCTTGTAATCATATTTTATATTAAGCAAGGAAATAATTTCTGAAAAAATTTTATTTTTCTAAACATACTTTTTAGAATCATTTTTCACAAATTTCTAAAGAGCTGTTTGGATGGACTTTCTAGAAAATTATTTATCAACTTTTAATTTTATATTTTTTAAATACATGTTTTACAATATTTCAAAACAATTATTTAAAATTTTCAGAAATATAATAAATTTTACATATTAAAATTTTATTATTATTTATTTTTAATTTTTTAGATAAAATATAAAATTTATTTTTCAAAACAGAAATAAAATATTTTATAATTTTATAAAAAATCTTTTTTATAAACACCGTCAAACACTTAATCACTGTATGCTATTGATTTTACACCTTCCTCCCACGCAAGAGGTCGAAGAGAAGCAGTTGTAGAACTCACTCTCAGTCTCAGAAGTCAGAACGCATAGTGAAATAAATTGTTTGATAATTAAATGGCATATTGTTCTCTTTATTTACTTAATAACTGTAGCAATTTTATTTGCAACTTCTAACACAGACTTTGGACTTTCGACAAAGTTAAAGGCGTGTTTCAAATATCCGTAACTTAGTTTAGTAAAATCAAAAATTTAAAAATAAAATTATTTGAAAAATAAAGTAGAAGTAGAGTTCAGTATTTGTGTTTCAATAGTTTTTTAAAATGAATTAAAAATTAAAAATATAATTTATCGGAAAGTGTGCAAATAAAAAAATTAAAATTAAAATTTCGCATGTGAAAATGAAGTTCTAAATTTTTTATGTAATCGAAATATATGAATTATTTAGAACTCAAAATTTAATTAAAAAAAAAAACATTATAATTATTTAAAACACGCCCTAAATATCAACTAACAAATCTATTCCGGTAAGCATATCTTTTAGGGTCCATTTACTTAAAATAGCTTCCCAAAAGTAATCTTTAGTTAGGGTAATGATTGGAAACCCTAAAGAGCTGTTCGGATGACTTTTCAAAAAAATAATTATCAACATTTTAACTTTATATATTGTAATAAATATTTTATAGTATTTTAGAAAATTTATTTAAAAAAATTTAAAATATAAAAAAATTCTACGTATAAAATTTTATTATTATTTTTGAAATAAAAATTTAGAGTTCGTCTTTTGAAATAGTATAAAAATATTTTTTATTTTAAAAAAACTTATTTTCATAAATATTTTTAAATACTCTCTAAACTATGAGTTCAACTCGCAATGCCCACAAAGAACATCAGTAATTTATGCGTTCGACAAAGAAAAAATAATACCATTTCTTTCAGATGGACTTGTTAAAGCCGAAATATTTCAAGGGATTAAAGACCAAATGATTTGATGTTAGCGAGTGGGCTCAACAATTGGGCTTTTTCATATGTCTTCTCTAGCAGTGTGCGTTTAGTACCCAAAGTTATGTAAGGCATAATAGTCATTCGAAAATTTTTTTATTCTAATTTTTTATTAATATTTTTTAATAATAGTTTATAATATTTAAAATATTATAAATATATAAAGTATATATTATAAAATTTTATTTTTATTTTTATTAATTTTGAGGTAAAAACTAAAACTAATTTTAAATAAGTACCAATCTCTAGCAGCAGTTTGCCTATTTACTATTTATTTTTTTTGGAAGTAAATTTTAAAAGTAAAGTTATAAAAATGTTATAAACATTATTTGAAAATAATTTATGACCAAAAGAATTAGTGTCGAACTGTTACACTCGTCTCAAATTTCATTTGTCCTCCTATCCTAATTAATCAAAAAAAAAAACAAACTCATAAAAAGAGAAGTGTCGAATTTTTAATAATTAGTGTTTCTTTACCTATTATCGTTTTCTATTTACACCTTATAAAAAATAGAAGTATCTCAACATTATATATCCAAAAAGTACTGACCGTCTGATAATTTGTACTTTTCATTTAAGGAGATATTTTAATTACTTATAAAATATTTTTTTCCAAAAAAGGAATATTTTAAATTTTAAAATATTTTTTGTTAAAAAAATCTTTTTATATATTTCAAAATTTAACAAAATTTTATAAAATATTATAAAATTTATTAAAAATATAAAATAAAAAATTAGAATGAAAAAAATAAAAAATCGCTCCCTAACATTACTTGTGTTGCTTATTAAAAATATTTCTGAACTTATTTTAACTTATTTTTGAAAATTTTTTAATAATTTATTAATTTAAAAAATATAAGTGATTTATCATATATAAAATTAGAAGTATAAAAATAATTTTTTATTTATAAATTTGTTTTTATAAAATTAAATAATTTATTAAAAAAATCTTATTTTGAGCAATCTTAATTGACAATAAGCCAACTTTTGGAGCTTTCTTTTTTCCTTTTCTGAACAGAAAGCATGGTTTTGAAACAGCCACTTCACACTGCCACCGAATTCTTTTGTTCCTATCAAATCAGATAGAAGAGAACCATTCATTCATTGGTCTGCGTCTCACGTGACAACGTCTATTGCCAATGTCTCTAATTAAATAAAATAAAACTCTTTGTAGTTATCTTCTTCGAAGTCTCTTCTTTTTTTTTCTTTTTTAAAAAAGGAAATACATTCTATTATTTGTTTCTTTTGTTTTTTCTTTTTATTTGATTTGAACGTGAATCTAGCTTTGCATTATTGTGTCAGCAGCAACTAAAAGAACAGTTCCACTTCTCATCTGAACAACATGGACTATGATATTTGACCAATTTTTTGCTTAACGTTTTACAGCTATAATACTAAAATGATTGCTGACATAATTATAGTTAATTATTAGATTAATTAATAATCCTTAGCTGGCACAAAACATATCACTACAAAATTAACAAGCTTTATTTTAAATATATATTTTTAATCTTTTAGTTCATATATCTTAATATATTTTTATAATATTTTTAAAAATTATTAAAATTATATAAAATATTTTATATAATAAAATATTTTTATTATTTTTTAAATTAATAAAAAATAATTTAATTATTTTTAAATAAAAATATTATTTGTTTTAAAAAAATTTTATTTTAAATACACTTCTAAGCACACCTAAGTCGGGCATTTCACTTTAAACTAACGAAAAGATTTTACATTACTGACCTTTGAATAAATTTAGCAGTAAACGTTGAAGGAAGAAAACCGCGTCATTTTGTACTAAACAATGTGATTAGAATATATAAAACAAGTATTTCTCGATCGAATTCATAAAGAGTCACGACGTAAACATGGGATTGGTTTAATAAGTTAGATTAGAGTATAAAAATATGCATTAAAATAAAGACGAAGACAATGACTTGATCACTATAGTCAATGTTTAACGCATAATAATAATGCAAAAAAGTAAACAATTTTTTAGTAGTTCAAGATCTTGCTTATGTTAAAAGATGAAGCTAATATTTCACATTGTCAAACATCAACGTTCTAGTAGCCATTATTTAATGAATTGTTTAACATAAACAAGATCTAGAAATTGTTAGATATAATCTAGTTGCACTTGATTTATTATTTTTAGTAAAAGACGTATTCCTTTACATTAAACTTTCGTAAAAGTTACCAAAAAAGGAAATTGGTGTTTAAGGTAATTAATGCATTTTCGAGTAAGCAATCTAGTTTTTTAACCAGAAGAGGAGGGACTTCTTCTTTTGAAAAGGACAAATTGTTAGATAATATTTCATACAAAAAATGATATTAGGTTTGTGTTGTTATGTAAACTTTATGATTTTTTTCTAAATTTTTACAAATCAAAATATTTGACTAAATTTTTTTTCTATTAAAGATAATTCAAGTAAAAAACATTCGCCATGTGAACGACAAGCACTGCTAGCTTGTCTAACTGGAGTCCTTCGTGCAAAGTAAACGACATTGGTTTCAGCTTCAGGTAACAAATATCGTCGGCAAGCCACGACAAAAACCCAAACTTTAAATTTGCCAACATAAAATTATTTCGACCTTATCATAATATTTATTTTTATATTTAAGTAATTTTTTAGAATAATTTATATTTCAGTTTATAAAATTTTTTTGTCCAACCGAGAAAAAGCCGAATAAATGTCAATTAGAAACGGACTGTAGAGTTATTTGAAAGTAATTAAAAAATAATAACAAAAATTTTAAAATTTTTCAAAAAATAAATATATGTTTATTCAAAAAATAAATATTATGTGTAAATACTTTATAATATATCTGTATTTTAATTTCTTTTATAATATTATAAAAGGTCTATTAAAAATTAAAAGATAAAAATAAAATGGTGAATGAAATAAAAAGCTTTGTTAAACAGCTTCTAAAATAAAGTTTTTTAATAAAGTTTTAGAATATTTTATAAAAATTTTTTAAAAATTTTAATAGTACAAAAAAGTTTTATATTATAAAATTTTTTTATTTATTATTTTTAAATAAAAAAATATATTTATTTTTAAAATATTTTTTTCGAAAAACTTTTTTCAAATAATCACTCTCAATATCTTAGGCTGCAAAGGTAGGGCCCACTTGAAAGGTAAAAAACAAAATGCGATTATCATAACAAAAGTTAAGACTTAAAAATTATTATTCATATATAAGGTGGACTTCTGACCTTGCAACAATAGCAAATATTAGCAACAAAAACCTTACAAGTCAAGCTATACAGCTAGTTGCCACGCCATTATCTCTTCTTTCTTTTGACTCTAAATAAATTTAAACGCATGCCTAACATAACACACCTATACTCCATATGATCACTTATAATAATTAGAAACTTTTCATATCATATACTTTTTCTTATTATTCTTTTTCTTTTGAATCAAAACAATTAAAGAATGTGTGTTTTCTGCTTCTTCTTCTTCTTCAAATTGCGGAAAGCATTCAAACATTATCGCACATGCATTTTTATATATCAATGTTTATCGTATTAGGTATATATTAATCGTAGATTACATAGCTGCTTTTGGGAAAAGCAAAAGCACACGCTGAAAACATTTGAACAGAATTCTGATGATGATCATGAAAAGCAGGACACTGCAAAAGAGTTTAGAGCAGATTTGTGTGTATAAATTTGGATTGTCTTTATTATCCATTTGGTCAAGATTCTTTAGCTCAATAAAATCTGGAATAATTATTAAGCGGTTTTGCTGAAAACCTGCAGCTAGCTTAAACCAGCAGCAACCAAATTATTTTGTTTCATTTGTTGTCACTCAAACATTTGCCTAAATCTGCAATGAACATTCAAAAGATACTGTTATGAACATTTATACGATTGACTAGTGAATCTGAATCTTAAAGATCTTCAGTTTTTCAGAAACATGATAATACATTACCTTTCCGCATAGACATACTGAAACTGAAAGAATTCATTAATATTTGAAGAAACAATTAAGAAACTGCTGCAGACTAGTTTCTCATGAAATATAAAAGCAGGATGTTGCAAGTAAGAAACAAGATCAACTACAGCAAATAATAATAATAGATTTGAAGTTTAATTCGTTCTATTGATCAAGAGAAACTCACAATAAGAATATATGCTCTATATATCCAATTCAAAGAACATGTCTACAGTCTCTGGCAGATATAATGTACATTTCGTTTTTGGAAAATCTACATATGCATGAAATATAGAAGAACAAACTCTGAAGTTAAAATTTCATCTAGAACTAGCTAGCTAGAGCAAGAAGCACATGTTAGGAGTTATACAAATTACTATAAAGCAACCAAGCATTGTTTCTTCACTGCTATTGCATCTGCTGCTGCTGATGATTGTACAAAATTAATCTCTCTACTTCTCTTTGATCCACTGCTCCAACTATCAGATGGTACTTTGAGAATGTTAACACCAAAAAGTCTGACAACCTGTTCAACATTAGCTTCAGCGGTGCTGCAGAAGGACACTGTTCCGACGACAACGCTTGTTTGCCGCCGCCATTCGATGTACAGCTGCTTCTCTACTGCTCCCGTCGATCTATAAAAGCTCACGGTATCGCCGGGCTTCAAATCTTTCTCTTTCACAAACCTACTCCAACCTTTTGTCAGCACGTAGCTCTGACTACTGTTCCAGTACGAGTACCGGAACCTCCACACTTTACCACCGGCGTCTTCGAAGCTTAGAAGTATCCCTTTCGTAGCCGAACTCGCTTGCTCGGCACGAAGCGGGAAGTGTTTCTCCGCATGCTGCTTTGGTATAACCAACCTGTTCAGCTTCCCGACGTCGCTCGGCGTCACTGCTTTTTCAAACAGAAGCTCCCTCGGCGTGGCAAGAACCAGACAGCTGGGACTTGAGTTGCGCCCACGAGCTAAGCGCGCAGCTAGAGCAGATCGCATGCTTTGACGAAGCTCTTCGTGGTAAGTATGCTTCCGAAGCATGTCGACGATCTCCGCTTTCGATCTCGAACGAAGGAAAGCGAGCTCAGCAGCACCGTCATCGTCAGACTCAGACAACGGGTCGAAGTTGGTCACAGCATCACGGCCCCGGAAACGCTGAGCAGCCGCGTCGTAAGCACGAGCAGCTTCGATCTCATCGTTGAATGTTCCAAGCCAAACGCGTTGGTGCCGCTCGTAGATCTGCGCGCCCCAACGTCCGTTCGGCTGTGGCACAACGCCTTTATACTTGGACGAAGGCAGCTTCCGTGATTCAACCTCGCCGGTGTTATCAGGATCTAGAACATCACTAGCGCCGCTTCCCATTCGCTGCAACGGTTGCAGAAGCAAAGGCTGAACAGCTGCTTTACTGCTGTTTTGCTGCTGCTTGTCGAATTCGCTTGAAGAGTCTTCTATGCAACTGTTGTCCATAGTTTGGAATTGAGATGTGAGAATTAATTGGATTGCTTATAAAACGAATGAGTGAATGAATGAATGAATGAAGAAATGGATGAATTACAGGTGGTTTGTTATATAGGCCAGGGGAAGGGAAGAGGGGATGAAATGAACATAAATAATTTGGTGGTTGTTGGTTTTTGTTGGGGGGTCAACGAAGGAAGAGGAGGAGGAGGAGAAGGATGGTGGTAAGAAGATTCATGGGTTCACGCTTGGCACGGGAGAGAAAAATTGAAATGAAATATTGAGGGTTTGTGTTTGTGTTGCTAGGTTGTAATAGGAGAATTAAAAGAAGGAAATATATGGATTCTTGCAAGTGGCCAAGTTGGAGGAGGTAGAAAGACTAAGGAAATATATCATGTATATGCAATCAATACACAATACAATTTTGGGGTCTCTCCGTAAATGATGCTTTGATAGCCCGTTTTATTTTTCATTTCTCCGACATAGTTTTTCAACTTTTTAAAATTTTAGAAAATATAAAAAAATTTTACGTAATAAAATTTTTTTATTACATATTTTTATTTTTTTTAAAATAAAGAAAATAAAATTTATTTTTAAAAAAAAAATATTCTTTATTTAAAAAAGTTTCATTTTATATGCAATTCCGAATTTATTTTTAAAAAAAATAAAGATATTTTTATTTAAAAAAAAACTTTATTTTATAAGCAATTCCAAACGCCTCTCTATATGTTGGAAAAATCTTTAAAGAAAATTTTTATTCTAATTTTTTATTGTATATTTATTAATAAAAATTTTAAAATATTTTACAGATTTTAAAAAAATTATAAAAATTTTTATATCTTGAGATTCTATTATTAATTATTTTTTAATGCAAAAAATTCATTTCTAAAATTTTTATAATATAATTTTAAATTCATTTTTCAAGAAGTACTTTCAAATATTTTTAGATAAACAAATGCTAACTCCTGCACGTAGTAATAAATTCTTAATACATACACCAAGTTGCTTGCAATGCATCAATGTTTACACTACTGTACGTATTTAATACATCTATATCTTGAATATTTTCTCAAAAACATATGAAAATTAATATGCAAACAGGCATCAACTTGCACATGATTTTGTATTGCTGTATTTTATGTATTTCGTTTTAATTATGAAATGAATCAATTCAACTTGTTCCGTACAAAGCAACCACTGTATTAGAAACTAAGTAATCTTTCAATAATTAAATATGTTTCTCCTTGTTTTTAGTAATTCTCTAATTTTTTCTAATTATATCTGAAACTTTTATATAGTCATTAATAACTAATATATTGACTTTTTATTAATTAATTTTTAAGATAATATCAGAGTAAATGAACTGATTTTTTTTTAATCTTCAACTTCACATTTTTGTTAATATGTTTTACCAAAAAGTAAAATATGTTTTATCTTTTAGGAGAAGTTGTTTTAGTCGCACATTGAAATTTATCGTGCTATTTATGTTATTTCTAAGTGTTTCTGGATTAATTAAAAAATTTATTCCAACGAATTTAAGCGTTAGGAATTTATGGCGTATTTTAGTGAGCATATACGTTTAGGATATATTCTTCTGCACTTTAAAATATTTTTTATCAAAAACTTTCAGATAATTATCATATTTTGTATAATAATTTATTTTTAAAATTTATCTTTTAAAAATTTATTTTCTGTGAAAAGAATAAACTTTGAGGGTGTATTATTTTTACCTTTATAATTACTTTATTATTATATCGATTTAATTTTGGCTACACAAAAAATTACAAAAATTACTTGTAATTTATTTTTTGTAATACTTCGCCATTACTTTCAATAATATTATTTACAAATAATTTACTTTATAATAATTTATTTTTTCGATTACTTCTAATTTAGTTTTTATAATTACTATAAAATTACTTTTAATAATTTATTCTCAATTTGAAGCTAACATCTTACATCGCTTCAAGCGACAGCTGCTTTGTGCGTATTTTAGTTCGTATAAAGTGAATTTTACAAAATTAAATTTGGTAGAATTGAATTAGATAAAAAAGAATTATATATGAGTTTGATAAATACGAAATTAACTGAATAGAAAAATAATTTGAGTTCAAAAAAAAAAAAAAAAAAGCTTAGTGAAACTAAAACAAGCGATTCAACGAAGACTAGAAAGAATTGTTTCTTTTTCATTTTAAAACCCTAGTTTTCATGCTTGTGAGGCCAAAAACATGCATGCATGAAAACATAACACATGCTCTTTCAATTCCTTCTTTCGAATATATATTTTGTTTACCTAGCTAGTTCAGACCTACGTTTTATTAGAAGACTTCGCATTACTTTAATTTTGTTACTATGAAGACTTGAAGACTTCAAATTTGTTGTAATAATAAGAACAACACGAGTATCGATGATTGTTGTGCTACCTGCTCAAAAATGGTTGTCAACGTTGTTATAAAACCATATATAAATTTGTAATGCATATGTTCGAAGTATATATGCGGATTAGTCATATACATAGACTACGATTTTATGTCGTTGACTTGATCGATTAATATTTTAATTTATGTATACGTCTACAAATTCTTCGCAATGGCGTTAAATAATATATATTTTTTGAATTCTTCATATGTAAAAGTTTTGCCTTATAATTAAGATAATATCTCCTCGATCGAAAACTATTTTTTACATTGTATTTTATTTTAATATAATTTAATATAAAAATAAATAGTTAAGATGATATCAACTTTTTATAAATTTAATACGTACAAATAAGTAAGATTTTAACGAAACGCGACGTTAGCAACAAATAAGTAGAGAAGATTTTTTGTTGCATGTCATGCAAAGTTCACTATAAAATTTTATTGTAACGAATTCTTCAACATCGATTTTTTGCTTCCAAATTTTATAGAAAGAGAGGTCTATATTCTTCTACAACCATTTTATATTTTTTAATATAATTTTATAAATATATAAAAAATTTATTTAAAAATTTTAAAAATATAAAAAAATTCGACGAAATGAGATTTTTTTATTGTATATTTATTTTTTTGAAAATAAAAAAATCAATCTAATTTTTAAAAAAATAAAAATATATTTTATTTTAAAATTTTTTTATTTTATAAGCATTTTTAAATGTACCCTGAGCAGAGCAGATTTTCTGTAGCCTGTCGTGCCAAAGTTCACTATAAAATTTTATAGTATCGAATTCTTCAACATCCAATATGTAGTTTAGTTTTTTCGCTTCCAAACTCTGGGTCTATACTCTATAGACGAATGATGCACTTGTCAATTAACATCCATTTGAAACTTGAAAGTGAACAAGATGGTTGTGATCTTCTTATTTTATATATTTTTTAACTTTCAGTATTGTAATATTTTAAAAAAAATTATATGTATATATGTCACAATAAATTATTATATATGTATTTTTAAGTTAAAAGAAATTTATTTTTAGAAACTTTATCAAAAACCTTTTTTACTGAAACAATTTTTAATAAACAATCGCAAACGTTCTCTAATTTAGATACGAAACAAAACAAAACAAATTAAAACCACAGAACCTTTCAATCACACGAGAAAGAAAGCAACGAAAGAGGGGATGAACTTATCTAATTTAGACCAAGTGAATCCCCCCACACCCGGCTCATTCAATTCCCTTCCCTTGTTAACAAGTTGCTCTTCTTCCAATTTGTCCCCACACAGAGTTTTGATATAATAGAGTTATTCTGCAAAACTTTTCATTCCATTTTATTTTAATTTATCATTTCTGAATAAAATTTTTATGATATTTTATAAGCTAAAATACAGATAAATTAAACATTGTTAAATATATATATTTATATTATTTTATAAATAAATAATTAAATTTATTTTTCAAAAGCCTTAAAATAACTCTTTTTTATAAAATTTCTTTGTTTAAACATTTCAAACGACCCGTATATCAATCCGTAAAACTTCTTCTTCTTTTTTTGCTTAAGTTAATGGATTAATAGTAATTATAATTTATTTTTGACGCAGACTTAAGGCTGATGTTCTTTTGCTGTTGTATAAATGGATGTGTTAAGATTTTAGCTTTTAACTTTTTCGGTTTTCCAAAGTCTGTGAAAGGATTAGACAACGAAAATAGCATAACTTAGGATCCCAAACCTCCTGAGATAAGGAATTGAGTTCTTAACAAGATCATAGTTACAAGTACTCTTTAGTATATAAGGGTATAAAGACTCCTTTTTTTTATATTACTTTTATCTGAATATAGATGTATTATGTTGAAAATATCGAGTGTGTTCGATTGTCGATACACGCAGCGAAAATATAAAACACACTCAAAGATCTTACGTAAGCAATACGAAAATTGAGATAAGAGCAAGACAAAAATAAAGACAAGAAATTTACGTAGGTAAAAATAAAAATTTTTTTACGAAAAGACAAATTAGTTTTTAAAGAAATCACTAATTCAAAGTAATTACAAATTTTTATGTTACACTTTAAGTTAGAACTTTCACTAAAATTTTTTATTTTTATTTCTCACACTTGATGTGTGAATGATTCTTTTTTATTTTTTATATTCCAAACAAATATTTCTCATTCATATATATAATGCTCCAAATAAACTCTTTAACTTCTAAACGATTGTCTTTTCATCTTTCCATTAATTGTTCCAGTTCTTTGGTTTTCCATCTTTCAGGAGATGCTTCAAAACTCTTGATTCGTCTTTCTTCATCTTTGATATTTCAATATAAATACATATTTAACTTGTCGTATTCTAATAAACCACTAATTTATATAGTGGCTTTATAATTTCAAACATATTATGGGATGTTTGTAATGTTTATGAACTAGAATAATTCTAAAATAAAAAATATTTAAATTTTTTTAAAATAATAAGCTCTATTTATTTACATAAAAAATAATAAAATTAAAAAATATGATATATAATTTTTTATATTTTTAAAATTTTAAAATAGATCTTAAAAAATTATTAAAACTTATTAAAAAGTATGAAATAAAAAATTAAAATAAAATATTCTCCAAACGCACATCCAAATATGCATGCATGCCCTAAACTCATCACTATAACGTCAACAAAATTTTTCCATACATATATATGACGAAAAGTGGATTCCAATCCTCTTATCTTGTTTTGTTCTTATTATTCTTTTTTTTCTATGCAAAATATCCTATAATATTACCTTATGTGCATATGTCATGCTCTTATATATTGACAACCTTAAACGTCGCCATTTCTTTTTCTCTCAGTGGAAGTTAGGCAAGGGAAACAAGAGCTTGTAGTTATACTGTAGACCAGGTGGGCTGAAAATTGATAAAAGTCTTAATATCAACACCCTGAAAATTTTGTTGGCAAAGAGGAAAAGTTTTTCAGGTCAAATATTGACCTAATATAATAAGACGCCATAAACGTTTGACAGGATCAAGCATTTATATATGTGTGTTTGTAAACAGTCGTAGAGTAATTGGAGTTGTTTGATTTTGGAACTCCATAAATACCTGCAGCCGCTGTTTATGACCGTATGTATGCATGATATTCACCGTTGGACTTACGGCATGTACCTGGTCTTTGGCAGAGTCTCCACTGACTACTCCATACGCGAAGAAATACAAATACAAATTTTGTTTTCCGAAATTTCACATTGAATCATAATTATAAAAATCGGATCAGACATTAAACTAAAAAACTGTTCAAATTAACGGGTCACAGATTGACTCGTTATATTAAAAATATCAAAATATTGACGGTAGCACGAACGCTTATTATTATTATTTATTAGAAAGCATAAAAAAATAAACTAACAAAATATATATAGAAAAACAAAAAATATTTTAAATAATAAAATTTAAAAAAATTCTTTGTTTTAAAATAATTTTGTTATTTTTCTTATAATTTAATAGAATTAGTAATATAAAAATTTAAAAATCACTAATAATAAATATTTACAAATAAAATATAATAAATTAATTTTTTTATATTATCACATCTAAATATAAAATCTAAACTACATATTATATTTCAATATAATACTACTAATAATTATTTTTGTATCAATATATCACAAATTTAAATTTTTTAAAATTTAATTTAATTCGATTTGATCAGGGCGAGCGGATCGAAATAGGTTGAACGGGTCGATTACATAAACGATTTTATTATAAATTCGGACCGATTTATATTCTGAGTCGATGATTTTTGAATTAACTGGACAGGTCGGTTTGAATTTTATAACTATGCATTGAATGTCTAGTCTATAAGCAGTTAGATGATGAAGTGATAATGTAGAATACGAAGAACTTTCTCCGGCATTGATCATGAACGCCATTGTTAATGTCAGGGATTGAAATCCAAACATTTATTGAACTGGATAGTCTCCTACTGTAATCAATATGTATGTCGTAGGCCAGTTCCATTAAGTACTACACTTAAATAGTTATGGGCCGATAACCGTGTGATGAAAGCAACCAGACGAAATTTCTAATAAAATAGAACATAATAGAAGTATACGAAACTGGTTGACTTATGATTACGTAGCACGACTTATTAATAAGGTCAACTGCTCTTGTTGCTGGTAAATACTATAACTTTGAAAACTTTGCGAGGAAGGACGCTGTTTTGAGTGAGCATCATTGAAAAACTGGTTTAGATACCTTTGCTGCTGCTGCTTCTCTGTTCTATATTTATGGAAAATTTGACTTTTACGTATATTGTCGGAACTTATATTAAAACTTATATGGGAAAATATCTAAGATCTTTCCTTTACCAGATGCAAATATGAAAATCTATTCCTTGAAAAACTGAATGAAGTACCCAGGTAGCGAGTCCCCAGCTCCTGATGTCTTGAAAGTGCTTCACACATTTGTTACAGGAATCAGTAATGTGATGTTTCTGCAACTGGTAAAAAGGTAACCTATAGACAGAATTAACTATTTCATTGCAGAATCATGATTTTACGACATGAAATTTACAAAGAACAAGTTTACAAACAAAGAGGAAAAGTTAAAAACGATTCAGAGTTAGAAATCTGAGAGATATATGTTTTTAATCCAGTCAGCAAAAGTTGCTCAAATCTAAAACAAGAGAAAGTTATGCACTGTATAAATCTGAGGTAAACAGAAGGCCAGCTAACATTTAATCACTCAAAGAAACGACAAACCATAAGAATATTTGCCTTCTCCACTGATGTTGGGCCATTACCACGTTCACCTCCCAATATAGATAACAATACAATTTACATTTAAATCTAACCACCGTCTAGTCAGTTAGCCTTCCTCTCCAAACTCTTTGGTAAATCTTTCATGCACCTCAAGATCAGATTTGCTTACGGTTGGTCTTTGTCTTGCTAGAACTTTGTCAAAATCAGTCCTCGATATTGGTGGAGGAAGGATCTGTTATGCAGAGAATAGCACCACATGAGAGGTACAACGAAATCTCTCATAGTAGATAGCAGAAATTAAATAGCCGCAAGCAAATACCTTAACAGCAAGGCCTTTCGCAGCAAGCTCCTGCATTGTAGTCTGGACAGCCCCTGGCTGCTTTCGTCCACATGGCATCCACATGTCATTTTCCGTCTTGAAAAAGAACATAGCATCTTGAGTTTTGCGGACAGGTTCGAAAAGCACATCCTTGACCTGGTGAATGAAAAATGGGAAAACCTAAAGTTAAATCTTTTTTAATTAATTTATACGAGGTAATCACTATATGAGCTCAAGGGTACCACTTACACAAACAGCGATATCAGAACCAGAAAAACCTTCTGTTCGGCGAGCTAAGTGCTCGAAATCACTTTCAGTTAGGTTGTGAGGAGTGTCTCCTAGATGTACCTGTATAAGTCATGCGGACACCCATTCACAATACTTAGTAATTGCTTGACTGAAGGCTCCACAACCAACAGTCACATTGTACAGAAGAATATCAGCGCAAAAAACTCAATTCAAGAAAGAATTTGCTACTTCTACAGAATAGGGCATGGCCTAGTACCTTGAACATATGTTGCCTTGCTTTTAGATCTGGCAGCGGGATGTAGATCCTCTTATCAAAACGCCTTCGGACAGCCTGGGTAACAGAAATTCCTTTTAACTGTTAGAGAAAAAAATATGGAAAAAAAAAGAATTTTGATAATTCAAGGAACAATTTGAATCTTTGACAGAAAAAATGTCTAGTTTAATTTTGGTATCAAACCTGATCCAATGCGTATGGAGTGTTTGTAGCAGCAAGAACAAGAACTTTTTGATCATTATTGCCTACACCCTAAGAGAAATTTATAGTAAATAGATACCAAGAAACATAAATATTCAGCTACTGTTAGAACAAAAAACATATAGTATAATATTAACAGCATGAACCATGGTGAACTTCTCAATCCCAGCAGTACAGAATGAGTTTAGAAAGTATGCCATCTTTTACTTGAGCAGGATGTCCGGATTTGGGGAATGCTTGAAGAGTTCAAGAAACCATATTCCACTAAGAATTAAAACATGTTTTGTATATACTTCAACTACATAATGAAGGAACCGTTCATAACTAGTAGCAGTATGTCTAGAAGAATTACAACAAAATTTGTTCTAGAGATGAACAGATAGTGATCGATTACCAGTCAGAATTAGAGAGAGAGAGAGAGAGCAGAAAAAACTCTCTGCACGGTGTGGTGTCATCCAAGGTTGTCAGGGATTTTATGTAGGATCGTTTCGCTTGTGTAGGATCGTAAGTCGGGAGTTTAAGTAAGATCGTAAAATTTTACTTTTCGATAATTTGTTTATAAATTTATTTATTGTTTTTAAAATTTTAAATAGTACTTATTAAAATTACTAAAAATTAAGTTTATAATTTTTTTTATATTTTATCTTAATGTAATAGATTAAGAATGTTCATATTTACAGCTCAGATAACTATATCATTGACAGTTTTTTATATTCATTTAGCTCATTATCACAATATCTTTATATAAAATATCATTATTTGTAAATGTACACTTATACTATATTTAGAAAATCTAATTCCTTATGTAATCAAACAATCCGTCTTTATCGCCTCAAAATAAAGAGAAAAAATATAATTCAAAATATTACCATACAAAAAATATTTTGTTGTAATAATAAATCTCTCACGAAATAAACTAACACAACTTCACACGCTACAAACGAACTCTTTAGCTATTTCAGCTTCATTCAAAATCTTCGAGAGCTCTTCTGATTCATGAAAATTTTTTATAACTTGAAATCGTAAGATCGCAAGTAAAATCGGGATCTTACAAATTTGAAGTAAAATCGGGATCTTGTATCAAGTAGGATCGTTTTGTTGATGTAAAATCGTAAAATCGTAAGATTTTAAGATTTAAATCGAGATTTTAACAACTGTGGTGTCATCAATAAATAAAAGAAACCTGTAAGCTGAGTTGGTGAAGCAAAAATCTCTTACATAGAGACGGCTTATTAACTTATAACTTCAAAGAAGACTTTGTAGATTTTGTGGTCCTGTAGAAAGAATATCACATGTTCGAAGATCGATTCAAGTGTTCTAAAAGGTATGAGAAGTATTCTTCTGGACAGTATAGTGCATACTGGTATGCTATGGAAATGTCTGCAATCAATTTATAACATGGACAAGATCATAAGAAAAGAAGAAACATAGACATTCCAATTGATAACTAGCAGTTCTTGTGTAGGAAATTTAATAAAGAAGAAGCTTCAATTTAGATACTAAATATCCCTTAACCAAGTCCCTGACAGATATTAGGTTCTGCATGAGGATGACAACAAATTGTACAATAGTTCATATTTAAACTAATACGAAACAAAAAATAAAAAAGTGATATCCTAAAAAAGAAATAAAAATAAATGTAGAGAAGGAACTAACATGGAATTGGAACACCATAAAATCTGAACATGCAAGTAGGAAAAGAAAACCTTTAAGCTTATTACCTGCATTTGCACAAGAAGTTCCGTTTTAATCCTCCGAGAAGCTTCACTTTCATTGCCTTCTCCACGCTGCCCACACAAAGAATCAATCTCATCAATGAAGATAATTGATGGGGCATTTTCACGAGCCATCTGAAACAGATTAGCAACTAGCTTTTCACTTTCTCCCATCCACTTGGAAACAAGATCTGATGATGAGATGCTATGAAGTAGACGAAGAATATATATTAGCCATTGGCATATACTCAAACATCAACTTGAAGCTTTAAAAGGGCGTATATGTACAACAATTATAATATATAATACTAAAACGAAGCATCTTAAAGCAGAGACTTGTGCATGTATCACATACCGTTAAAAGCTATCTGAGCCCGAGATCATAGAATAAACATTTAAGCATAAGGAAAATGATATCCCAAAACCCCAAACTTAGATATGGTATTACAGCATGCATTACACGAATACTTAGGAATAGATCTAGATAAACTGATAAACTTCTGAACCTTCAATATAAAGAGGCGTTATCTTAACAAGCACCAACTGGAATATGTCCTTCAGTTTACACTTTACAGTGAAATGTTTCGACACATCAAAGTAGCTACTTCAACTTGAATTCCAATTTAATTCAAGGAGTCCATATAGATGGTGAAAAGTTTTACATATTGTTTCCAAAACAAATCAAGTGAAGATAATTAATTGTTCGTGAAAAAGCATGTGACAGTTCATCATGGCAGTCATTTCAACCATTAACGAAATGGAAATGCCAGGCTTCTCGCAAAGCATGGACATTTGGTGTTTAACGTAACAACCAGATTGTTTTGATACGGACAAAATTGTCATTTGACTATTAGTAGTTTGATGAACATGAAAATAGTACAAAACAATGTATACAGAGGTTTATCCAGAAAACATGTACGTGGAGCTAAACCTATAATTTGGATTAAATGTGGTTTCAAATTAGATGGTTTGGTATTAAGAGAAGCTCATAGAGAACTCAATTTGCCAAACTCAAATTCTGGCAAGATATTGCCTGTATATGAGCCTGAACCTGGCCCCAAGTCGATGCTTATATAGGGGTTTGAACCCAGTTCCAATGGAACTCAACTTGTACAAAACTTCCTACTAAAAAAACACCTAACTAGGCCATTACAGGAATCTAAGTTTCAAAAACCGAGTTCAGCTCCCCATTTCAAACAAATGATAGGCCTAAACGAAAATATTTTTGTAAATTATACAGATAAATCTTTATTGGAGATATATTAGATGTTGGTGGAAGTTAAATCTTAATAGAATCTTATAATCAAGGTAGTAGAAAAAAGGAAGTCTTAACTGAATGTTACATATCCTACACAGAGTTTGAGGAAATTACACATAACCTAGTGGACATGTATGGTTAAAGAAAAAAAAGCGAAGAAAGAAAGAAAGGAGAACAAATGGTGTAGCCTATGTGCCTGTGTCTCCTTTTCTTGGTGCCACAAACTCCTCCATCGATCACTGTGCACTCCACCAATCACTATCTCCTATTCCTCTTCATCTTCTTTCTCCTTCTTTGAATTCAACGAAAGCCATTGTTGCTAGTTTGCTAATCGTTTGAATCCACTTCCCACTATTCTCTCTTATTGTGCCTAAATAGTTCCTCTACTGCTTGAATAGAATCCTCCTAATCCATCAAAACTGAAGAGTCTCCTAAATCTAAGTTCTCAAGTCCCGCACATGATGCTCAAAACAAGACTCAAACTTCTAGTCTCAACTATAAAAATTGAGATTTAGAACATTCACATTTATCATCGACAGCATATAAACAATCAATCATCATTCTTCTTCAAAACAATATTTAAATATCTTTTTCAACATTGATTTAGAAACCCCAACAAATCTACTCAATATGATTTAAAAAAGCAATTAGGAAGATGGGCAATCTTCACTTACCAGAAATGAAGCTTACTTCCAACACCATATTACTTATGACTCTTAAATATGAAAAACTTCATAAAACCTCTTAGTTTAGGCTTATAAGTTCTAAAATTATCATAAATACATCAAGCTCATATGCAATTAATACATATGCCACCTGATCATATCCTTCCAATCCATTGAAACCAAAAAATCCTAAAATACCTTTTTATCTATAGCACTGCAGAAATATCAGCAAGATAATCCAAAAATTTGATAGTCAGTTCATAAGGAGGAGAAAACGTCACCTAAGTTGCTTAAATAATCCTGATATCCAACTTTAGTTTTTTAACTGTACATCTGCAAAAAATTTTAGTTTTTAATCAGGTTCTTCAGATTTTTATAGTTGATTTAGTAACAAAGGGAGATAACAATAAAAGGGGGCTCTAGATGGCAGGTAAAGCAGATGTTAGCAACAGGAATAAAAGAAGAGTACAGGATTGGCAGAGCTTGCAGCAGCTGTCGAAAAGGAGACGCAGGCACGAAGGGTGCACCGTGCCTTCTAAATCTTTCTTATATATAATCACTTCGAACTCTAAAGCATATAGGATAAGATATTCAATAAAAACCATTTGCCACAACCTTGATAATATGGGTTCCAATAAGATTTTACCTCCGCCAAAAATTTACCTCACTAAAATTCCAACTTTTGCAAAAAGTTGTTACAAAAGCACATTGCCCTATAAGAAAATTTGAGACTCATATTGATAAATAGCACAAACCATACAAAACTCGTTGAAGCATTGCAAGTGCTCAAGATATCATAATTTTGAATATTGAGTGTTCAAGGACGGTCAAAATATGCTTATCAAACAAAAATGCTATGTCAAAAGGATGTGACAATATGCCAATTGAGTCAAAAGCACACAGCTTCACAAAAAATGCTCAAAGACAAACAGAAAGGAATAGATCAATAAATCCACAATAGAATTACACAAGTATAAGCTATTTTCAAAAGACAAAATAGAAGTGTAACAAAGAAAAAGTAAATCTCCTTATAGTGATATCTTATTAACTGCGTAACAAAACCATTGTTGCAAACATTAAAGTTATTTAAAAAAAGTAAGCAAAAGGTAAGTAGTCTTCCTTCTGCAATTTCAGCAACAGCTTTCCTATAGGCTCAGATTTGTAGAATACCTGAAAAAGGTAGATTCTGCCTCTGTAGCAACGGCTTTTGCCAAATATGACTTTCCAGTTCCAGGTGGGCCATACAAAAGAAATGCTCTCCAAGGCCTTCTCTTTCCTACAAAAGATTAAGGCTAAAAGCTTACAAATCGTAGGACCTTGTACCTATAACATGTTATGAAAATTAAAACAAAGGTATATCGCCTGTGCCACCCATCATACAGTTTATAGTTGTAGTTGAATTATTAAAAAGTGGTAGGCAAGAGAATGATTTCTTTATGTTCATCTTGTTCATCATTGGAGTAGTATCCACTCAACAAAAAAAAAAAAAAAAAAAAAAAGAAGATCAATCTTCTCTAAAAGAAAAGAATAACGGACTACAAATTCCTCTCTTAAGAGGAAACACAGTGGTTTACCAAGTAAATAAGTCGACAATTTAAATCAAATCATGCATTTACTTGTGAGACTAAACAAGTCTACTTCAACCCTATATCCTAAACTTTGGGGCCGCATGAGTTTGCAGTGGTCACTACTTATCCTACTATACAAGGTAGCAGCAGCACTATGCTCATTGTTTTATTGATAAAGATTGCATCAGTTGTCAACGTCAATAAAGCAGGTTGTGTTACACTATAGGCATCTGACTAATGCATTAGGAACAAGGTATTAAAGCAGAATCCATCGTTTTTAACAAATTTCCTTGATCATTTAATGCATTGACTTAATTCTACATGTGTGCACTTAACAAAATATGTTAAGCTAAATACCGCATGGTCTAGAGAGGTTTGCCACACCAACAGTGCCAGCATACAAAGCCCTTAAACAATGGTTGTTATAGCTAAACTCAACGTATTAATACTGGTTACTAGAAAGCTATATCGTGTATATAAGTGGGGACAGGAGTCTGATACCCACAATTTGCATTGTACAAACAGAAGGAAAAGTTTTAAAGAGCATACACAAGTTCAGCTATCCAAGAAATTGATAAACTTAATAACAGTAGAGATGCTCATACATACCAAACAATGGAAAATACTTGTACTAGACATAATACTGCAAGCACTGGAACCTTTCCACAGCACAATCCTACTATTTATGCAAACCAGATCCCTGAGTTACTCATGAAACTCAAAATGCAAGTTGAAAGCACAAACTACTTTCAAGTAAGTCAAAGGAAACATGCAATATCACATTGTTCCACCACCATTGTAGAGGAATTTACCAAATTTATTAAATTTGTTTTCCACTTGCAAGAACCAAGAACAACTAAAAGCACTGATCACAAATTTCTTCCAGAAGAAACACAAACAGCATTGAAGTAATGAATAGATCAATCGTTTCGAGAAAAAACACATATTTCAACATAAGAAGCTTACAAGCTATAAAAACTTGCATTTCAATAATGAATCATAAACTCTATACTTTTGAGAAAACAAGAAAATATCCATTGACTAAAACTTACCAGTAAAGAACTGGGGAAACGTGACAGGGAGTATAACAGCCTCCTGCAAAGCCTGCTTTGCACTCTCAAGCCCAGCAACATCGCTCCACTTAACATTCGGCTTCTCTCTAATAATCGCAGAGCTAAGCCCCGTCCTAAGCTTTGCCTGCTCCGGATCTTCACCATCACCATCCCCATCCTTCGGTTTTGTCTTTGGCCGAGTCGCAACAGCCGCATCACCGTTAGCATTTGTGGGACCCGATCCACCTTCATCCAGCACCGCCCTGATCTCCTCAGCTCGCCGGAGATATTCGGTGAATTTCTGCGTGATCGCTTCCTTGATTTTGGGATTCTTCTCATATTTGAGATGTGTTTTGAAGTACTCGAGCGCGTTCATGTAGAGAGGGAAGGCTTTCACGTAGTTCCCCGCATTGTCTTCTTGCACTGCCTGCTTCACGTACTCGATCGCTTGCTCTTTGAAATTGCTATACATCTCCAAATCAATCAATCAATTAATTCAATTCTTCAAGAATATTTTAATCGATCAATCAATCGATCGATCGATCAGTAAATGAATCTTGGGAAAATATTAGGAATTGAAGCTTGTGATCAACATCTTGGGGGACAATTGAATTAAACGTTTAGATTGGTTGATTGATTGGCCGAATAAACCCTAGAAGGAGAAACAAACGCGGATTGCACAATGGTCAACAGAGAATTGGAGAGAAGGATACCGAAAGCAAGCGCGTTGAGGGTTGTGGATGTTGGAAGAAAGAAAAGTTATGAGGATTTCTACCGGACTGCCGGCCTGGATCACGTGCAACGGTATTCAAAATCACTGCAACTCCTATTGGCTAAAATTTAGGAGTAAGTAATTAAACGCTGACACATAAGCAGGAATTTTATATTTCTGTTTCACATATCTCTGAAAAATTAAGATAATTTAAATTAAAATGGCTTCAAATGGGTTTTCCGTAATTCCGTCTGTGGCTTTACCGTCACTCCAAATTTATTTTTTTTAAAACTTATTTTTAATATAAAGTATATATAAAATAAAATAATTTTTTTAAAATAATAATTTTTTAAAAAATTAAATTTAAAATTTACTATAAATATTATTAATATATAATTTTATTTTTATTAATATTTTATTTTTTAATTTATTTTTTAAATTGATCTTCAAAAAATTCATTTCGTTCATTTTATTTACAAAATAAACAAGTTCTTGGTGATAATTTGAGTACAGTATTTAAGGATATTTGTAATTACTTTTGAAAAATAATTTTTTAAATAAAAACTATGTTTATCATATTTTAAAAAATAAATGTTATTTTTATTTAAAAAATAATAATAATAAAATTTACATTATGAAAATTTATATTTAAAAAAATTTAAAATAAATTTTGTACAATATTTATAAAAAATCATGAATTAAAAAACTTGAAAAACTTTTTCATATGCATTCTCAAAGTTGCTTTTGGCGCTGAGGTTTGTCAATAGAAGTTTTACAAAATTTTATAAAAGAAAAACCTTTTAAAGTATAAAATATTTGAAATTATAAAATCTATTATTATTTATTATTATTATTATTTTTATATATAAAAAAATAAAATTTATTTTTGAAATATTAAAATAATTTCTCTGTTTTAAAAATTTATTTAAATGTACTATCGAATAGAAATCTAAAATTTCTACTTAGTAGGATTATTTGATTAAACAAGCCAAGTCAAACTCAAATTTGTTTTTTAAACTACATTTTCACAATTTAGTTTCTAGTCATATATGATGAAAAAAATTAAAATATTTTCATTCAGTTTTTAATCTTAAGTTAGAACTCCCTCTAAGACGTAAAACTCCAACTCTAATGTATTTATAAAACAATTTGAATAAAAAATATTACATATATGTCTATATATAAATAAATTGAATATTAAACGATACCATATATAGTAAAACTTTATTAAAAATTCTTAAAATATAAATAAAAATCTAATAGTATGCGCTTGCATAGAATAGCATGAATCCATAAGTTCACAAAAAATCGCATAAATTTAATTAATAATATAATTTTAAAGATTTTTTAAAGCATGTTATCATATGACCGATAAGAATAGTATTTTTTATTTAAAAAATCTAAAGTTTAATGAAAGAATTTATTTTATTTTTTAAAAAGTTTAATCTAAATTGTAGCCATGTGTGACTTGCTACTGTTGGGCTCAAATTCGACCATTGGGATCTTACATTGGTAGCTTTTAGAGATTTTCGAATTTATGATGTATGTTCAACGGCTCTAAAAAATGGTTACAGGTTCAATACTGTAAATTCTCATTATATAAGAGGAAAACATATAAAACCTAACTTTTGATCTATATTATTTATAAGCTTTTGTAATTTTTCTTTTTCGAAGTTTTTCTTTCCTTTTCTAAACAAAAGATTCTCATTTTTTTTCCCACTCAAAATACAGAACGCAAGGCTGGGCAGGGCAAGAGACGACGAACGGCGGCGGTGAGTTCTCATTTCCCTTTTCTCTTTCTATATCATCAACGTCGATCATTAATCGACCTATTCTTGGTCTTGTCCCCTTAGAATTTGATTTTTTTTTCTTTTTTATTTTTTCGAATCGTGATCCATGGATTCCGATTCGTATTATAATAAGCAAAGATTCTATTCTCGAATGTACAACGCATCTTTCTTCTGAATTTTTGTTTTCCTGAATTTTTTTTTTTTGCTTTGATCGCTATGATTGTTTTTTCTGATATTTCTTTGGACGATGTTTAACAGACTTGAAAGTTTGTTTTTTAAAGTAGCGATGCATCAAACTTTTTTGGAGGGAAATTAATAATTCTCTCTCAGGAAAGTTCTTCGAGAGGGGAATTAATTTCTTGAATCGTGATCTATCGTTTCCTATCCGTATTGTAATCAGCAAAGTGTTAATCTCGACTTCCGAACGCATCTCCGTTCTGATTTTACCTTTTTTCCTTATAATTGAAATCGTGATATATGGTTTCTTTTACCTTATGGTTGTTTTGTCTGTTTTTTTCTTTTCATGATCTTTACAGATTCGAAATTCTGTTTTTGATTAATGGCGCTGCATCAATTCCTTCGGAGGGGAATTAATGATTCTTTCTCCAGTAAAGTTCTTCGGGCATTGAGCTGCAGTCTATCGACTGATGCTTCTCCAAGCATTCCAATCCGAGCTACTCTCTTTCCTGGAGATGGTATTGGGCCAGAAATTGCGGAATCTGTAAAGCAGGTTAATGCATGCAATTGCGTTTACCTCTGTGGTGTTTGCATTTTTGGTTAGTAATGATTATATTTTGATTTGTGAGTAGTATGTTTCATGATTTGGCTGTTCAAAACATTAAATATACATCTTGTTTTTGTGGAATGTTATCGATTTCAGGTATTGATCTATTGCTTTTACAACATTGTCAGGATTAGGACCGGCTAAACTTTAAGTCAAATCTACTAAAGGGGCCATGAATGATTTAAATTAATACAGCTTTGCTCCATAGGCCTATGTATTTTGGATTGTGTCTGGTTTAGTTTCTTACGCTAATAAAATCTTATGAAATGCTTATGTGGTGAACATTTTGGCAACTTGAACATTCAACATGTGACCTCTAGAATATTCTTACTAATATGCTTAGGGCTATTTTGCAACTTGCTAATTGAAGTTAGAGCTGCATTAGAACAAAATAGCAGATATTACCGTCATCGCTACCTAAAGATTTGCTTATTGGTCCCTGCATGTAGTTTCCTATGCAGGGATCTCTATGGGGCTGTACAGTTTTGCAGCTGCACCACATATGCAGCCTGACACACTAGTATGTGTCAACATAATTACACTGCATGATTTGTGTTCGAGTAGTTCCTGCCTGTGTTTGTAGGTGCGCCACATATGTCTTCACGCACCTGGTATTCAGGTAGAAAAAGTGAACGTTGTATATTGTCTTCCATTTAGTGCCTTAGAAAACATGTGACTAGTTTCATGGAATAGAAAGAGTGACTATGCACTTGTTGCTTCTTAGTATAATCAATGTAGGGAAGAGTTCTAGATGCACAATTTCTAGTTTTAGATCTTGGGATGCTAACGCTTGCCAAATTAAAGCATAACTGATAGTTAAGAAACTTGTTTTATCCAAATCAAATCATTATATGAAGGCTCAGAATTTCTTGATAGAGGGATTACTTTCCTTGTTGGTGCATTAGGCAACAAGATAGTCATATGGTCTCCCTTTGCTAACTTCCCTAATTTTATACTATAACAGGTTCTATAGGAATTGTGTATCTCTTGAACACGCTAATTTATCCATAGAATATGTGAAATGATCGTATTTCTTCCATTCATCATGCTGGGAGGGCTGTAAATGCTTTGAACCTTTCAAGATCTAGACATAGCTTAGGTCCTCCTACTGTCTTAGGTAACTAGCTAAATTTTTTCAAATGGGCTGTCAAAACTGTTATCTTTTTAGATTTTGGTTCCAGTTTTAGACATGCTATTTTGAGCTTGTTTTATAAAGTGGCCTTTTTCATTTGATTGTTAGTGAAGATGAACATGGTTCTATGTCCACATATATTTGAATAATGGGATCAGCTAAAAACAGAGGATTTATGGATTTAGCCGCCTTCAAGTTTCAATCTATTTGTTCAGTGTGTAGGACTGTTTGGGGTATGGTTTTGATTATGATGTGCAAGGAGCCACTTTAGAGCTGATTTGAGCTTTCTTTTGATTCACATTGGAGTTTTAACCTTTGGTGGCACAAGACTTTGAGAACTCAACTTTCTTTTTCCTACTAACCATCAATTATCTCCATTATACTCTTGCACCTTGGTATGATATGCTAGTTGCTTCCCCAATTCATATTGAGGGTATTCATGAGTCGGGTTCGGACAAGTTCCATGCAAATTTGGACCCAATGCAATCATGTTCATGTATTTCAAAAAGAGGCACGACCTGAACCCAAACATGCATTACTCGTGTTGTTTTAAGTATTTATGAGTTTGGGTCAGCTTGGGTTATATTTTTGGGTCTAAATGTAATAAACATTTAAGTATTTCATTTTTAGTAAAGCTTTTATAAACTCAATTATTAACTAAGAATAAGATTGTATATGTCTATCTATGATGATGGTGTGTCTCTAAAGATTGTAAAAAGATCACCAATTGTATAAGACTATAGTTAGTAAATCACGATAAGTTATGTAAAATACTCTTTAGGTGTGTAATAATGTTTGGTATGAAAATTCTTGCAAAGTTTTCTTTAGATATCTTTGTATGAGTTGGTTTGGGTCTTTTAGGTTTGCAAACGTAGACCCAAAACAATCTAATACTATTTTGCAATTTTAAATTGAAAATCTAATCCATCCCAAAGGACCCAAAATATTTGATCAAACTCTTGGGGACAGTTTGGGTCAGATATTTAATTCGGGTTGGTTCAGCGTTTGAACAACCCTAGTGGCATTGGTTGGAGTTAAGTTTTATTATGTGGCAAAGCCAGCTTGACTCGAAAGATTGTGGATTAAGTGATCTCTGTCTACTTTTTTTTGAGTTAGGTAATACACAACCTGGCCCAATTAGTCGCTTATCCAAGCCCTAAGATGAAAAGATCGTTGTATTCAGGTTAATGAGATATATGATCTGGAGAGAAGGATAAAGAAATATTTTAAGATCTTAGGCTTTGAAGTTACTTCTCAATACTCCAATATATTAGATCGACCAAAGAGATTTTGTAAGGTTAGGTTTTGAATATCAAAAGAGAAACAATACCTTAAACCATCTTGAAACTGTTTAATCTAATTTGGGATCAACACGATGGGTCTTGGTGGGTTGTATTAGATTGAAGCTGTTTAGTTTAATTTTAAGATCAACAAGTTGGTTCATGCTAAGTTGACCCAAACCAACCCAAAAAATAGACATGGGCCAAGCCCTTAGGACCAAAGATGACTTTGATTTAATTTAGACCTGACTGATTGGATTGGTTTGGGTTGATCTGCTGGCTTGGGCCAGTTTTTGCAGCATTTATGATGAATTAAATTCTTTCGTGGTGTTGTCTTCTCAACCAAATTTCTATCTCCTTCTTCTTACTCATGAGCTCCACTTCATGCTTTAAGTGATTCTTTTCCATTATTTAAGTGCTGCTTTCTGCCATCTCTGTAGTGTTAAAAAAATCTGTTCATTTTGTTGAATCTGAAATGCTTCATATTTGATTTTATAAAATTAAGTTAAGACTCTATCTAGTAGTTTAGTTTTCCATCAAATGGCGCTAGAGCAAGTTGAGTGTTTGCATGGGTTTGTGCTTAGTTTGCTTGTTTGAACTCGAGTGCTAGGGCTCAGTATATCGTGCTTTGCCGTTTTGTCTGTTGAAAATACGGTAGTGTGCACGAACAAAAAATAGCACAACGGAATATTTGGCACACACTAGGATCTTGTAATCTATGTTGAGATTGTTAAAGATGAATAAGGCAATCACACACAAAGATATACATGGGAAAAAACGAGAAAAACTCCATGGTGGTGTGGTCACAAAAAAAAATATCAGTATGCGATGAGATTAAAATATAGGCTTACAACTTTTCTTTCTTACTTGCATTCTTCTTCTAAATTCCACACATTTGGGACATATATATAGGATGAAGAAAATTTTTTTTGATAGCTAGTCCACTAAATAACTAACTCCTTAAGGCAACTCTTCGGCTTGGTAACCACCTCTTTGGCATTGATTGCTTGGCATAACTTTCTATGATAGTTAAAATGAATCTGGACATAACTTTTTCATAAATCTGGATATAGCTTTCTCATGAATTTGTACATAATTACCATAGCAGATATGTTGGAGTAAATGGTGGACTACCAGTAGCTACTTGTGGACTGCTTGATTAAAAGCTCATCAAAGTGTCTTTATATCCAACACTGTCTACTAATTTGAGTTTTTTTTTTCTTTTTAGTTTTGTTGCTAAGGTAGGTTGCTTCTCTAGCATAAAACTTCTTATTAGGTCTAGTAGAATCGAGTTTGTAGGCATATTTCTTTGTGCATGTCATAATTATTTCTATAGCTGGTAGCATTTGAAATCTGTTTGTAGTAGCTTTAGGTGGTCTTGGCTTAGTTTTTATTTACATGTAGTTAGGTTAATGAAGCTATCATTGTGTTTATGAAGTCTTGTATGCATCTTCCGCACTATGAGTTGTTTCTTGCCAAGGACTGCGTACATTCCCCACTACCTAGGAATTCAACATGCGTGCAACACCAAGAAAGAGATCCTAGGAATTTCTATAGTGGATTTAGGGAAGCTAGGTTGATAACACATTTGGAAAAATGGATGAATTCTTAAAGAGATTCAGTTTTGTTTGAATTACTTCAAAGGATTGCTATATATCTTCTTCCAAATATAACATATATAGTGGTGGATGTCCAGACTCATGGGAAGGGATATGCAGGATTATGGGATTAAGATTGAGTTGGATGATTTTATGGATAGGTTGCATCCTAATGAGTTCATTCATTGGCTTGATAAGGTTGATCTATGTTTGAATGGTAAGAGATACCAGAGGAGAGGAAGGAAAGATTGATGCATAAGATTCAGGAAGCGACACTCGGCTGTAGGGAACATATTAGAAATACCAAAAGAAATTTATTAACAAGTAGGTAGAATTATGAAGAGAAGCAAAAGCTTTGAAAGAACTGAATTATTTATAACTTCAAGAGCAGCTAGTAGATCATGGAATACGCAACACATTGTTGGATGTTGTCTGCGGTTGGAAAGAAAAACAATGCTGTAGCTCAAAGATCTCAAGTGGTTACAAGTCTCGAAGCTTTGATATGACTCAATGCTCATAGGTCTTAAAGCTCTCAAAGATCAGTATCAAAATGGTTCCCTTGCTTGTATACTATAGGCCAAAATCTGTCCCAACAAATTCCATACCTAAACTAGTAGATCATACAAAACTCAAGTTTCAAGTCAAAGATGCAAACCTGACATCAAACATGCTTCATATATGACTCAACCAATGCAAACCTGACATCAAACATGCTTCATATATGACTCAACCATATTGTGAAGACCAAAAGGTTGAAAGTAAACATTAACTGGGTGATCTCAACATAACTTAAAGAATGCTGAACTATTTAGGTTAAGGGTATTGCAGAATAACATTTTCACAAATGGGGATCCTTCAATCACATGGAGGTTCTGAATCACTTTTATAAAATGGATATATACATCACTGAAAGATGATCAGAAGATGTTATTCACTTTTTTTAATCTTTCCATTTGAGCTTCATATTGCATTTATTCTTCATTTATGAAGCATGTCTCCAATTTAGATACTGTAACCAAATATCTTTGACTTAGTAAATTTTCTATATGGCATAGTTTAGAGCTAATCGTTCTATATGTACTTTGCTCTTGCTAACAAAATCTAGTAGCTTGTTGGTATCGATTTAGAAAAGAGATAACAGAAGGATAAGACTTTCAAAGTGTTTCTTGTGATTACATGGAGTTGCACATCTTATTATGTTAAGTGCATCTTAAGTGCTTTTCTTCTTCAAAGAAACTCTTTAACAATGAGTTTGAAATAATTTACTAACATGTGTCTAGCATAAACACTTTCCCTTTGGGGAATCCATGCAAAATACAGTATCTAACTTACTCTTGAAGAAAGCATAGATAATCTATGACGGTGCTGTATCGTGTATGAATCAACAATGTCATTTAATTGATAGGTGAAGATCTGATAGTGTTTATCGTAGTGTTTGCCTAGTGCAATAAGGATATGATAAGTCAAGTAAGTTATATATTCTCCGCATTAGAAGTTTTATTGTTGCGCTTGGATGTGTATTGGAGAATCCTTTTTATATTATTGAAGGACCTTTGTGGAATCAAGATCCCTTTTTTGGGGAAGCAAAGCCATGCACGTATCTACAAGTCATTAGAAGGCTTCATGGTTAACCATTCAAACATCAGACCAACGCTGTTACCATGTAGCTCAGTCTTCAGCCTTAAGCCTTCGGATGCTTTACTCAATATTTGTAGTCACACATCTTCTTTAATGAATTGAATAGTCCTTTCTATGAACATTTATTGGCAATCTTTGAGGGTCAACTATCATAATGTTGCCCGAATAATATAATTGCTAGTGTCAAGTTGTGGCGTATCATTAAAAAATGGATAATCTATTTAAAAGCAGAAGTTAGAAATCCTCCTTTTCTTAAAACCTATTCAACATTTTAAAATATATTTGTTTATATTTTAGACTTCTTTTCATCTCTTGAAAATGCTATTAGTATGAATCCAATCATCATGTCGTACCACCATGGTTGATGTTTTTCTGTGTGATTTGCTGTTATGAATTGGAAATTCGAAAAAATTACCAATAATGATATCCCGTATTAAACCAGGTTTTGGAACTTGGTGGGATCACTGTGATCCAAAGTAGTGCTGTTTTCTTACCTATTCTTATGAAGTGATAGTTAGCATTGAGTCTGATAATCATGATCATGATTGATGTGTGATAATTTTATTGGTTATTTGGAACTTGATCTATAAACAACCATCTTTTTATTTCAAATAACCTTCAATGATGATATGCTATTTCAATTGTGGTTTGAATCATGACGCTTAGCATCATGATATGTAGCATTTTATCAGCGTGATTCTAGTATATAGTTAGGTTCCAAATATAAACACCACTTTCCTATGTGGAGTTATCTTAGATAAAGGTTCTACGCAGGTTGTCATATTTGAAATGCATAAACACCATTTGGTAGAATCTCTATCCCACCAGACACCCACCTTTTGCTGGTCAAAAACCAAAGAATTTTAGTTAATCCCTTATACCACAGACCATTTAGACATGATATGCCTCTATGAAAAATATGTTAGTTTTATAATAGCTCCATCACTGTCATTGCATTTTTTGCATCTGTGCTGTAAAGTTATCAAACAGTAAAGTCTTAGCAATTAATCTGAAATTTGAATATTAACTTCAATATGTGGAATTGATATAGGTTAATCCTTCTTTGCTGCCATTTTTTTCTTACAGAAGTTTTGTATGCTTTTCAGGTGTTCAATGTAGCTGAGGTTCCCATAGAATGGGAGGAGCACTTTGTGGGGAAAGAAGTTGACCCAAGAACAGAGAGCTTTCTAACTTGGGAGAGCCTGGAGTCAGTGCGTAGAAACAAAGTAGGTTTGAAAGGCCCGATGGCTACACCTATTGGAAAGGGTCACAGGTCCCTGAACCTTACGCTAAGGAAAGAACTTGGCTTGTACGCTAATGTCAGACCTTGTTATAGCCTGCCTGGATATAAAACTCGATATGATGATGTTAATCTTGTCACCATCCGTGAAAACACAGAGGGAGAATACAGTGGCCTTGAACATCAGGTGATTTGCTTATTTGTGTATGTCCATGCCTTTGTCCTGTTATTGCCTATGTGGAGCTGTGATAACTGAATTGCATTTGTAGGTTGTGAGAGGTGTTGTTGAAAGTTTGAAGATCATCACCCGCCAAGCAAGTTTGAGGGTTGCGGAGTATGCTTTCCATTATGCCAAGAGTCACGGCCGAGAAAGAGTTTCTGCCATTCACAAAGCCAATATCATGAGGAAGACTGATGGCTTGTTTCTTAAGGTCTGCCTGATCTTCAGTCCACTTGTTCTTCTTTTAGTGTAAAGGATGCTGTTATGTTGAATTTTCTCTTCATTTGCAGTGCTGCCGTGAAATTGCTGAGAAGTATCCTGAAATAACTTATGAAGAAGTCATCATTGACAATTGTTGCATGATGGTATGGCTAGTTTCTCTTTATTCTTGAGGATGAATTGCCTTAATAATTGGTCTTGTTATTTTGTTTTGAATATATTAGAAATTAAAAACAGCTTTCATATGCTTATACTAATCTTGGTTGCATGGTAATGGTGACTAAGACTGCCATTTCTTTAACAGCTTGTGAAAAATCCTGCCCTTTTCGATGTTCTTGTGATGCCAAACCTCTATGGAGACATTATCAGTGATCTCTGTGCTGGTTTAATTGGAGGATTAGGCTTAACCCCCAGGTATATCTTTCTTTCCTTTATCTAATGCATCCTATACAAATTGGTTAGCATTTTTGCCCCTTTTTATTTCAGCTGCAACATTGGTGAAGGAGGTATTGCTCTGGCTGAGGCTGTGCATGGTTCAGCTCCCGATATTGCTGGCAAGAACTTAGCAAACCCTACTGCTTTGATGCTTAGCTCTGTGATGATGCTGCGACATTTGAACCTCAATGACAAAGCTGAAAGAATCCAGAAGGCCATAATCAACACAATAGCAGAAGGGAAGTATCGGACTGTGGATCTTGGTGGCAATGCTACCACAACAGATTTTACAAAGGCAGTATGTGATCATCTGTGATCAGTAAATAGTAGAAGATCTAAACAGAAGGTCATATACTGAACTAGATTGAGCAAGCACTTGTTACTCAGAAGTTCAATGCTGAATTACCCCATTTTTTCTTGCAAGTGAAAGTTGGATCAATGGAATAATGCCTGCTTTTCCTCTTTGTTACCAGCAATGTGCAGCAATACAGGTGAATTCTCCTCTTACTGATTTTGTGGGATATATTCTTATAATCCATTTCGCTACAAAGTAGCGTCAAATCAATAACAAAGTCTTGACTCTGGTGATATTCTAAATTTTGAGTTTTCATTTCAAAGTTCTCCATATTGGATAACATTGGGTTTAATTCTTTAAAAAATGTCTTCAATTTGGAAAAGCAGCTTGTTTTCTTATGCTTTCTGTTTTCCACTATGATGATAAAGGCTGTTTGTAAGTTGTCTTCAATTCATCTTATTCATTGATTTGTTGAAAGCATATCTTCTGTAGACCATCTTAATTCTTGAATGAAATGGTTTTTAGCAAACTGCCTCAGTTGAGCTTGAAGCATACCTTCAAGAATTGTGGAACTAGCTCATGAGACTGTTAATTTTCAATGAGAACTAGGAGTCCTGTAGAGACTCAACCTGGAATGTTCTATAATTCACTAACGTGTACTGCCTTTTATTGATGGCAATTATACCTGATACGGTACCTGCTCTAATAGAGAATGGTATGGGGAAAATTTCCCATGACAGGGACGGGGATTTTGTCTCCGAAATTGGGCGAGTATAGCAGTCGCCATCCTACGAAGTTCTTGTTCCCTGCCTTCAGTTTTATAGCATCTTACTACTTCTACGCGAGCGTTTTCCACTTTCATATGATTCCGTAAAACAAAAAGCTTATGGTACAAAACCAAAAGGTATATCAAAATTGAGTTCAAGTTGTTCATGACGTCGTTGACTTCGGATGTTGCGTTCATTCATGTTATTATAACTCTTATAAGATCATGGAAACAAGATATTCAGAATTCATGGAATCAAGAGATCCAGAATCCATATAAAGTTGCACCCAAATTTCTAAACCCGATCTCTTCAAAAATATCCAAAAGTACTACTACAAAACAAAGATGTTGAGGACTTTTTGCCAAAAGTTTTCCCCAAAAGATGCTCTTCTAGTTTGAAACGCAACATTAAACTTTCCTTCGTGTCGGTTTCTACATCACTAAGTCCACAAACTTCATGTATATCCATGGCCTTATCCACAATACTTGCTCACAACAGAAACAAAAAAATGGAACTGCTGAGATCTTATGTTCTTCCCCTTCTAACCATCTCAACAATCTTCTTGTTCTTGGCATGGATTCATTCATCAAAAAACAAGAACAAAAGCTCACCACCATCGCCTCCGAAGCTTCCGGTAATTGGCAACCTGCACCAGTTAGGCACCTTACCGCACCGCTCCTTGAAATCACTCTCAGACAAATACGGACCGTTGATGCTCTTACACTTTGGCCGCGTCCCTACCATCGTTATCTCCTCTGCTGAGCTTGCTCAAGAAGTCATGAAGACTCATGACCATGTCTTCTCAGACCGCCCGCAGTCCAAAATTGCTGACATGCTTACCTACGGCCATGACGTTGCATTCTCGCCTTACGGCGAAGAGTGGCGGCAGATTAGAAGAATATGCACTGTTCATTTGCTTAGTATAAAACGCGTGCAATTGTTTGATGTAGTGAGGAAGGAAGAAGTGAAGTCCATGGTTGAAAACATACAAATGTCGAAGAAGGGGGTAAACTTGACAGAGATTCTCCGCACTCTCACTTGTGATGTGGTTTGCAGAGCTGCATTAGGAAGAAAGTACTCTACCGAAAACTGTAATAGTAGTCCTCATAGAATGCTCGATGAGTTCGTCGAGCTGCTCGGTACGTTCCCTGTTGGAGATTTCATTCCTTGGCTAGGATGGATTGATCGGGTTAGTGGTCTTGAAGCCAGGGTAAAGAAAACTTCCATACAGTTAGATGAGTTCATCGAAGGAGTCCTAGATGATCGTATGCAAGCTAAACAACGCCTTGATGATCATGAAGGAAGTCGTTGCTTCGTTGATATCCTGTTATCTCTAGATGAGGATAAAAATGAAGGTTTGCCTTTAAGCAGAGATTGCATCAAGGCAATTATATTGGTAAAAATATCAATTCATCCCTCATTGAGTATAATAATTTAAATTGGAGCAATTTAAAGATTTTGTCGCAATTTTGTGCTGCAGGATATGTTTGCAGCTGGAACTGATACAGTATCCACAGTCATGGTGTGGACGATGGCAGAACTCGTGAAGCACCAGAAAGAAATGAAGAAAGTACAAGATGAAATTAGGCACATAATCGGAGCAAAAGGAACCATAGAAGCTCAGAACATTACTCAGATGAAGTACATGCTTGCGGTGATCAAGGAAGTAATGAGACTACACTGTCCTATTGCGTTACTAGTACCACGAAAGTCGATGCAAAATGTTCGTTTACAAGGCTATGAGATTCCATCTGGGATGAGAACTATCGTCAACGCCTGGGCAATTGGTAGGGATCCCAGGTCTTGGGACAACCCTGAAGAGTTCCGACCAGAAAGATTCATCAATAGTAGTGTGGATTTCAAAGGACAAGACTTTCAGTTGATACCTTTTGGTGCTGGAAGGCGAGGTTGTCCCGGTGTTGCGTTCGCGATGGCAACGATTGAACTTGCCATTGCGAATCTCTTGTACCATTTTGATTGGGACATGCCTAATGGAAGGAACAGAGAAGAGTTAGATATGAGTGAGATGAACGGAATTGCAGTGCGGAAAAAGTCTAATTTGGTACTTGCAGCAACATCAAAGTATCTGTAAGGGTTACCTTGCTTTGTAAAAGAACATAACTAAACTATGAAGTCTTCACTATCACTATGTTATGGAAGTTTGAAGGCTTAGCTGGTGGGATACTAGTATGTGCTTCAACTATAACCTGCCTTTCTAACTTACTAAGCACGGCAGCAAGAGTTAAGAGTTTACCCTAATAGGTAGGCTTCGAGTTGCAGCTCCGACGTATTGATCTTTCTCGCTGAATACGATTCTGGTGCATATAGTAGTGAATACATGTGATCTTGAAGATGATACTGAATCTTTTAAAGCTAAAGTTTGAGCATGCTTGCTTAAAGTTCTACTTTAGCCTTAAACATGTTCATGGAGAACATTAGCTGAAAATGTTGAATCCATAGATCCAAATTTAGGAAGTGTATAAGTTTCGTAGGAACTCATTTTTCTTTAAAACAACTCATTTTCAAACTTACTTTCAAATACAAAGAAATATAAAAATTATTTTAAAAAATTTCAACAATCGAATACAAGAATTCTACTCATTTTCTAAAAAACTCACTTGTCAAGAACTCTTTTTTTAAAAACTCATTTCAAAATTTGAATCTAAGTTGATCTGGCTATAATCTTAGCAGGAGGTGATTCAACATCCACGTCGGTGGTTTGTGAAGTGAGTGATGGCAGAGCTCGTGAAGCACCATGAAGAACTCTAAAATATAATCACGGCCATAAATGGGCTTTCAGAAGCCATGCCAAAGTCCGAATTAAGGTTTTTGGGCTGCAATCATATCGTTTCAGCCAGGTTCAAAGGCCTAAACTGTTTAAAGCAACTGATGTAATATTATTTGAATGCTTCGAAACTTTTTATTCTAATCTTTGCTCCCCAAACATTATGGACTAAAGTTGAACCTCTTGTTATAATCAAGTCAATGGTTGGGGATATTATTTTCCAGGCTCGAGGCCTAAACTGTTTTAGGCACTGGTGTAATATTATTTGAATAAATAAAAAAAACTAATTCATTTCAAGTAGTATTCAAAAGTGAAACGGAAAAATGAAAGCTCTAAAAGAAATCTTTGGAAATTGTTTTGCAAGTAAACGGACGAAAAGAAAAGCTACTGAAAATTCATGATTAATTTAAACGTAGTATCATGACTTCTCCGATCCGATTAAATATTATTTGTCGTATTCTTTCGTACCGTATAGAGCAATTTCTATCTCTTCTTAAAAATAAGGAGAGAGAAATGAAAGAGGCCCCACCGTTTTGTAACATACGACAAACATTTTTTGCGAAGGGAACAAAGCATACTCAGCAACAAAACGAAAAGTAGAACGAAAACAGAACATTCACTATTTATTGTCTTCACCGTGACATAACTTCTATTGAAAAGCCATAATTTCTTGGAGAAATTTTCACAGAAATACACTATATAAGCCACAAGTTAGTAGTTCATATGAACACGTTCAAACGCATAGTATACCATCTATAGAAGATGCTCTCTTTAGCTAGTAACCTTCACCAATGGCTTCAATGGCCTTTGCTCAACTCAACATTTTTTGCAATCTCCATGTTCATGGTCATGCTGTTTCTCCTTTCCAAAAAAATGCTGAAGTACTCTAGAAATTCTAATTTGCCTCCTTCCCCGCCGACACTCCCCATAATCGGTAATCTTCACCAGATTGGGCCCCTCCAGCACAGATCACTACGAGCTCTTTCGGACAAGTACGGTCCAATAATGCTTATGCAACTTGGCAGTTTCCCGACTGTTGTTGTCACCTCTGCTGAGCTTGCTGAAGATGTCCTGAAAAACTATGACAATATCCTAGCAAGCCGTCCGCCGATGAAGATGGTCCAGTTGCTCATCGGCAACAGCTTTGTTTTTGCTCCTTATGGTGAGTACTGGCGCAACCTGAGAAAGATTTGTGTTGTCCATCTACTGAGCACCAAGCAAGTGCAGTCTTTTAGCTCGGTGAGGGATGAAGAGGTTACCGCCATGGTCGAAAAGATCCGTGCTTCGAAGGAGTCTGTAGTGAACTTGACTGAGTTGCTTAGCAGCCTTGCGTACAACACGGTTTCTAGGTCGACGCTTGGGTGGAAGAACGCCCAAGCCAACGTTGGTGCTTTGAAGAAGATGATGGATGAGTTGCTGCACATGCAAGGCAAGTTTTTGATCGCAGAGGTCTTTCCGTGGTTAGGATGGATTGATAAGATTAGTGGAATTGAAGCAAAGGCTAAGAAGGTCTCCCAGAAGCTGGATAAACACATTCAAGGTGTTCTAGATGATTTTCTAAAGGAGAAGTCAAATGGCTCTATTTCTAAAGAATCTACCAGCTTCGTCGATGTTCTGCTCTCTTTAAACAAAGAAGACGACACTGACGGTAGTGTCCGTCTGAGCTCCGAGCACATCAAGTCTATCGTACACGTAAGATCATTAATTCCTTTCTTTATATGTACGTGCAATTCTGATTTGCACTTGTGAGCTACCTTTCATGGATTTTGTCCAGGACATGTTCATAGCTGGAATTGATACGTCGACCACTGTCATGGAGTGGACGATGGCCGAGCTCATGAGGAACCCGGAAGAGCAGAGAAAAGTACAAGCCGAAGTTCGAAGCATCGTTGGTGGTAAGCACTATGTTGAACCGGAAGATATTAGTAAGATGAGCTATTTCAAAGCAACCATCAAGGAATCCTTGAGGCTGCACCCTTCTGGTCCTCTACTGGCACCTCGTATGTCTATGGAAAAGCTTCAGTTGGGAGGGTACGAGATTCCGGCCGGGATGAGGGTTATTGTCAATGCATGGGCTATAAGTAGAGATCCCAAGTACTGGGATGAGCCGGAAAAGTTTAAGCCAGAGAGGTTTGTCAATATCGGTCTGGACTTCAAGGGACAAGATTTCCACTACCTACCATTTGGTTCAGGACGTCGAATGTGCCCTGGAATATCTTTTGCCATGCCCATAGTTGAGCTTACCTTGGCAAATATGTTGTTCCACTTTGATTGGAAACTCCCTAATGGTATGAAGGAAGAAGAATTGGATATGACAGAGCTAAGCGGAATAGTAGTTCACAAGAAGTCCAACTTACTTCTTGTTGCCAAACCTAGAGATGTCTAGGGGTCGTTAATAACTTAATTATCTACATGTTTTCACATAAAATATCATTCGCATGAGCTTAGCGCTATACCATCACTTATATATAATTAATTGTAATGCAATGTCATTTGAATACGCTGTGTTCTTTGTTTTCTTTTATTTCTCTTTTTTGAAGTGCACGTTTGGCAGGTCCTCCATTTCAAATAAGTATCTGGTTTTGTAATAAATATTTTCTACAATATTTTAAAAACTAAAATTTTAAAAAATACACATAAATTGTAAGTCATAACATATATATATGTATATATATATATATTTTTTCTTTTATAAATTTTCATCTTTTCTGTTAAGTCCTTTTGACACAAAGTCTTTAGTTATTTTTGATAGCTCATTTAGGTAAAGGCTGAGTTAGCCACAAAGTAGTATGACTAAATGCCGCACGAGCCAAGGTAAAACTCTAAGCCTGTGACAAGTGATATCAGAGCTAACGTTTGGCTTGAGAGATGGCTAGTGGTAGTGATGTTACTATCTTCGAGGGACGGAAAATGAAGAGGATTTAATTGCAAGACTTGCTAAGGTGGAGCTTACCATTGCCGATAGGATGGAGCAGTTCGAGGATATAAGCCAAAGCATTGAGAAGCTCGAGAAAAGGGCAAGAAGAGCTTCACGGAGAAATGCAATGCGCCTTGAATACGGTGGCCGACACTTGCTCAAACCAAGGTAAGGTTCTAAAAGACTCTATTCTTGGTGATATTGATGCTCTTAGGGCAGATGTTATACAATAAAAACAGTGTAGAGAGAAACAAGCAAAACAGAGATACACAATAATTCTACTACTCTACACGAATAATTCTTGCTGCCGGTCACACCGAAAGAAATCTCTCTCAGCAATCTCTTTGATCATCTCATCTGAGAAACATCATGAACACTTAACCCTCATGAGATAGATTCTGTGCTCAATTTTCGTTTATTTTTCTTGTAATATTTTACTGACATTGTGAAGGTGGTGCTGCGGGCACCGGGAAAGGAAGCTCAGGTGGAGCTTGGTGAAAGTTTTTAGATCTTGTAACAGAGCTAGCAAATCAGCCAGAGAGACAAGTGTGTCTAGTAGGCTGTTAAGAGTTGTCTTGGTGAAGAAATCCGGTAAGAATAAGTGTGTTTGGTGAAACACTTTACTCTTGGTGTATTTGTAGTTTATTAAAGGTTTAATGAAACTTTGGCTCTAGTGATAGAGCGACCGTGGATGTAGGCAAAAGGGTTTTGCCGAGCCATGTTAAATTTCCTGAGTATTGTCCTTTTTATATATGTCAGTAAATACACTAACTCTCTTTGGCTGCATGTTACAGACTTGACACAGCCAGCTATAAGCCTGCTACTAGTAGGATAAACAAACTTGACGAAAAATTTTATAGACTAACTCAATTCACTCCTCCCCTCTTCAGTTAATCTTACAGGAAAAATCCAACAGAATGAAATACATAAACATACCGCCAACAATAATTAAATACATAACTGTTAGAATGAATAACCATGTATATCAATAATCATGTTTCAACAACCATGTTTCAATAAAGCCTAAGGACTGATCAAACTAATATCAAGTGATCCTACATTTATTTTCCACATTTTTGCTCTCTAATATCAAGTACTCCTAATGAAAGTACTCCACTTTTGCTCCTTAGGCTAACTATGGGATTGTTTATATTAAAATTTCTTCCGTCCAGGCAAACTATTACTTACAAAGACTTGTTCATATAACTCACATGCAAGGAAATGCAAAAAGAAGTTGAAGTGAAAGACACCTTTTTTGGCGCTTGGGTGACTTCTTGGAATCGACCAACACGCATCTTATTACTAATCTCCATCGGCCTAACACCAAAAAGACACAAAAAAAGGAAAAAGAAGAAGAATCAATAACTAGACTTACCAAAAAACTTAATTACTTATCAAACACTAATCACCTAAATCACCTAAATACTTAGTAAGAATCATAGCAAATTTTCATTCATTCTTAAACAATAATCACCAAAATCAACTAAAACTTACAGAAAGGAACAACAAAGAAAAAAAAGAAAGAACAGACCTGTTCATGTTGGCTCTGCCGCGATGCTTGTTCTTCTTCCCATCAGGCAGCAAGTGGAGTTCGTGACACCCATCAGCTCGAGCGCACTGTAGCTCATCTCCAGAGAATAATTGGTGGAGAAATGGCGGCGGGAGAGATTGATGAGAGAGATAAGGAGAAAACAAATCAATATGCAGCTAAAAAGTCGAGTTTTTGGATCGATTGATAGGGAACAAATAGAGACTTCGACGAGCACCGATTTACTGCAGAGACCTAGATCTCACGGATGAGAAGAAAAACGTCAAATTTAGCAATATTCACAGAATGAGTTCGGATTTTGCGACAAAGAGAGAAAAAAGAAGAAGAAGGTAGTTTTGAGAAGGAATACAAATTGACAACTAAGGAGATAGTAGCGGCAGGAAGAAGGCGTACGTAGGAGAATACGACAATGATTAGCGTCAAAGACGGAGAAACCGTAAGAAGGAATAGGGGGAGAGGGGCAGCGGAGACGAGCAGAGCGAGAGAATTCGGGAGTGAGCGAGAAATGAAGAAAGAGCTGAGAGAATAAAGAGGGTAGATAGATTTATGAAGTCTGTAATTTGTTTAACTTAATATTGGATAATATATCATTTCGATGCTCCGTGTTCCTTTTTTGAAAAAGCAATTTTATGCTTTTTTTAAGCAAAAAGAGCAGCTTAGTTTGGTAAAAATAGTGATTACTAAACAAGCTTTTTACCGTTGATGTTTTTTAAAAAAATAAGCAGCAAACCAATGTTTCCAAACAATGTCTAATTCTTTTCTTCTCCACCAATTTCTTGCTTTCTTTTTCTCTACTCACCATCCGAAACAACACAAGGATTCCCAAAATCACTCGCACCACCATGGCTTCCAAAACCTCATCGTTGTAATCGAAAGATTTTTTCCTTAATTCGTTTCACCATCCACAATCGTCGTGGCTGCGCTGGTTTCGGTCTGATCTGGATGAACTAAAAGCTCGTGGTGCACTTTGTGGGCTTTTTGGTCTGAACAAGTGCCCTTTTTTTTGGCTGTTTGGGCTGAGGTGCGCCAATAAGGTTAAGCTCTAAGAAACTTAGAAGCCCATATTGATCTTCCCTCTCTTTTTTAATAGAAGAATTGGACATAATTTTAAATTAATTCCAAAAAGCATGATATGCAAATTCAACTTGACTAGGATTTTAATTTAGCCAAAATTCGTTCTTTTAAGAAAATCACGAAATACATGAAAATTCGACTAAAATTATTAACTTCAAATTTAAGTGGATTTCATAAAACAAATGAAAAAAACAAATATGAGTAAAATATGCAACACGATTTTCCAAAATAGAATTGACAGAGTGAGAAAAAAATACTCAACAAATAAATAATAACAGTTATACTAATTTCCCCAAGCATTCCTTCACACCATAATGAGATAGAGGGTGTGTTTTATCAGTGAGTTCCTCAAAAGTTCTTTTTTAATTTTTAAAATTATTTTTAATAATTCTTTATAATATTTTTATAGATTTTTACTTAAAAATTTAAAAAATATAAAAAGTTATATCTAATAAATTTTATATTATTTATTTTTATTATGATTTAGTAAAAAAAAATATGTTTGTCGAAATTGAAAAAAAATAATCGCCTGTTTAAAAAAGTATGTTTGACTCTCAAACACCGTCGGAGAGTGAAAATACTTTTCGAGGAGTAGAAGTCAGAAATTAGTAAGATTTTTTTCTTCGTATAAAATTAATTTGATTGATTTTTTGGTGTATTTAATAAGCAAGAAGCGTCTTTTATACAAAATAATCTCTAAGGAAAAAGAAAATAAAAGAACAAGATAACTTAAATATTTAATCCATGAAAGTATATATTCTTTTAATTATAAAACCACAGGTGGGGTGGCAAGAAGATATGACCTTCAGTAGGGGTGATAATATGGGTTCATCGATTGGTTTCGGATCGACCTATTTAATAATCTGATTAAATTTATCAATTCTAACCCAATCCATAAATTTATATGGGTCAAAATTCTCAGCCATAACTAACCTTTTTAATAATTGGGTCAAACTCGGATCGATCCATTTAATAATCAAAATTATTAGTTTTTATTTTACACTTACATTTTTCTTTATCCATATTAAAAAAATACATTTGTTGAAACATATAATAAACCAACAGTAGTAGTAAAAGTATATATTAAGTTTTATCCGAAACATAAGAACAATTGCAATACCAATTGTGAATCATCAAAAGTTCAAAACCAAAATGATGGTATGTACATTTCAATTTAACTTTTGAACAAATATCTAATAGACAGTTAGTAATGATGCATATATATTTCCACCAGAACTCTATTACGAAAAATAATATACATATAAAAATTGTTTGAAAATAAACGGTTGAATGTTTGCTTCACAATCATATGGATAGTCTTGGTACAACACAAAACACATCAACTGTATGCATATGTTACATCCTAAGTTCCCAATAGATTTTGTTACTGTTACAATAACCATATTGCCCTTCACTTCATTTACTGATTATTAGTACTTCCACAAAATGCATATCCTCCTTTTCCTACAATCTGACTGCTACCACAACAAGAGTACATAAAGTCACTGCAAAAATACACAACATATACTAGATTAGTATACTCTAGTCGTTGATTTATTAACTACAAATGAAATTGTTTAGCATCCCCTAGGAGAGCATGAGAAGTTTTTAGCATTTAAAAGGCAAGACATTATATGTCCAGTGCTGTACATAAATGAAATTAGCATATACTAGGAGACCAAGTAATATGCTAGTGCTTTACATAAATTTTTTCATGTTAGTGCTGTTTCAATATCTACCAATCCATGCTTCATGCTAGCAACAAAACGATAATTTTTGTGCCTCTTACAGCAACAAAACAAGCCAGCTTTCATAGTTGTACATCAACAAAACAAGCTAACGTTTCATGCCTCTTACATCAGCAAGCAGCAGAACTACAAATTGCAATAAGTTTTAATCATTACAAATTTCCTATGTTCTTAACTTCATGTCCTCTATACATATTCCATCTTTCAACTTTGAATAACCTGAACAGAGGGACATTATATACTTCAAAGGAAAGAAAATAGCTTAGAGTTCTAGCTTTCTTATCCTTACAGCAGTCCAGCTTTTCTTTTTTGCAGCTAGCGTTCCAAGAAAAGAAAACAGAGGAGAAGAATCATCAGATATACACTAATACTAATTGCATAATTGGTCAATAATAAAAAAAATTTATTAATCGACATAAAAATAGTAGAAAATAAAATGTTAAAAAGAAATTCAAAATCTTATTTTATAAAGAATTCTGTTTGAAAAGAAAGCATAAGAAGACTAACCGAAATTTTGGTGAAACAGTTAGAAAACTAAGCATAGTGAAACAATTGATGAAAAAATAATAATAGAATTGAGTATATTGAATGATCATCTTTAGAGTTTACATGTACGGATATTTATAGAATACATATAATGGGCTTGTCTCACATATAGCCCGACAATACAGTCCAATATCCTCCCTCAAATTCATGATGGATCAAACAATATGAATTTGTTCAATAACGTTTGAAATCTCGGTGTCGGATGCGATTTTGTAAAGAAATCTGCCAATTGATCAGTAGAGACAACATGTGGTAAAGAAATAATACCTAACAGAAAATGCTCACAAACGAAGTGACAGTCAATCTCAATATGTTTCGTTCGTTCATGAAAAACTGGATTGCTTGCAATCTGAATAGCACTCCGATTGTCACAGTAAAGAGGAGTAGCTTTTGCAATAGTAACCCTCATATCAGTAAGTAATCTTCTTATATTAATAATCTCCCTTGTGGTAGCAGCCATAACTCGATACTCAGCTTCCGTTGAAGAACAAGCAACGACATCCTGTTTCTTACTATGCCACGAAATCAATGAATCACCAATGAATAAGCAGAAACCTGTAGTAGAACGTCTAGTGGTTGGATCACCAGCCCAATTTGCATCAGTAAAAGCTCGAAGCTCTAAAGTAGATGTGGAAGATATAAATAAAGAGCGAGTAATAGTGGCTTGAAGATATATGACAATTCTGAGTAAAGCACTATAATGTGCTGATTGCGGTGCAGAAACAAATTGACTGACGATACTTACTGCATGAGAAATGTCTGGCCTAGTCATACAAAGATAGACAAGCTGACCGACAAGCCGTCTGTACCGAGTAGGATCTGTAAAAGGCTCACCATCTGTAGGACGAAGTTTCACATGAAGTTATAAAGGGGTATTAACCGTCCGACTATCAGATATGCCTGCAGAATTAATAATTTCAGAAGTATATTTTTGTTGAGAAATAAGAATTCTTCTAGTACTTTGCGCAATATCCAATCTAAAAAAATAGCGTAGATATCCAAGGTCTTTCATATGAAATTGTTGATGTAGGTGCTTTTTCGTCGCTGTAATACCTACAATATCATCTCCTGTTACAATCATATCATCTATATATAATAACAGGAGTACCCTCTTTTGCGGTGAGGACCACACAAATAAGGAGTGATTTTGAGAACTCTGCTGAAATCCTACCTTTGTAATAGCTCGATGAAAACACTCAAACCAAACTCGAGGAGCCTATTTGAGTTTATAAATAGCACGACGAAGACGACATACATGACCCGGAGGAGTAGAAAGACCTGAAGGTGGCTGCATATAAACAACCTCATATAATGTACTATGAAGAAAAGTATTCTTCACATTAATCTGATAAAGATGCCACTGACGTATAGCAGCGACTGCTAATAGAGTGCGAATAGTCGTCATCTAGGGAACAAGAGCAAATGTCTTATCATAATCAATCCCATGCTCCTGAGTAAAGCATCTAGCAACAAGACGAGCTTTATGCCTCTCAATGGAGCCATCAGGTCGATATTTAATCTTAAAAACCTATTTGCAACTGATAGGTTGTACTCTCTCTGGTAATGAAACTACATACCAAATATCTGTCTGTTGAAATGCACGAAACTCCTCTGCTATTGTCTCTCGCCACTCATGGTACTGAATTGCCACTTGGTAAGAATTAGGTTCACGAGTAGTATGATTAGCAGTAAGAAATGAATGAAACTGTGGAGAGTAGGAGGTGATGGTGGTAAAACCAAACCTATCGAGCAAGCCTAAACAATCTGCTGTAAAACGAGTAGGAGGACGATGAGGATGTTGTGACTGACGAACAAGTGGTGGTGGAGATGTAGATAAACTGGATATTGGTGAAATTGGAGAAGAATAGAAAGGATCCTCGTTAGCCAGCGTTTATGTCATCGAAGAAAGGACGATATCAATAGAGGGAAGTAATGGAGTAGGATCTATAGATATGTGAGAAGAGGTAGATGAACTGGATGAAAGAGAATGTGATGGTGTTAGAAATTGAACATCAGGAAGTGAAGATGAAAAATAAGAACAGTTCTGAAGAAAAGTGACGTGACGAGAAATGTGAAGTCGACGTGCTGTGGGATCATAACATCGATACCCCTTTTGTTCCGAACTAATGCCAAGTAAGACACACTTGACTGATCGAGCAGTCAATTTTGTCCGTTCAGTCGAAGGAAGTAGAACAAAACAAGTGCACCCAAAAGTGCGGATCATACTATAATCTGGAGGAGATAAAAATAAACTCTCACGAGGTGTCTTGTCAAACAAAACAGATGACGGGATAATATTGATAAGATTAACAGATGTAAGAATAGCTTCTGCCAAAAAGATTTGAGGAACTGAAGAGGAGAGTAAAAGAGAGTGAGCAGTTTCAAGAATATGACGATGTTTACCTTCCGCAATTCCATTCTGTTCAGATGTATAAGGAGAAGATTGTTGAAAAAGGGTGCCATAAAACTGTAAGATGGATCTCATAGTAGAAGATGTATATTCACGAGCACCATCAGAACGAAAAATTTTAATTCGAGTATTAAACTGAGTATGAACCATAGTGCTGAAAGTATCATATATAGTAGGAACTTCAGAACGATGACGGATAAGATAAACTCAAATGTAACAAGTATAGTCATCAATAAAATTTACATAGTAAATAAAACCAGTCATAGATGGAATTGGAGCTGGTCCACAAATATTAGAATGAACTAGATCAAAAGCATGAGAAGTTTTAGATAAACTTTGATGAAAATATAAAACTGAATGTTTTGCCAACTTACAGCTAGTACATGAAGGTAAAGGAAAAAAAGAAACTCGCCCAAAAGCTCCACTATCGATGAGACTCTTTAAACGAGATTCAGAAATATGACCTAAACGTCTGTGCCACAAATTAGTAGCAAACGCAACAACAGCAACACAACTAAGATTTGAAATAGTCGAAAAAGGAAGATGGATATACTCTAAGTGATACAGTCGGCTCTTTTTACGAGCACGACCAATCGTCTGGCCGGTACGAGAATCCTGCACAGAACAGGTAAGGGAATCAAAGACAACAATAAGTCCCCTTTCACAAAGAGAATTGACTGAGATTAGGTGTAGGGTGAGATGAGGAACATGTAAAACAAATGGTGAACTGAGAGAGTCAGACATAACGGAGCCAGATTGACTGATGGTTAGTTGAGAGCCATCAACGGTATGTAAAGATGGAAAGTTTGGTGGTAAAGATGTCGTGTCAGATAACAATGATAGATCATAAGTCATATGATGAGAGGCACCAGAATCTAAAATTTAAGAGGAAGACATACCAGGAGCGGCGGAAGAAGCAGAGGTAGATGAACCAATAAAAATGGATTGTCGCTGAAGCTGAAGTTCTATCTGAGCAAGACGATGGTGAATATCCGTTGAGTCATTGGTGATAGATTGAGAGATAGGAACAGCATCAACAACATTCGCCTGTGCAACTGGAGGGCGAGTAGTGGAAGAATCTTTCGCCTTCTTCCGCTTTCGATACTGAGTAAGTAAATGTGGGTGAAGCTGAAAACAACCATCCACAGTATGACCCGATTTTTTGCAATGGGTACAGAATGATTGCTGACGAGAATTGGAAAAATTCCTGCGAGAATGAGCACCAGTGTCTTCCGAAGTGGAAGGTGAAGTGTGTGAAGATGCAGCAAATACTGTAGCTAAACCATAAGTCAAGGTGGGTACCATTATCGAAAGAGACCGTAAGCGAGTCTCCTCGGCAATGAGATCAGAAATTGCAGCATCTAGACTGATATTATTTTGTATGATACGACCACTTACTGCTTGAAAATTTGGACGCAAAGCCATAAGAAACTGATAAAGTTGACGTCGTTTACGACAAATACGACGTTTATGGCAGGCACATCCATGATCTTCAAGCTTCAAGAGCTCGCGCCAGTAACCTCACATTAATGTAGCAAACTCATGGATAGTGCGATCATCCTGTCTGGCGGCCCAAGCCTCGGTGAGAATTTGATACTCTCTAGCACCACTTGATTGAACAAACTGAGTAGTCAAAGTCTCCCATAATAATGTAGCAGTCGGGATGTCTTCAAGATGTGGTCGAAGAGACCGATGAATAGATGCAATGATAAATGTAAGAATTCGTTCATCATGATCATCCCAAATATCCTGTGCAATACGAATGTTATTCTTTACCTCAATAGAAGCATCATTTGGTGGTGAGAGAGGACGCTAAATAGAGCCATCAAGATGACCAAGAAGACGACGTCCACGAAGAATAGTTCTAACTGAGGCAGCCCATTCAGCCCAATCATCCAGCAGTACTCAAAGAAAAGTCTATGGATGTCGGTAGAAAGTCCCGAAAGAATTTAGATGAAGGCATCATCAAAATAGGTTTTTTTTTTTTTAAACGTGCCGGGCCTACAGTTGCGGGCCGAGTCGGCAGGTGCTAGGTTGGGTAGACTCGACTGGATCGGGTTGGCTGGCCACGGCAGAGGCGAGTGCCGGCGGCGACAGCGAAAAATAGCGGCGACGGCAACGATCAAGACGGCAGCGAAAATCGATGAAATCGGCAGTGGCGATGGACGAACAGAGGAGTCGGCGGTAACGGAGAGATGAATACAAGCACATCGGCGACGAAGATCGCAGCGGCGGTGAATCGGGCGGCGGCGCTAGGATATGAGTTTTTTTTTTTTTTTGATTGATTGATTGCCGGTAAACAAGGGAAAAAAAAATTGTTGTGTAGAGAAAATTTTTTTTCAAAAATCAACTTGGCTCGATAACATGAGACAATTAATGAAGAAATAATAATAGGATTGAGTATATTGAATGATCATCTTTAGAATTTACACGTATAGATATTTATAAAGTACATATAATGGGCTTGTCTCATATATAGCATGACAAATACAGTCTAATACATAGTATGCTTTTAAAACAGAAATAATTAACAAATAGAAACTAAAGCATAGTTTTTAATATGAAACAAAAACAATCTGTAATTGTAAACAATCAGAAAGCATATTTTTAAAAACCATATATAGAGTATTAAAAATAATAATGAAACTTGCTAATCAATACTAAACAGAAAGAATACTATATGTGCAAGGTTTCTTCCTAATTCAATAATCAAGACTAAGAAAGCTTAAAACGACTAACTAGAACTTTGCTGAAAACTGAAAACAAAAGTATAGATTTTTAAAATAGAACCAATTAGCAAACTGAAACTAAAGCATAGTTTTCAGTATGAAGAAAAAAGAATTTACAATTATAAACAACCAGAAAGCATAGCTTTAAAAAGCATATACATAATATTAAAAACAGTAATGAAACGTACAAATTAATACTAAACAAAAATATAACTATCTGTGCAAAGTTTTTTCTTAATTCAAGTCTAAGAAAGCTTAAGAAGACTAACTAGAGTTTTAGTGAAAACTAGAAAACTAAAGCATAGCCTTTTAAAATAGAAAATAATTAGCAAATTGAAACTAAAGCATAGTTTCCCGTATGAAGCAAAAATAATCTGTAATTGTAAACAACCAGAAATCACAGTTTTAAAAAACATATACATAATATTAAAAACTATAATGAAACTTATAAATTAATATTAAACAGAAATATAACTATATGTGTAAGGTTTTTTCCTAATTCAAAACTAAAAAAGCTTAAGAAGACTAATTAGAAGTTTAGTGAAAACTAGAAAATTAAAGCATAGTATGCTTTTAAAACAGAAACAATTAGCAAATAGAAACTAAAGCATAGTTTTTAGTATGAAACAGAAAATTAATTGTTGCAAATAGATATTTTTTAGTCTTAAACTTACAAATTAATACTAAACAGAAAGAAAACTATCTTCGCAAGGTTTCTTCCTAATTCAAGAGTAAGAAAATTTAAGAGACTTGATCAGAATTTTAGTGAAAACAGAAAGCTAAAGCATAGTATGCTTTTTAAAACAGAAACAATTAGCAAATAAAAACTAAAGCATAGTTTTTAGTATGAAACAGAAACTAATTCAACGCTTAAGTGGTGAAAACCAAACTATTAATCACTGGTAAGTATTCATTTAGTTAATACAGTAACTATTTTGATTAACAATAAATGGTTGAGAAAATCAACTCTTGAATTGATTGAATCTAGTTCGTAGTAAATTATCCCTGCCATGGTTCTTGTAGCAAGTTTTCTTAATAACTTGCAAGTTAGCAAGCAAATTCTGAAGTTAACAATAAGAACGATGAATAATATTGTAGGACCAGATGAGTATACAGAAACTTAAGCTGGGATAATATTATTAACTAAAACTTTCCTAGAGGAATAATTTTCATCAAGGCCAATTCTTTCAGCGCCATGTACCCAACTTCAATGCATGCTATTTTAAGCAATTTATCTACTTAAAACAGAAATATCTTTGCAACCTTGGATACTAACCAACTCTCACATATATCAAACCCAACTTTTAAATGATTACTAGAGACATAATTATCATCATTCAAATGAAAAATTATCAGCTATCAACTATTCTCACTGTTAAAGAAATTAACATCAAGAAAATTAAGTAATCGAATTCTCAACATTTAAACAGAAATAAAAGACAAAAATATTACATGTCTTCTAAGCCTATCACGATGCTTTGATGACTGTGTTGCTATGTGTTGCTTGCAATTGTATAGATCTAAATTTTAGTATTTTTACATTGTTCGTCGCTGAGGCTAGCGAGGAGAGGACATTCAGACGCGCGGCGCCGTAGCTTTATAGAACCGGAGATATGAATCCGTGATGAAGAGATTCAATTGGATAGGATAGAGACGACTCAGACGAGTTCGCCAAGCAGCACTGTGGCTAGGGTAATAGATCTGGCCGAAAACTTGAAAGAAAATTGAAAGTCTGTAGATCTGAAACGAAGAAAATATTGCCGAAATAAGTAGATGTACTTTAGATTCGTCGATCAGATTTGAGAAAGACGAAAGAAAAAAAAAAAGTGATAGAAGTGGGGAATTGAATAATCTAACAACAAAGTTATTCAGTATATTAAGGTCAAATTTAAATTGATCCAAAATTACTTCGAACTCATTTATATTATTAAATTAATTTAGAATTAATTTAAAATAATTTAAATTTTGATTTTAATCTAAATTTATTAGATCGATTTCGAATCAAATTATCAGATCGATTTATATATTGTAATCCCTATCCTTCAGAATAGAAATTGATGGTTAAACTCACCTGTAACGTCATTAATCTCTAAATTTAAATTCAAAACTACGGGACTAGAAAGTAATACCGTTATATCCATATTAACGCTTAATCGAGCGCCATTACCAAAATGCTAAAGGTTAGCCATGGGAACCGTTGTCTTAATTGAACTATATAATTTTACGACATATTTATCTTGAGATATTTATTTATTTTAAAAAAAGTTAAAAATTAAAATATTAAATTTAATAAAAATAATTTTTATTTTTTATTAGAAATGAATTTTAAAATGAATTTTTAATAAAAAATTTATTTAATTTTTTAATATTTGTATTAAAAATAAATTTGAAAAAAAGAGCTTAATGAATTGGTAAACAAGCTATTAGTTTTGGTTACTAATTTTGAAAAATTTAGAGAAATGTCTGGTTAGAATTTCAGAGTTATTCCTTATTCCAACAAAATTTAATATGATGCACTTAATGTGTTTTTTTATTTTTTTAACGACATAATTGTTCACTGTAAAAATTACTTTTAAATAATTTATAATTTTTATAATTGTTTCTAAAAGTTGTTTTTAGGAAAAGAATATATTTTAATTCTATTTTTGTGATTGGACATCGCACGTCCTGACATTGGAAAATGAACAGGCAATTGAAGAAAATCAAGACTATGATTTTACGTGAATGAATATGCGGACAAGATCATTGCCTTCGTAAATCATTAGTCTCCGCTAGTCAGGAAAGTCGTTTCTTGCACATAAATTTCCATGTATAGTTTCATAATATTCAACAAACCTGCGCGCATCGTTTGACCGCCAGTTTATTCTTATTCAGTCTTTTATGCTTTCTAACTGAACCAGAGAATCTTCAACAAAATATTTTAATATGGAAGAGAAAACAGAGCAACAGTGGTTCCTTTCACTATAAATCCATATGATATACTGATGAGAAAACACCATACATACACAACCTTCCCTATTCATTAGCATTTGTTCCAGCGGCAGCAACGGTAAAATAAGCAAGTGAAGTAGTATAATGTCCCGCCTTCAGTTAAACTATGCTCTGCAGACTCCATCACGCCGCCTGGCCAAAAATTTGGTACCTGGGTCGTCGTCAAGATTCTCATTACCAAGTACTACAGCACCCACATTGACTAACAGTAGCTGCAAACGCAGTTTTGAGTGCAGTCAGGCATGCAAGGGATTTGGATTAGTTCCTTCAATGTATAAGAAGTATAAATCTGAGCACAGAGTTCGGAGCATGCAGTCTGCGATAGCTGCGGCTATGGAGAACCAACTGCAGCAGCTCCCTTTCCTCGTATCCATCTTGTTATTGTTTCTAACGTTACTCAACCGTGTTATTACAAGAAGCAAGTCACTGGTTGTCTCTTCATCCGCCAAGCTTCTACCGAGTCCATGGGGGCTGCCGGTAGTTGGCAGCATGCACCATTTATTCGGAGACGTCCCTCACCGTAGGTTCCGAGACTTGTCACTGAAACATGGGCCACTTATGAGTCTCAAACTTGGGGAAGTACATAACGTCGTAGCTTCCTCCGCAGAATTTGCTCGTGAGATCTTGAAAACCCATGACTCCAATTTTGCCTACCGGCCAAAGCTTCTTGTCGGGACCATCGTTTGCTACGGCAACAAGGATATTGCCTTTTCTCCCGATGGCGACTACTGGCGCAAGGTAAAATAAAACATATTCGAAAAAAGAAATTTGTTTGCACTTTTTTTATGTTGAGCATGGAATTAGAAGTTACCACCTGACTTGAAACTAGCTCTGAAACTAGCAAATTACCATCAATGATTTTGTTATCGTATCAGATACGGAGAATCTGCACAGTTGAACTGCTGAATGCGAAGCGTGTGAAAGATTTTACGCCGATAATGAAAGAGGAAAACTTGAAGCTGATAAGAGAGATCATGGAGACATGTACATCGACTAATATCAATATCGCAGAAAAGGCCCTTCATCTCTTCAATACCATCACAGCGAGGTTAACGTTCAGCTCCATGTGCAAGCCCGAGATGCGGACGCAGTTCATATCGGCAATTATATCGGCCATTGAGCTTTCCTCGGGATTCAGCTTCGTTGAACTATTCCCCTCTTGGGGACACTTTCTTGATAAACTCACTCAGGAAAGCTCCAAATTGACAAACGTGCATAGAGAGATAGATGCAGTCTTAAACGAGATCATAGACGAGCACTTGCAGAGGAGGGATGCCAGAAAGAAAGAACTGATCGGACCGTATGAGGAGGACTTGGTCGATGTGTTATTAAACGTTCAAGAATCTGGAAACCATGAGTTCCCCATGGAAATGTTCACCATCAAAGCTCTGATCATCGTAAGCAATCTATCAAGCTATATAATATGACCTTGAAATTTAATCTAGACCATTACTCTGCTGGGTACAACTGTATAACCCAATTTAAACATGAACGTTTTTGGAATTGAACCTGCACAGCCACCAACTTATTGACCAATTTTGACATTATTCGTTCGAATTTTTAGGATATGTTCACGGGGGGAACAGAAACAGCAGCAACAACGGTGGTGTGGGCAATGACCGAGCTAATACGGAACCCAAAGGTAATGGAGAAGGTACAAGTAGAGGTGCGCCATCACCTATCCAGAAAGCCCTACGTGGAAGACACTGACCTTGAAGAGCTTTATTACATGAAGAATGTTATCAAGGAGACGCTAAGGTTACACCCGCCGGTTCCGTTGCTTCTTCCAAGGGTAGCCAATAAGGACTGCAACATCAAAGGCTACCACATACCTGCTGGAACCCGTGCTATAGTGAATGCTTGGGCGGTTGGGAGGGACCCAGAGTTTTGGGATGATGCAGAAGCTTTCAAGCCTGAGAGGTTTGAAGGATCGACAATGGACTATAAAGGTGGGTACTTTGATTACATACCCTTCGGTTCAGGACGAAGGATTTGCCCAGGCTTACCATTTGGAGTAGCTAATTTAAATCTGTCACTTGCTCTACTCCTACTTCACTTTGACTGGAAACTCCCTCAAGGCATGAAAGCACAGGATGTCGATATGACAGAGACACTTGGAGCTACATCTGGCAAGAAAATACCTCTACACTTGTCTGCAACAACTCGTATACCTCTGCCTTCAATGTAGAGATACATGGAATGCTTCGTATACCTCTGCCTTCAATGTAGAGGTACATGGAGTTCTTTCTTATATGTTTGCAACTTTACCAATAAGTACTGCAGTAACACATTTCAGCAGTTTCTCCTCGAGTACACAAAAATGGAAGTACTTAACAAACTATTTCAGATTTTGAATGTCATAATCTTTACATGGTATTCCATTTCCTACGTACTTTGTATAAAGCCCGTCCGTTATAAAATGAACCAGTTTTAGCATAATCAAAGAAAGAAGACAATATACTACAGGGACATATATATTAAAATCAATAATAAAGAATAACTTTTGAAGCATAAAGATTGTAATCGTTAGATCCCAATCGAACCGTTCATATCAATTTTAGAACTATCAATCTGAAGCCTAAATTAGTCTGAATTGAAAACTTAAATCAGACTGCAATCAATTGAAATTAATCCGGATCGATCCGGACGGGTTCAAGATTGACTGGCAACTCACCCATCTGGATTGACCCGAGCTATTTAAAAAAAAAATCTATAATTTACTATAATCTAACAAAAAAGCCACAAAATTTATTTGCTTTCCTCGTTTATCTTCCGTTATTTTTCTGCCCGTCTTCTTTTCATTTTTCTTCTCCCTGACACCACCCACTCGTTCTGCTTCACCGGCCAACCACCGTTTCTTCCGACGCTGATCCTTTTTCTTTTTCCCTCCGGTGTCCATCTCCTCACCTTCCTCTTACTCTTTCTTATTTTAACTTCACCTAATTTAGTTTAATCACTGCCTGACAAAACACTTCGCTAGAACCCTTTCCCCGCAATTTAACTGCGCGGAATTGCGAAAGCCCGTCTATTTATCTTGTTGAAGCATTTCGCTCACTCAATTTTAATGTTTTAAGGCTTAAGCATGTGATTTTAGGATGTTTTCCGACGGGCTTTGATCGTTCACTTCTAGCCCCCTCTGCTGCACCTACCCGAGCTCCTACCATTATCTAAATCTATCCCTCTGCCATCATTATTCCTCTGGTTAATTAAGCAAATCATTCCATCTCCTACCTTAGTTCCACTAATAATATCTCCTTCTTCAGCGAAATCTCCTGCTCTTTCTCCGCCGCAAACTCCAGCTACGCCACCACCGACTCCGTCGCCTGTTCAAATCAGTACCCCATCAGAGTCGACGCCACCTGCATCGCCTCCTCTGACACCAGGTGCTGTCTTTGCGCCGCCGATCATTGCTCCGCAGATGCAACCGACTGTCCCTCCGTCACCTGCTCCGAGTAATGGGAAGAAGAAGGGACTGTTTGCAGTTGCTCCGAATGCGCCCATCACTACTGTTTCTCCTGAAGGATTGAATGAATCTACTGCTCCGAATCCGAACGGCGGATCTGTTTCTGACGACACAGTACTCTCTCTCCCTCCCTATTGAATAGCACGCGAGTAACTTAGTATCTTTAGAGTAGCCTGTAACATCAACCCAAAGAGTATGGAGTGAATTGAGATGATATTTAAAAACTTTCAGTTAATAGAATTTATTACAGCTAGACAGCTGGCTATGTTTAGACAGTTTCCGCAGAAATCAATGTTAGTAACTTCAGAATTCCAGATTATACAGATATTGCATTAATATCAAGTAAATGCAACGCAAGAGTTAACGTCATTCAGCAAAGTTTTTTGCTTAGGTCTAAGATCGCTCTTTAACAAAGACTATAAATTCACTAATTTTTAGAAAGCTATATTTGTTAAGACAAAATGATTCATCAAACATATTTATTTTTATATATATTTTTTATGCAAGACAAATTTTTATAGCTTACTAAAAACTCATCCCCCTGGCTGCATAACTATATTTTACTTATAAAAGTAGTAAATATTTTCCGGGCTTCTACTAAACCCACTCTACAAGTGCTCTAAGCCTTAGCTTCTTTTGCTGTGAAAGTTACGGTCACTGGTTAAGCATATGATCGATCTCATTACAAATTAAACTCAATATAAGTAAGGGAGAAGATTTAATGCCTAAAGATATTCTGCTAATATGCTCAGGCTGAGAGAAGTAGTAAAGTGTTGGCTCAGTGAAGCTTTTCTTTCTAATATGTTTTCTTAATGTGTTTCTGTTTTCTTTTTCTCTCTATTTCTTTGCTCTCTTGTTTCTTTTTCTTGTTTGGTTCTTCTTCTTATATATTTTCTTCTTGCAGCTGTTCAACTTGGGATCACAACTTAGGTGATCTTCTTATTCGCTTGCTATAGTGTTGTGCCTTTTTTGGTTCTGTTTGGCATTTTCTTCAGCTCTCTTGACTGAGGTGATGATTTTTTTAGTGAAATACTTAGTATGTCTTTAGGTAGCCCATCTCATTATATTTAATTCTTCTTAATTGTACTATGATTTGATTTTTTGGCAGTATTGAATGCAGGACTTCGGTGAATTTGAATTTCTAATTGGTTCGTGCATTCTCTATTTCTTAATGTAGCCCCCACTGATTCAGACTAGATTGGCGAGAGATTAGATCAGATTTGAGTTTACCACTCTGTAATTGTTAATTCACTTGATATTCTCTCGGCTAGCATGTGGCGCTAGTGCATAGTTTCTGTTGTACTAAGTCTTGCTCTCATTTTCTACATTTGAGCCAGATTTTTAAGTAGAGCATGCTTGCGAATTAAATCAAGAATTGCTTCTGCATGTTTGTTGTGATCTATGATGATTTAAAACTTGAATATTTTTTTGAAGATGTTCCATATCTTTGAATATCTTTTCTGTCAACTAGATAATGATGTATAGTTGTAGTAGATGATTTCACCTTATAGCTCAGTATTGTGTAATGTATAGTTGCATAGTGGATAATATATGAATAAAAACTCCTTGTAGCTTGATCAGTGAACTCTTCTTGAATGAAAATTAAGATCTAATTTTTAAGTTCCGATCTAGAATTGTCAGCAACGTCGTTATGGTAGCACTTTTTGGATTTTTTCTTGACTTCTTTTCCTTGTGCTATTTCATGGTTCTAATTATGAATTTATAGCTAATATGTTCCTCAGTGAATTTTCAAAATTTGGTTTAAAAAAGATTAGAAAATATCTATCAAACTACATTTGAAAAATGATTTCATCAATGTCTGAGTTCTATAGCTTACTGTTTTCTGAATTTCCTTTTATCTTTTTACAATTTTTCTAGACTTGTGTTGATCGTGATTCGATGAGATATTAGATCGATCTTGTAGTGTGTGTGTTAGTCTAACTCTAATTAAAAATTGGAGTTCAAATAGAATCGGCATCATGCTTGAAATTGATTTTGAATAGTGAAAGATTATCACAATCTCTCGTATTATTCTCTGTTCAGTGAGTATTAGCGAAGTAGCCGGCTATCAAATCCTCTGTTCTTCTTTGTTTCGACGTTTGACTTAGTTTGCTCGCTTTTTTTCATATTTAGTAAATTTCGTAGTGTTTGTGTTTGGTGAAGAATTAACCTACATATAACTAGTTATGATGCGGCTATCTATAGGTGAAACTTTCTATTGTGATGATTTACATACTTCATTTAAACCATTGGTTCACATTAATTTTTAAAGTATAATTCTTAATTATTAGTTTTATCAAAATCAATTTTAGAGTTCTAACAATCTTTTCTTTTTTGATGATGACAAAATAGTTAAGAACTATTGATTTATACTTTCTAATTAAGCACAAAGTAATAACTCACGCTCAATGAAATACTCATTATAAATAAGGAAGAAAACTTGTTACCATTTTAAGAGATAATAGAAATTTCATTATTTCTCTTGAAGTGCATATCTTTGTAAGAATCTTTCAAGTAATAATACTCTTATATTTTTCTGTAAACATGCTAAATCTCCTGCCATATGCCTTGAACAGCCGCTATCAAGATGCCATTTGTTCATTATACTCCTCTCAGCTACAAAGCATATCTGCAAGAGATTGGTCATATCTTATGTACCCAAATTTCTTTGGCTTCTTAAGTATTAGCTGATCTAATAGTTTCCTTAGGAACCCACATCATCTTAATTTTTTTTTTTCATGTTTCTTATTCCACAAAGACTTGATGACATGACCCTTCCTATCGCAATGAAAAGAACTAAAAAAAGGGTGTAGACGAAATACTTACAGTCCGCACATTCTTTAAGTACTCAGTCTTATTGCTAGGGTCAAAATCGATTCCTGCATTTCTAAAGATGCCCTTATGATATCCGAGCATTACATCAAGTCTTTCCTTACCCCTTACAAATTTGGCAAAGGAAGTATACAAGTCGGCCATCTTATTGGTCATCTTAGTCTTTTGATTTTTGCCTTTCATTCTCAAGCATAGGATCTTCATTTTCAAGTATAAAGTTCTCATTTTCAAGTAGCACATCATCATACAATTCGGTGAGCTTACTGTTTTCAAATTTTATGGCACAGGCACATGCACTCAGTTAGTTCAACGAGCATTCTTAAGCAATGAGTTAATTTTTTCGGTTAATCGTTCATTCATTTGTTCACTCTTATGCATGCGTTTCTTAAAAGATTCATACATTTTTTTTCAAGCTTCTAAATTTCTCATATAATTCACGAAAAAAACATCATGCTATTCATCATATGCAAATTCATAGTTAGAACTATTATCTTAATTTATTGTCCGAATCACGATTTGCCATGAAGCACATATTTGCAGTTTCGGATTCATCCTCAAATTCACTTGAAGAAGGTGGGTCTTTATCATTCCAAGCAGCCATGACATTCTTCTTTTGCTTATTATTCTTCCTCTTGCTTTTCTTCAATAGAGCGCATTCGTGATGAAAGGTCTCGATTTCTTGCAATGATAGCAATTCTTCTCTTGATCGTCATCGGCTTTGTAGCCCTCTCTTCTCGGTTTGCCTTTCCACTTGTTCCTTCTCAAGTAGCTCTAAATTTCCTAGTCAACATAGCAATGTTATTTGTTGAAATTCCAAGGTTGATTTTTATGGTAACAAATATTAAAAATTATAGTTTGAATTAGGTGGACTAATGGTTTAAATTAAATTCTGCATAACAAATATTAAGAATTACATTTAGCACAAAATTTTCATACTAAATAGTCATACTTCAACCAGCTGCTTTATAGGAATTCTATATCGAGCGCAAGATGAAAGTCAACTAAGTGTTGGATAGCAGAACAGAGAGCAGGACAGAGAAGTCTCACAAGAACAGCAGACTAGATTACTGCTGATCCTGAACCGAGTAAAAATGATCAAGTTATAGATTTCAGAGGCAGATTCACCTGTGATGCAAATTCAACTTGAGCAAGATATTTTTATCAGAGCTAGAACAACATGCACAGAATTAGCTTGGCTAAAGAGTTCATCAAATTATGATCTACACAAATTTGAAAAATTTGTGAAAGATTAGAACAAATTAAGAAAACATACATTGCAGAAAATCAGACAATATTGGAGTCAACTTTCAGATGAAGTTTAATCAAGATTTTCTTATTTATTTGAAGCCAATTTTTGAGGACATATAGAACATCGTCTCCACTGTCATTCCACATCAAGTACAGCAACAAATCACAACAAATAAATGTCAAAAACATAATGCTAAGTGACATCAGAACCAGTCTCTCAGCATACCAGATTTGAATTCAGAAATTGAATTTCGATTTTCATTTAAAGAAAAGTCAAGAATCTAGTTACAAGTAGTATACATACACTTGATCCACTATAATGCTTTCATGATACATCACAATAACCTACTACATGGAGCAACTATACAAAATGATCTAAACAACTGAAGCTGACAGAAGAAAACTTTACAAAGTGTTTTAATACAAGATTCACAAGATGGAATCCAAGCATTCCTTCACTATATTTCAGAGTTGATTTTATTGGAACACTTGGATGATAATAGACTTCAAATCATTAGCATTTTTTATTGGAAAATCAAGTCTTTGATTTGAAGCTCACAGTAAGGAAGTTAATATAAAACCATATTGGAGCCAATGAATACTCTAAGGAATATCACCTAACTGATCGATGAATTAAGAACAAAGATTCGAAGTTGAACTTTAGCCATTCCAATTACTTGATCAAATCATCATCTTCATACTAGGTGCCACTATAATGAAGAAAAAATACACTACAGAAGAAAAGGGAGAAGCACAATCGGAAAAATTTAAATTGCCGATAAGCTCATTAATTGCTATAAAAGAAAGATCAAATCAAATTATAACAGCAGAATAATTGAAATTTAAATGCTAGCTGAAAGATCTAGTTGATATTCTAATTATTTCAATCAAGATTCAACTGTTGAAGACCTAATTGATTGAACCCGACCGCCAGCGGCATACAAATGTAAATTGGCATTACTGTAGCTAGCACACGAGAGAGAACGGGAGAATTTTCTAACGTTAGGAGATTAAAAATTTCTAGAGAAGAGAAAAATATAAGAGGGAAAGAGAAAAATAAGTGCAGAGAGAGATACTAAAGAGCAAAAGAAAAACAGAGCCACATACACAAGACAAAGTTTACATAGAGCAAAAACATCTATTACTCAATCTCACTGCCTGAGCTTTATCTAGATACATCTTTGGCATTTCTTTGATCCTCTCATTACTTTACTAAGTTTAAATTCAATCTATAGGGAGATCCTGTACTTGACAATTGTTTGTAACAAACATATTCGTTGAAAAGGGCTTGGCTAAGCCTTCTTAGTTGTGTTAATTTTGTAAGAAGCTACGTACTTTATACAAGGCCTTGGCTAAGGCTTGTGTGTTAGTAGTCGGAGAGACTTGTAAGTCTAGTAAGCTGTTGGTGGTTCACCTCGAGGAGAGAACCGGTTAAAGCAATGGTATTTGGCTAAACACATTACCTTGGTATTGTAGCAACTTGACAAAGATTAGTAGAATTCACTCTTGATAAAGAGTGGCCGTGGACGTAGGTAAATTTGTTTGCCGAACCACGTAAATCCTATGTGTTTTTATTTTTAATAATTTTTTTATATTGCTTGCACTTGAACTAAATAGAGAACGTCAAATAGTGAGAATCTGTTTACGTCCAGTAGACTATAGTGCTGCTATTATGTAGAAAATCAGCTCTGTTCAGATACAAATACTGGATTAAATTTTTGAGCTACCAACTCAATTCACCAATCCCCTTTTGAGTTGGTTGTGATGTTTGACCAACATTATCTTCATGACAATAGGAGAAGAAGAATTTACTTGCTATTCGGTTGTCTTCAAGGCTAAGAAATGATGTGCTTCTTCGGATTTCCTCGACGATTGCTCCTTTGCCATAAGTTTACCAATGAGTTCATTCAATGACATGTGTGGGAAAATCATGGTTCTCTTCAGTGGTATCCATCTTGGAGTTATATATAGGAAGTACGACACGTATAATCTTTCACTTCAAGTCTCGTTCCTAAAATATTTGCCAAGATTTTTTAAAGGATTAATAATGTTAGTAAAATTAATACATTTGAGCGATATATTCTCTCTTTTCTATTTTGAACTTTTCATAGTCATGCATGAGAAGGTTGAAGTGAGTCACATTCACTTGAGTGGTTCCTTCGTGTGGACCTTCATCTTATCCCAAATTTTCTTGGCTGTGCTATATGAACAAACATGGTTAAATTTGTTAGGATTTAAAGCACAATAAAGTAAGTTCATAGCACGGGTATTCATAGAGATGCTCTTCTTATAATGGTTTGTGAATTTGGAAATTTGCTTGGGCATGGGAACTCCATTTGCATCTATCTTTATTGGCACAATCGGTTCATCATTGATAATTATCCATAATCAAAAGTCTAGCACTTGGAAAATGATACTCATCGTGGTCTTCCAATAACCCTAATTCAAATAAACTAATTACAAGTACTAAAAAAATGCAAACAAGTCAGCATACTGAGAGTTTTTACGTGTTTTCGCAGCATGGTATCTATGTCCATGTCACTTGACACTGAAAGTGGAGTCCACTAACGTTGAGCCAACGTGCAATCAACCGAGACTTGAAGTTTCGCACACACATCCGCCTCAATCGAGTTGTAACATTTAGACTTGTTGGTGGGCCGGCCAAGCTAAGTTAATTTGGAGTTAGATGCCCTTACATGCAACTTTTTCTCTTTCCCCTAATCCTTTATTTTTCTTTCTCTTCCCTTCACTCCATTCTTCTCCTCTCCCAACAGCTATCAATGTATAAGGAGGAAGCATTACCAATATCAATGTCAAACACGTTGCATTTGACGTTGATTTGGAGAATTGCATTACCATTAAAGTGTTCTTGCAAGTGACTTGAGTGTTTTACCATTGAAAATCTTTACCTTTTTTGAAACAATGGATTCATCATTAAGATCTGTAACATTTTGATGGTTTCTGCATTCCTGGACGGCAGTGGTTGCACTTATTTTTACATCTTTCTTTTCGCAATTCTCCTATGATGATTAGTAGTAGACATATGCCAGTTAGATGTTCTTTCATGCATACTCACATTAATATTCATTAAAACAGCATCCAACGAGCATCAAATTAGTTATCATAATTTTCCTTACATCCAAAAACATGATATCCAGAACTCAATTCCATAGAGAATTCATCAACATATTCTTGTTACAGTAAACTTTAGTTAAATAACATTCACATTCATTAACCATTTTTCTTTGTCATTGCAAATTCTTCAAAGTATAAGGCATTCAAAATTCAAGAAATATAATTCCATAAGCTTCATGAAATTTAAGACAAGTTTGGCAATTTAGAAAACATAAGCTAAGATAAAATTAAGCATATAATCATCAAAAAATTTGGCATAAGTTTCAACAATGAGTTTTACTTATATAAGAGCTAAAAACATCAAATATCAAAATTATTAAATGATTGAATTACTTGTCTCCACCATTGATGGTTTTCGGCAATAAGAACTTATTCCTTTGACACCCAAATTTATTTGGATTCTAAAGTGTTACTGATTTTGCGAGTTTCTTTGGATGGACTACCTTGCGTTATAATAGATTGTTTAATAGTAAAGTGTTACTGTTTGAGATAGCCTCGAAGCCGTTGAGCTAAGAACAAGGAAGAAGATCACAAAAGTGCTGAAAGTAAATTTATAACTGAAATAAAAATAACAATCCTCTCCCTTACCGGTTGCAGAATTATAAGCTTCGAAAAGGAGTTGCTTCCTCAGTGTCGGTTCAGCAGGAATCCATAGTCGTCCCTGGTATGTCAGGAAGCCACAAACAAATGCAAAGTCGGGATAATCTCCATACTGTACATGATCCTGCATAGTAATTACAGTAGGGTCTTCTTGCTGAGCTCTATAAAGGTCATCCCAGAAGGAAGCATACACGGTACTCACAGCTGCTAATTGGGCACTAGGCGCTCGGGAAGAGCATCCGCAATCGTGTTATGCTTTCTTGCCTTATACTCAATGCAATAATCATATCCAAGGAGTTTTACCAACCATTTGTGCTGTTCATGAGATGACAAACGTTGCTCCAGCAAATATTTTAAACTAAAGTGATCAGTTTTAATAACAAATCGATGCCCCAAAAGATAAGGCATCTATTTCTGCACCGCTAGTACTAGTGCCATCAATTCTTTTTCGTATGTAGACTTACCAAGGGCTGAAGTGGACAATGTCTTCCTGTAGTATGCAATGGGTCGGTTGTTTTGCGTCAAGACTGCTCCAACACCTTGGCCAGTAGCATCAATTTCCAGAGAGAATGGCCTAGAAAAATCTGGTGCTACCAACACTGGTGTGGTTGACATTGCTGTCTTCAATTGATCAAACGCAACTTGTGCTTCATCAGTCCACTTAAAAGCTTGTTTCTTCAGTAAGTCAGTCAAGGGAGCAGCAATCTTTCCATATCCTTGAACGAAGTGGCGATAGTAACCGATTAACGCTAGGAAACCCCTTAGCTCAGTTACTGACTTAGGCACTGGACACTCCTGAATTGCACCCACCTTACTTTTGTCTACAGTAATCCCCCTTGCTGAAACAGTATGTCTGAGGTACTCAAGTTGTGAACAACCAAACTTGCCTTAGGGAAGATTGGCATAAAGCTTGTGTTTTTTTAAAACTTCCAAAACAATGGCTAAGTGCCTTTCGTGCTCCTGCATTTAGTACTATATACCAAAATATCGTCAAAGAATACTAGTACAAATTTACGAAGATATGGTTGAAACACCTCGTTCATTAGTGATTGCAATGTCGAAGGAGCATTTGTTAATCTAAATGGAATGACAAGAAACTCATAGTGGCCATCATGAGTGCGGAAAGCAGTTTTGTGTATGTCCTCCTCTTTTACTCGGATTTGATAGTACCCCGACTTTAGGTCTAACTTAGAGAAAACTTGGGCTCCATGAAGCTCATCGAGTAGTTCATCTATTACTAGAATAGGGTATTTATCCTTTACCGTTATTTCATTGAGGAATCTATAGTCCACACAAAATCTCCAAGTGCCATCTTTTTTTTTAACAAGAAGGACAAGTGAAGAAAATGCGGAGCAAGTAGGGCGTATGATGCCTTGATAGAGCATTTCTGCCACTATTCTTTCAATCTCTCCCTTTTGAACTTGTGGATATCGATAGGGCCTTACATTAGCTGGAATGAGAGGAATGGAATATCATGGATTCTTTTTGGAGGCATCTCCAGAACTGAATTAAATATAGATGCATATCTAAAGATCACTGGTTGCAATTGTGGATGAACTTCTAGGGAGCTTGCAATCAGTGCCTCTGAGCTAGGCTCTACTGCCATCAAACGTAAAGAACACAGCTTATGGTTGGAGTCAGGCTAGTGAGTAGAGAAACTTGACCTTCACGTAGGCCTTGCAAAATAAATTCCCGTCCCTATAGAGGAAAACGCATATAGGACTTCTTCCAATCGCACACTACCTGTCCAAGGTTTTCCAACCATTGTATGCCAAGCACTAAATCCATTCCTCCCAAAGGAAACGGATATGCATCAATGTTCACCATCTCTCCTTGAATCTCCAGCGGAATATATTTGTATGCCACTCCAATAGATTGCAGCCTACCATCGGCCAACTCTACCTTCAACGGCCGACCTATTACTGTATTAGCCGTAAGTGTTTTGCAAGCCTCTCCGTTATGAAGTTGTGTGTACTCCCTGAATCGATTAGGATAAAGACTCGTTGCTCTTTTATTTTGTCTTCCACTCATACTGTCTGTAGACTAGTTAGCCCTTGCATTGCTCTCAATGACAAGATAGCATTTTCTGGTGTTGCTTCCTCATATGACTCACTGGAAGTTTCTTCCTCACTTTTGTCTCCTTCCAACCCTGCAATAAAGTATAATTTATTGGTGCATTTTTGCCCTTTGAAGTACTGTGTATTATAGTAGAAGTAGAGCCCCTTAGCTCTTCTTTCGTTGATGTCAGAGGTTAATAATGACTGCTTCTGATTGGTGAGTAGCTGCCTCGAGCTAGTAACTTTATTCATTAGTGATGCTTGCATAGATAAGGATGAACGGGTTCAGTTCTGTTTAGAAGCTTGCTGTTATGCAGCTAGATTTTGATAAAAAATGCGAGCAAGCAAGTAAGCTTGCTGCAACTTTGTGGGCTGCATAGCCATGACAACCATAGCAATTTTGCTTAACAAGCCACCACAAAACCGTCCAATTAAGTCTTTCTTTGAAATAGGTTCCAATCGAGATCGTAAATCTCCAAATGCAATTTGATATTCACTCAAAGTACCAGTTTGTCTCAATTGCTGCAAGGAGAAACTAGTGTTGCCGAACGTTGTAGGACCGAACGTTAGTTCCTCCCACGAGTGATGTGGCCTATCTTGCTGATAGTTTCTATACCACTTATTAGCTTTGCCTTGAAAATACATGGCCGCTACGGTGATTTTGCTGGCGATGAAGTGCGGTAGTATTTGAAGTACTTTTTCGCAGAATATAGCCAATCGTGTGGCTCTTTGCCATCAAAATTTGGGAACCTATGGCTCTCCTTGGGTGGTGAGGTTTGTTGGATCAATGGGGGTGGTGCTGAAGGTAGTAAGCTTGAGGTTTGCTGGTAATGAGCGATGTTTTGATTTTCTGGTTGGTAACTAGATTGGCTAGGAGTATGCATATTGTATTGGGACATGTGGGTTAGTTGTGGGGGTAAGGTCAGATGGCCAGTTGAAGTTAGTGGCATTGATCGGGACATATGGGGCATGGGTGCTACTAAGGTCGATGTGCTTGGTTGTTGCAATACAACATTGTTCTGTTGCATAGGGGTGTCAATTTAGATTGGTAGGTTGGTTTCGGATCGATCTATTTAATAATCGGGTCAAATTTGTTCAATGCTAACCTAACTCATGAATTTATAAGGGTCACAATTGTTAACCATAATCCAACTTATTAATAATCGGGTCAAATTCGAGTCGAGCCATTTAATAATTAAAATCATTAATTTTTAATTTCATATTTTTGAGTTTCAGCGAATTTATAATATTAGTTGTAATAAAAGTGCACAATATTTTTAGTGACGAGATATAGTGAATATCCGTCAAAATATGCTTTTTTTAATATTTTCATCGGTTTAAAATATTCAAAAAAAATTTAGTTTATTTATTGAAAATATGTGGTGACAGCTGAAATTTTATGATTATAAATACATACTAATAATTTTGATAAAAATTTTAAGATACATAGCTATCTAACAATTTTTTATAAAAGTTTTTATACAAAACCAAAATTCGTCATTGCAAAAACACCTACATAGTAATATTTTTGATAATATTATAATTCTCATCTTACACTATTTTATTAAAATATAAAAATAATAATTAATTATAAATACCATATAATTTAATAATTTATAAATTACTATTGTCGATTATTTTTATTGCTAATATTTTAATAATCGGAAAGAAAAAATCAAATGTTATTTTTTCAAGAGATGGCAATTTCGATTGCTGGGTCAATTTCGGGTTAACTCGGATCGACCTATAATAATCAAAATTCACTCATCCTTATATTTATATGAGTCAAATTTTCTAACCTTAATCCTTATTAAATGGGTTAGTTTCGGGTTATATTTTTGGGTCAGGTCATATATTGCCACCCCTACTGTTGCAGTTGCATTGCTGGTGGTATATGCTGTAATTGGGATATGGTTATAGTGTTGATCTTAGGAAGGGTTTTGGTATGATTGGACGTGGTTGGAAAATTGGCATAATTATAGTTGGTAGGTATGGATGGATTTTGATCTGCAGGTAAGGATGACTGGTTCAGTTTCTTTCCTAGCTGGTAAAGGTGGGCATTGTGTTTTGATGAACTCAATAAAGTCTGCTGTTTGGCGAGAAAAATGGTTAAGTGCTGATGTAAAAAGATCATACCTGTCGGCATCGTTCTTATGTGGATTAGATAATGGCTTATGAAGAGTGGCCGGAGTTTGTAAGAAGGTGGTGGAACGGACGTCATGTGGAGAAGTTGGCCATGAAGGTGAGTTTTGATTGGTGGTTATTGTTAAATCTATGGGACCGATGGCTCTGGTATCACTTTTTACGGTTCGAGATAGCCTCGAAGCCGTTGAGCTAAGAACAAGAAAGAAGATAACAAAAGTGTTGAAGTAAATTTATAATTGAAATAAAAATAACAATCCTCCCCTTACCGGATGCCAACATTCTTATTTATAGCTTGGGCATCACTAGAGTCCTAAGCTACTATAGTTCCCTTCTAACTGGAACTCTTAGACAATATGTGTTTCCTAAGGAAACCACTCCTACGATAATTGAAACAAAATAATTGCGACTACAGTGAGGCTGGTGGTCATTACCTTTCTTTCTGAATTGAGACCTCCTTACTCCAACATAGTATCAGGTTTGTCTTTTTCTTTTGCGAGTTTGACCTAGGTCGTTCTTCTTTGTTGACAAGCTTGTACTTTGTCTGTCAAAGAGCTGTTTTATCTTTCAACTCAATGTTCTTGTTGTTTAAGATATTAACTTTGTCAATCTTTACATTATCGTCATCAACATAACGCATAACATCTTGAATGAGAGACCTTTTTCGTATTTGATAATTCATCATCAAAGCATTGTTTTGTTCGTTCAAGCCATGCATGCACTTTTTAGCTAGCTTGAAGCTATTTTTTTAACTTGTTATATTTTTCATGAAATTCTTCAAACATTCTTTGGAGTATTTCATTTTGGTTGTCGAGTTCAGATATACTTACCTCATTACTATGCTCCCTGTTGGCCATTAGACAACTCAACTCCTTTACTCTGTTCCTTAGCTGGTTCTTTTTTTTTTTCTCTTCTTCAGTAGAGGACAACCACATCTAAAGTGTCTCTACTTTCTATAGTGGGAGGATTTACCATCCGCTTTTTCTTTTCCTTGATAAGGCTTGCTCCCCGTCTTACTTCTCTAATGGTGCATGTATTTTCTTATTTATTAGTAATATTTTAATCGGTATTGTCAAGATAATGCTGACAGAATCATTACTCGGTAACTTGTTATCAATATTGATTGAATTTTTAGTAGGTAATACCAAAGGAACTTTCATGAGCAAATTTGTAGACACTGTCGATTTAATTTTCCGTTGGCAATTTCTTTTCAATGTCGTCTGAACTTTGAGTGGGCAATGCCGACTAACGTATTAGTTGGTATTTTCATCCACTATTTTTTTTACAATAATTCACTAAAATTATCCATCCAATTAATATGAATATCGATATTCACCAAAATATTTCCCATGATTATACACAACCTTCGGCATAGCATTCATAAAAATATTTAATAAAGTTGTTAGAGGAACCTACAAGATCAACTCAAGAGTGGGGTTAATTGAGTTGATATCTAAAAACTTTCGATTAAAAAAACTTTGTACAGGTAGTAGCTAAATAGCTGGCTATGTCTAAGATAGTTCCTACAGAAATAAATGTTAGTAATTACAAAGTTCTAGATCATACTGATATTGCATCACTAGCAAGTAGAGTCAAAACAAGAGGTAATGTGGTTTGGCAAACTTCTTTGCCTTCGTCCACAGTCGCTCGTTAATAAGAACTATAAATCCACTAATCTTTCAAAAGCTACACTTACCAAAATAGCACACTTGTAGTTTTACAGATTTTCTTATGCAAGAGAAAACTTTATAGCCAACTGGACACTAATTCTTTGGCTGCAACTATAACTTACTTACTAAAGTAGTGAATATCCCCCGGGCTTCTACCAAGTCCACTCTACAAGTACTCCAAGCACTCAGCCTCTTTTGCTATGAATTTTATAGTCACTAGTTGAGCGCAAGATCAATCTCACTACAAATCGAACTTAATATAAAAAATATGAGAATATCAAAATGACAAACTGCTAAGGGAATATGTTTGTTGCTAATTTGATCAGAAGGGGTAAGCATGTTTAGGTGTTTTAGGATTCTCGGTGAACATTTGTATATGCTTCATTTTATTTTTATTATCTTTATTCTCACTATTTTTCTGTACTCTCACTCACTCCTCTTTGTTTTTGGGCTATGTTCTTCTACTTATGAGCTTCCTTCTTGCAGGTTTTGTAATTTACATTTCAACCGTTTGTAATTTAATTTACTCTCTTTTTCCCGTTTCTGCATTGTATTGTATTTTAAGAGCTTCCTTGATTGAGGTGATGGCTGCTTGGTAAGTCTTTAGTTAGGTCACTCCTTACATTTAATTTTACTCAACTGGAGCGACATTTTATTTTCCATTAGCATTGAATACTCTCAGTGTGAATTTTGAATCTCTCGCTTGTTCATCTACCCACTTGCTCCAACTTAAAAAACTTCTTCTTTGGTGTGGCCCCTAGTGTCTTTATCTTGGTTTCTAACTTGACGCTGACTTGAATTCGAATTTTCTACTGTGAATTTGTTGATCGGCTCGGTGTTATTCCCTTAAGGTGGTGGAGCTAACATGAAGTTTAGGTTTGCTTGGCCATCTGTTAACCTTCATGCTTTACTTTTCTTAAAATGATGTGTGGCTTAGTGTAGCTTAATTTTTTCATGTAGTATTGTAAAAATATAGTGGATTACTTCTATGTGTTCTCCTTATGATTAAACCTGTAAATTTTTTTTGGAAGAAAATAGAAATATGAATGTTAAAAGCATTTTGCGTTGTTGGTGAGGAGTGGTTCCGTTAGCTACTTTGTATTATGTCTTTGTCTTTTCTTGTTGTGATTCTTAATGACTCTTGATGTGAACTTGTAGCTACTATGTTACTCATTAAATCTTCAAAATTGGACTTCAAATAGAATTTCTGAATTGTACAACATTATTTCAGAAATTTCTTATATCCTTCCACGATTTTCCTAAACTTGTGTTGGTCGTGATTTGATGAGCTATTAGATCAACCTTATAGGGTGCATGTTACTCTAACTCTGATAAAAAGTTGGGAGTTAAATAGAATTTGTATCATTTTTTAAATCATATCTGAAAAATGAAAGATAATCACAATCTCTCGGGTTCTTTTCTGTTCGCCGATCAGTAGCAAGATAATTGGTTATTGAGTATTCTGTTTTTCTCTGTTCACAACTAAATGCTCTGTTTTGACATTCAGTTAAATTTGTTTGCACTGTTACCATATTTAGCCAATTTCATAGCCTTATGCTTGATGAAGAACATTGCATTCATAGAGCTAGCAATTCGTCTGTTATGTCTATGATAGTTCTTCGTTATAAAAGTCAGCATAACTTATTTCAAATTATTAATTCACTCTAATTTATAAATTATAATTGTCAATATTGTAATCATCAAAATCGACCTTAAAGTTTCTACAAAAGCTCTATATAATCATTATTATTAACCTAAATTTACCATTAATACTAATATTCAAATTAACAGTTTTTATAATCGTCATCATTGTACTTATAAAGAAATGGAACAATTCTTTCGTAATTTATAAAAAATCACTAAACTGCCAGATAAATGATAGTATGACACAATTTTGTTTTGAGATAGTTCTCTTCCTTTTCCTCCCAAGAGTGGAGGTCGTTCTAGTCCGATCCACCTGGCCGACTTCTTAAAGTAGCCTTTGACAAACTAGCAATTTCAATCACTACCAAAAAGAGGAAACAATTGTTTTGTTCGAACTACTACTTGTAATAGCAAATTGTACCTATACCAACCTCAAACTAACTATACTCTCCAATTTTCTTCCATCCTCTGAAAGTGATTGTGCACAAGGACTACCTGAAAAGAAGCACCTTTATGGACTGAGAACATATGAGAATGAATCATTTCTAAGGCTCGACGTTGTTAAAAATTTGTCAAGTATAAGAAAGATTCTTAAACAAGTTGCATTTAGGGCGTTTTTCAAATGCCCGTAACTCTACTTTCTCCCGCCAGATTTTGAGTTCCGAATAGTTCTTATATTTCAATTACACAAAAACTTCAAAATTTCACTTCCACATGCGAAACTCCAGTTCCAACTTTTTTATTTGCACACTTTCTAATGCAATTTATCTTTCAATTTCAACACACTTCAAAGAACTATTGAAACACGAATACTGAACTCCATTTTCACTTTATTTTGTAAGAAACTGTACTTTCTACCTTTTATTTTTATGAAACTCAGTTACGGGCATTTGAAACACGCCCTTATTTTAAATTGTTCAAGTACTTGAAGTTGACGGAACTTAACTAAATACAAAGTAGATTCGGCATAATACAAATTGCTTTGAACATACCTAGGTTCAGTATCAAGCAATAAAATAACTTTCATAGTTCGAAACAAAACGAAAAGTAAAACATAAAGAATAAAGATAAAAAGAATCTACACTTCACCTACAACATACATTCACTAAGCCGCTAAAGCAAAGGGAAAATTATTTATTCCAATACTTCATATTTGGGGAATATAAGTTGGTTAAAATCTAAATAACAAAATACAAATATAATTCCCATTATGAAATAGACTTCTAGTTCCAAGTAGGAAAAGACTTCTAGTTCTACCAAGACGAAAATTTGGAATGAAGGCTAATGATTTTTAAACAAAACCAAACTTGATAAAACAAATGTATATATTCTTAGAATAAGTTTAGATATAAATTATAAAGTGCGCAAAGCAAAAGGCAGTCAAGAAAACAAAAGCAAATGAGTGGATGTGTGAATACTATCAAACCCTACATTCTCTAATTCCACAAAATATTTAAGTCTTTTTTGAAGTTCCTTTGCATACTGTAAAGATCTTTGTTGCTCTATGTCACGATCCAACCTAGGGCCATGATCAACACGTCTAAAGCATGCCCAAACAAAGCCCAAACTCTGTCAAGCCTAGTAAACTTACTAAAACTAATTTCAAAACAACTCGCGTGACAAACATCCGAAAAATTCAGCAGAACCCCTCCACATAAGGAGAAAACTTACAAGTTATCAATAACAATAAAGGGCTATATAAATACATCAACATCACCAAAAGAATGAACGTAAAGATTTAACAAACCTGTACAACAGTTATCTGCTATGATAATTCTCAAGAACACAATAAACCACATAGCTACAGCTCAAAGTATAACATAAAGAAAACATGTCCCTTGAGCATTATAGAGCCAACTTAAAATAAAGACTTAAAACATATGTTATAGGTGCTACTCGCCAAAACACTATGAATCACAACGGCGACACCCACTCAACTCGTATCAATCCTGTAATGAGTGGGAAAGGCCAAATAAAAGAGAGAGAATGAGGCCAATCTTAGTGAGGTGAAGATAGCTAGATTTCCAATATAATACCTAATTATCATATTGTTATGTGTACATGCAGCAGGTTGCAAAGACAGAGAGATAAATTTTTGCTAAGTCTTGACTAGTACTATACCAACTCAGTCCTTCGCAAAGATGATATGATAAGAATGAGATCTAACACATATCAACCAATTTCTTTTATAAGATTGTTATACTATGTCGGTTCTCCATTCTTATATACAATCATGCATATGCAGTTTGTTGAAAATTCTAAATATTTTGATAATAACATATATTTGAAGATCATTCGTAAGCTATGAACATGTTTATATTGGATTTGAATAGCATATGGAGCTGAACAGAACATCATGCAAAAATTGGCTAAGTATTGAGACTTTACTAACATGCTAATTTTCGATGCGTATGATTTTCTACTCACAGCACCAAATGGAGATTTCTTAATTGTATTTGAAAGATAGCTTGATCAGAGTAAATGGAGACAAAGCGGACAAAATTTCATCAAGTATCAAAGATAAAAAGATTCTCTGAAGTTCACTGATCACACTGCCCAACGTCACTAGATCAACTGGATAGTGCTTCGACATATCAAATGGCAAATGTTATATCCCTAAACAAACACGATTCTAGAGATCAGAATTTTGTTATGTATAAAAGACATCTTTAAGTTTCTACAATCCAAAATTCAGCTCATTCCATGAAGAAACGAATCCTAGAAAAATCGGAGAAACTCACTATTTTGCACCTACAATCTCTACATGCACTCAAGTGAATTCAATCTAGACCGCAGTGTGCAAATCCGTTATCTCTCAGCTCGAGCAATATTTTGGAAATCCATCCACAGTCACAAATTTGAGACAATACCATCTACTAACGAAGTCTAAAAAAATCTTCAAAGTGACTGAACAGAATACATTTCAGATTGAACAGGACCATACTAGCTATGAGTGCGCCAAAATAATTTTTGTTTCCCTACACGTGCAAATTTGTTGAGCTGATTTCAGAAGTGGGTATATCAATAAAGAATATAAGAATATTTATTTACAGATTTTATGGAGAGGATATTGGGAGATAATTAAGAAAATCTACAAAAGGGAAAGAATTGAGTATGTATACAACTTCTACTTGATCTAATTCAAATAATCATATCTTGGCCATCTGTTTGAATTTTTAATATGATCTTTATATGCAGATTGGATAGGGCATCTTTAAGATTAATTCTATCAAAATAAGTCATATTGTTTTCAAGAAGAAATCTATCACCAAATTTCGTATGATATGACAGCAGAAATTGTAGTAAGCAGTTGGACCGTTGGATTGTTTTGAGGCATCATATGACATCCAATTCACTTGAGATTTTGAAGAGGTGTTCTTGAGCCATAATAGTAGAGATATACATTAACAATAAACAGCTAGGCAAGTAAATAATATAAGAAATTTTTCAAAGAAGAAGTAACAACCGAGAGATCACATCTACTAGCCATTTTGCTTTGATCTCCGCCATACATCTTTTCTAGCTGTTGGAATATTCACCCATTGTAGCAAATGTGATCTTGAGATAGAGGATAAGGCATCTCTACATAGCTGCGGCATTAAATACAGCAAGAATAATAACTAATATAACTTTTAGTGCACAACATCGAGCCATCGCCTTGCTGTCATTCAAGAAGAACACCATCAAACCAAACACTTACTTTGAGCTTTAGTTTTTTAGTTTCTTTTGTGAGATCCCTTGAGCTTTCTTATTGTTGTTAGACATCATTGTTTGGGAGATCTCTTTTGTTGGAACCCTTGATCTATGTAATCTTGAGAGAGATTGTTGGAGAACTTGCGAGTTCTCGGTTTGCTAGACTAGATTAGGTTAGAGGTTTGTACTAGACCTTTGTGATGGCGTGCACGATTGTAGCTGAGGGATTTTGCGAAGTCTAGAAAAGGCTTTGTTGGAATTGTCCTTGCGAGGACAATCGGTTGAGGTGGAGGTGTTTTGCGAAACACTATGTCTTGGTTGATAGTAGATTGGCTCAACATTAGTGGATTTCACTTGCGGTGTCAAGTGACGTGTACGTATGTACCGAGTCACGTAAAAAGTTCTCGTTGTGCTAACTGGTTTGCATTTCTTAGTACTTCTTATTGTTTGTTTGAATTATATTGTGCTAACATTTTAGTGCAGGATAGAGATAACATTCAGTCACTCGTCAGCAATCTTTTTATCGACTGACAGATAACTAATCAGTGACTATTTTCAAAATAGTGGACTCTTTCGGTTTTATTTTAACATAACTCAATTCACCCCCCACTTTGAGTTGATATTCCGCTAGTTTCTCTTTCACAGTTAATGTTCAACCTCATGAATGTCTACATATGCTTATGCCAAGCACTCAACTGCATGTTGTTCACATATTCATATGCATTTTATGTGTGCTAACACATCTATGTACTCATGTTAAGGCCATTATATCTAGATATCCATGCATACGTGCACATATAATAATGTGTACAATGCATGAAGAGACACTATCATATAGCGCATGTGATCGAGTGAGACCATATATATCTAACTCACATCATTTATATACCCATTCGCAAATCCAATTTTGATAACATTTTTATCCTATTTTATATTGATGATACGATTACTATTGGTGATGATGATAAAATTTTTTTTTTCTGAAGAATTTCTTGAGTAAACCGTTCGACTTAAATAATTTGGGCACCTTAAACTATTTCTTAGTCTTTGAAGTGTCGTCCTGTGAGATGGGTGTTTTCTTTCTCAAGCAATACTACATATGATCTTCTTGGTCGCTCTTGCTTAACTGATGATAAAATTGATCCAAAACCTTTTGAGCCAAATGTGCGACTTCTGTTCGTGTGGCACTCCTCTTATTGATGCGACATTGTATCACTAGCTAGCTGAAAAAGGTATATTTCACAATCACTTGCCATAATATGGCATACACAATACATATAGTCACCCAGTTATGGCTGCAACTTGATCTACTCACTATGCATCTGTTCTATGCATCCTCTGATATATGAAGAGAACTCTTTTTCATGGGCCTCACTTCTCTTCTCATTCATCGCTATAGCTATATGAATAGGTTTTTTTACCTTGATGATGATGCTTGGGATCCTTTTGATGATGATCTACTACTGGTTACTATTTTTTGACTAAGGATATTCTCTTATCTATTGGCGAAATAAGAAACAGACTGTTGTGGGTAGATTCAGCACTGAGGCTGAATGTCGTGCTTTAGCCGGTAGCATTACTGAACTTCTTTGTTTTCATCGGCTTTTAGAAGGTATGGGTCGGGACTTACCCATTCTGGTGCTATAGTCCTCTATTGTGACAAATTAAAGTGACATCGAAATTGATCACAATGGCATTTTTCATGAACCTATCAAACTCATAAAAAATGACTATCATTTTATTCGTCAACATCTTGCATGTGGTGTGGTCAAGCTCTAGTTCATTTCTTCTATTGATTAGCCTGCAGATGGTTTTACCAAGACTAATTCCATTGATCGTTTTCGTGATTTGGTTTCCAAATTGCAGTATTTACTACACCATTGTGAGTTTGAGGGGGGATGCTAGCTATAAATCTAGCTCATTCCAACTCTGGTCCCATCCAACTTTACCTAATACAATGAATACCTATAAGTATTGTGATGCATACATGCATCTATGCTTGAGCAATAATACAAATTTCTCAATTTTAACATAGTCAACAAAAAAAGGGTGGTATCTTTTATGTAACCAATGAGAAAATGTTTACGCATGACTGACATTTGAATAATACATAACCAGAGTAGTATAGCTCGGAAGTGCAGAAGAGGACATCGATTTACCGAAGATACAGATATATTACATATTCTAATTACTAGAGTGTCCCCCAGAAGAAATCATTCATGAGCTTTAGATACTCGTCATCTTTGTCCGTAAATCCGTCCATCCGCTTGTAAATAAGGAGAGTGCACCGTGCAAAGGAAAGAAGTGCAAGGCTACAACATTTTGGCACGACTGTTGAACTTCGATACATCTCCCATTCTAACTCTTGCAATGCTGATTCTATCATTCCTCTGATCGACATCACTGCTTCCTCTCTGCTGCATTCTGGATTGTCTCTCATGTAACATCCTACTGCTGTAGCAAGTTTTCCTTCCCTTGATTCTTTCTCGAAACCAACCAAATCATTGGCCAGCCTACCCACAAATCCCACTAAATGCTGGAACCTTGAATCTGGACCGAGGTACTCCAATATCTCTCTGGTGATTTGTTCCCCACTGAAGAAAATTGCTGGCAAAACAATTTCATTCTGCCCCATAGAGGCGACACCGACTTTGATATAGTCAGTAAATGTTGGTACCTCTTTGTTCTGATTCCATTCAGCTTCCTTTAAGAATACATCCAGATAATTTGCCCACTGACATATACAAGAAGAAAGATATTAACAAAAACTGTTGAAGCATGACTTGATAAGGTAGTACTTCATTAGGATGACATAGTTACATCTACAATTTTATCTAAACAGGAACGAATTTTCTTTGCTTACCATATCTTTAAGAAAAGGAAAAACATCGTAACCTTGAAGTCTGCTTGCTTCCTTTGCCATTTCTGTAATGGTGTTACATATACCAGAGAAGGCTATCTTGAGCTCGGGTAGATCATCAACGAGAGTGTGATCCCATCTAATTAATTGGGTAAAAATTAAGTAACTTAGCATTTTGCTAGAAGAAATTTTTAAACTGATCATACCTTTTCATAGCCTCTGTGAATTGCCTAAGCTGGTTTAGATTGTTCAAATTATCAAAAATATCATCAAGTATGATAGTAATAACAGCACCCTTGGCAAATGCAACACGCACTGCAGAATACTGAGGTTCATACATGGCCGGGGCTACTGAAAAGTAGCACTTCTGAATACTTTTGCGAGCACCCGGCACTCTTGAAAAGTTATGTTCCTTCCACCAACTGGGTACAAATTTAGGGCATTTGGCTAAGTGTCAATGTTTAGGACATTAGATTTACTTGCAATCAACACTAAAAAAGACTAATAAAATTATATATAGTTGACCATAATAAGTAGAATCATATCGAAAGGCAACACAACTAACCTTTCTAACTCGTCCATTTCCTTTTGGTACAGCTTTTGCAGCATGTCCATGTCCAACTTTGCAAGCTCCAGGTATTTTCTAAGAGTTGAATCTCCAGGCCATAATTGCCGTACTATACTTCTTGACTCCAGTCTTGGCATAAGGCATTCACGAGTATTTTCCAAAGCAAACTTGATCTGAATATAAATAGAAAGATAGTATAGGTCATACTCATCAGTATAGTTAGTTTTATTATCTGTATATCAATCTGTACATTCCATGAAAATACATCTTTCAGGAAAATCACCTCAATGCTTTGGTTCTTTGATTGCAAGAAGTTTGGATCCTCTTCCTTTAAAATCCTTTGGAGGTCAGATCTTGCAAACTCGTTCAACGGCCGCATAATGTTGGATTCACTTGGAAATCCTACTTGAGAGCATCTAAACAACTTCAGTGCCCCTGGTATCTGTTCTGGTGTGTTGATCATGAAAGAGGAGTAGCTCCCATCTTCGTCTTTTAAATTCTCAAGAACACCTAAAATATGCGGATCATTTAGAAAAGGAAACATACATGACTAAATATGCTCCTCGTTGTTAAGGTAATGGTTGTTCATACTTGCAGATACAGGATACCCATGCAATCGAAGTGATTGAAAGGCTAAGACGGTGTTGTCTGCACGGTCGAGTCCATTCTTCTCATCCCATCGCCTATGAATATTACAAGCACCCAATAAAATGAAGCAAATTTGAGATACCTATTATTTTCTTAATTGGACTATGCGCACACGTTCCATCACTCTTTTACGTTTGACATATTATGCTGAACGAAACGATATGTACTAAGCAAACACTTACATGTAGATGCATTGTAGAATTTGTCGGAGCGGAAGCTTAAAATGCCTTTGAATCCCTAATCTCTCAACTAGATCAACTAGCATTAGAGCCTTGAACAAAATATCTTCACCTCCCTCATCAATGCAAGCTCCATGGTAATAAAGCTCCTCTGCTATTTCGTTGATAAGGACGTCCTCTTCCTCTTCCTGTTTCCGTTGTTGTTGAAGCTGCAATCGACAGTTTTTGCAACTCAGTAGAATTTTAATTGAAATAAAGAAGTTATATAACCCCAATGAATTCACTCTTTCACATGTTTCTAGAAAAGCTTTTCCGGAAATGTCCTCTTGGATAATAATTTTGTAGATGTTAAAGAATGATTTAGTTTCATATTATTTACCAATAGTTTTAAAATAATATTAATAAAAAGTTTTGGCTCACTCTTCTCATTGCCAATTGATTTTGAGAAAATTTTCTTAATTTCGTCATATAATATCAGAGCGGATTGTGCCGGATCGGTCCAAAATGTGAGCTAAATTACTTATTATCTATATCTATTCAAAACCTTTATGGTCCGGTTTATTCTAATGCAAAAATAGACCGCTTTATTTCAGAGTAAGTAACCCGTTTTATTTAAATAATAATTGTCCGCTATATTTTAGGTCAAGTAGCCCATTTTATTTTTCAGGACAAATCGCCCGTTTCATCCAATTTATTATAGGATACGTAGACCATATCAATTCAATTTATAAAAAAAAAAAATAATGCTTTGCTAAAGGGCAGGTGTTAAAGAATGATTTAGTTTCATATTATTTATCAATGGTCCTGAGATGATATTTATAAAAGATTTGGGCTCACTCTTCTTATTGATAATTGGTTTTGAGAAAAATTTTAAGTTCGTTATAGTAGAGAAAGCTTTTGGAAAAAGATTATGAAGAAGGAGAAGGGTATAGTACAGAGAGATACGAATGTAAAGAAAGTACCAATGGTAGGTTTTGGTTGGTTGAAGAAGATGTGTAACCAAACACTAGCTTTCGTCTGCTACGGTGCATTTGCGACGGAAAAATAGATGGCAGTAGACGGCGTTGTTCTGGAAACCACAAACCGACCTTAGAAAGTAAGGGAGCTCGCAAAGAGAAGTAAGAAGCAGAAGCCAAGGTAGCTTCACAGCAGCCTAACAGGGATGCCATTCTCGGATAGTTGTTATAGTAGATTGGATCATAGCAACCTGCCATTCGGTTATCTTATATAGACGCCTTTGGAAACACTTCGTCGATAATAGGAGGTACGTAATTGTAACCCAAAACATTTGAAACTGTACACAGTCAGCTCCTTGGAAGAAAAAGCAACTAAGACAAATAATCAGTGTGGATTGTTAGTAAATGCACAAAGTATCTTTTGACAATGGTTGTCACAAAGGGTCCACCTTCAGCCTTTTGTTGCAGGCCATCAGGCAGGATCAAAACGAACGTCTTCTCTTTTGACAATGGTTGTGTCACGAACAAATACATTTACGGACTGTTTGAGACAAACTTAAAAACTAAGATAAAAGTAAAAATAATAATAAAGATAAAAATAATAATGAAAATAACTGAAGAATAGTCATTTATTCTTACTGTATTTGAATATATTAGTAAGAGTAAAAATTTAATTAATATAGATGTAATTTAACTGAATAAACTAATTATTTAATATAAAAATTGATTATTAGTAAAATACTTATAATAAAATTAATTGAATATAAAGTGAATATATAAATTTAAGTTCTTCTAACAAAAATAACACATGATAATTTTTAAAAATTTCTAAAATCTTTGAAATTTAAAAAAATAGAAAAAAAACAGTATAGGAAGAAAATTTTGAATGTTATTTTAATCTAGCTTACACTCCAGTATAGAGTGCAAGCATCTCATCCTCCATAAGATTAAAACAAAAAATTTAATCTTTATTTATCTTAACGGAAGTTTGCCAAATAAGATCAATGGATATAAACTAATTAACTTTATCTCAATTCATCTCTTTTATTTTCTATCCAAATACTACGTTACTGTTAGCAGAAAATTATTATAGTTGAATGTCTTACAATATTGTGCAAGAGACTGGTTATTGCACAATAGAAAATTGATAGATGAACTCGACTGCAGTTAGAAATGCTAACATGAGACGGGCTGTATACGATAGAAATTCATATATTAACTTAGAAGGACCGAAACATACTCTTCCCGTTAGAAGTTGCACACTGTAGATTTACTTCATACTTACTAGGGATGACATTTCTATTCCACCTTTATATCAATTGCGTGGATGACATTTCTATTCCACCTTTGTGTAGAATTCCATGCCAACGGATTCGTTTTTATTATACACTCTGTGCATAAAGAAATGACTTCAACTAAGAACCTTAGCGTTCGTTTAACCGTGTGTTTTATAAATATATATTTTTAACTTTTAATTTTATATTTTTTAATAAATTTTTTATAAAATTTATTTAAAAATTTAAAAATATATAAAACTTTTACATAATAAATTTTATTATTATTTATTTTTATTAATGTTTTAGATAAAAAATAAAACTTATTTTTATAATAGAATAAAATTATTTTCCATTCTAAAAAAATACTTTTATAAATATTTTTAAATACCTCAAATAAGCTGATAAGTGAAACTCAATATTTTCTTATCATGCTAACATCTAATGACTTAGAATTTGTAATTTACTAAGAAAGTAGCACCTACTTTCAAGTCATACATCCCCAAGTTTAGGGCGTGTTTATCAAGAGAGTAGGAAGTGGAGTTTTGAATGAAATAGAGTTTTTAAGAAATAAATTTAAAAAATAAAATTAAAAGTTAAAAATATTTAATAAAAAATAAAATTTTATATTAATTATATATTTTTAGTAAGTTTTAAATTTAAATTAAAAAAAAATTTTTATTGATAAAAAAATTTTATTTTAATTTTTATATATATTTATGTGAAATTTAAGTTTAAGGGAAGTAGAATTTAGGGGTGTTGATAAACACCCCTTTAGTGTACAGTCTAGAATCTTAGCCAGTTTCTTTTTCACATTAGAAAAAGAAAATCTCTTATTCGATAAGAGGAAGAGAGCAACCCCTTTGACTTCTATTAGAAAATTTCCGATATTTCTAAGAAATGAATACAGTACGAAGAAATGTCATATAGACTATTAGAAAAGTTGAAATCTAAAGAAAAAAAGGTAAGCGGTAACAGACCGTAGATAGAACAAAAGAAAATTATAATGATGTGCACGCACCTGCTGGGGAAATTGTAAATCGAACACACTAGCTAATAGTAGGCCCCAACCATTTATGAGTGAATGTAACTTTTGAACAAACGGACGAAAATGAATTTTAATAAGCAGTGACATGAACCGTATTAATGAAATATGTACAAACAACTCTAGAGGCGGAATGAAGCGAGTTGTGGCATATTATAACTAAAAGAGTTCATTGTTCGAAGTTCAGTTCCAGATCAGTCAACATTCAGACGACTGTAAGATTGTAATGAGTAACTGATTGTTTATATTAACCTACACAGAAGCACAATAAATTTTAAATATAACAACCGCAAGTACTAAACATAGTAAACCATATGCAACATCATGATTTTTACGTGATTTGGTATCGCAATATATATATCCATAGTCACTTGAAACCTTCAACTGAAATCCACCGAAGTTAACCAATGTAATATCAGGGAGGTTTGATGTTTCGAAAAATATCTCAGACTCAAGCTGATTCTCATTGCAAGGACAAATCATCACAGCCTCCAAGATTTTCATAACATTCCTCTGGCTATCACGTACACGACTTCGCAAAAGTCTACTTCAAACTAGCTAATCTATTTCTGTAGGCTAACTTACGTAAGAACTCGTATTTTCCTACAATCTTCTCTAAAAGTTACAAGTAGTGGATCACGGTTATTTAGATCAGTGATCTTCTTTTAAAATATATCTAATATCACAAATTAGAGCGCAAAGAATTTCACACAAAAACACAAAAAAAACAAACAACTCAAATAGCCAATTGGAAAGTTCTCTTTTGGCAGCAAGGTGAAACTCAATGTATACTCAATGGATTCGATGTCTTCTTGCTATTTCATGCGCTGAAATCTTATACCAATGTCTTGCCCTTGATCAAGTTTCGAATGGCTACAAGGAACGCATGGCATGATGAAAGCAAAACCGCAATATTGAAGTGTTTCAATTGTACAGTTTCTTCTTCTGAGAAGCTTATGTGATTTTCTTCTTCTTATGGCTATTGCTTACTATTGTGGATGGTTTCAGTTATTCCAAAAAACAAATCCTCAAAATTTCAAATCAATCAGATGAAATGTTATGGTCCAAAATGATCTAACGGTTCAAAAATCACTAGGTTTTTCGGCTGCTATGTCATATTGAATTCCTACCATATTTTCTATTATACATATTAGTTTTGCATAGAAATTATTGATTATACTATCGGCTATACATAAACAAGCCCATTATATGTATTATATATAAAATCACTTGTGTAAACCCTATTCATTATTCAATTATCTTAATTCAGTTCTACATTTATCGTTTATAGTATCTGAGCAATACTAAAATTTCATCAATTTCAATCCATTAATTTTCTTTTCTTTTCAATCTCTCTATCATCAATTCCATCAATTTCAATCTCTTTTTATCTTCGACATTAACTTTTTTTAAAGAAAAAAATTTGAGTCACCCGTTAACCGCTGCCGCTGCTAGCACTACCACCGCCTTCTTCACTGTCACCGTCTTCATTTTCACCGCATGCTCACGCTATCGCACTAGTCATGTTCTTCCGTAGCTCGTTTCGTCACCGATCATGCCAGCCGATTTTGTCGCCATCGCCGCCGAATGTCACCGTTGCAGCTTACTCTGCCTTGCTGCTGTTGTTCATTCACCACATCAGCTCCGCCACTTACCGCTTTTACCGCCACTCCTCCTCGACCGACACTCTAACCTGTTCGGTAGAGGAGACTTCAGGCTGACCCAAACATAGCCCGATCCATTCACCCAGCCCAGCTCGCATTAGTTCCCAAAATGAAAAAGGGATGAACAGATCTGAGGCTTTGTTGACTTTCTATCGACCAATATTGATTTTTGTTTGAGTTCTGTTAATGATTGGGCTGGATGAACTGTTTTAGTAAGAACTATTCTTCGTGGACGTTATCTCTTGGTCATCTCGATGGCTTTATTCAGCGTCCTCACTCACCCATCAGATGATGCAATTATTGAGATCAAGAATACCATTCGTATTGTGCAGGATATTTGCAACAATCATGATGAGTGGATTCTTGAATTCATCGTTGCATCTGCGATCGATCACTTCAATCGCATCTCAAAGACATTCCCACTACAACATTATTGTGAGCATTTTACTACTCAATTTGTTCAGTGAAGTAGTGTTAGAGATTATCAAATTCTCATAGAGACTTGGGTTGTTAGATAGGATAATATCACTATTCAGGAGTTTGCTACACTGATAGGAGGTTACTAGCGCGAGCTCTTGTAGCTGGAAGGTCTTCATTATACCTGTCACGAGCGTCATCAATTTTATTAGTTTCTCATGACTTTATGTCCAGAGTTTTAAGTGATTAGTGATCGTATCATATAGAATAACACAGATATAAACACTACAATTTCTGAGCTAATTATCAAGGAGACTCACTTATGGTCTCTTTGGATGATGATACCTATATTGACTTTTGGTTCAGCTACAAGGTGCTTCCTCACGCACTCCATCTTCCACTTAGGGAGGGATGCTCATATTCGTAGGAATTCTTTCAATCTCGTCATCAATCTAGTTTATTGTACTTATTATAAGAAATTTGGACACATTGTGGATGATTATTTTTAGTTTCTTCCATATTTGCTTATTCAATATCAAGAGCAGATGAAGGAAAAGATTCCTCCACTAGTGCTCTCTTAGTTACTCAGGTGAATGTTATTGATACCGCTCTTGTCTCTCCTTGGAAGAAAGATTCCTCCACTACTGCTCAGGCAAATATTATTGATGCCACTCTGGCGAATGTTATTGATGCCGCTTCAATTGCTTAGGCAAAAGATTCCTCCACTGTTGTTCTCCAGCTTCCTCAACAATGATTCAGCTGATAATCAACATTCCCTTACTCAGATGGAACTTTAGCTTCAACGCCAAGCCATTTTTGCTAGCTTATCTACTCTGTTGCTTCAAGCTCTTCTATCATGTCTTCATTTTGAAATTTAAATTTTGGTGTATCTCATTATGACACTACATCTTACTGTCAAAATTTCTATCTTTACAAACTGTCATTAGATTTTGGATGTGCTTATTTAGTTCTTTTACTAAAAAAAGAGTACTTAACAGTGGAAGACATGTTTGGTTGCACCGGCTTTTGCTGGAAATAAGCAGCTTGTTTCACTTCTTAAGAAAAAGCATCAAAACGATGCTTTTAAAAAAAGCCACACGGGAGCTTATTTTCATGGTCCTGTGAAATGACTATCTTATTCATACTAGATTAAAACAATTACGTAGTATATACACTATCATAACCCCAATCTTTTCTCATAATTCTCATTTTTTTCTCCTTCTCATTACTCTCCTGAACGCAACCACCCACCCGCTCCTCTTTGAACACGGTGATTTGCCGGTGTACAAGCTTCTTCTCTAGCAACGCGCACCTCCTCTAGATTCCATCTTTCTTCTCTCCGTCGGTCGCTGTCACCTTTCATCAACTTTTATCGCTCAATTGTAGAATTGGGATTTCCGCCGGACCTCTTCGCCAGACTTTCGACTGCGGTAAGCACCAAATATTTGTCTCCTTACTTTGATAGTGATTTTTTCTTCGTCATTTGGGTCGAATTTCAACTTACTTTTAGAGATTGCATTGCCGGACCGATGGAATCAATTTGAACGGTTTTCGGCTACCGACGTGCTAATTGACATGTTATTGAGTTGTTGAAAGTAGAATTAAATTGCTAATCCCTTACTGACTTAACATGTAGGCTTTATATGCTTAAGACAATTAAGAGTTGCATGGCTATAGTACTGCATGGATATTGACAGTGTCGCTTTGTTATTACATGCCAAACATGAGCTAGCTCATGGACAGCATTCAGGATAGTCCTTTTGGACTGGAGCAGAAGAATGAAAATTGCAATTGGAGCTGCTGAAGGGGTTGTGTAAGTTTTCTAATGAGAATCATCTCTTTTTGAAGGTTTCATATTGAGTATGAAGGTTTGGAATATAGCATTTTTTTCTTGGTGTTGAATTGAATGCTACTTAGAATCACCTTACTGTGTGATGAAAATCTAAAAGGTATGTGATACTACACTGGTCTAGATATTTTTTTGGTATAGAAAAGGATGCTATTTAGAGTTATCTTATTTTGTGATGAAAATCTAAAAGCTATGTGATACTACACTCGTCTGGATGTTTTTTTAGTATTGGAATGGATGCTACCTAGAGTTATGTAGCTTTGTGATGAAAATCTTAAAGCTATTTGATGGACACTGGTCTGGAATTTTTCTTTTTGGTGTTGAATGGATATCACGTGGAGTTATCTAACTTTGTGATGAAAACCTGAAAGCTATGTAATACTACACTGATTTGGATGTTTTTTTTTGTGTTTAAGTGGATACTATTTAGAGTTACCATACTATGTGATGAAAATCTGAAAGCTATTTGATATTTCACTGTTCTTTTTTTTTTTTTTTTGAATGAGATGCTACCTAGAGTTACCTGGCTTTGTAATGAAAATCTAAAAGCTATTTGATACTACACTGGTCTAGAATATTTTCTTGGTGTTGAATGGATGTTATCTAGAGTTAGCTAGCTTTATTATGAAAATTTGAAAGCTATGTGATACTACACAGGTCAGAAAGTTTGAAAAAGTTGGACAATATATACGCTCTCAGTTGATAGCTGAAGGATTTGTAGTGCAAGCAGTTCTAATGCTTTCAAAATTTGGAGGTGTGGACTATGCTAATTTGATATGTACTATAATTACACTGAGGTATGCATTATAATTTGCAGTGCAAGCAGAATTTTGTTATCCATAAAGGTGTTTCCCTTGTTATTATCATGGACAAAGTGCAAGTTAAAAGAGAACTGAAGCATATCAAACTGGCACTTGCTCGTATCATACTTCTCTGCTAGAGCTATGCAGGAGCTATGCTACTTCAACACTCAGAGTCCCTAAAGCATCAAACATCAGATGGAATTCTTACATGATGCCATAGATAAACCAGCCTTTGAAGGAAGCATGATAGTATATTAGAATTTTAGGGATGTTTGGGATCCAATCACATGTCAACTATGTTTTTTTTATTTGATTGTAATTGGGAAAGAGATCTTATTATTTGTAATCGATTAAAGAGAGAGTTGGATATCATACTTGAATGTATGACTATATTTGTTATCGAACATATGAGACCATTTTACACCGGAAGTGTTGGAAGTTGAATGCAAGCGTACTTGTACCAATTTCATGTGTGTTATAGGTATCAAATGCAGAAACATGGGCTCTTATTTTCTTATACTTCAAATAAGCACTATTATATTTGGACAAGCGTATTAGTATGAACTAGTTAATATATGGCTGTATTTAGTTATTCATTCCTCCAAATATATTAATCATTGTTTATTATTATATATAAATAATATATGTTTATATATTTCAAATTAATTGGCAAAACATAATTATAAATTAATCACAATTTATAACAATAATATTATAAGGAAGTATTACTAAAAATTTATTATGTTATAAAAAGTATTAAATTGAATAATATGTGACTAGAATTCAAAATTTTAACAATATATCACTTATTATATACCTAAGGATATTTCAGTTATTATATTTCTTATTTATTTATAAGCACAAGCTTAGCCAAACATACCCTAATTTGTAAAAGAGAAATTTCGTTCATAGTTTTCAAGATCTAACAACACAAAAGGAAAGAACAAAAAAATCATGAACAAATAGTGGTGTCAAGCGAACTGCCATATTTTTTCTTTGCTTGGTGCTTCCGTCCATCCTTCTCCCTATTCGAGCAGCAAGAACCTCAGAAAATAAACCCTAAATGAGCCGCATCTTCCTACTCTTTCCTATTGCCCCCATCTAGGAAATTCAAAAATTGAGTATGTAAAACCATAAGATTTGTCTCCATAATTAGATTGGTGTAGTCCAATCTAATCTGAACTCTCTGTCCATTCATTTATCTGCACCATTTTAGGGTCTGTTTGGCCTCCAAAAAATAAATAAAATATATAAAATTAATACCAATGTCTTATATTTTCAACCATATATCACACATATCATTTAAAAATCCGCAAGGCCGTCAAGTGCACTCGTTTCAAAACCTACGTATATGATTAGGGTATGCATCGTATCTCAACTTCTTCTCTGAATATATAACAAATGGTTGCGTAGAAAACTCTGAAATAATTTCTTAACCAACTTGAATATCTTGGCTTTTAAATCCAGATGGCCGCTCACAAAATCTGCACAAAAAAGTCAAATTTTTATAAAAAAATTCTCAAACTGTACAGAATTGTTGAAAATCAAGAAAAACAAAAAATTAAGGTTCTTTTTATTAGTTTTTCTATAAAAAAATATAAACATATATGATACAAGAGTGCACGATATTATTTATATATTTGAGCACTTCAAATACCCCACACTTAGATTTTGCTCGCCCTCGAGCAATAAAAAAATATGTTAATATTCATGTAGCTTGGTTGGATTTCATAACACCATTATCTTAGATCTGTCATCGAATGTATAACTCATGAAAAATTTTCAAAGCACAACCAATTATATTTTTCGATCATAGAGACACTTGTTCTCATGAAGTAAATAATTTAAGATAAGAAAGCTAAACTAATGAATATAAGTACTTTGATGGTCAATAAACTCAAATGCCTATTTTGATCTCTTTCACTCTTATAGTCTCAGTATCGAAGTTTAAATCGAGCAAGCCAAACTAATTGGTAATCTGAATTTCCCTTTTGTGTCCAAAACTTAGTCTGGTATATCATTATTATTATTATTTTACTCATAGTCAATAGCTTTTACACTATCATAAAGGTAGCCTTCTTTGACAGATTATCTCCTATATATTTATGGTACATAGGGTCAAATTACTCAATATTAGCTTTCACACTTTCGTATAGATAGCTCTTTTAGACTGGACAAGTCTAACTAGTGCAATATCTTTAATGAAGACAATAATTAGGAATCAAAATCTAGTATATAGTCAATGCTCAATGTAACTTCTCAATCAAATATTACATTAGCTTCAGATCTTAAAATGGCAACAAAAGCAAATCAATTCTCTAAGTCACTCACGATCACAAGTTCAAGCTAGCAAATACCACATTCATCACTAGTTAACATAAGAATTAATTTTAATAGCTATGCGTTTTGTCCCTCTCTAAGAAATAAGACTCAAGACAGAAAATCTTCATAATAAGTGATGTACTCCACCAACCAAGCAACAATAACATAAACATTACAAACAATTCTCTACCCCCACACGTGGAACTAAACATTGTACTAAATGTGTATATACAAAAATATAAGCAAAGAGGAGTGATTAGAAAGCGTCCCTAATTTTTGTGCTTTCTCACTCAATATTCCTTTTGCTTATGTCCACTTATCATATTTCTCCCTATCATTTGAAATTTATAGAACTAAATAGAAATCAAAACAGAAAACTAGCATAAAATTCAAAATAAATAAAATACTAACGGTTGAGAAATTTGGGTTGCCTCCCAACAAGCGCTTTATTTATAGTCTATAGCTTGACTTCATTTCCTTTATGCCGGTTCAAGGAGGATGGCAGTTTTGTTGTTATCAAAATCAGCAAATTATGGTTTGAATCGTTACCAATTAACTTTGAATGTACCTTTCTTCTCATCGGTAACCTCAATTGCTCTATAAGGAAATACTTTCACTAAAGTGAATGGATCTGACCATCTTGATTTAAACTTTCTAAGGAATACAAGTATCGTGAGTTGTATAGTAGAACATGCTGTCCAAGGGTGAACTCTTTTCTTAATCTGTTCTTGTTATGACAGGCCTTGATTTTACTTATAAATCCTAAAGTTTTCATAAGCTTAATGTCGAAATTCGTCTATTTCATTTACTTGCAACAGTCTTTTCTCTCATGTTGCTTGCATCTCAAAATTCAACTTCTTGCCTGCCCAATATGCTCGATGCTCCAGTTCCACACGTATATGGCAAACTTTCCTAAACACTAGGCGATACAGATACATTCCAATTGGAGTTTTGAATGCTGTGCGATAAGCCCATAAAAGATTCATCAACGCCTGGCAATTGGTAGGGATCCTAGGTCTTGGGACAACCTGAAGAATTTCTAACCAAAAAGATTCATCAATAATAGTGTGGATTTCAAAGGACAAGACTTTCAGGCGATACCTTTTGGTGATGGAAGGCAAGGTTGTCCAAGTGTTGCGTTCGCGATGACACCGATTGAACATGCCAATGCGAATCTCTCGTACTATTTGATTGGGACGTGCCTAATGGAAGAAAAAGCGAAGAGTTAGATATGAGTGAGATGAACTTAATTGTAGTTTGGAAAGAGTCTAATTTGGTACTTGCAGCCATGGTTGTTAAAATCCCGATTTAAATCTTAAAATCTTACGATTTTATATTAACAAATGATCCTACTTGATATAAGATTCCGATCTTACCTGTAATCTGTAAGATTCCGATTTTAGTTACGGTCTTACGATTTCATCTTATAAAAAAAATTCATTAATTAGGAGAGCTCTCGAGGATTTTGAACGAAGTTGGAATAGCTAAAGATAATCAATCGTACGTTTGTAACGGGTGGAGTTGTGTTTGGTTTATTTTATGAGGAGTTTATTATGGAAGCAAAATATTTTTTATATGGTTGTATTTTGGATTATCTTTTTTCTGTTTATTTTGAAGGATAAATATGATTGCTTGACGCTTAATTAATTGATTACATAAAAAATTAGATTTTTTAAATGTGGTATAACTATATAAGTTTATATTTATAAAATAATGATAGAATCTGTAAAGATATTATAATAATAAGCTAAATGAATATAAAAAATTATTAATGAGATAGTTTATCTGAACCATAAATATGAATACTGTTAATTTACTACATTAAGATAAAATATAAGAAAGATTATGTTTTTAATTTTCAGCAACTTTAATAAGTATTATCTAAAATTTTCAAAGTATTAAATAATTTTATAAAGAAATTGTTGGAAATACAAGGATAATTTTGATGATAACAAAGAATTAAGAACTATGATTTATATAAGACTAATAATCTGAAAACAAGTCTGCAGGATTAGACAAACAAAGATCATTTAATTTACGTTAGACAAAAAAACCATCATCATATACCCAACTATTATGCTACTACATACTGGGACAGAGGACAAAGACATGGGGATGAGGATGCCACAGCCACATCACGGCCCATTTTGCTCGATCGCTCATCAATCGGAAGCGAGAAGAATAACATATGGGGGATGAGGATGCAACACCACATTATAGCAATTGTTTGGTTGTCAAGCATATGCATTTCTATTTCGAGACAAACCCATATGTTCAATCGGCAACGGTTTCCCTCGCTTTCAAAAAATCACCTACACTCACAACGGACTGAAGGACTTCAAACAAGAAGATTTACAAGAGCTAAAATCATCTTCACTTTCACACAAAAGGGAAGCTCAATAATCAAGGAAAGAAAGCAGTCAAAGTCCTTGATCAATCAAGCGGTCAACCTGCACTGCATTTATTATGGACATACCATATCAACTCATCACCACCAAATTCAAATGAAGCTTAGCTGAATTAAGCACACAACCGTTGGCAGCAAATTCAAATTTCTTCAACGCATTCAATGCAACAAAGACTTTGCACAAACACAGCTGAAGAACCACTGGACAACACCATTCCTTCTCTGACGTGAAGAACCGAACGCCAACAGCAACGTTCCTCAACGGCTCCTGCACAGAAAAGATGCTCTATAAAAAGGGAGTCACAGCAACGAGGAAACGTGGTGGAGAAATAGAGAAAAACAGGGAGAGAACAAAAAGAAAACAGAAGTAGAGAGAATCCAAGCAAAAACAGAGGCATACAAAAACTCTACCACTCTACACAAAGATCTCCCACCGCTGCCCATCCACGAACTTGACTACTCCACACAAACAAATCTTGCTGCAAATCATATCAAGAAATCTCAAGAATCTCTCCGATCATCTCAACTGAATCACCGATTAAACTCTCAAGATTTATGAGATAGATCCTGCACTCAATACTTGTTTATTTTCTTGTAACTTGTCACTCACAGTGTAAAGGTGGTGCTGGATGCACCGGTAAAGGAAGCTCGGGTTGAGCTTGTTGTAAGCTCTTAGACCTTGTAATAGTGCTAGCAAATCAGCGAGGGGGACAGGAGTGTCCAGGAGGCTGGTAGGAGTTGTCTTGGCGAAGAAACCCGGTAGAGTATGTGTGCTTGGCAAAGCACTTCGCTCTAGGTGTATTTATAGCATATTAAAGGTCTAGTGAAGCTTTGGCTCTGGTAATAGAGCGACCGTAGATGTAGGCAAAAGGGTTTTGCTGAACCATGTTAAATATCCTGAGCACTACTCTTTGTTACTTCTGTCAGTAAACACGCTAACTCTTCTGTCTGCAGGTGACAGCATTGACACAGCCGGCTGCTAGCTCTCTGCCAGTAGGATAACAAATTTGATAAAATTTTTTTTATAGACTAACTCAATTCACCCCTCCCCTCTTGAGTTAATCTTGCAGGAATATCTAACAATTGGTATCAGAGCAGGCCTCCAAAAATCAAAGGTCTAACAACCTTGAGGTAAAAGATCCTTATGGCTAACCTTGTTCCTATAGCTTTTGAAGGTAGATCCTCCAACAGACCACCACTCTTTGATGGAACAAATTATGGCTACTGGAAAACCAAAATGACAATCTTCATTCGAGCACTCGACTTCACACTATGGAAGATCATACGGGACGGACCTATCCTTCCAACCAAAACTGGTCCAGATGGGATACGTATTCCCAAGGCTGAACGGGAATACAATGATGAAGATAACAAGCTCATATCAATGAATGACAGAGCTATGAACCTTCTGTATTGTGCACTGGATCCTAATGAGTTCAACCGAATCAGTGCTTGCAACTCTGCCAAAGAAATATGGGATCAGTTGGAGGTAACGCATGAAGGAACCACTCAAGTCAAAGAAACCAGAGTGAATCTGCTCATGCATGAGTATGAAAACTTCAGGATGAACCAAGGTGAATCCATTTCTCAGATTTTCACTAGATTCACTAACATTACAAATCCTCTGAAGAATCTAGGAAAAGTATTCAAACCTGAAGAACTGAAATGGAAGATATTGAGAGCTGTGCTGCCAACATTTGGATCTAAAGTAGATACCATAGAGGAAAATCCAACCTTTCCTCAAATGTCACTAGATGAACTGATTGGCAAGCTAATGGCTAAGGAACTATCTCTGAAGAAAACTGATGAACGTCCTGAAGGGATTGCATTGAAGAGCAATGACCAGCAGGTAAGTGATTCTTCCTCTGATGAAGACATTGCACTCTTAACTCGTAAGTTTAAAAGTTTTCTCAGAAGAAACAAGTCTAGAAAAAGAAGGATACCTGGAAGAACCAATAGAGGAGAGGATAGACAGGACACCAACTGCTTCAACTGCAACAAGCCAGGACACTTCAAGAACGATTGTCCACTGCTCAAGAGATCTAAATACAAGGACACAAGAAGAAAACGAGCTATGGCAGCCTGGAGTGATGAAGATGAAAGCTCATCAGAAGACAGTCAGACTGAGACAGAGAAAAATGAAGAAAGCAACTTATGTCTGATGGCAGATCATGAAGATGACAGTGAGGCAAATTCTACTGACTATGATGATTCCAATGAACAATTATAAGATGTTTTTGATGAACTGTATGCAAAATACCTACATGCCAAAACCGACTGCAAAACTATGAAAATATGCATGCATAAAATTAAGGATGAAAACGAATGTCTGAAAAAGGAAACACTTGTTTTAAAAAATGCCTTAGAAGACAAAACTGATGCCATGAAAGACACACTCTATGCAGATTATGATCATCTTAACTCTAAATTATGTGCACTGCATATTGAAAATAAACGCTTGACTCAAATAAATGAAAAGCTTCATGTCAAACTAAATGAGTGTAAGACTGGAGAACTGACAAGATGCACAGATAGCTCAAGCATAGACATGATAAAGAAAATTGCTGAGCTTGAGGAGTTGAATGAGTCACTAAGTAGAGAGGTAAATAGACTGTCATACCCCACCATTCCAGATCTTAAACCATTCATGACTGATTATACAAATATGCACATAAAAGAAACTAAGCTGATAGAAGAAAATCAAAGACTGCTTCAAGAAAACAAAGCTCTGCAGAGTAAGAATCTCGACCTAGAAGCATCACTGGCAAGATTTGTTAATGGAAAGGATAGACTAGATGCAATGCTGGGAGCTCAACGCAGCCCATACAGAAAGGAAGGAATAGGATTCATTCCAGCATCTATGGCAACTGGTAAACAAATCTGAAGGTATAATCAGCTCTCCACAAGACACTCAGGTATGGCAACAGCAAAGATGCAAAACAAAAATTTAATATCCAAAGCACACACACAGCAAACATATCTTACTCCACAATACCTTTTGTTTAATGTTTTCATTGTGGCAGAAAATGGCATAATGTTTATTCATGCTGGTATAAAAAGAACACCAACAAAATAAAAATGATATAGGTTCCAAAAGGAACATATAACAGCACTAACTCTTTAGGACCCAAAGAAATTTGGGTATCTAAACACTAAAGATTTCTTTTGCAGGAAGGAGAGGAGCCAACCCGACTGAAAAATAGCAAATGGTACTTGGACAGCGGGTGCTCAAGACATATGACAGGAAATGAAAAATGTTTCAGCAGTCTACAAAAACAATTCGGTGGAAATGTAATTCTTGGAGACAACAGTAAGTGCAAAGTAATAGACATAGGAAAAATAGGTAATCCTTCCTCCCTATGCATAGAAAATGTTCTTCATGTTAAAGGATTAAAACATAACCTAAAAAGCATAAGTCAATTATGTGATAACGGTTTTAAAGTTAATTTTGATAATCAATGCTGCTCAATTGTTAATCTGTCATCTGGAGAAGAAATACTAAACGGAAAAAGGGAAGATAATGTTTATGTACTCTATATTAATTATCTTCCTAACAACAAGATGTGTCTAGTAGCGAGTCAACAGGAAAGCAGCTGGCTCTGGCATAGACGTTTGGGACACTGCAACATCAAAATACTATCAAAACTGTCCAAACTAAAGCTAGTAAAGAAACTACCTGAAGCCAACTATAGCTTGAATGAATTATGTGATGCATGTGCCAAAGGAAAACAAGTGAAGTCATCATTCAAGCACAAGCAAGTGATCACAACCAAGCAACCATTACAACTGCTACACATGGATTTATTTGGACCAGCAAGAACAGCAAGTTTGGAAGGTAAGTATTACTGTCTAGTAATAGTAGATAATTATTCTCGTTTCTGTTAGGTTTACTTCTTAGCATACAAGAATGATGCACTGAAAACATTCATATGCTTTTTCAAAAAGATTCAAAAAGAATTAAACCTAATCATCTGTGCTATTAGAAGTGATCATGGCAAGGAATTTCAAAACTTCTATTTTGAAGAATTCTGTGATTCGAATGGCTTAACACATAATTTCTCTGCTCCAAGAACTCCCCAACAAAATGGTGTAGTAGAAAGGAAAAATAGAGTGCTAGTAGAAATGGCACGAACCATGCTCATAGAACAAAACCTACCAAAATATTTTTGGGCTGAAGCCGTTAATCTGCATGTCATATTATTAACCGTGGATTCATTCGCCCCATTCTTAAAAAGACTCCATATGAGCTTTTAAAGGAAAGAATCCCAAATATCGGTTACTTGAGAATCTTTGGATGCAAATGTTTTATCCTCAACAACCGGAAAGATAATCTTGGAAAGTTTGATGCAAAAAGTGATGAAGGTATTTTTCTCGGTTACTCCTCTGCGTCAAAAGCATATAGAATTTTTAACAAACGAACTATGATTGTTGAAGAATCTATGCATGTATTATTTAATAAGTCTAACAATGGCACGAGAAGAAATCGAGAACTAGATGCAGGATCAGAAGAAGAGAAAGAGCTGTTCCCATCGACAGAAAAACAACAGATTACAGAGACCCAAACAGCAGACGAACAGCCAGCTGAAATAACAGAGGAAGGACAGACTCCTGGAATTTTACCTGATCAGACAGAAACTCATGAGCAGATCAGCAGGACCTTCAAATACAGATCCAGTCATCCACAAGAAAACATACTAGGTGAGGCAAATGAAGGTACAAGAACTAGATCCCATTTTAAAAATAAATTCATTCAGCACTCTGCATTTGTATCAAATCTAGAACCGAAGTGCATAGAAGATGCATTGACAGATAGCTTATGGATCACTGCCATGTAAGAAGAATCAAAATCAGTTTGAAAGAAATAATGTATGGCATCTTGTTAGAAAACCTCTAAACAAATCCATCATAGGAACAAAATGGGTGTTTAGAAATAAATTGTATGAAAATGGCATCATAACTAGAAACAAAGCTACACTAGTAGCTAAAGGATATAATCAGGAAGAAGGAATAGATTTTGATGAAACTTATGCTCCTGTTGCACGTCTTGAAGCTATTAGAATTCTACTTGCTTTTGCATGTCATAAAGATTTCTAACTTTTTCAAATGGATGTTAAAAGTGCATTGGTTTTCTGAAAGAAGAAGTCTATGTTGAACAACCTCCCGGGTTTGAAAACACAAACTGTCCAAATCATGTTTACAAATTGAACAAAGCTCTTTATGGTTTGAAACAAGCTCCCAGAGCTTGGTATGAAAGGTTAAGCACATTTCTGATTGAAAAAGGCTTCAGTCGAGGTAAGATTGACTTAACCTTGTTCACATTGAATGAAGATAATGACATGTTAATTGTACAAGTCTATGTAGATGACATAATATTTGGTGCTACTAATGAAAGTCTATGCAGAAAATTTTCTAGCTTGATGAAAGAGGAGTTTGAAATGAGCTTGATGGGTGAACTAAATTATTTTTTTGGTCTACAAGTTAAACAACTGAAAAATGGCATATTCATAAGTCAAAGCAAATACATTAAAGAGTTGATCAAAAAGTTCAGCATGGAAGGAAGCAAGAAGATAAGCACTCTAATGTCTACTTCTTGCAAATTGAACCGAGATGAGACAGGTAAAGCAGTGGATCAAAAATTATATAGAGGTATGATTGGATCACTCCTTTATCTTACTGCTAGTAGACCGGACATTCAATTCAGTGTGTGCCTATGTGCTAGATTTCAAAGTGATCCAAAAGAATCTCACATGATAGCTGTAAAACGAATCATTAGATACTTGGTAGGAACTATGGAATTAGGATTATTCTATCCAAGAGGCTGTGAATTTAACTTATATGCTTATGCTGACGCTGACTTTGGTGGCTGCAAGCTTGATAGAAAGAGCACAAGTGGCTCTTGTCAGTTTTTAGGAGGTTGTCTGATCTCATGGTGCTCTAGAAAAGAAGCTTCAGTGGCGATGTCAACTGCCGAAGCAGAATACATAGCCGCTGGAAGTTGCTGCTCTCAGGTACTTTGGATAAAACTACAACTTCTTGATTTTGGTTGTGATTTTAAGAATGTGCCTATATTCTGTGACAATACAAGTGCCATTAAGTTAATCAAAAATCGCATTCAACACTCACGCACAAAGCACATAGATTTAAGACACCATTTCATTAGAGAGCATGTTGAATGCAATAATATATTGTTAAACTTTGTTAATTCTGAAAATCAACTAGCTGACATCTTCACTAAACCTTTAGGACTTGACTCCTTTACAAAAATCTGCCATGAGATAGGTTTATGTGTTATATAACTATGCTCTGTTCTGTCTCTGTAAGCACTTAGATTTCAAAAGATGGTTACAACCGCACAAATGAATCATCGCAAATCGATAGAACTATAGTAAGCAGCTGACCGGTCACGTGCTAAGCACATGACCCAGCTGGCTCATGACAGGCTGTGTGCACTATAAACCGACCCGACAGGCAAACCTCTCATAATTCATCGTCTCTGTTTCAAAAACCAAAATTTCCTCTCGCTCTCAACTCCCAAATCTCGAACCCTAAACCCAATCTCCAAACCGCAGCAATGGCCAAGAAAAACCTAAAATCTCAGGCAGGGCACTCCAGAAACGATCATGGCAACGAAGGAAGATTCATCGGTAAAGAAGAATCTGAAAAATACAGTCGGCAGTTGGCAATTCGTATTCTGACACCGGCAAGCTTAAACTTCGACGACTTCAACTACTATGGGCTCGAAATAGATGAAATCTTTGAGGCATAAGGTCGATAAATGCTCAATGAGTGAAAGGAGAATTCTCGTAAGACCGTGGTCGATTATTCTACGCCAATCTTCATCCGACCGGGAATTCTCTGCTCATTGGACCATGGTGAATGGAATCGAGATAAATTTGGAGGCACGATCCAGTCCTGATGCTCGATCTACCCTTAGAGAGGAGAGAGATGCCGCCGCTAGTGACTCAAAATCAACTACCTCAAGCGGCGCTGGATACGAAGTTGTGACAAAGCTTCGGATGTGATGAGTCACCGCCCATCTACCTTTGCACGCCAAGAGCTCTCTGTCATATCATCTCCAAAGTCATAGTTCCACGTTCAGGAAGTCGCAACATCATCACCAACTATGATGCATTTCTGTTATGGAGATTGATGAAGAAACTACCTATAAACCTTTGTGAAGTAATGCTGCATCACATGATGAGAGTCTCCAAGTCTGGCAGTAAGTACTTCCCATACCCTCATGTTATATGTAGGGTATGTCAATTCAAGGCTGTGCCTGTGGGAACCCTGCAAGTGAAAAAGATGTTCAGAATGGATGCAAAGTTTTTAAGAGGAATCATTGAAGCAGAAGAAAGGATTACGTCCAAGCACCCTCCAGCTGAAAATGAGTCCACAAGTGCCATATTGCCTCCACCGATTGCGCAAGACTGACCAGAGATTCTAAATGCCATTACAGAGCAGACCAAGGAGATTCAAAAGTTAAATGCCATCTTTGAAGCAATCAAGGATGCTATCTGCCCACCAGAGCACACCAAGACCAATACTGCCCAAGAAAATTTTGAAAAGTAATGCCAAGATGAACTGGGACTTTCGAGAAAAAAGAACAAGGATGCTCGGAAAGATGGCCATGCGGACTACCAACACAAAGAAGAGTATGAACGACCATTTTGCATCTCCAGATAAGGCATGTCCACCTGAAGGAGTTAGTGATGAACCAGAAGGAGCTGAGCCATTGTCAATCATAATCTATGAAGCTCCTCTGCCGAAAGAATCACTGTCCAAAGATATCCCAGCAGAGCTGCAACCTGAACTCCTTACCACTAAACCTCCTATCTCTGAACCCCCATCTGTTCAAACAACCGTTCCTAGCCTCCCTCTTAAGCGCAGGAACCGAAAACGCAAAGCCTACAAACCAGTCTCCAGCTCACAAGCCCTTGTCGATGAGGATGTAGAAATACTTCCTCCATCCTCTGCAGCTAAACCAAAACATCAACGTCTTAGACCTCCTGGCTGTAGAACATCATCTAGGCGTAGAAATAACTAGTTAAAAACTTAGCTTAGGCTTAGTTTCATTATCTGTTTAGATGTATGTTTTATGTGACTGGATGTTTGCTTGTTTATTTACTTAAATGAATGGTTGCACTTTTTGTTATGTCTTCTGCCTAACCTGTCAAAATCTAGCAATGTTACATAAGCTTTTTGAGATGACAAAAGGGGGAGAAAGAAGAAGAATTATTAAAGGGAGAGAAAAATTTCTGGTTCAATCTGAGGGGGAGCCATGAGCAATAAATAGATAAGTAAAATAGATGCACCAGTTGAGGGGGAGTCATGAAAAGGTATGACAAATTTTCAATTCAAAACTATAGCTTACAAAAACATAAATCAATAATTCTTAATTTGTTTGTCATCATCAAAAAGGGGGAGATTGTTGAAAATACAAGGATAATTTTGATGATAACAAAGAATTAAGAACTATGATTTATATAAGACTAATAATCTGAAAACAAGTCTGCAGGATTAGACAAACAAAGATCATTTAATTTACAGCAGACAAAAACAGCCATCATCTGACCCAATCATATGCTACTACATACCGGGATGAGGACAAAGACATGGGATGAGGATGGATGCAGCCACATCACGGCCAATGCTCGATCACATCAAGCGGGACAGAGAACAACATACGGACAGAGAGGATGCAACAGCCACATTACGATTGGTTGTTTTTCTTTGAAGCATATCTGCACTTTCTGTTTCGTGACAAACCCATATGTTCAACGGCAACGAAGTTTCCCCTACCTTCAAAAATCACCTGCACTCACAACGGACTGAAGGACTTCAAACAAGAAGATTTACAAGAGCTAGAATCATCTTCACTTTCACACAAAAGGAAGCTCAATAATCAAGGAAAGAAAGCGGTCAAAGTCATTGATCGGTCTAGCGGTCAACAGACTGCATTTATTATGGACATACCATATCAACTCATCACCACGAAATTCAAATGAAGCTTAGATGAATTAAGCACACAAACCGTTATAAAGCAAATTCAAATTTCTTCAACGATTCAATGCAACAAAGACTTTGCACAAACACAATTTGAAGAACCATCGACAACACCATTCCTTCTCGACGACGTGAAGAACCAACGCCAACAAAGAACGTTCCTCAACGGCTCTCGCGACAGAAAGATGCTCTATAAAAGGGAGTCACAAAGAACGAGGAAACGTGGTGGAGAAAAGAGAAAAAACAGGAGAGAAACAAAAAAAGCAGTAGAGAGAGAATCAAAGCAAAAACAGAGACATATAAGAACTCTACCACTCTACACAAAGATCTCCCACTGCCGGTCACGAACTTGACTACTCCACACAAACAAATCTTGCTGCAAATCATACTGAAAAAATCTCTCAAAAATCTCTCCGATCATCTCAACTGAATCACCGATTAAACTCTCAACATTTATGAGATAGATCCTGCACTCAATACTTGTTTATTTTCTTGTAACTTGTCACTCACAGTGTAAAGGTGGTGCTGGATGCACCGGTAAAGAAAGCTCGGGTTGAGCTTGTTGTAAGCTCTTAGACCTTATAATAGTGCTAGCAAATCAGCCAGGGGGACAGGAGTGTCCAGGAGGCTAGTAGGGGTTGTTGTCTTGGCGAAGAAACCCGGTAGAGTATGTGTGCTTGACGAAGCACTTCGCTCTAGGTGTATTTGTAGCATATTAAAGGTCTAGTGAAGCTTTGGCTCTGGTGATAGAACGACCGTGGATGTAGGCAAAGGGGTTTTGCTGAACCACGTTAAATATCCTGAGCACTACTCTTTGTTACTTCACAAGAACACGCTAATTCTTCATCTGCGGTGACAAAGATTGACACCCATTGCTAGCTCTCTGCCAGTAGGATAACAAATTTGATAAAATTTTTTTTATATACTAACTCAATTCACCCCTTCCCTCTTGAGTTAATCTTGTAGGAATATCTAATAAAATTATTGATAAGTAAGATCTTACGATCTTACTTAAAATTCCGATTTTATGATCCTATATAAAATCCCGATCATGACTACCTTGCTTGCAGCAACATCAAAGTATGTTTAAGTGTTGCTACCTTGACATGTAAAAGAACATAACTAACTCTGAAGTCTCACTCTCACAACGCCGATGTAGTAAGTTCGGAAGTTTGAAGGCTTTGCTTGTTCGAAACTAGTATGGACTTCAACTATAACAGCAACAAAAGTTAGACTTTACGCTAATAAGTCAACTTTGAGTTGCGGTTTAGACTTCACTCTAATGATGGCAGTTTAGACTATATCCTAATTTTGATTGAAATCTTTCTCGCTTAAGATGATTTTCATGCATATAGTAGCTAATATATGCTCGCACGCGATATAGCAGTTTTTATGACTATAGTGAGTACATGTGATCGTGAAGATGATATTGAATGTAAAGTTATAGTTTAAACTCGATTGCTTAAAGTTCAAGTTTAGTGTAAAAAAGGCACTACTAGAAAGAGCAGCCTCACTGGCCGACGCTTTCGGTTAGTATTCGACAAAAAACAGTCCACAAATGCCATAACTGACTAATAATAAGACAGTCGGTAAATGATCGGCAAATACTAATCGCTAAACTATTTACTGACTGGTTGTGAAAATCAGTTGGTAAGGTATAGTAAGTTATCGACTGAACTGTTCAGCGACTTTAGCCGCAAATTACTGACTGCATTAGCTATCAGTAATTCCTGACTTAATAAACAATCGATAATTACTGATGTCAGATTTCGTCGATAATTAACAAATATTGTAGTAGTTAAAAGACAATTAGTAATTACCGACTGTATTGCGTTATTTGGTGATTACCTAGTTATTTTCAGTCGGTAATTACTGATTAAAGTGTTTGTCGGTAATTACCGACTCATTTTTTAGTCGGTATTTTTTGACTACTGCAACAGTCGGCAATTAGGGCTTAGGAGATGCCGACTGCAACAAGATTAGTTAGCTATTTATGTGAATGCATGCAATTAATAGATCATTGCTATTTTTGATAATTCTATAACAATAATCCAATACACAACAGTATAATATACATAATTCTTTGTACACGACATACATATCCATTCATCACAATATTCAGCACATAAATTCAAAGAAAAACTTTTGTATTCAAGTTCATTTAAATACTTAAACTAAGTCAGTTTTGAGTTGCCGTAACATCACCTCTAAATTCATTGAAAATGAACTAAAAATAACTTGGTGTCACTTACAATAAGATCAAATGCTATCTGAAACACCACCCCTGCAACAAACGAAGCAAATAATTTTATTATAAGACATGCATAGCAATTTTTTTTTCTTTTTATAAATTCTGCACAAGGTTAACATAGTCAGAAAACATGGATGACTATAACAGAGACTCACTACATAAATTAGAAAATAGTCTGTGACTCTATGACAACAGACATTGCAATACTAAGTTACATGCTTATAACCAACTCACTTCTTTTGAAAAAGATTATACAAAGAACACAAATGGAGAGACCACTATGCTTCGAGCATATTTCAACTTCATAATCCTATCGGCACTAACAATTAATAAGAATTTTATATCTACTTACCTCAATTAGGATAAAAACTTTTAATCAGTGGGTACAGCATACAGGGTCTTATTAATCACTGCAGTAGTGTCCTGTTGTAGACTTGGTTGTCTATAACATGTTTCAAGCTTGACGAGTACTGGACAGACACGGGACACACTTGGTCATATCAACAACATTTTTCAAGCTTCAACCTTAGATTCATGGATAACTTCACCTGAAAATGTTGAATCTATAGATCCAAAGTTAGAGCGTGTATAAGTTTGGCTGGAACTAACTTTTTCTTTTTACAAAAACTCACATTTAAAATTACTTACAAACACAACGAAATATAAAAATTAATTTAAACACACTTTATGTACGAAAATTCTTCTCATTTTTAATAGCTCACTTATGTAGAGATATAAAAATAGACGGGCCCGGCCTAGTCACTTTACTCGGCCCGAGTGCAAATTTTAAGGCTCGGCTCATTAGCCTGTTATATTTATTTATTTATTTTAAAATTAAAAATTAAAATAATAAAAAATTAAAAAATAATTTGAAAAATTATTATTAAATATAAAAAATATTATAATTATTATTAAAAATTATTTATTTTTTTGATTTGGTCAACCGTCAACGTTAACTAGATCAAAGTCAATTTTGACCGGTCAATGAAATAGTGGGTGAGCCGTTCGACGGTCCTGCCACTGTTCATCGAGCTAGACGAGCCTAGATCCAGACCGACTGATCGGATTGTGGGTTGGGCCAAATGGCCCAGCCCATTTGTGCATCTCTACACTTATGTAATACTTCACTTCAACTGATACATGTCCTTCTCCTGAAATGTTGATTCTAAGTTGATTTGGCTATGATCTTAGCAACAAGTGATTCAACATCCTCATTCGTGGTTTGTAGAGTGAGTGGTGGTAGAGCTCGTGGAGCACAGTGAAGAAGTAAATAAAGATTGTGTTTGGGTGTTCATTTTGCTCTATTTTATTTCATATTTTTAATAAATTTTATATAATATTTATATAATTTATTTAAAAATTTAAAATATATATACAAATTATACATTATAAAATTTTACTATTGCTTATTTTTATTTTTATTTTTATTTTAAACAAAAAAATATAATTTGTTTTTCAAAATATAATAGATATAATTTTTATTTTTAAAAAAATTTATTTTATGAGCAGTATCAAATATCTTCAAAGTTATTGCCGTAAATGGGCTTTCAGATGCCATGAAGAATTCTGACGTATGGATTTAGGGTGCCATCGACATTGGGTCAGCCATGGTCAAGGCGAACTGTTTAAGCCCAAACAGTTTCAATGCTTGAAAACTTTTTAGTTTCTAAGCTATTACTGCCTAAACTTCTTATATATAGGACGTGTTTATCTTATGTGTAAAGTAGGTGAAATAGAATTTTTTAAAAATAGATTTAAAAAATAAAATTAAAAATATTTAATAAAAAATAAAATTTTTATTAATTTTATTTTTAAAATTTTAAAATTAAGTTTTTAAAAAAAATTTATTGATAAAAAAATTTATTTTAATTTATATATATATTTTATATTAAAAATAAATTTCAATAATATAAAATTTTGAGTGTCGATAAACTCGTCCATAGTCCAGTCAACCATTTGGCACCTCTCTTTCTTACTAGAGGTTATAAATTTTGACTCCTCATACTCGCGAAATTTAACGCTGGTATTATTTGATTAAATAAAAAGGAACTGTTTCATTTCAAGTAGTATTCAAAAGTGAAACGGAAAATTGAAGGTTTTAAAACAAACATTTGGAAAACTTGTGTAAATTGTTATGCAACTAAACGGACGAAAAGAAAAGCTACCGAAAATTCATGGTCAATTCAACAGTAGTATCTATGATCTTATTGACATCAATTTTGTCTTATTCTTTCATACCGTATCAGAACAATTTCTATCTCTTTCCCATCAAACAATAAAATAAAATGAAAAAGAGAAATAAAAGAAGCCACATAGTTCTGTAACATACACAAAACATTTTTTGCGAAAGGAAACAAAGGAAGCTCAGGAATAAAACGGAAAACACAAAGAAAAAACGAACGTTCACTATTAATAGTCTTCACCGTGGCATAACTTCTATTGAAAATCCTAGCACAGAATATATTCTACTTTAAATTTAGAAAAGATCTCGAGTTTGAATATTATGCCCAAATTATTTCTAACGACGTCAGTAGCACGGGTCCTAAACCAGGGGAAATTATACAAGCCAATTTCTTGTGGAAAAATTCACAGAACTACACTATATAAGCAACAAGTTAGTAGTTTGTCTGAACACATTCAAACTCATAGTATAAAATCTACAAAAGATGTTCTCTTTAGCTAATAACCTTCACCAATGGCTTCAATCATCGCCTTTGCTCAACTCAACATTTCTTGCACTCTCCATGTTCATGGTGATTCTGTTTCTCCTTACGAAGAAAACGTTAAAGTACTCTAAAAACTCTAATTTGCCTCCTTCCCCGCCGACACTCCCCATAATCGGTAATCTTCACCAGATTGGGCCCCTGCAGCACAGATCTCTACGAGGTCTATCGGACAAGTACGGTCCGATAATGCTTATTCAATTTGGCAGTTTCCCGGCTGTTGTTGTCTCCTCTCCCGAGCTTGCTGAAGATGTCCTGAAAACCTATGACCATATCCTAGCGAGCCGTCCGCCGATGAAGATGGCGCAGTTGCTCATTAACGGCAACAGCTTTGCATTGTCTCCTTATGGTGAGTACTGGCGCAACCTGAGAAAGATTTGTGTTGTCCATCTACTAAGCCCTAAGCAGGTGCAGTCTTTTAGCTCGTTGAGGGATGAAGAGGTTACCGTTATGGTCGAAAAGATCCGTGCTTCGAAGGAGTCTGTGGTGAACTTGACTGAGTTGCTTAGCAGCCTTGTGTACAACACGATCTGTAGATCGACGCTTGGGATGAAGTACGCTCAAGACAACGATGGTGCTTTAAAGAAGTCGGTGGATGAGTTGGTGCACATGCTTGGCACGTATTTGATCGCAGAGGTCTTTCCGTGGCTAGGATGGATTGATAAGATCAGTGGAAAGGAAGCTAAGGCCAAGGAGGTCGCCAAAAGGCTGGATAAACACATTCAAGGTGTTCTTGATGATTATGTAAAGGAGAAGTCAAATGGCTGTGTTTCTAAAGAATCTAGTAACTTCGTCGATGTTTTGCTCTCTTTCAACAAAGAAGACAACACTGACGGCAGTGCCCGTCTGAGCTCCAAGGACGTCGAAATTCTCGTACACGTAAGATCATCAACAATTCCTATTTTCATAATTATGTACGTAAAAATCTGATTGGCACTTGTGAACTAATTCTCACGGCTTGCGTGCAGGATATGTTCATAGCTGCAATTGATACAACGATCACTGTGATCGAGTGGACGATGGCCGAACTCATGAGAAACCCGGAAGAACTGAGAAAAGTACAAGCTGAAGTTCGAAAAATCGTTGGTATGAAGCACTCTGTCGAAGTGGAAGATATTCGTGAGATGAGCTATTTCGCAGCGACCATCAAGGAATCCATGCGGCTGCACCCTCCTGCTCCTCTACTAGTACCTCGTATGTCTATGGAAAAGCTTCAGTTGGGCGGCTACGAGATTCCAGCCGGGATGAGGGTTCTTGTCAATGCCTGGGCTATAGGTAGAGATCCGAAGTACTGGGACGAGCCGGAAAAGTTTATGCCAGAGAGGTTTGTCAATAACGGTATGGAGTTCAAGGGACAAGATTTCCACTACCTACCATTTGGTTCGGGACGTCGAGGGTGCCCTGGCACGTCTTTTGCCATGCCCATAGTTGAGCTTACCTTGGCAAATATCTTGTTCCACTTTGATTTGAAACTCCCTAATGGTATGAAGGAAGAGGAATTGGATATGGCCGAGCTAAGCGGAATAGTAGTTCATAAGAAGTCCAACTTGCTTCTTGTTGCCAAACCTAGATATGTCTAGGCGTCTTTGGTAACTTAATATCTATATGTTTCCCGTAAATTATCATGAGCTACAGGTATACCATCACTTATCTATCTAATAAGAAGTAACGTAATCCGCTACGTTGTGCATGTGTGTTTTTTCTTAATTTTTTTATTTTTACTTTTGAGAAACTGGCTTTGCGACACTTAAGGATGCACCTTATTCCCCAAGGTATACACTACAACAAACACTAAAGATAATTGGTTTGGTAAAGAGAATTATCGACTGAAGTTATTCAATCAGCTGTTAGTTAGTAACGTTTTTGTTGATGAAATTCATTACCGACTACACATACAAATCAGTCGATAATTCTTTCACCATTGTCGACTGAAAAGCTTTAGTCTGTATTGATTACTTAACAACTATCGACACTTTGGTCGGTATTTCCATCATATTATCAATTAGAGAATATTTATCATTACTATTTTTAATCAGTATTGTCGAAAATATGTAGTAGGTAATTTCTTATCAATGTCGACTGAATTTTTAGTAGGTAATGTCAATTGAACTTTTAGCGAGCAAATTTCTAGCAATGCCATTTTAATTTTCAATTAGCAACTCCTTTTGAACGCCGTTTGTACTTTTAGTGGGCAATGCCGACTAACATTGTAATAAAAAGTACGTAATACGCTATGTTGTGTTTCTGTGTTTTTCTTTTTTTAAATTCTTTTTTTTTAAATTTTTGAGAAACCGGCTTTGCTGTCACTTAAGGATGTACCTTATTCCCCAAGGTATACACTACAACAAAAACACTCTTTATCCACTAAACAAAACAATCAGTATTAGTAAAAATTGAGTTGGTAAAGACAATTATCAACTAAACTTACTAGATTAGCCTCTAGTTAGTAAAGTTTCATCGGTGAAATTCATTACCGACTAAACATGTAAACACAATCAGTAATTGTTTCACCATTATCGATTGAAATTTTTGGTCGGTATTGATTACTTAATAATGACCGACCTTTTTATATTAGTACTACTTTTAATACTATTTTTATCGTATTACCAAATAGAGAATGTATATCAATACAATTTTTAATGGCTATTGTTAAAATAGTGCCAACTGAATCATTTAGTCGGTAGTTCCTTATCATTATCGACTGAAGTTTTAGTAAACAAGCTGATTAAATATTCAGTGAGCAAATTTCTAAGTAATGCCGATTTATTTTTCAAGAGACGATTCATTTTAGTGCTGACTGAATTTTTAGTGGGCGATACCAACTAACATTTTAATTGGTATTGCCATCCACTAGTCTTTTTATAATAATTCATTCAAATTAACCATCCAAGTAATATCAACATCAATATTCACCAAAATATTTACCATAATTATACACCACATTCAACATAGCATTCATAAAAACAATTAATAAAGTTCTACATAATCATCAACCTTAACTCAAATTTACATAAAATTAATGTTACAATCAAATTAATGGTTAATATATTCATTATCATTGTACTGTTAAAGAAATAGAATCACTTCTCTCCTAATTTATAAAATATCACCAAACTGTTAGATATGTGATAGTAGGATACAATTATATATTGAGATAGTTACCAAGAATGGAACCTCTAGTCCTGATCCACCTGGCAGACATTTTCTAAAAGTAGTCTTTTGCGATCTAGTAGTTTCAAACACTACAAAAACAGGCAGCACCTGTTTTGTTCGAACTACTAATAGCAGATGCACCTAAGCTAAAGTCGAAACTAATTATACTATCCAATTTCTCTCTTCTTCTGAAAGTGAATTTGCACATGAAGGACTACCTGAGAAGAAGCACCTTTAAGGACTGAGAGCAAATGAGAACGAATCATTCCTAAAGCTCGACACTACTAAAAATTGTTAAGTATACAAAAAAAAAAATATCATAAACAAATTTCATTTGGTTTCACTTTTACATTGTTCAAGTACTTGAAGTTGCCGGAACTTGATTAAATGCACATTAGATTTGGCTAGGGGTGGCAAATTTCAACCCGACCCAAAACCGATCCGAAAAGGTCGGGTTCGGGTCAAGCTTTAGGCAGATTTGGGTCGATTTCGGATCGATCCGAAAATTATCCGAAAAGTTAAACGGATTTGAGTCGAATTCGGATTGATCCGAAAATGACCCCTTTAACTATTTACATAATATATAGTACTTAATAAAAAAAAAATATCAAAAAATTTGAATTTAATTTGTATATATATATTTTTAATTTATCTTAATTTTAACTAATTTTTATTTAATTTATAAATTTGTCAAAATTAATATATTTATTTTTAAATATATCATAATTAATAATTTTGATATATTATTATTAAAAATTAATATTTATAATTTTTATTTAATAATTTAATTATTAAATGGTCGATCCGAGTTTGACCCATTATAAATAGGTTGGATTAGAGTTGATAATTTTGACCCATATAAATAAATAAGTCGGGTTAGGATTGAGTATTTTTTACTCGGTTATTATATATGTCTACCCGAAACTGACCCATGAACTCATATTGTCACCCCTATATTTGTCATGATGCAGATTGTTTTCAATATGTCTAGGCTTAGGGCTTGTTTACGTACCTCTCCAAATTCACTTTTTTCAAACTCACTTATAAAATAAAATAAATTACAAAATTAAAATAAATTATTTCTATTAAAATTTATTTTTTAAATTTTAATTTTAAAACTTATAATATAAAATAATTATAAAATTTTATTTTTTATTAAATATTTTTAGTTTTTAAATTTATATTTTAAACTCACTTTTAAAAAAGTGAGTTTATTTTATAGTAAACATGCAATTAGTATCAAGTGATAAAATGACTTTCACAGTTTGAAGTAAAAGAAAAGACAAGTAAACATAAAGAGTAAGGGTAAAAGAACCCATACTTCGCTTACGATATATAATCATCAAGCCGCTTCAGCAAAGGGAAAAATTATTCATCTCCAACATTCACGTTTGGGGAATATAAGTTGGTTAACAACGTACCGAATGCAATTCTAATTATGAAAAGACCTCTAGTCCCACTTTTTCTTTCAAGTGAAAGTTAGATCAATGGAATAATGCCTGCTTTTCCTCTTTGTTACCAGCAATGTTCTGTAATACAAGTGAATTCTCCTCTTATTGATTTTGTGGGATAAATGCTTATAATCCACGTGGTACAAAGTACCATCAAATCAATTACATAGTTTTAACTTTGCGATGTTCTAAATTTTGAGTTTTCATTTCTATTGAAACTCCAAAAGTATTTTGATGATTACAATAATTAAAAATTATAATTTAAAATTTTATATGAACTAATTATGTGAATCAAGTTATACAGATATCTGCAAAGTCCAATCATCATAAATATAGCAGATGAATAGCTAGATACATGTATGCAATATTTCTCATTGAAAATAAGTTTGCGAAATTGACTAAATATGAAAATAGTCTGAGAAGATTTAATCGTGTGTCAAAACAGAGCATTGAACTGTGAATAGAGAAAATTAGATGATTAGATAATTGGTTATCTTGCTATTATTCGCAAAACATAGAAGAACTGGAGATCGTGATTATCTTTTACTTTTCAGAAATGATTTCAAAAATAATGTAGATTCTATTTGAGCCCCAACTTCTAATCAGCAGCATGCACATAACAACATTGACCTAAGACTTCACCAAATCGGCATCTATGTAAAAGATTGGAAGAAAATTTGAAAGAGTGAGTTGCAGAAATCTTCAGATACGAGTTTGAAGATTCACAACAAGACAAATTTTCAGAAATACCCTAAAAGATACCCTTATTGACCAAGGATACCCTCAAGAAAATTTTCGGATGCAATTTGATCGAGATTTTCTAAACTATTTCAAGTCAAACTTTGAAGACAATGAAAAATACACCGACTACAAGTTCACATTAAGAATCACGAAGAATCACAACAAGAGAAGACAAACAATACAATGCAAAGTAGTTATCACAAAGACTCGCGCTAAAAATGCAGAATTGCTTTTGACATTTAGATTTCGGTTTTCCTCCAAGAAAAAATTATGGATTTAATCAACTGAGGAGGTATCATACAAATAATTCATTATCTTGTTACAATACTGCGTCACAAAATTGAGCTAAATTAAGCTACACACTATTGAAGAATAAGTTTAAGCATCAAGGTTGATAGATGGCAAAGCTATCCTAGACTTCACTAGAGCACCACAAGCCAATGGGGAGAAGATTAAGCCAATCTACCATTTCAAAGTGAAACTTCAAATCCGATCTAATCTCTCACCAGCAATTCAGTCCAAGACAATAGGGGACACACTAGGAAAGAAATTTTGTAAGTAGGGCAAGAGCATGCATGAACTAATAGGAAATTCAAATTGACTGAAGCCCTGCATTGAATGCTGCCTGAAAACCAAATCATAGTTTAGCTGAAAAGAATTAACTGTAAAGAGATGGCTTATTTATTTAAAATCCTAGTGGACACTTAATAGAGAACTCATCACCTTAGCCTTAGGAGCATTGAAGAACAGAACGAGTGTCCAGTTGACTGTGTGGGTTTGCTTGCATAAAAATCTATAATGATAAGTATATTTGGTGAAGCACTTTGTCTTTCGTTAGTATAGCTTGTTTAAAGTATGGTGAATCTACAGCTTTTGTTATAGAGCAGCAATGAACATGCGCAAAGAGTTTTGCCAAATAATGTAAATTTTTTGTATTGTTCCTACTTACTGTTAAATTTACTTATTGTGTGATTTTGATCATTGACATTTATCCTACACATAGCTAGCTACATATCGGCTACCTATAAGAAATTCTCTTTATCAAATTTTTTAATTATCAACTCAATTCATGCCTCCTCTCTTGAGTTGATCTTACATATTTATCTAACAAGTAATATCAGAGTATGCCTCCAAATAGAAGGTTTAACCACCTTGACAAAAGCTCTTATGGCAAACTCCAACCTCACTGAGAAAGAAAGAAGATCATTCGATTGCCTTACATTGTGCAAAGGGGAAAATTATTGGTAATGGATAATAAAAATGACTGTATTTTTAAAGGCTCATAAGTTTTTCTTTTTTGGATGATCGTTAAAGATGGAGATGAAACTATGAAGCAAATTCTAGAGAACCATAACTTTACTTCTTTAAATTTTGTTATGGAGTTACTATATTGTGTTTTAAATTTTGAACAATTTAATCTCATTTACCTTTAGTTTACAACAAATAAGTGTGGCTGAAATTAGAAAAATGGTATGAATACAAATATGGACTAACCAACGTAATAAAGGTGAAATCGCATCAAATGAAAATGAGGCAATACCCAATCAATAAAGGTAACCTTTGCTTGACAAGCAACCGTGAACACCAAAATGAGGTAAGCATATCTTCACTTAAAGAAGAAGATAATGTTGTGTTGGTAACAAGAGAAAACATGCACATATTGAGAAACAACCAAGGGAGAAAAAAGCCCATAAGGGAAAGAATGGATAGTAATTGGTTCCATTATAAGAATTTGGGACACTTTGCGTGTACTTGTCTACTGTTGTAAAGAAAAATCGTAACAACCATCTTCGGAAGAGAGCAAAGAGTAGACGCAGTAACAAAAGTTCGTCTTTCATATAAAGAGAGCAAAATTGAAACCATTCATCAAGAAGAGATGAGATTATGTCTAATTGCCAACAAGGAGCATACTAGTGCAGTAAGTATATCTGAACCGAACAACCAAAAGGAAATACTTCAGGAAATGTTTGAAAATTTTAATGAAAAATATCAAGTTAAAAAATAGATTTAAGGTGGCTAAAAAGTGCATGGACAAATTGAAAGAACAATACAATGCTTTGAAAGAGGAATTGTCGAATACAAAAAGATCCTCATACAAGATGTTAGACCTTCTGTCGATGACTATAATGAAATGATTGGTAAAGTTAACATCTTGAACAACGAGAAACATCGAGCTGAAAAATAAAAATAGCACTTTGCTGACAATATACAAAGCTTGTCAACAAAGAACAACAACCTACATTCTTTCTTGGTCAAACTTGCAAAAGGTAAAGATAAATTTGACACTATGTTTGGAATAAGGAGGACTCAATTCAGAAAGAAAGGTAATGACTACCGGCGTCACAGGAGTAGCAACTATTTTGCAAAAAAGGTGAAGTGTCATTCCTACCCTAAAATGTCGAGTTGCTTTAATGCTGACCAATGTACTACTTTGCAAGGTATCTCTTCTACTCCTTTTACTAAGTGTTTTCATTGCAGTAGAAAGGTTCATAAGGTAAGCTCTTGCTAGAATGAAAATAATAAAAATAAGGTAAGAGCAATATGGATTTATAAGAGCTAAGTGATAATTCTTTTAGTAGAAGTGTTAGTTGCTTGACTATTAAACAATCCATTATTTTGCTCTTAGTCCATCCACCTCCTATGCTGCAAGAAAAAATGAATATGTGACTCATCATTTCAAACTCAAGAAAAACTAAAGTATAAATAAAATAATGCGAATCCCAAAAGAAACCCCCAAAATCACCAACACTTTAGTACTTAAAGAAATTTAGATGTCAAAAGGGTAAGTTCTTATTGCAGAAAATCTTCAATAGTGAGGTAAGTAATTCAATCTTTTAACAAATTTGATAATTACTAAGACTTTGATGGTTTTTAGGTCTTATATAAATAAAACTTATTATTGAAACTTATGCAAAATTTTTTTATGATCCTATGCATAACTTTATCTTAGCTTATGTTTTCTAAGTTGCCAAACTTGTTTTAAGCTTCATGAAGCTTATGGAATTATATTTCTTGAATTTTGAAAGCCTTATGCTTTGAAGATTTTGTCTGACAAAGAAAAATGCTCAATGAATGTCAATGTAATTTAACTTTAGTTTATAGTAACAAGAATATGTTGATGAATTCTCTGTGCAATTGATTTCTGAACATCGTGTTTTTGGATGCAAACTTTTGATAACTAATTTGTGGCAAATGGATCTATTATAGATTGCCGTGTTGAATTTAATATTCGTTTGATGATATATTAATGTGAGTATGCATGAAGTTTTAGAACATCTGACTCGCATATGTCTACTACTAATCATCATAGGGAAGCGTGAAAATGAAGAAGTAAAACCAAGTGCAAGTACTGCTGTTAAGGAATGCAGAAATCATCAAAATGTTGCAGACCTAAATGATGAAACCATTGTTTCGAAAGAGGGTGAAGAAATTGTTAGATATTCCTGTAAGATTAACTCAAGAGGGGAGGGGTGAATTGAGTTAGTCTATAAAAAATTTTATCAAATTTGTTATCCTACTGGCAGAGAGCTAGCAGCCGGCTGTGTCAATGCTGTCACCTGCAGACAGAAAAGTTAGCGTGTTTACTGACAGAAGTAACAAGGAGTAGTGCTCAGGATATTTAACGTGGTTCAGCAAAACCCCTTTGCCTACATCCACGGTCGCTCTATCACCAGAGCCAAAGCTTTACTAGACCTTTAATATGCTACAAATACACCTAGAGCGAAGTGCTTCGCCAAGCACACATACTCTACCGGGTTTCTTCGCCAAGACAACCCCTACCAGTCTCCTGGACACTCCTGTCTCCCTGGCTAATTTGCTAGCACTATTACAAAGTCTAAGAGCTTACAACAAGCTTAACCCGAGCTTCCTTTACCGGTGCATCCAGCACCACCTTTACACTGTGAGTGACAAGTTACAAGAAAATAAACAAGTATTGAGTGCAGGATCTATCTCATAAATGTTGAGAGTTTAATCGGTGATTCAGTTGAGATGATCGGAGAGATTGCTAAGAGATTTCTTCGGTATGATTTGCAGCAAGGTTTGTTTGTGTGGAGTAGTCAAGTTCGTGACCGGCAGTGGGAGATCTTTGTGTAGAGTGGTAGAGTTCTTGTATGTCTCTGTTTTTGTTTGGATTCTCTCTACTTCTATTTTCTTTTTGTTCTCTCCCTGTTTTTCTCTATTTCTCCACCACGTTTCCTCGTTGCTGTGACTCCCTTTTTATAGAGCATCTTTCCTGTGCAGGAGCCGTTGAGGAACGTTGCTGTTGGCGCTCGTTTCTTCACGTCAGAAAAGGAATGGTGTTGTCCAAGAGTTCTTCAAATTTTGTGTTTGTGCAAAGTCTTTGTTGCATTGAATCGTTGAAGAAATTTGAATTTGTCGCCAATGGTTGAGTGCTTAATTCAGCTAAGCTTCATTTGAATTCGGTGGTGATGAGTTGATATGGTATGTCCATAATAAATGTAGTGCAGGTTGACCGCTTGACTGATCAAGGATTTTGACTGCTTTCTTTCCTTGATTATTGAGCTTCCTTTTTGTGTGAAGGTGAAGATGATTCTAACTCTTCTAAATCTTCTGTTTGAAGTCCTTCAGTCCGTTGTGAGTGCAGGTAATTTTTGAGGGCAAGGGAAACTTCGTTGCCGTTGAACATATGGGTTTGTCCCGAAACAGAGAAGTCTGCATATGCTTCAGCAAACAAACAACTGACTGTAATGTGACTGTTGCATCCTTGTCCCGTATGTTGTTCTCTGTCCGGCCAGCAGCGGCAGATAGATTTATTATTTATTTGTGGCATTCTACATCCCAGTATGTTGTTCTCTGTCGCTTCAAGCGATTGATCGTGATGGCTGCGGGCATCCTCTGTCGATTTGTAGTAGCATAACAGATTGATTGTATAAATTTTTTTGTCTCTTTGTCAGAATTAAATGTTCTTTGTTTGTCTAATCCTGCAGACTTGTTTTCAGATTATTAGTCTTATATAAATCATAGTTCTTAATTCTTTGTTATCATCAAGATTATCCTTGTATTTCCAACAATCTCTCCCTTTTTGATGATGACAAATTAAGAATTATTGATTTATGTTTTTGTAAGCTATAGTTTTGAATTGAAAATTTGCCATACCTTTTCATGACTCCTCCTCAACTGGTGCATCTATTTTACTTATCTGTTTATTGCTCATGGCTCCCTCTCAGATTGAGCCAGAAATTTTTCTCTCCCTTTTAATAATACTTCTTTCTCCCCTTCTAACAATAATTCTTCTTCTTTCTCCCCCTTTTGTCATCTCAAAAAGCTTATGTAACATTGCTAGATTTTGATAGGTTAGGCAGAAGACATAACAAAAAGTGCAACCATTCATTTAAGTAAATAAACAAGCAAACATCCAGTCACATAAAACATACATCTAAGCAGATAATGAAACTAAGCCTAAGCTAAGTTTTCCACTAGTTATTTCTACGCCTAGATGATGTTCTATAACCAGGAGGTCTAGGACGTTGATGTTTTGGTTTAGCTGCAGAGGATGGAGGAAGTATTTCTACATCCTCATCGACAAGGGCTTGTGAGCTGGAGACTGGTTTGTAGGCTTTGCGTTTTCGGTTCCTGCGCTTAGGAGAGGGGAGGCTAGGAAGCAGTTGTTTGAGCAGATAGGGGTTGAGATATGAGGTTGATGGTAAGGGGTTGAGTTTGCGGCTCTCACTGGGATATCTTTGGACAGTGATTCTTCCGGCAGAGGAGTTTCATAGATTATGATTGACAATGGCTCAGCTCCTTCTGGTTCATCACTAACTCCTTCAGGTGGACATGCTTTATCTGGAGATGCAAAATGGTCGTTCATACTGCTATATTGGTAGTCTGCATGGCCATCTTTCTGAGCATCCCCTTGTTCTTTTTCCTGAGCGGTCCCCAGTTCATCTTGCTGTTCTGTTTCAAAATTTTCTTGGGCAGTATTGGTCTTGGTGTGCTCTGGTGGGCAGATAGCATCCTTGATTGCTTCAAAGGTGGCATTTAACTTTTGAATCTCCTTGGTCTGCTCTGTAATGGCATTTAGAATACTGGTCAGGTGTGCAGTCAGTGGAGGCAATATGGCACTTGTGAACTCATTTTCAGCTGGAGGGTGCTTGGACGTAATCCTTTCTTCTGCTTCAATGATTCCTCTTAAAAACTTTGCATCCATTCTGAACATCTTTTTCACTTGCAGGGTTCCCACAGGCACAGCCTTGAATTGACATACCCTGCATATAACATGAGGGTATGGGAAGTGCTTACTGCCAGACTTGGAGACTCTCATCATGTGATGCAGTATTACTTCACAAAGGTTTATAGGCAGTTTCTTCATCAATCTCCATAACAGAAATGCATCATAGTTGGTGATGATGTTGCGACTTCCTGAACGTGGAACTATGACTTTGGAGATGATATGACAGAGAGCTCTTGGCAAACAAAGGTAGATGGGCGGGTGACTCATATCTGCTTTGTCACAACCTCGTATCCATACCGCTTGAGGTAGTTCGGTTTTGAGTCACTAGAAAGCGGCATCTCCTCTCTATAGGTAGATCGAGCATCAGGACATGGATCGTGCTTCCAAATTTATCTCGATTCCGTTCACCATGGTCCAATGCAGGAATTCCCGATCGGATGAAGATTGGCGAGAATAATCGACATACGGTCTTCGAGAATTCTCTGGCCATTCAACGCTATTCGCCCACCTTGTGCCTCAAATATTTCATCTATTTCGAGCCCATAGTGGTTGAAGTCGCGTCGAAGTTTGCTTGCTACGGTGTCGAATACTGGTGCCAACCGCCGATTGTATTTTTTGATTCTTCCTTACCGATGAATCTTCCTTCGTTGCCATGATCGTTCGAGTGCCCGCCCGAGATTTTAGGTTTTTCTTGGCCATTGCTGCGGTTTGGAGATTGGGTTTAGGGTTCGAGATTTGGGAGTTGAGAGCGAGAGGGAAATTTGGTTTTTGAAACAGAGACGATGAATTATGAGAGGTTTGCCTGTCGGGTCGGTTTATAGTGCACACAGCCTGTCATGAGCTAGCTGGGTCATGTGCTCAGCACGTGACCGGTCAGCTGCTTACTATAGTTCTATCAGTTGAAGTCGACTGTTATGCGACTATAACCATGCTGAAATCTAAGTGCGTACAGAGACAGAATAGAGCATAGTTATATGACACATAAACCTATCTCATGGCAGATTTTTGTGAAGGAGTCAAGTCCTAAAGGTTTAGTGAAGATGTCAGCTAGTTGATTCTCAGAATTAACAAAGTTCAACAATATGTTATTGCATTCAACATGCTCTCTAATGAAATGGTGTCTTAAATCTATGTGCTTTGTGCGTGAGTGTTGAATGGGATTTTTGGTTAACTTAATGTCACTTGTATTGTCACAGAATATAGGCACATTCTTAAAATCACAGCCAAAATCAAGAAGTTGTTTTATCCAAAGTACCGAGAGCAAGAACTTCCGGTGACTATGTATTCGCCCGGCGATTGACATCGCCACTGAAGCTTTTTTTTCTAGAGCACCATGAGATCGGACAACCCTCCTAAAACCGACAAGAGCCACTTGTGCTCTTTCTATCAAGCTTTGACCACCAAAGTCAGCACAAGATAAGCATATAAGTTAAATTCACAGCCTCTTGGATAGAATAATTCTAATTCCATAGTTTCTACCAAGTATCTAATGATTCGTTTTACAGCTATCATGTGAGATTCTTTTGGATCACTTTGAAATCTAGCACATAGGCATACACTGAATTGAATGTCCGGTCTACTAGCAGTAAGATAAAGGAGTGATCTAATCATACCTCTATATAATTTTTGATCCACTGCTTTACCTGTCTCATCTCGGTTCAGTTTGCAAGAAGTAGACATTGGAGTGCTTATCTCCTTGCTTCCTTCCATGCTGAACTTTTTGATCAACTCTTTAATGTATTTGCTTTGACTTATAAATATGCCATTTTTCAGTTGTTTAACTTGTAGACCAAGAAACTAATTTAGTTCACCCATCAAGCTCATTTCAAACTCCTCTTTCATCAAGCTAGAAAATTTTCTGCATAGACTTTCATTAGTAGCACCAAATATTATGTCATCTACATAGACTTGTACAATTAACATGTCATTATCTTCATGCAATGTGAACAAGGTTAAGTCAATCTTACCTTGACTGAAGCCTTTTTCAATCAGAAATGTGCTTAACCTTTCATACCAAGCTCTGGGAGCTTGTTTCAAACCATAAAGAGCTTTGTTCAATTTGTAAACATGATTTGGACAGCTTGTGTTTTCAAACCCGGGAGGTTGTTCAACATAAACATCTTCTTTCAGAAAACCATTTAGAAATGCACTTTTAACATCCATTTGAAAAAGTTTGAAATCTTTATGACATGCAAAAGTAAGTAGAATTCTAATAGCTTCAAGACGTGCAACAGGAGCATAAGTTTCATCAAAATCTATTCCTTCTTTCTGATTATATCCTTTAGCTACTAGTCTAGCTTTGTTTCTAGTTATGATGCCATTTTCATCCAATTTATTTCTAAACACCCATTTTGTTCCTATGATGGATTTGTTTAGAGGTTTTCTAACAAGATGTCATACATTATTTCTTTCAAACTGATTTAATTCTTCTTGCATGGCAGTGATCCATGAGCTATCTGTCAATGTATCTTCTATGCACTTCGGTTCTAGATTTGATACAAATGCAGAGTGCTGAATGAAGTTATTTTTAAAATGGGATCTAGTTCTTGTACCTTCATTTGTCTCACCTAGTATGTTTTCTTGTGGATGACTGGATCTGTATTTGAAGGTCCTGCGGATCTGCTCACGAGTTTCTGTCTGATCAGGTAAAATTCCAGGAGTCTATCCTTCCTCTGTTATTTCAGCTGGCTGGTCGTCTGCTGTTTGGGTCTCTGTAATCTGTTGTTTTTCTGTCGATGGGAACAGCTCTTCCTCTTCTTCTGATCCTGCATCTAGTTCTCGATTTCTTCTCGTGCCTTTGTTAGACTCATTAAATAATACATGCATAGATTCTTCAACAATCATAGTTCGTTTGTTAAAAATTCTATATGCTTTTGACGTAGAGGAGTAACCGAGAAAAATACCTTCATCAACTTTTTGCATCAAACTTTCCAAGATTATCTTTCCCGTTGTTGAGGATAAAACATTTGCATCCAAAGATTCTCAAGTAACCGATATTTGGGATTCTTCCCTTTAAAAGCTCATATGGAGTCTTTTTAAGAATGGGGCGAATGAATGCACGGTTAATAATATGACATGCAGTATTAACGGCTTCTGCCAAAAAATATTTTGGTAGGTTCTGTTCTATGAGCATGGTTCGTGCCATTTCTACTAGCACTCTATTTTTCCTTTCTACTACACCATTTTGTTGGGGAGTTCTTGGAGCAGAGAAATTATGTGTTAAGCCATTCGAGTCACAGAATTCGTCAAAATAGAAGTTTTGAAATTCCTTGCCATGATAATTTCTAATAGCACAGATGATTAGGTTTAATTCTTTTTGAATTTTTTTGAAAAAGCATATGAATGTTTTCAGTGCATCATTCTTGTATGCTAAGAAGTAAACCCAACAGAAACGAGAATAATCATCTACTATTACTAGACAGTAATACTTACCTCCCAAAGTTGCTGTTCTTGCTGGTCCAAATAAATCCATGTGTAGCAGTTGTAATGGTTGCTTGGTTGTGATCACTTGCTTGTGCTTGAATGATGACTTCACTTGTTTTCCTTTGGCACATGCATCACATAATTCATCCAAGCTATAGTTGGCTTCAGGAAGTTTCCTTTACTAGCTTTAGTTTGGACAGTTTTGATAGTATTTTGATGTTGCAGTGTCCCAAACGTCTATGCCAGAGCCAGCTGCTTTCCTGTTGACTCGCTACTAGACACATCTTGTTGTTAGGAAGATCATTAATATAGAGTACATAAACATTGCCTTCCCTTTTTCCGTTTAATATTTCTTCTCCAGATGACACATTAACAATTGAGCAGCATTGATTATCAAAATTAACTTTGAAACCGTTATCACATAATTGACTTATGCTTATTAGGTTATGTTTTAATCTTTTAACATGAAGAACATTTTCTATGCATAGGGAGGAAGGATTACCTATTTTTTCTATGCCTATTACTTTACACTTACTGTTGTTTCCAAGGATTACATTTCCACCGAATTATTTTTGTAGACTGCTGAAACAATTTTCATTTCCTGTCATATGTCTTGAGCACCCGCTGTCCAAGTACCATTTGCTATTTTTCAGTCGGGTTGGCTCCTCTTCTTCCTACAAAAGAAATCTTTAGTGTTTAGGTACCCAAATTATTTTGGGTCCTAAAGAGTTAAGTGCTGTTATATGTTCCTTTTGGAACCCATATCATTTTTATTTTGTTGGTGTTCTTTTTATACCAGCATGAATAAACATTATGCCCTTTTCTGCTACAATGAAAACATTTAACAAAAGGTATTGTGGAGTAAGATATGTTTGCTGTGTGTGCTTTGGATATTAAAATTTTGTTTTGCATCCTTACTGTTGCCATACCTGAGTGGCTTGTGGAGGGCTGATCATACCTTGAGATTTGTTTACCAGTTGCCATAGATGCTGGAATAAATCCTATTCCTTCCTTTCTGTATGGGCTGCGTTGAGCTCCCAGCATTGCATCTAGTCTATCCTTTCCATTAACAAATCTTGCCAGTGATGCTTCTAGGTCGAGATTCTTACTTTGCAGAGCTTTGTTTTCTTGAAGCAGTCCTTGATTTTCTTCCATCAGCTTAGTTTCTTTTATGTGCATATTTGTATAATCAGTCATGAATGGTTTAAGATCTGGAATGGTGGAGTATGACAGTCTATCTACCTCTCTACTTAGTGCCTCATTCAACTCCTCAAGCTCAGCAATTTTCTTTATCATGTCTATGCTTGAGCTTTCTGTGCATCTTGTCAGTTCTCCAGTCTTACACTTATTTAGTTTGACATGAAGCTTTTCATTTATTTGAGTCAAGTGTTTATTTTCAATATGCAGTGCACGTAGTTTAGAGTTAAGATGATCATAATCTGCATGGAGTGTGTCTTTCATGGCATCAGTTTTGTCTTCTAAGGCATTTTTTAAAACAAGTGTTTCCTTTTTCAGACATTCGTTTTCATCCTTAATTTTATGCATGCATATTTTTATAGTTTTGCAGTCGGTTTTGGCATGTAGGTATTTTGCATACACTTCATCAAAAACATCTTGTAATTGTTCATTGGAATCATCATAGTCAGTAGAATTTACCTCACTGTCATCTTCATGATCTGCCATCAGACATAAGTTGCTTTCTTCATTTTTTTCTGTCTCAGTCTGACTGTCTTCTGATGAGCTTTCATCTTCATCACTCCAGGCTGCCATAGCTCGTTTTCTTCTTGTGTCATTGTATTTAGATCTCTTGAGCAGTGGGCAATCGTTCTTGAAGTGTCCTGGCTTGTTGCAGTTGAAGCAGTTGGTGTCCTGTCTGTCCTCTCCTCTATTGGTTCTTCCAGGTATCCTTCTTTTTCTAAACTTGTTTCTTCTGAGAAAACTTTTAAACTTACGAGTTAAGAGTGCAATGTCTTCATCAGAGGAAGAATCACTTACCTGCTGGTCATTGATCTTCAATGCAATCCCTTCAGGACGTTCATCAGTTTTCTTCAGAGATAGTTCCTTAGCCATTAACTTGCCAATCAGTTCATCCAGTGACATTTGAGGAAAGGTTGGATTTTCCTCTATGGCATCTACTTTAGATCCAAATGTTGGCAGCACAGCTCTCAATATCTTCGATTTCAGTTCTTCAGGTTTGAATACTTTTCCTAGATTCTTCAGAGGATTTGTAATATTAGTGAATCTAGTGAACATCTGAAAAATGGACTCACCTCGGTTCATACTGAAGATTTCATACTCATGCATGAGCAAATTCACTCTAGTTTCTTTGACTTGAGTGGTTCCTTCATGCATTACCTCCAACTGATCCCATATTTCTTTGGCAGAGTTGCAAGCACTGATTCGGTTGAACTCATTAGGATCCAGTGCACAATACAGAAGGTTCATAGCTCTGTCATTCATTGATATGAGCTTGTTATCTTCATCATTGTATTTCCGTTCAGCCTTGGAATACGTATCCTATCTGGACCAGTTTTGGTTGGAAGGATAGGTCCGTTCCGTATGATCTTCCATAGTGTGAAGTCTTGCGCTCGAATGAAGATTGTCATTTCGGTTTTCCAATAGCCATAATTTATTCCATCAAAGAGTGGTGGTCTGTTGGAGGATCTACCTTCAAAAGCTATAGGAACAAGGTTAGCCATAAGGATCTTTTACCTCAAGGTTATTAGACCTTTGATTTTTGGAGGCTTGCTCTGATACCAATTGCTAGATATTCCTGCAAGATTAACTCAAGAGGGGAGAGGTGAATTGAGTTAGACTATAAAAAATTTTATCAAATTTGTTATCCTACTGGCAGAGAACTAACAGCCGGCTGTGTCAATGCTGTCACCTGCAAATAGAAGAGTTAGCGTGTTTACTGACAGAAGTAACAAGGAGTAGTGCTCAGGATATTTAACGTGGTTCAGCAAAACCCCTTTGCCTACATCCACGGTCGCTCTATCGCCAGAGCCAAAGCTTCACTAGACCTTTAATATGCTACAAATACACCTAAAGCAAAGTGCTTCGCCAAGCACACATACTCTACCGGGTTTCTTCGCCAAGACAACCCCTACCAGCCTCCTGGACACTCCTGTCCCCCTGGCTGATTTGCTAGCACTATTACAAGGTCTAAGAGTTTACAACAAGCTCAACCCGAGCTTCCTTTACCGGTGCATCCAGCACCACCTTTACACTGTGAGTGACAAGTTACAAGAAAATAAACAAGTATTGAGTGCAGGATCTATCTCATAAATGTTGAGAGTTTAATCGGTGATTCAGTTGAGATGATCGGGGAGATTGCTGAGAGATTTCTTCAGTATGATTTGCAGCAAGATTTGTTTGTGTGGAGTAGTCAAGTTCGTGACCGGCAGTGGGAGATCTTTGTGTAGAGTGGTAGAGTTCTTGTATGTCTCTGTTTTTGCTTAGATTCTCTCTGCTTCTGTTTTCTTTTTGTTCTCTCCCTGTTTTTCTCTATTTCTCCACCACGTTTCCTCGTTGCTGTGACTCCCTTTTTATAGAGCATCTTTCCTATGCAGGAGCCGTTGAGGAACGTTGCTGTTGGCGCTCGTTTCTTCACGTCAGAAAAGGAATGGTGTTGTCCAGTGGTTCTTCAGCTGTGTTTGTGCAAAGTCTTTGTTGCATTGAATGCGTTGAAGAAATTTGAATTTGCTGCCAGCGGTTGAGTGCTTAATTCAGCTAAGCTTCTGTTTGAATTTCGGTGAGCTGATGAGTTGATATGGTATGTCCATAATAAATGTAGTGCAGGTTGACCGCTTGACTGATCAAGGATTTTGACTGCTTTCTTTCCTTGATTATTGAGCTTTCCTTTTGTGTGAAGGTGAAGATGATTCTAGCTCTTCTAAATCTTCTATTTGAAGTCCTTCAGTCCGTTGTGAGTGCAGGTGATTTTTGAGGGCAAGGAAACCGTTGTTGCGTTGAACATATGGGTTTGTCCCAAAACAGTAGAAATCTGCATATGTTTCAAACAAACAAACAATCGATCGTAATGTGGTATTATTTGCATCCTCTGTCCCGTATGTTGTTCTCTGTCCGGCCAAGCCCAGCTGGCCTGCATGATTGGTTGTTATTTAGCTGTGGCATTCTCTGTCCCGAATGTTGTTCTCTGTCCCGCTTCAAGCAGTTGACTGTGATGTGGCTGTGGCATCCTCTGTCCAGTTTGTAGTAGCATAACAGTTGATTGTATGATGGCTGTTTTGTCTGCTGTAAATTAAATGTTCTTTGTTTGTCTAATCCTTGTATTTCCAATAGAAATTTTTAATGATAAAAATCTTAAGTCACCTGCAAGATCATTTTAATGGTAACATAATTATTTGGGACAAAAGCAATTGCAAGGTGATTGGTATTGATAAAATTGGTATTGCTTTCTCTCTATTCATTGATAATATCTTATATGTTTAAGAGTGTAAATGTAATTTATTAAGTATTTTGCTAACTTTGTGATAATGGATTAAATGAATCTTTAAAACCATTATTGCTTCATTATGAACTTAGCATTTGAATAGAAGCACTTCACTGTCAAAGAAAAGATGACATGTATGTTTCATATATTGATAATCTCCTAATTATAAAATCTATTCAATTGAAAGCTAGCATGAAAATAAGCTGGTTGTGGTCCAGACCTAGATACTACAATACAAGAATCCTTTCCAACCTTTCAAGATTTAATTTAGTCAAAGATCAAAGTGAAGTGAAGATCAAATCTGAAAATCTTTACAAATCCCGCATGTGAGGTAAATTAATAAGTTGTCCATTCAAATCAATGCAAGCTATTCCAACAATTGTACATGAGCCTACTTGATCTATCTAGAGTTGCAAGATTGGAAAATAAGCACTATTTTTTTTTAGATTACTCATAATCTTGTTGGTTTTCTTTCTTACTAACAAAAAAAAAATGATGCAATGAAAATATTCCCGAGTTTTGCCAAAGAGCAAGTTTAATGTTATTTCTTCTTTGATTATTCAACAACATTCAAATATATTTGTTTAAAAAAATTTTAACTATTGAGAAATTCATTTATGATGTACTTGATAAGACTAATAGTAGCCGAGAAAAAATTCAACTATTTTACAGGACAGTGGAGAAATTTCATATATCAGTAGAAGAATAGCCAGTTAGAATCTAATAGAGGACGAACTACTTCTATTGAAACCTTTTGAAATGAAAGGAGCCTATCTAAATTAAATCAGATATATTCAATTATGTGTTTAGTGATCTACACAAGAAGTCATCCGTAGGTAATCTACATAAAGAAATAAAAATCATATCTCAATCAAAAGGTAAAGTATATTTCATTATATTAATTTTGATATATGTCAAGATCTCATGGCCATTTATTCTTAATGCATAATTACTTTATTGTGAATGAGTTGTTCAAAACAAATTTTAAATATTACAAAATGATTTTGCAAACATGCTTTATTTGGCAATATAAATTTTTTTGAATTTTCAATCTTTGAAAAATCAATCCATTTGAGAGTTTTGTTTTTAAATGAGTTATAAATATTATTTCATATGGTTTTGAAAATTTGTTGAAGTGTTTTGAGTGATTGGGAATATGGAGATTCAAAGAAAACTCTCCAACCATTATTCTCTATTGATAATTATTTCAAACTCTTGATCAATCCCAAGTAAAATTTTCTTGAAACCAAACACTTCATCATCATCATAACTAAAACTAAATTTGGAAGAAAAGTTCTCTTATAGTTCGGAAATGAAATTCACTAAATGATCAATATCCTTTTGCTTATGCAAACCGAACTATCATACTAAATAAAAATTCTTCAAATGAAATGAGACTTAACAATGATTCATCTACATCCTCAATCAATGTCTAAACCAAAACTATTTCAAAGCAAACAACCTTGAATTCCACTTAGGTCAAAGCTCCATGAATGATCATATTAAAACATTTTGTTTGTATTTTTCATAAACTAATTTTCTTTTAATAATTAGTTATATGATTGCTTTAATATTCAAAAATTGTTTTCATATTATTCCTCAATGGAGTTTCAATTATTGACAAAGTTGTTATATTTTGGAAGCATTATCTATAATGATAAGAGTTGTTGAAAATTTGCTGAAATTTTGATTCGTTGTTGTATTCTATTATGATTGGCATGTTTAGAATTTAATCTCACAAGCTAATCTTATGATGCTATCTCTAGTTTTGTCATTTTAAAAATATTGCTATTGATAAGATCATTCTAAAGATTAGAACGAACCAGAGGAAACCACATCATGAATAATGTCAGTCTCTTGTTACAAGGCTAATTTTGAATTTTGGTCCATAGGGCATCGGCGGACTAGTTATTGATAATTAATGCTTAGATTTTGTGAGTATTCAAATGGTATTGAAAAAATTTATTTTGAAGGATTCCTTTTATTATTGAATGACTTTCATATGGAAGATATTGACTATTTAATGCTGCTCTCACTCTCCCCTCAAAAAAGCTAAAAATAAGAAGTTGACTTTGCCAACCCTACCATAGTTAATGCTAAAATCTTGTAGCTCTAACAACTTCATACAGAAAAAGCTTTAAAAGATTAAATTACAGGGTCCTCTTTATAAGTCACAAAGCAGTAAAGATGAATGCAAATAATAGAATAAAAAATAAGCATATAGTAAAAGAAGAGACATCAACTATGTTGCTAAAATTGCTAGACATATTTTTCAGCAAGAAAAGATACGGGACATCAAAGATAAAACAAATAGGACAATGAGTTGAACCTGTCCAAAGGATCTACAACATGTTTGCTAAAGGAAGGTTATACGTTGCTCATCTTGCAAAGAGAAGTTTTAATAATTGAGTATTTGTTGAAAAAGAGAATATGGATATGGAGGATGTTTACCGAAAGAATACAAGATGCAGAAAATACTGGAAATGCTCCTATGCTAACACTCGTCATGCAAGAATCTCTATACAGCAGTGATACACTAGATTCCATTATCTACTTATTCTAAAGAATTTTCACTAACTATATTTATGATGATGTGTTTACAAATATATGTTTTGCAGATCTTATAACCAATGCAAGAGCAAAATAGTTGAAAAAAATCACTAACAATGTGGATATGTAAAGGAGGAGAATAATTTATTACAATCAGAAACTATTAAAAAAAGACTCCCAACATAGCAAAAGTGAATCATCCTAATAAAATCAATATCCTATTACTGAAAAAGTTTTTGAACTAACCTACTATATACATGTCTCCCATTAGAGTGAAGGGATCATAAGTGCATCAACAATAAAAGAAGAGATATGCTTCTTATAAAAAGAAGACACTTACTAATGGAGGGAAGTCCTTAAATACTTACAATGTGAATTATTATCTATACAAAAATATATTTATCTCTGTGAACTAATAAATACTTTATAGGACCTAGTATGTGGTAAAAAGAACATGCAATACTTTTCTTGTTGTCCATATAGTGTTATTCTCTGGAAGAAGTAATATGAAAGACATATTGAAGACTCATCATGAATTCATAAAAGAAAGAGCTATATCAATTAATAATTCATCTCAATAAGAAAGATTCATTTGTCTAAAAATTAAATTAAGAAATCTCTAAGAGCAAAAATAATCAATGCTAAAGGGATTATTTGGCATACTACATAACAAAATTATCTCCAAAATAAAACAAAAAAAAAGATCAATATCTTCTTTTGTGATTATTTGGGATATTATCTCATTTAAAAAATTTTTGTCTCCTAAAGATAAAACAATATAGTACAAGTCAATAGATACATTATCTTCTTATAAGAAAGTTGCCTCTATCAGATTCATTTTATACATTATCTCATTTAGTAATTTTTTGTCAATAATAAATCTCAAATGCATATCAAGTCATAGTAATAATAAGCAACTTCTAACTATCAACAACATAATATAAATTCAGCCATCCAGAGGTAATACTATTTTAGTGGTAAGCATCAATGTAAAATCACAAGATAAATTTTCTTAAGCTTTAATGAAAATATATAAATTAGTTTATGCTTCATGACTATTAGTATTGGATAACTCTCTCCACTCATTTTGTGATGACAAAAAGAGGGAGACATAGAAGAATTATTGATTACAGATAATCTAACATATTTACAAAAAAATAGAAGTGTTGGCTAAATGAAAATGTGCATTCAATAAATGGAAGCAAACAAAGGGCTCTCTGAATGATGTGCACTATGTGAGGGGGAGAAACTTTCAATAAAACTTAGTGAAATTTTTCATAATGGTAACAAGTTTCTTCCTTATTTAAATTAAGTATTATATCAACAGGAAGCTATTTTATATATGAAGCATTTGATTTGACATTACTTAGACATATAAATTAATAATTCTTAATTTTTTGTCATCATATAAAAAGGGAAAATTGTTGAAAACTCCAGAAATGTTTTGATGATTACAATGATTAAAAATTATAGCAGAGATATAACGAGCTACATTTATGCAATATTTCTCGTCTTGAATAAAGCTATGAAATTGACTATGTATGGAAATAGTGGGAGCAGATTTTAACTAATGATTTGAATCAAATTATACATATCTCCACACATTCCAATTATCATAGACATAGCAAGCGTATAGCCAGCTACATTTATGCAATATTTTTCATCGCGAATAAGGGTGTGAAATTGACTAAGTATAGAAACAGTGCGAACAGATTTAACAGAGCGTCAAAACAGAGTATTGAATTGCAAACAAAGAAAAATAGATGACTCTATAGCCGGTTATCTTACTGCTACTCGCAGAATAGAAAAGAAATTGAGATTGTGATTATCTTTCCCTTTTCAAAAATGATTTCAAAGATGAAGAAGATTCTATTTGAGCCCCAACTTCTCATCAGAGTTAAAGCAACATGCAAACAACATTATTGACCTAAGACTTTCACATCGGCATTTAAATAAGTCTACAAAATTCGTGGAAGATTGTAAAAAAATTCAAAATAATGAGTTACAAAAATTTTTAGACAACGTTGGAGCCAACTTTCAGATGCGATTTGATTAAAATTTTTAACTATTTTTGAAGACTCACTAAGAAAAATACCAGTTACAAGTTCACATAAATAATCACGAAGAATTACAATAAAAGAAAACAAAGGACATAATGCGAAGTAGCTATCAGAGCCACTCTCGTTGACAATGTAGAATTGCTATTCACATTCAGATTTCAGTTTTTCTCCAAGAAGAAATTATAGATTTAATTGACTAAGGAGTGGTCAGACAAGTAATTCATTATCTTGTTACAATACTGCATCATAAAATTGAGCTATATTAAGCTATATACTATTGAAAAATAAGTTCAATCGTGGAGGTTGATAGATGGTCAAGCAATTCCAGACTTCACTAGAGCACCACAAGCTAACGAGGAGAAGGTCAAGCCAATCTACCATTTTAGAATGAAAATTTCAAATTCAATCTAATCTCTCACCATCAATTCAATGGAAGTCATTAAGGGTGACACTAAGGAAGAAATTTTGCAAGTAGGCAAAAAGCATGCACTAACTAAAGGGAAATTCAAATTCACCGAACCCCTACATTCAATGCTACATGAGAATAATTAAATGCAAAGAGATGGTTTACCTAAGGACCTATTGGGCATTTCACAGAGTGGACATCATCTCAACATTGGGAGCACACTGAAGAACAAAATGGAAAGAAATTGCTGCACTGTATCAATACGAGTAAACTCTAACAAAAATCTTTCAAATGGTTGAAATTCAAATTCAAAACCTGTAGGAAGCAAGCATATAACTAGAAGAATCATGCCAGCAAAGAAGAGTGAGAGAGAGTAGAGAAAAGTTAGTGAGACTATAAAGAGAAAATAAAAAGAAGCATATACAAGCATTCACCTAGAAGCAAATGATACACTACAACACAAAATCTCACCACTGCTGATCAACTTTTGAAAACATCTATAAAAGCAAGTGTGCTTGATGAAACACTTTATTTTTGTTGAGTGTAGCTTGTTTAAACTATAGTAAATTTACAGCTCTTGTAATATAGCAGTTGTGAACGTGGCAAAGAGGTTTGCCCAACCGAGTAAATTGTTTATGTTTTCCTACTTACGGTTAAATTTGCTACTATGTGATTTTGATCACCAATATTATTTCAGCAGGAATTATCCTACACATAACTAGCTACAAATCGACTACCTGTAGGAAGTTCTGTTTGCCGAGAATTTTAATTATCAACTCAGTTCTTCACTCTCCTCTTGAGTTGATCTTATAGGTTTATCTAACAATTTCAAAGTTCTACATATTGGACTACATTGTAATATGTGTGGGTTCAATTCTTTTAAAATTGTCTTCAATTTGGATTGGCAACTTGTCTTCTTATGATGATAAAGGTTGCTTGTAACTTGGCTTTCTGTTTTCCACTATGATGATAAAGGTTGCTTGTAACTTGGCTTCAATTCATCTTATTCATTGGTTTGTTGAAAGCATATAATCTGTAGAACTTGATTCTTGAATGAAATGGTTTTTAGCAAACTGCCTCAGTTGAGCTTGAAGCACACCTTCAAGAATTGTGCAACTAGCTCATGAGACTGTTAATTTTCAATGAGAACTAGGAGTCCTGTAGAGACTCAACCTGGAACGTACTATAATTCAATAGCTCTTTTCATCCACTAGCTTGTACTACTTTCTATTGATGGCAGACATCCACTACCACGATAATACCTTTTGGTAAATCTAGAGATGGCAATTATAACTGATGGTATGGGGAAATTTTCCCATAACAGGGAAGAGGAATGTCTCTGAAAATGGGTGAGTAACAGTCGGTATCCTACAAAGATCTTGCTCCCTGTCTTAAGTTTTATATGGCATCTTACTACTGCTATGGGAGCAATTTTCACTTTTATATGATTCAGGAAAACAAAAAGCTTCTAGTCTAAAACCAGAAAGGAATATCAAAATTGAGTTCAAGTTGTTCATGACGTCGTTGACTTCGGATGTTGCATTCATTCATGTTATTATAGCTCTTATAAGATCATGGAAACAAGATATTCAGAATTCATGGAATCAAGAGATCCAGAATCCATATAAAGCTGTACCCAAATTTCTAACCCGTTCTGTTCAAAAATATCCAAAAGTACTACAAAACAAAGATGTTGAGGACTTTTTGCTAAAAATTTTCCCTAAAAGATGCTCTTCTTGTTTGAAACGCAATGTTAAACTTCCCTTCGCGTCGGTTTCTACATTACTAAGTCTACAAACTTCATGTATATCCATGGCCTTATCCACAACACTTGCTCACAATAGAAACAAAAAAATAGAACTGCTCAAATCTTATGTTCTTCTCCTGCTAACCATCTCAACAATCTTGTTGTTCTTGTCCAGGATCAGAATTTTATGTAACATCGTTTTGTTTGTGTAGGAACGTAAAATCAGAAGTTTAAATAAGATCATAAAATCTTATTTATCGATAACTTTTTATAAATTTATTTAATATTTTTAAAATTTTAGATAGTATTTATTAAAATTGCTGAAAATTAAATAGATAAATTTTATTATATTTCATCTTAATATAATTAATTAACAATGTTCATATTTATAATTCGGATAAACTATGTCATTAACAGTTTTTTATATTTATTTTGCTCATTGTCACAATATTTTTACATATTATGTCATTATTTGTAAATGTATACTTACATAGTTATACCATATCTAGAAAATCTAATTTCTTATTTAATCAAATAATTCGTCTTTATCGCCTCAAATAAAGAGAAAATATAATTTAAAATACCACCATACAGAAAATATTTTGCTTTCATAATAAACTCCTCATGAAATAAACTAAACACAATCGCACTTGGTACAAACGAACGACTGATCTTTTTAGTTATTTCAACTTCAATCAAAATCCTCGAGAGTTTTTCTGATTCATGAAATTTTTTTAAAAGCTAAAATCGTAAGATCACAAGTAAAATCGAAATTTTAAAGATTTCAGTATTAAAATCGGAATCTTATAAATTTGAAATAAAATTAAAATCTCGTATCAAGTAGGATCCTTTTGTTGATGTAAAATCGTAACATTGTAAGATTTTAAAATTAAAATTAAAATTTTAAGATTTAAATCGAGATTTTAACAAGCATGCTTGGCATGGATTCATTCATCCAAAAACAAGAACAAAAGCTCACCACCATCGCCCTCCGAAGCTTCCGGTAATTAGCAACCTGCACTAGTTAGGCACCTTACCGCACCGCTCCTTGAAATCACTCGCGGACAAATACGGACCGTTGATGCTTTTACACTTTGGCCGCCTCCCTACATCGTTATCTCCTCTGCTGACTTGCTCAAGAAGTCATCAAGACTCATGACCATGTCGTCTTTGAACCGCCCGTAGTCCAAAATTGCTGACATGCTTACCTACTGCCATGACGTTGCATTCTCACCTTACGGCGAAGAGTGGCGGCAAATTAGAAAAATATTCACTGTTCATTTGCTTAGTATAAAAGGCGTGCAATTGTTTGATGTAGTGAGGAAGGAAGAAATGAAGTCCATGGTTCAAACATATATATGAATGTCGAAGAAGGCGGTAAACTCGACAGAGATTCTCTGCATCTCACTTGTGATGTGGTTTGCAGAGCTGCATTAGGAAGAAAATACTCTACTGAAAACAGTAATAGTAGTCCTCATAGAATGCTCGATGAGCTCATCGAACTGCTCGGTACATTTCCTGTTGGAGATTTCATTTCTTGGCTAGGATGGGTTAATCGGGTTAGCAGTCTTGAAGCTAGGCTAAAGAAAACTTCCATACAGTTCGATGAGTTCATCGAAGGAGTCTTAGATGATCGTACGCAGGCTTAACGCCTTGATGATCATGATGGAAGCCGTTGCTTCGTTGATATCCTGTTATCTCTAGATGAGGATAAAAATGAAGGTTTGTCTCTAAGCAGAGAAAGCATCAAGGCGATTATATTGGTAAAAAAATAAATCCATCCTTCACTGAATATAATAACTTAAATTGGAGCAGTTTAAAGATGTTGTCAAAATTATGCGTGCGGGACATGTTTGCAGCTGGACTGATACAGTATCCAGAGTCATGGTGTTGACAATGGCAGAACTAGTGTAGCACCAGAAAGAAATGAAGAAAGTACAAGATGAACTTAGGCCCATCATCGGAGTAAAAGGAACCATAGAAGCTCAGAACATTACTCAGATGAAGTATAAGCGTGCCGTGATTAAGGAAGTAATGAGACTACATTGTCCAGTTGCATTACTAGTACCACGAAAGTCGATACAAAATGTTCGCTTATAAGTCTATGAGATTCCATCTACGATGAGAACTATCGTGAATGCCTGGGCAATTGGTAGGATCCAGGTCTTGGGACAAACCTGAAGAGTTTCGATTAGAAAGATTCATGAATAGTAGTGCGCAATTCAAAGGACAAGACTTTCAGTTGCTACCTTTCGGTGCTGGAAGGCGAGGTTGTCCAGGTGTTGTGTTACGTTCGAGATGGCAACGATTGAACTTGCCATTGCGAATCTCTTGCACCATTTTGATTGGGGCATGAAAAGAGAAGAGTTAGATATGAGGGAGATGAACAGAATTGCAGTGCGGAAAAAGTCTAATTTGGTACTTGCAGCAGCATCAAAGTATCTTTAAGTTGTAGAGAATTGTATTCAATGACTTGTTTTTCTTTATTGATATGAGCACATATATATACATTCAAAGTTTCCAAAAGTTAAAGATTCATAAAATCTAATATTTCTAAAATCAATCCAAATCAAATATTTCTAGAATAAAATAAAATCTAATCTTTCTAAATAAAATCTAATCAAATATTTCTAGAATAAAATCTAATCTTTCTAAATAGAATCTTTCTAAATTAAGCATTCTAAATATAGGAAGGAATCAAATATCTTTATCATGCCCTCGCAAGATGAAGCTCCGATCGGAGATTCCAATCTTGGACCAAAGAAGAAGGAAGCGCATCCGAGGAAGTGGTTTGGTGAGTGCGTCAGCCAGTTGATCTTGTGATGAAACATGAGTAACGCGCAAAGCACCACTTTGAACTTTGTCCCTAATGAAATGAAAGTCAATGGCAACATGTTTCATCATAGAATGAAAAACTGGATTGGAGCACAAATGTGTAGCACCAATATTGTCACAATATATGACAGGAGTGGTTGGAAGTTGAACACCAAGTTCAGATAGAAGAGAGCAAATCCAACTGAGTTCCATAGCAGTAGAGGCAATAGAACGATATTCAGCTTCCGTAGATGAGCGAGCAACAGTCCGTTATTTCTTTGAACTCCAGGAGATTGGATTGCGGCCTAAATACACCACATAGGCACTAGTAGAGGTAGAGTCATCTTTGTTACCTGCCCAGTCAGCATCCGAGAAAGCATGCAAAGATAGAGGTGAATCACGATATAAGAGTAATCCGTGATTCACTGTACCAGATAGATAGCGAAGAAGGCGTTTGACCGCTGTCCAATGCTCAGTTGTTGGCCGATGCATAAATTGAGAGAGCTTATTCACTGCAAAAGCAATATCCGGTCGTGTGAGCGATAGATATTGAAGGCTCCCAACTACCGTTCGAAATTCTGTTGGATCAGATAAAGCTGTGCCGGCATGAAGTGTCAATGTTGAACTGGTGGATAAGGGAGTCATGACGGGATTGGCATCGATCATTTTGGTTCGGACAAGGAGATCGGTAATGTACCTTCGTTGAGAGAGAAAAAGGCCATGATTGTGTGAAATAACCTCAACACCAAGGAAGAATGACAATGGTCCAAGATCTTTTAATGAGAATCGTTGGGCTAGAAGCTCCACAAATCGATTTACCATATTATGGCTGTCTCCTGTAATGATCAGATTATCAACATATATAAGTAAGTAAATGAGATGTCCACCTGTTTTAAGAATAAAGAGTGAGGTGTCCGCAAGAGAGTTGATGAAGCCAGAGTCAAGTAAATATGTTTTGAGCTCGTGATACCAAGCTCGTGATGCTTGTTTGAGACCATAGATAGCTTTGCGAAGTTTGCAAACATGAGTGGGAAAATCTTGATCAATAAATCCTGGTGGTTGAGCCATATAGACGTCTTCAGATAGGTGCCCCTGAAGAAATGCATTATTAACATCAAGTTGGCGAAGTGACCACCTCTTACTGATGGCAAGACTTAAGACAAGACGAACAGTTGTTGGTTTGATAACTGGATTGAATGTGTCATTATAGTCCACTCCGGCCGTTGATGAAATCCCTTAGCAACCAGACGTGCTTTGTACCTATCAATAGAGCCATCAGATGGTCGTTTAGTGCGAAAAATCCACTTACATCCCACAATATTTTGTAAGGAGTTAGATGGAACAAGTTCCCAAGTGCCGTTTCGAACAAGCGCATCAAACTCTTCGGACTTGGCCCGACGCCATTTAGGATCTTTGAGGGCTTGGGTCGTGTTTGTTGGTTCTAAGTCATCAGAGGCGGATAGTTGAGTTGTTAAATTGAGTTTTTGAATAGGTTTGTGGATGTTGTTCTTGGATCTGGTTTGCATGGGATGGTTGTTGTTGGTTGAAGTATGGGGTTCACTGAGAGACTCAGTATGATTGGTAGAATTGGGCACAAGTGATGTAGACGGTAAAATTGGATTATTGGAGGGGTCTTCGTGCGGGGGTGGTGAGACGTTAGATGGTGTTATGAGTGGCACTGAGGAGGGGGTAGAAATTGGAATGGTAAAAATAAGAGGAGAGTAGAGAACCCATGTGTCAATAGTGGTGGATTCAGGACGGGGAAGATTAGATTGAAGAGAGGAAAAAGGAAAGACGGATTCAACAAATTCAACGTGACGAGACACATAGATTTTGGAGGTAAAATTGTCAAGACAGAGATATGCACTTTGTGTAAGAGAATAGCCGAGAAAAATACATGGTTTGTATCGAGGAGCAAGTTCGTGAGGTGAATAAGGACGAAGCCAAGGATAACATAAACAACCAAATATGTGAAGTTTGGAGTAGTTAGGTGGATGGCAAAATATTTTTTCAAATGGAGAGGTGAATTGAAGTGTTGGAGTGGGTAGACGATTAATGAGATAGACGGCAGTAGCGAAAGCATGAGTCCAATATGTGAGTGGAAGAGATGCATGAGAAAGAAGAGAGAGATCAGTTTCAACAATGTGACGATGTCGTCGTTCAGAGTATCCATTATGTTCTGGAGTATGTGGAGGAGTGGTGAGGTGAGAGATACCGTTTGTAGAGAGAAAATTTTCAAGACTTTGATATTCTCCACCATTGTCGGTATAAAAAGTAATGATTTTATGGAAAAAATAATTTTCTACAAGAGCTTTGAAGCGAATAAAGATGTCATGCACATTAGATTTTGTTTTGAGTGGGTAGAACCATATATATTTGGTGAAGTGGTCGACGAAAATAAAATAATATTTGAAACCATCATGAGATATAATAGGTGAAGTCCAAACATCAGAGAAAATAGTTTCAAGAGGTTTAGAAGAAGTAAGAGTAGATTTAGAAATGGTAGTTTATGACTTTTATTGCAATGACAGTCGTTACAAAAAATTGTTGTGGATACAGGAGTAGATAGTTGTAACTGACCATTAGATACGATATGTTTGAAGATTTGAAAAGATGGATGGCCTAATCTATGATGCCATTCGGATGAAGAGGTTTTGACACTGGATAGAGCAAGTAATGGTGAAGATTGGATTGGTGTGATTGGCCACTCATAAACGCCATCTTTAGTTCGTCCTTGAAGAAGTTGTGCCCCCGTACGAAGGTCCTTCACAAGAAATGAATGTGGTAAGAATTCAACGGAAACATTATTGGTGAGGCAAAATTGAGAAATAGAGATTAAGTTCTTTTTCATGCTAGGCACACAAAGAACATTATTAAGTGTAAAATTATGAGTAGAAGAAGGTAGAAAAGTGGAACCAGTGTGGGTGATTGGTAAACCCTTGCCATCTCCAATCATAATATCGTCGGAACCATTGTAGGGAGAGTGAAGCGAAAGATTGTCGAGATCGCCGGTAACATGATGGGAGGCACAACTGTCAAGTAGCCAAGAGGGAGTTTCTGCGCCGGTATTAGCTGCAAAGTTAGCTCGTGGGTGCCATGATGTAAGATTTGTTCCGGATCCGCGATTGATTGGCACTTGGCTGGTTGGCATTTGATTAATCGGCACTAGACGAAAGGATGGGCACCGCTTAGCAGAGTGTCCTTCAGTGCCACATATTTGACAACGACCGAGATATGGTCTTGGTGAAGGGCGATCACCATTAGATGTTGGCATGGAGGAGCCGATGTTGGAAGACATAGTGGGACGAGAAGAGCCTGTGTGATTAGAGTTGAAAGAGGGACGAGGCCTTGAATTTATGTGTGCTGGATTAGCAGTCGCTGGTGTTGGTTGAGCCTTGGATGTTACATTGTGATGAGTGGCTTCAAGAGTGAGGAGTTTTTCATGTAATTCCTCAAGTGAGATAGGGGTCTCGCGGGCTTGGAGAGCAACAACAAAATCATGAAATTCATCGCCAAGACCATCTAGAATTTTTTCAAGTAGGTCTTCAGCATCCATAGGGGTACCAAATAGTGCAAGTTCATCGGCATACCCTTTGATTCTTCGTAAGTATTCAGTAACACTTTGAGAACCCTTTTGAGGATTTTTGAGATGACTTCGAATTTGTAATAGGCGACCGCGTGTTGGTTTGGCATAAGTGTTGGCAAGAATATGCCAAACGTCACTAGAGGTAATGGCACCGGCAATGAATGGAATAATGTTTGGAGAGATAGATCCAATGAACGCATTGAGAATCAACTGATCTTGACGTTTCCAGTGAATATAAGCTGGATTGGTGATTACTGAACTATCTGTAGTAATAGTGGGTGGTGGACACGGTTTGGATCCATCAATGAAGCCAATGAGATCAAAACCAATAAGGAGAGTGTTGAATTGGAACTTCCAAGAGAGGTAGTTTGTATCATTGAGTTTCAATGGAGCTTGAGCAGCAACGTTGATGGCAATCAATTGTTGATTGGAGTCTTGAGTAATGATAGAAGAATTACTAGATGATGTGGAGATAGTGGCCATTGAGAGTATTAAAGCTACTGAGTTAGAAAAAAAAAATTGAAAAGAGATGAAGCTCGTTAGAGCAAAAGTGGCTCTAGTACCATGTAGAGAATTATACTCAATGACTTGTTTTTCTTTATTGATATGAGCACATATATATACATTTAAAGTTTCCAAAAGTTAAAGATTCATAAAATCTAATATTTCTAAAATCAATCCAAATCAAATATTTCTAGAATAAAATAAAATCTAATCTTTCTAAATAAAATCTAATCAAATATTTCTAGAATAAAATCTAATCTTTCTAAATAGAATCTTTCTAAATTAAGCATTCTAAATATAGGAAGGAATCAAATATCTTTATCATAAGTGTTACCTTGCTTTGTAAAAGAACATACTAAAACTTTGAAGTCTTCACTATCATAATGCCAATGTAGTAATACGTTCGGAAGTTTGAAGGCTTTGCTCGTGGGAAACTAATATGTGCTTCAACTATAACCTGCCTTTCTAACTTGCTAAGTACAGCAACAAGAGTTTGACTTTACCGTAATAGGTAGGCTTCGAGTTGCAGCTCCAGCGTATCGAGATCTTTCTCGCCGAATATGATTCTGGTGCATATAGTAGCTAATATATGCTCGCAGGCGATATGGCAGTTTTCATGACTATAGTGAATACATGTAATCGTGAAGAGATATTGAATTTTTTAAAGCTAAAGTTGAACATGCTTGCTTAAAGTTCAGCTTAAGCTTAAACAAGTTCATAGAGAACTGTACCTGAAAATGTTGAATCTATAGATCCAAATTTAGGGCGTGTATAAGTTTCGTAGAAACTCATTTTTCTTTAAAACAACTCATTTTCAAATTCAACGAAATATAAAATTATTTTTAAATATTTCAACAATAAAATATTTTAAAAAAGTCTACTCACTTAAAAAAAAAAATCGCTTCTCAAGAACTCTCTTTGTAAGGAAACTCATTTCAAATGTTGAATCCAGTTGATCTGGCTGTGATCTTAGCAGGAAGTGATTCAACATCCTCATCGGTGGTCTGTGAAGTGAGTGATGGCAGAGCTCGAGAAGCACCATGAAGAACTAAATAAAATCACGGCCATAAATGGGCTTTCAGAAGCCATGCCAAAGTCCGAATTAAGGTTTTTGGGCTGCCATGATATCGCGTCAGCCAGGCTCAAGGCCGAATTTGTTTAAGCAACTGGTGTAATATTATTTTGAATGCTTCCAAACTTTTTATTCTAAGCTATTGCTCCCCAAACATTATTGGACTAAAATTGAACATCTAATCAAATTAATGGTTGGAAATATTATTTTCCAGGCTCGAGGCTTAAACTGTTTTAGCCACTGGTGTAATATTATTTGAATAAATAAAAAAACTAATTCATTTCAAGTAGTATTCAAAAGTGAAATGGAAAAATGAAAGCTCTAAAGAAACCTTTGGAAATTGTTTTGCAAGTAAACGGACGAAAAGAAAAGCTACCGCAAATTCATGATCAATTTAAACATAGTATCATGAGTTCTCCGATCCGATTAATATTATTTGTCGTATTGTTTCGTACCGTATCAGGGCAATTTCTATCTCTTTCTTAAAAAAAGGAGAGAAATGAAAGAGGCCCCGCCGTTTTGGAACATACGGCAAACATTTTTTGCGAAGGGAACAAAGCATACTCAGCAACAAAACGAAAAGTAGAACGAAAACAGAACATTCACTATTTATAGTCTACACCGTGACATAACTTCTATCGAAAGGCCTACTACAAATTATATTCTATTATATTTAGGAAACATCAGGAGTTTGAATATTCTGCCCGAAATATTTCAAACGACGTCGGTAACACGGGTCCTAAACTAGTGGGAAATTATACAAGCCATGATTTCTTGGAGAAATTTTCACAGAACTACACTATATAAGCCACAAGTTAGTAGTTCATCTAAACACATTCAAACTCATAGTATAACATCTACAGAAGATGTTCTATTTAGCTAATAATCTTCACCAATGGCTTCAATCATCGCCTTTGCTCAACTCAACATTTCTTTCAGTCTCCATGTTCATGGTCATGCTGTTTCTCCTTTGGAAGAAAACCCCAAAGTACTCCAAAAACCCTAATTTGCCTCCTTCTCCGCCGACATTTCCCATAATCGGTAACCTTCATCAGATTGGCTCCCTTCAGCACAGATCTCTTGGAGCTCTTTCGGACAAGTACGGTCCCATAATGCTTATGCATTTCGGCACTATTCCAACTGTTGTTGTCTCCTCCGCTGAGCTTGCTGAAGATGTCCTAAAAACATATGACCATATCCTAGCGAGTCGTCCGCCGATGAAAATGGCCCAGTTGCTCCTTGGCAGCAACAGCTTTGGACTTGCTCCTTATGGTGAGTACTGGCGGAACGTCAGAAAGATTTGTGTTGTCCATCTGCTAAGCGCTAAGCAGGTGCAGTCTTTTAGCCCTGTGAGGGATGAAGAAGTTGCCGCCATGGTCCAAAAGATCCGTGCTTCGAAGGAGTCAGTATTGAACTTGAATGAGTTGTTCAGCAACCTTGTTTACAACACGTTTACTAGGACGATGCTTGGGATGAAAATTGCTCAAGCCAACGACGGTGGTTTGAAGAAGATGTTGGATGAGTTGGTACAGATGCTCGGCGAGTATTTTATCTCAGAGATCTTTCCGTGGTTAGGATGGATTGATAAGATTGGCGGACTTCAAGCGAAGGCTAAGAAGCTCTCCCAGAAGTTGGATAAACACATTCAAGGTGTTCTAGATGATTTTGTAAAGGAGAAGTCCAATGGCTCTGTTTCTAAAGAATCTACCAGCTTCGTCGATGTTCTTCTCTCTTTAAGCAAAGAAGACAACACTGGCGGTAGTGTCCGTCTGAGCTCCGAACACATCAAGTCTATCGTACACGTAAGATCGTTAATTCCTTTCTTTATATTTACATGAAAATCTAATTTTGCACTAGTGAACTAATTTTCATGCCTTGTGTGTAGAATTTGTTCGTAGCTGGAAATGATACGTCGGTCACTGTCATGGAGTGGACGATGACCGAGCTGATGAGGAATCCGGAAGAAATGAAGAAAGCACAAGCCGAAGTTCGAAGCATCGTTGGCGCTAAACACTATGTTGAACTGGAAGATATTAGTAAGATGAGCTTTTTCAAAGCAACCATCAAGGAATCCATGCGGCTGCACCCTCCTGGTCCTCTACTATTACCTCGTATGTCTACGGAAAAGCTTCAGCTGGGCGGGTACGAGATTCCGGCCGGGATGAGGGTTCTTGTCAACGCCTGGGCTATCAATAGAGATCGCAAGTACTGGGACGAGCCGGAAGAGTTTGTGCCGGAGAGGTTTGTCAATAACGGTGTGGACTTCAAGGGACAAGATTTCCACTTCCTACCATTTGGTTCGGGACGTCGAATGTGCCCCGGAATATCTTTTGGCGTGCCCATAGTTGAGCTTACCTTGGCAAATATGTTGTTCCACTTTGAATGGAAACTCCCTAATGGCATGAAGGAAGAAGAATTGGACATGACCGAGTCAAGCGGATTATCACCTCATAAGAAGTCCAACTTGCTTCTTCTTGCCAAACCTAGAGATGTCTAGGCGTCTTTAACAACTTAATGTCTACATGTTTTCTCGTAAATTATCATGCGCTATAGCTATACCATCACCTATATATGTGTAATACAATATAATGTACTGTAATACAATATAAACTGTATTAGCTTCGCTTATATAAAAAGTTATTTTTAAATTTTTTATTTTATATTTTTTAATATATATTTTATGAATATTTAAAAATTATTTAGAAATTTAAAAAATTTTTGTTAAAGCGAGGGAGAGTTTTACTACTGAGGAGGAGGCGAGGGGGAGTTTTCCCACAAAGAGGAGGATATAGTAGCATTTTCCTACGGCAAGGTTGACGAATTTTTTTGTTAAGAAGGGGGGAGGTAGTAGAATTTTTTTGTTGGGGAGGCAGTAGAGGGGGAGTTCTCTTACAGGGAGACAGTAGGGGGGAGTTCTCCTACAGCAAGACTGATGAATGTTTTTGTTTTTGTTAGGGGTTTTGGGGGCAAGTAGAGTTTTCCTACAGCAGAGAGGCGGTATAATTTTTTTGTTAACGGGGGCAGTAGAATTTTTTTATTAGGGCAGGCAATAGAGGGAGTTCTCCTACAAAGAGGCAAAGACTGGAGGAGTTCCCCACAAGCAAGGTTGATGAATGTTTTTGTTAGGGGGGTCTGTGGAATTTTTTTTTATTAGTTAGTGCGAGAGAGTTTTTCTACAAATGAAAGGCGAAAGAGAATTTAATAGGTAAATAGCATAACATAACTGTGGTGAAGAATTTGCGTGCTTCATACTTAAATAGCTTAATATAAGATTATAACTGAATAGTACAGTTATTGTAATTTTTGTTATGGTAGCTTACTTACGATATTTACGACATTAGGTTTTTTGTTAATTATACATTATAGATATCTACGCCAAAGAAGAAGTGTTGTAGTGAAATAACGCATTGGTTTAAGAGTTACTGTAGAAAATTTGTTGAACTTGCTGAAGAAGAGATTTGAAAGGGTAATAAACCCACGACTCACTTCAATGCAGAAGTTTGGGGTAATATTCGTCGTGCATTTAATTAATATTTTAGCGAGACGTATGACAAAAGCCAACTAGAAAATCATTGGGATAATATGAAGACTGAATGAAAATTTTATAAAAAATTAATCTTCGGTGAGTCAGGTTTGGGATGGAATACTGAACGTAACACGATCATTACTGATGATGAGTGGTGGGATGCGACGATTAAGGTACATTAGCTGTTTGTTATTTAAAAACTGTATTTTTTTTGTTTTATAATATTAGTTTTTAACTGATCTTTTATTATTTTCGTAGGTTGACCATAAGTTCAACAAGTTTAAAGGTAAAGATTTATCCTTACTCCGTGATCGGTACGGTCGTCTATTTGAGGATAATGTTGCATCGAGAAGTAGAGAAAGGTCAGCAGCTTCAGTTGGGAGAAATGTCGCAGCTGAAGGCATGCCTAACCAAGAAAGCAGTGATAGTAGTGATGATGCTCTTAGTGATCAATCGTCACATGCTGTTGCTACTGAGCAAGATTTATTTCCTTCGAGCTCGAGGCTTGTTTTCAACACAGAAAATAGAAGACGGTCACTACAGGAGAGTTTGGATATACTTCTGGATGTCATAAGTTCAACTAGCCGGACAATGTCTACGGGAGCAAATGGAGGACAAGCAAACAATCATCAGAAGAGAATGCATATACTCAAAGATGTGGCTGGAAACGGAATCGATCCAGGCATAAGATTCTGGAGCTACTCCACGAACCTTCTAACCAAACCAGCTAATCATTATGTTTTTTTAGAACAACCAAATGATGAAAATCGTTTGGCGTAGTTAGAGTTTAATTATGACGAGTATTTGAGAAAAATATCAGGTAGTATTTGAATTGTTAATTTAAGTTTGAAGAACCCTTATGTTTGTTTCGTGAGTATTGTACTAAGTGTTTGTTTTATCGCCTTAATGAATTGCTGTTTGTATTGTTTAATTCAAAGTTGTGATTTTAATAATATTATTTAACATGAGTGTTAGTTAAGTTATAGAGTTTTTACGGTAATGCATATGCTTATTTAGTGGTTGTTTTTCAATACTGATTGGTATATCTAAATTTGTGTAGTGAAATAAGTGGCTCAGATGATTCGATGGATGTTTGAATGCATTTTTCTGATTATCCAATGGATGTTTGTATAGCTTCATGTGATATTTCTGAAAATGATGCGAATAGCCTAGATAACAATAGCTGAGCACAAATCATGATACAAGTAAGTTATCATGCTTCGGCTATATGGGTACACAGTAAGATCAAAAATTCGTGCAGTACATCCATACGCACAGGTCATCGACTTATTTTGAAAATATTGGAGGGAAATGAGAGTCGCTGCTACTCAAATTTTCGTATGAAGAAAAATATTTTTCAGCATTATGTCAATGTTTAACACGTGACTACGGTTTCCAACAAACAAGATCAACAACGGTCGAGGAGAGCGTTGCAATATTCCTTTTAACTTGTGCCCATGAATCTTCAAACAGATTACTTCAGAAGATGTTTAATTATTCGGGAGAACAATTTCTACACATATTCACAAGGTGTTGAAAACTATATTATAATTATCAAAACAGTCACTACGGCCACATCGCTACTATAATGAAGGGGTCATCTATCACAAATCAGATAACACACAATATCATACGTGGTTTCAAGTAAGCAATTAGTTTTTCATTATAGTAGCGGATATTTTTTATAATATGAGAAATTTATTTTTGCTGATTTAAATATTGGATATTTTATAATAGGATTGTATTGGAGCAATTGACGGAACTCATATCAAGACTACACTGCCAACTAGTGAGCAGATACCTTACAATGTCATAAAAGATATGCCACTCAGAACGTTCTTGGAATTTGTGATTTCAATATGTGCTTCACCTTTGTATTGACTGGATGGAAAGAAAGTACTCACGACAGTAAGGTTTTCAATGAAGCATTAGGTAACCCAAAGCATGAGTTTCCTCATCCTTCAGGCAACAAGTATTACCCCCTGGATTCTAATTATACACACAGACCTGAATATATGACGCCGTATACAGATAAAGACATTAGATGTCATCTCAGAGATTTTCGACGTGCAAGTACAGCACAGCTGCGGAAACCAAGGGGTCCATGAAAAAATTCAACCGACTCCACTCTTTCTGCAAAAATATTATTGAACGTACCTTTGGCGTATGGAAAGCTCGATTTAAAATTTTAAAAAATATGCCACCATATGACATTGATGATCAACGAGATATTGTCTTTGCTATAATGGTAATTCATAACTTTATCAGAAAATACGGTACGTCCGATGTGGCGTTCTCAGTAGCAGAACATGAAAGTTTTTTCTCATCATCCGTAGAAGTATCGTGTAGTACGTCTAATGTTACACCGGTAGAGATAGATACTGATAAAAATATTTCAAACTGGCATGTATATCGCGATGCTATTGGTATGAGAATGTCAAATGTATAATTATTTTTAACTAATGTGTGATTATTTATTCATACTCTGTCAAAAGTACAAATATTATTTAAAATAATTTTAACACATTATTTAAAAAACTATTAAATATTTAACAACTTTTCAATATTTAATAAATTATTTAACTATCAATTATTTAACAGATATTTTAAATAATTATTTAACAAACTATTTTCTAAAATAATAATAATTTTAATTTAAACAGAGATTTATATAAAATAATTAACTTAAGTATTTTTATTTTAAAAAATCAATACAAAGTCATTTTATTGAATATAATATTTTTTAAATAAGTATTTTATTTAAAATAGCATCAATAATTTAGTATATATATATCAATAACTAATACAAAATACCAAAAAATAAATCAGTAATTTTCATATTTTTCACTTAAAAAATAATTTATTCAAAAGTACTACCAAGCACTTTTTCAGAAAAGCTCTTTTTTTCTTCATTTCTCAAAATCTATATTTTCTTTCTAAAAGTTTCATTTCAAAAAAACTCAGCTTTCGTAAATAATCCCAAACGCCCGTGCTCAGAAACAAAATGAAAAAAACAAACAAAACAGAACATTCATTATTTATTGTCTTCACCGTGACATAACTTCTATTCAAAAGCTTACTACCAAATTTAGAAAAGATCACGAGTTTGAATATTATGTCCGAATTATTTCAAACGACGTCGGTAACACACGTCCTAACTAGTTGGAAATTATACAAGCCACAATTTATTGGAGAAATTTTCTCGGAACTACACTATATAAGCCACAAGTTAGTAGTTCATACGAAACAGTCCTACTCATAGTATAACATCTACAGAAGATGGTCTCTTTAACTAATAACCTTCACGAATGGCTTTAATGGCCTTTGCACAACTCAACATTTCTTGCACTCTCCATGTTCATGGTCATGCTTTTTCTCCATTTGGAAGAAAACGCCTAAGTACACCAAAAACCCTAATTTGCCTCCTTCCCCGCCGACACTTCCCATAATCGGTAACCTTCATCAGATTGGCTCCCTGCAGCACAGATCTCTTGTAGCTCCTTCGGACAAGTACGGTCCAATAATACTTAATGCATTTTGGCAGTCTCCCAACTGTTGTGGTCTCCTCCTCTAAGCTTGCTGAAGATGTCCTGAAAACATATGACCATATCGTAGCGTGTCGTCCGCCGATGAAAATGGCCCAGTTACTCCTTGGCAGCAATAGCTTTGGACATGCTCCTTATGGTGAGTACTGGCGGAACGTCAAAAAGATTTGTGTTGTCCATCTGCTAAGCGCTAAGCAGGTGCAGTCTTTTAGCACAGTGAGGGATGAAGAAGTTGTCGCCATGGTCCCAAAGATCCGTGCTTCGAAGGAGTCTGTAGTGAACTTGACTGAGTTGCTCAGCAGCCTTGTGTACAACACGGTTAGTAGGTCCACGTTTGAGAGGAAAAATGCTCAAGCCAACGACGGTGCTTTAAGAAGTTGTTGGATGAGTTGGTGCAGATGCTCGCCAAGTATTTTATCTCAGAGGTCTTTCCGTGGTTAGGATGGATTGATAAGATTGCTGGACTCGAAGAGAAGGCTAAGAATCTCTACCAGAAGCTGGATAAACACATTCAAGGTTCTAGACGATGATTTTGTAAAGGAGAAGTCAAATGGCTCTGTTTCTAAAGAATCAACCAGCTTCGCTGATTTTCTTCTCTTTTTAAACAAAAGTAGACAACACTGGCGGTAGTGTCCGTTTGAGCGCCGAACCCATCAAGTCTATCGTACACGTAAGATCGTTAATTCCTTTCTTTATCTTTACATGTAACTCTAATTTTTACTAGTGAACTGTTAAATCTCATGCAAGATTAATTTAAAAGAGGAGAGGTAAATTGAGTTAATCAATAAATAAAAATTTTTGTGAAGCTTAATGATCTTTCAGACAGTAATCTTACAGCCGGCTGGAATCAGTTATGTAACCTACAGATAGTAAGTATTAAAGTATTTGGTGATTTAAGTAAAGAAGATAGTATTTGGAGTATTTCACATGATTCGGCAAAACTTTTTTGCCTACATCTACGGATGTTCTATCACAAAAATCAAACCTTCACTAAATCTTTAATAAGTGATGTAGATAAAACCAATTAAGAAAAACTCAGTGATTCTATCCTAATCTATCCCGCAAGTGCACGGTTGTCGTCTACTTTATAGCAGATAACGAGTTTGTTCCATATAGATTGTTGTTAACTCTAATTCAAATTTTTAGTAACAAAAGTTGTGTTTGTGAAAGCGAATCAAAAGTGTACGAGAGCTAAGAACAGAAAATAACGTGCGGATCGAGAAAACATGTATTCAAACAACTGAAATTTTAGAATCCACCACTAATGCCTCTAATTTAATCTTTAAATAAATATGATAATAGATTATGATGATTGTGAAGATCTTGTATTTAACACCTTGGTCCAGTTCTTAGATACGATTTTTAATTATGAATTTAACTTTGGTCTAGTATAAAATCACCTATCGCTAGTGATATTCTAACTCCTTATTTAGAAATTACTAATAATGCATTAGGTTCTACGAAATCATAATCATGTAGTTACATTCACTTTAGTCCAGTAAATATTAACTACAATTATTAATCCTGTAATTCATAAATTATGCTCCGATTGGTTCTTGCAAACATAATTAATATAATAATTTAGAAATCAAACTCAATGCCAATCATGCATGCAAATTTAACATCTAAATATCCTTTCAAATAAAAATTAACAATTCACATACAATCAACAATCCATACACCACAAATATTTAAGAAATAAATTATATTTATTAGAGTTTCATTCTAACTCCAGTTTAGAGAATTTACCTACTCATATTAATATTACACACAATAATATCGTATGAAAAATAAAACATGAGAAAAAGAGAAGAAAACAAATCTGAAGAATTTTTCGTCTCTAATTTTATCTTCCTTTTGTCTTCCGTCGGCTCTCTCTAAGGTTTCCGTCGGCTTTTTCGATGGCTCTTCGTTGCTCCTTCGATGCTCCTCTTGACTCTCCATTCATCTCTTTTTATAATAGAACTTTCTTCCATAAAATTAGGCAAAAGATATCTTCAGGATCTTCGGATTAGGTTTGATATAGATTTGTTGCTATATTTGATGCTAAATCTTTAATTTAGATTAGATTGGTCAAATGCATCAATGAGAAGCGCCGATTGATATTTCCTTCCATGATTAGCTCTTTTATTTTATTCCTTCAATAATTTGCTTCTTTATTCACCTATACTTCACAAAATAAAATAAAATAAATTAATTCATATTATGAATAGAATTTTAATAAAAATTTAATTTTATTATAACAATAAGATATAATAAATATATATCATTACACATTATCAGTAAATAGTAGAAGATCTAAACAGAAGTTCATATACCGAATTAGATTGAGCAAGTACTTGTTACTCAGAAGTTGCTGAACTACCCCACTTTTTCTTGCAAGTGAAAGTTGGATCAATGGAAGAATGACTGCTTTTCCTCTTTGTTACCAGCAATGTTCAGCAATACAGGTGAATTCTCCTCTTACTGATTTTGTGGAATATATTCTTATAATCTACGTTGTCGCTACAAAGTAGCGTCAAATCAATTACAAAGTTTTGACTCTGGTGATATTCTAAAATTTGAGTTTACGTTTCAAAGTTCTGCATATTGGATAACATTGTCGTATTTGTGGGTTTAATTCTTTAAAAAATGTCTTCAATTTGGATAAGCAGCTTGTTTTATTATGCTTTCTATTTTCCGCTATGATGATAAAGGCTGTTTGTAACTTGTCTTGAATTCATCTGATCCATTGGTTTGTTAAAAGCATATGTTCTGTAGACTATCTTGATTCTTGAATGAAATGGTTTTTAGCAAACTGCCTCAGTTGAGCTTGAGCATACCTTCAAGAATTGTGGAACTAGCTCATGAGGCTATTAATTTTCAATGAGAACTAGGTCCTGTAGAGACTCAACCTGGCATGTTCTATAATTCAATAGCTCTTTTCATCCACTAGCTTGTACTGCTTTTTGTTGATGGCAGATATCCACTACCACGATAATACCTTTGGTACATCTAGAGATGCAACTATACCTGATACGGTACCTGCTCTAAAAGAGAATGGTGTGGGGAAATTTTCCCATGACTGGAATGGGGATTTTGTCTTCGAATTGGGCGAGTATAACAGTAGCCATACTACAAAGTTCTTGCTCCCTTTAAGTTTTATATGGCATCTTACTACTGCTACGTGAGCGTTTTTCACTTTCATATGATTCAGGAAAACAAAATGCTTCTGGTCCAAAACCAACAGGTATATCTAAATTTAGTTCAAGTTGTTCATGACGTCGTTGACTTCGAATGTTGCGTTCATTCATGTTATTATAGCTCTTATAAGATCATGGAAACAAGATATTCAGAATTCATGGAATCAAGAGATCCAGAATCTGTTAAAAATAGCTAGCGTGTTCGGTTGTCGATAAACGCAGCGAAAATATAAACACACTAAAGGATCTTGCGTAAGCAATATTAGAATTGACAAAAAAGAAAAACAAACATAAAGACAAGAGAATTATGTGGGAAAAAATAAAAAAAATTCCACGGAAAGACAAACTAGCCTTAAAGGAAATCACTAATTCAAAACAATTACAAACTCTTGTATTACACTTTAAGTAAAACTTCTATTTCTCACACTTGATGTTGTGAATGTTGTGATTGATGCTTCAAACAAGTACTTCTTACCCATATATGTAGTGTGCCAAAAAGACTCCTGAATTTTCAAATCTTCCCACTAATTGAGTCCTTTGGCTTTCCATCTTCCATTAGATACTTCAACTTCTTTAACCTTTCAACTTTATGGGTGGCGTTTTATCTTCCTTAATCCTTTAGTATTCCAACATGAATGCATATTTAATTTGTTAACCACTAATTTATATAGTGGCTTACAATATCTAACAAATCTTCCACTTAAAAATACTTTGTAAATTGTAATTCAAAAATAATAAGAAACTGATACGTTAGTGTCAAAATTCAATGACACTGAAAATAGATACGATTGAGAGGAGCAGAGCAGCACGCATGCTAGCTGATTTTCTTTACCTCATACCGTTGTGTATCTTCCTTCGGTTCCATTGGTATCTTGAAATAAATTTCTTTCGGCTTTCTTGTCACATCTAATGCTGTTCTCCATTGTAATTCCATATAGAGATTTACAAAATAAAAATTTGTAAAGGGTTACCACCTTAAGTAAGGCATCCGTAGGGCTCCCTTTGGTAGGAATCTTAAACATATCAATACTCCCACTGGAAACCACCTCCCGTACGTAATGATATTGAATATCTATATGTTTTGTTCTGGATTAAAGTGCTGGATTTTTTGTAAGATGCAATGCACTTAGGCTATCACAAAACAGAGATAGAGTCTCATGTTTTTGCTCAAGTTCTTCCAACAGTCTCTTCATCCAAACCCCTTCCTTCCATGTCTGTGTTGCTGCCATATACTCAGCTTCCGTTGTAGACAGAGGTATCACGGACTGCAGTTTAGAACAATAACCGACAACACCACCTGCAAGAATAAACACATAACCAGATGTAGATTTTCTCCTATCCAAATCACCTGCGTAGTCTGCATCAATAAATCTTTTGACAACAAAATCAGATCCTCTGTAACACAATACAGCATTTAAGATTCCTTTCATATACCGAAAGATTCTCTTTACCGCCTTCCAATGCTCAATGTCAGGATATGCCATGAATCTACTTACCACTCCCACTACATGTGCAATGTCAGGCCGAATGCAAATTATGGCAAAGATTAGGTTTTCCACTGCTGATGCATATGGTATCCGAGACATCTCCATCATCTCTTACTCCTGGCTAGGGGATAACAAAGAGAGTAGTTTGAGACTAATAGAGAGTGGGGTAGACATCGGCTTACCATCATACATGTTGAACCGCTCCAATACTTTTCTTAAATAGCTAGACTGAGACAGCCGAATCTCTCTATTGCCTCTATCTCGCCATATCTGCATCCTTAAGATTCTGTTTGCCGGCCCCAAGTCCTTGGTATCGAATTCACTAGCCAGTTGAGCCTTCAATTGTTAGATATGATCCATTTTTGGACCTGCTACAAGCATATCATCCACATACAGCAGAAAGATGACAAATTCACCTCTCTCAAATCTGTTGATGTACACACAAAAGTCTGAGACAAACTTGCTGTATCCAAGGCTCCCGATACAAGAATCAAATCTGTTATACCAACACCGCGGTGCTTATTTAAACCCATAAAGAGATTTGGCAAACCGACAAACCAGATCCTCCCTGTCTTTAACGGCAAAGCCTTCTGGCTGGATAATATATATCCCCTCTTCGAGCTTTCCATACAAGAACGCCGTCTTCACATCGAGCTGTTCAAGATGGAGATCCGATGATACACACAATGCTAAGACCACACGAATAGTTGTTAAACGTACCACTGGAGAGAAGATTTCATCAAAATCGATTCCTTCCTTTTATGTGTAGCCTTTCACCACCAGCCGAGCACGATACCGTTCTACTTGATCATTGCTGTCTCGCTTGATCTTGTAGACCCATTTATTTTCAATAGCCTTACGGCCTTGAGGCAGAGGTACCAGCTCTCATATTTTATTTTTATAAAGCGCCTCAAATTCTTCTTGCATAGCTTCCATCCACAGAGACGCATCTGAACTCTCCAACGCTTCTTTGAGAGAAAATGGCTCTCCTTTCTTTATGAATAAGCAATATACAGATTGAGGTGACTCTATAAAATAGTACTCATACATCTCAGGTGTTTTTCTCTTGCGAGTTGAACGCCTAAGGGGCGTATGCCTGTGAACTATATCCTCTTCTATGTGCTCATCCGCTAGTATAAGCTCCAGATTTGGATCGTCTTTTTCGTCATTCTCCTCCAGTACCGATGTGGTCATCACTGGGAGTGATGCATCATTCTCCCTTGCATCATCACCATCAGTCATTCTTTCCAGTTGGTCCTCCACAAAGATGACATCCCTATTGAAGATAACTTTATGGGCAGTGGGATTCCATAAATGATACCCCAAAATATTTTCAGCATATTCCAAGAATAGTCATCTTCTGGATTTTGGATCCAGTTTGGTTCTTTACTGGGCATTATACATCACATACACCGGATAATAAAAAATATACAGACCAGAATAATCAACAGTGGCACCAGTCCACAATTCTATTGGAATTTTTAAATCAATGGCAGTAGAAGGAATACGATTCAACACATAGCAAGCAGTATTGATTGCTTCTGCCCAAAAACTATGTGGCAGACCAGCCCATTGTATCATAGCACGTATCCGCTCAGATAGTGTTCGATTGAATCATTCAGCTACTCTAATCTGCTGAGGCATGTAACAAACTCCGCACTGTTGTATTCTCCACCATTGTCTGATTTAAGGCCCTTGATCATACTGCTAGAATCAAGTTCCACCCAGGCTTTGAAGAATTTGAATACCTCAAAAACTTCGACTTTCTTCGGATTGAAAACACCCAACTTCTCCTGAAAAAATCATCAATTAATGAAACAAAATATTTAGCACTACCAAAAGATGGTTGCGGTGACTCCCACACATCCGAGTGAACCAAATCAAATTTGTCTTTGACTCTAAAAATTGATCTCCCAAATTTTGCCCGATGCTGCTTACCAATAACACATTCCTATCAGAATGGTAACTTTACGTCAGATAATCCTGGCAGAAGCTTCCGATCACTGAGGATCTTCAAACCACGTTCCAAGATATGCCCTAATTTCAGGTGCCATACTCGCGTGATATCCTCAATGTTGCTTGATGTAAGACAAGCTTCTCCATGCGTCAGTGTCACCCCACGCACCTTATATAAGTTTGAGTCAATCTTTTCAGCTTCTAAGATCTTCTGCCCGTTTTTAATGACGTCCATAATCCCGTTTCCAACACGAATCTTGCAGCCTAGGTTATCCAGTTGTCCTAAAGATAATAAATTCTTTGTAAGTCAAGTACATCACGTACCTACTGATGATGCATACATTTTCATCATTTGCTCTAAGCTTGATGGAACCGACTTCAACAACTTCAAAGACTTGACCATTTCCCATCCGCACGGAACTTCTAGAAATAACTTTATAGTGATGAAACAAATCTCTTCTAGAAGTCATGTGCTAAGATGCTCCCGAGTCCAAGATCCAGTCATCTGAGAGTTTGAACGCAACCACCGTCTCTCTCCTAGAGCCTTACCATCATCAGAGTTGTACGCCACACAAGCAAGGGACTTCGAGGGATCCGTACCTCTAACCTTATTGTCATGGTCTTACATTCTCTTTTGAAATATCCAAGCTTTCCACAGGCATAACACTTCACCTGCCGCTTATTTTTCTTCTATCCAGAGCCATTATTGAATTTCCGTTTCTTACCTAAGCTATCTTGTGCAATCAATAAGGCTTCCGCTTGGTGTCCACCAGGTACAATTTCTTATTTGCGTTTGCGGTGACCTTCTTACTCAAGAACAGCTGCTGCTACCTCTTCATAAACAAGAGAATCTATATCAGTCGTACTAGTGAAATTGATCACTACCTGATCATAGGAATCGGGAAGGCTTTGTAGAAGGATCAAGGCACGTTCATTGGTCTCTATCTTCTTTCCCAACGTTGTCAATTGAGAAAATAAAGCCTCCAATGAACCCAAGTGCCCTGAAGCAGAAGCGTGAGTCCAACATGCGTAGAGAATACATCTTTCTTATTAAGTCTTTTCCAGCTTCTCCCATACCTCCTTTGCGGTCTTCTTTTCCAGTACACTCACCAAGATATCATCGGCCAAGGTAAGATTAATGTGTGCCAAAGCATTTCGCTCAATCTTCTGCCATCTTTTCTCCGAAAGATCACTTGGCCGATTCTCTAATGCTCCCAAACAGTTCTTCTTTGCAAGAACCGCCAATATCCTTGCTCTCCACAATATGTAGTTGATCCCATTGAACTTCTCAATCTCGTACTTGCTAGCCATCGTAACAAACCTGTGGCTCTGATGCCACTTCTTAGAAATCGCTAGTGTGTTCGGTTGGCGATAGACGCAGCGAAAATACAAACAACTAAAGGATCTTGCGTAACTAATATAAGAATTAAGAAAAGAGCAAAACAAACACAAAGACAAGAGAATTACGTAGGGAAAAATGAGAAAAACCCCAAGGAAAGGCAAACTAGCTTTCAAGGAAATCACTAACTCAAAGCAATTACAAACTCTTATATTATACTTTAAGTGGAACTTCTATTTCTCACACTTGATGTTGTGAATGGTGTGATTGATGCTTCAAATAAGTACTTCTTACCCATATATATAGTGTGCCAAAAAAACTCTTGAATTTCCAAATCTTCCCACTAAATGAGTCCTTTGCCTTTCCATCTTCGATTAGATGCTTCAACTTCTTTAACCTTCCAACTTCATGTGTGGTATTTTATCTTCCTTAATCCTTTAGTATTCCAATATGAATGCATATTAATTTGTTAACCACTAATTTATATAGTGCTTTACAATATCTAACAGAATCCTTACAAAGTTGCATCCAAATTTCTAACCCGATCTCTTCAAATATATCCAGAAGTACTACAAAACGAAGATGTTGAGCGCTTTTTGACAAAAATTTTCCCCAAAAGATGCTCTTCTAGTTTGAAACGCAACATTAAACTTCCCCTTCGTGTCGGTTATGCCCCGTTTGGTTGAGCATTCCTAATAAGCAACTTTTCAATTTCCATTTTACGCTTTTCAATACATATTTTATAAGTATGTAGAAATTTATTTAAAAATTTAAAAATTATAGAAAAATTCTACGTAGTGATATCTTTTTATTGCATATTTTTATTATTTTTTTGAGATAAAAAAAATAGAACTCGTTTTTTAAAAAATAAAAAAAAATTTATATTTCAGAAAAGCTCTATTTTATAAACACTTCCAAATGCCCCAGCTACCACAAATTTCATGTATATCCATGGCCTTATCCACAAGACTTGCTCATAATAGAAACAAAAAAATGGAACTGTTGAGATCTTACGTTCTTCCCCTTCTAACCATCTCAACAATCATATTGTACTTGGCATGAATACATTCATCAGAAAACAAGAACAAAAGGTCACCACCATCATTCCGAAGCTTCCGGTAATTGGCAACCTGCACCAGTTAGGCAACTTACCGCACTGCTCCTTGAAATCACTCGCGGACAAATACGGACCGTTGATGCTCTTACACTTTAGCCGCGTCCCTACCATCGTTATCTTCTCTGCTGAACTTGCTGAATAAGTCATGAAGACTCATGACTGTTGGAACGTCAAGGTTGATTTTGATGATACAATGATTAAGAATTATAGTTTATGAATTAGGGTAAATTAATGACTTGAATCAAGTTCAAAAAATTAATAACAAGATTTACCGTTCACCTGTCAAACAACAAGCCTTATATAATACTTCTACAGAAAGGCGTCTGACAGCCAGTTACCTGCTTGCTATCTATATATGAAATTACCTCAGATGGGAATGAACAGTAACCAGAAAATAGAGCACAGATAAAGGAATACAAACTTCAGCCACTAAGCAGCCAGCTAGCTGCCTAATTGCTGCTACATGAATAAAACGGAGAATCACAAACAGAGCATCTCAAACAGACAAGAGCAATAACAGAGCATTGCAAACATAGAAGAACAGAAAATAGAGGACTCGATGGCCAGCTATTTCGCTGCTGCTTACTGGAAAGAGAAGAATCCGAAAATCGTAATAATCATTCACTCCTCAGAAGTAATTTCCAAAATGATGACGATTCCATTTGTGCTTCACTTTTCATTAGAGAGAGACCATCATACACACTATAAGATTGAATGAATAACACATCAAATTACGATCAACATAAATTTAGAAAAATCGTACAATGATAGATGAAAATTCAGTAAATAGGGAGCAAAATCAGACATTGATTGAACAATTTTTCAGATATAATTCAATTAAGAATTTGTCATCCATTTGAAGCAAAATCTTGAAAACTCACTGAAAACATATCAGCTACAGGTTCATATCAAGAATCATAAAATAACAAGAGAAGACAAACAACATAGTGCAAAATATCATCAAAATCATGTCTTGCTGATAATGCAGAAATGCTTCAACATGCTGATTTTGATTTTCCACTAAGAAAAATCACGAATCTAATTATAAGGTGATATTACACAACAAATCAACTATCTTATTACTATCACAGAATTGAGCTATACTGAGCCACCACATCGCTGAAGAATAAGTTGACGTATAGAGATTGCTAGATGGTTATGGAGACCTGCTGGACACAGTAGGAAGCAACGAAGCAGAGTCATGCTATTGGAGTCCACCTCACTTGAAGTAGTCAACTTAACAAGAAATAACAAATCAATAGAAACCAACTCAGCTAGAGAAACTTACAAAATACAACTCAACGGAAACAACTCAAGACTGTAGGCGGGAGTTTTTGAATTACTTCCTTCGGTGCATTTATTGCTAATAATAGATTTGCACCAGTTTAGCTAAAACAAAATTTGAGGTAGCTGATTGACCACTGAATACAATATTCATCTCTACCTTATGAATCTGCCACTGCGCACCAACGAAAATATTTTTCTAACGGGAAGAACTACCTACTTGTAAGAACAAAAAATTCTGTAAGAAGAGAAACTGAAGAATAGAGACAAAGCGAGACAGAGAAACACCCAACGAGCAAAAATTCAACAATAAGATTACACTACATCAACTCATCTCTCTCAAGAAAAAGAAACTTATCTTGCTGCCGATCACTTAATGAGCATCATTCTCAGCAATAAGTTTGATCTTCTCAATTGAAAATTTTAAAATTACTCAATAGATCATGTGCTCAAACCTGCTTTTCTAAGTCACTTGTAAACATTTGTTAGAGTGCTACGTGCACTTGGTAAAAGAGTTTGGTTGGAGTTTGGAGAAAGTTCTTAGACTTTGTAACAAGGCTAGATTATCAGCTAGGGGGGTTAGCTTGTTCAGTAGGTTGGAAGGGTTGTCTTGGCGAAAAAATCCTTAAGAATAAGTGTGTTTGGTGAAGCACTTTACTCTTGTTTTGTGTAACTTGTTAAAAGTCTAGTGAAACTTTGGCTCTTATGATAGAGCATCCGTGGATGTAGGCAAATGAGTTGCAGAACCACGTAAATTCTCTGAGTACTCTAACCTTAACATAGATAATCATAACAAATATATATATTGTGACTGTCTCTATCTGTAGGATACAAACTTACTCACAGCCGCTGAAAACCTGCTGTCTTTAGTAATATTTTTTTTACGAAAATTTTTATTTATCAACTCTGTTGGGCCTCCAAGTCTAACTAGAGACGAGTTAGTAGCGTGTGGGCTTGATGGGTCCGAGTGAAAGACATGCTAGTTAACTTGGAGGTGGGTTAGAAACTCGTTTTGGGTTGGACCAACTTGACCCTAGCTTGGTGGGCTTAATAGCCCACGCTCTTTAATATTTCCACATTGGCTGGATGATAGAATGGGTATGTGCTTATAAATGATAGATACTAACCCGTAAAAATTTGGCCAATCCGTTTAATGTGGGGACCCGAATTCTATAATTAGTATCAGAGCCCGATGGGATGGAGCCACCTGGCGTGTTGCTGAGGGGGAGATTGTTGGGCCTCCAAGTTATGTTAGATTCGAGTTAGTAGCGTGTGGGTTTGATAGGTTCGAGTGAAAGACGGATTAGTTAACTTAGAGGTGGGCCAGCAACTCGCCTTGGATTGGCCCAAGTGGACTCTGAATTGGTGGGCTTAACAGTTTATGCTTCTTAATAGTCCCATATTGGCTGGGTGATGGAATGGGTATATACTTATAAGTGGAAGATGTTAACCCGTAAGAGGTTGGCCAACACTTTTACTGTGGAGACCCGTCTACAAACTCAATTCACTCCTCCCCTCTTTAGTTGATCCTGTAGGAGAATCAACAATGACCATGTCTTCTCAGACCGTTTGCAGTCCAAAACTGCTGACATGCTTATCTACGGCCATGACGTTGCATTCTTGCCTTACGCCGAAGAGTGGCGGCAGATTAGAAGAATATGCACTGCTTATTTGCTTAGTATAAAATGCGTGCAGCTATTTGAAGTCCTGAGGAAGGAAGAATTGAAGTCCATGGCTGATAACATACAAATGTTGAAGAAGGCGGTAAACTTGATAGAGATTCTCCGCACTATCACTTGTGTGTGGTTTACAGAGCTGCATTAGGAAGAAAGTACTCTACCGAAAATAGTAATAGTAGTCCTCATAAAATGCTCGATGAATTCACCGAGCTGCTCGGTATGTTCCATGTTGAGGATTTCATTCCTTGGATAGGATGGATTGATCGGGTTAGCGGTCATGAAGCTATGGTAAAGAAAACCTCTATGCGGTTAGAATTCGAAGGAGTCTTGGACGATCATATGCAAGCTAAACAACGCCTTGATGATTATGATGGAAGTCGTTGCTTCGTTGATATTCTGTTATCTCTACATGAGGATAGAAATGAAGGTTTGTCTCTAAGTAGAGATAGCATCAAGGCAATTATATTGGTAAAAATATCAATTCATCCCTCATTGAGTATAATAATTTAAATTGGAACAATTTAAAGATTTTGTCGCAATTTTGTGCTGCAGGATATGTTTGCAGTTGGAACTGATACAGTATCCACAGTCATGGTGTGGACGATGGCAGAACTCGTGAAGCACCAGAAAAAAATGAAGAAAGTACAAGATGAAATTAGGCACATAATCGGAGCAAAAGCCATAGAAGCTCAGAACATTACTCAGATGAAGTACATGCGTGCGGTGACCAAGGAAGTAATGAGACTACACTGCCCTATTGCATTACTAGTACTACGAAAGTCGGTGCAAAATGTTCGCTTAGAAGGCTATGAGATTCCATCTGGGATGAGAACAATCGTCAATGCCTGTCAATTGGTAGGATCCCAGGTCTTGAGACAACCCTGAAGAGTTTCGACCAGAAAGATTCATCAATAGTAGTGCGGAATTCAAAGGACAAGACTTTCAATTGCTATCTTTTGGTGCTGGAAGGCGAGGTTGTCCCGGTGTTGTGTTGTGTTCGCAATGGCGACGATTGAACTTGCCATTACAAATCTCTTGTACCATTTTGTTTAGGATATGCCTAATGGAAGGAACGGAGAAGAGTTAGATATGAGTGAGATGAACAGAATTGCAGTGCGGAAAACGTCTAATTTGGTACTTCCAACAACATCAAAGTATCTTTAAGGGTTATCTTGCTTTGTAAAAGAACGTAACTAAAACTATGAAGTCTTCACTATCACAATGCCTATGTAGTAATAAGCTATGAAGTTTTGAAGGCTTTGCTTGTTGGAAACTAGTATGTGGTTCAACTATAACCTGCCTTTGTAACTTGCTAAGTACAGCAACAACAGTTAGACTTTACCCTAATAGGTAGGCTTCGAGTTGCAGCTTTAGCTTATCGATCTTACTCGCTGAATATGATTCTAGTGGATATAGTAGTTAATATATTGTTACGGTATGGCTATTTTGGCTATTCTCCCCACGAAATTACCTTGGTAAAATATTTTTTGCCTAGATAAAATTATCTTATACATAAGCCAAGTCTAGAGTATTGCAGAATACTGTAGATAAAGAATAGTTGGCAGGAAAGGTAAAGAATACTTTAGAAAGGTGGAGATTTTTATAAGAAATATTATGGAAGAACTTTCTGGATAATGTATTCTCAACTATCCAATCAAAATAATGTCCACCGTTCTTTAAGGAGGTGGAGAAGCTATAAATAGGAGGGTAAGGACCCCCATTTGAAGCATCAAGAAAGTTAATCAAGAGTTGTAACCAAGCCAAACAATATAAAGTTTTTCTTCCAAAAAGCTCTCTCTAAGTGTTTCTTACCTTTCTTCTAATCCATTTAAGTTTTCTTAGCTATCTTTGATAGCTCATTTAGGATAAAGGCTGACTTAGCCATAAAAGAGTGTGAGTAAGTGCTGCACGAGCCAAGATAAAAATTCTAAGCTTGTGACAAGTGGTATCAGAGCCAAACTTCTACCAATCACAAATGGCAAGCGGAACCGATGTTACCATCCATGAAGGAATGGAGATTGAAAGGAGAGTTCCCGAGAGCAGTCGCCAACTGAAAGAGAAGTCTAAGGACGTAATGGCGGACGTGAATGCAAGGCTCATTAGGGTAGAGCTTGTTATGGACGATAAGGTGGACCAGTTCGAGTAGTTAGGCCAAAGCATCGAGAAGCTCGAGAAGGGAAAGAAGAGCTTGGTGGGGAGATGCAAGGTGCCTTGAACGTGGTGGCCGAATCATCATCTCGCAAAGGTAAGGCTCTTGAAGACTCTCTCTTGAGTGATGTAGATACTCTTAGGAGGAAATTAACGACTCTTATGGAAGAGGTCGTAAGGTTGGTTACCGAATTGAGGGATGTCCAAGGGGACTAGGCACTTTGCAAGGTGGCGGTTACGCAAGGTGGATGTTCCAAAACCCAAATCGTATAAGGGTGCACAGAATGTGAATGAGATTGACAACTTCCTCTGTAGCTTGGAGCAACTCTTTAGGAGTACCGGCATTACGGGGATACAAGTAAGATCGATCATGCCACTCTTTACTTTGAAGATACCGCAATAGTATAGTGGAGGAGAAGGCATGCCGAGATCGAAAGGGGGACCTGCACAATTGCCATTTGGGAAGAGTTAAAGAGAGAACTTAAACGGCAATTCTATCCGGTGAATACCGAGGATGAGGTAAGGGCAAAGCTTCGGCGTTTAACCCATTGGGACAGTATAAAGAACTATATAAAGGAATTTTCGGAGTTGATCTTAGAGATCTATGATATTCCTGAAAGAGAGGCCCTTTTTTTTTTCATGGACAGATTGCAAACGTAGGCAAGATTGGAGATCTAGCGTAGAGTACCTCAAGACCTCAACTCTGCTATTGCTATAGCCGAGTCACACTAATAGAGATAATGGATGAGCCACAACGGCAACCTAACGAAGTAAAGATGGGCTCATTACAACTACTTAATGCCATCCAAGCCAAAATCGAATTACCAAAATTTGAGATGAAGGGTCGAATGTACATGACGACCAAAGTTGGAGGACGAGAAATTCGAGTTTTGGTAGACACATGGGCGACCCATAACTTTCTCGAGGAGAATGAAGCAACGAGGCTCGGCATCAAGTACGAAAAGGGAAAATGATAGATTAAGTCAGTTAATTCCGAACCCAAATCAATTGTAGGTGTTGCCCATGGAGTCAAAACTCGCATAGGTGAGTGGTCTGGTCTTTTGGACAATTCTGTTATGCCTATGGATGATTTTCCTATAGTTCTTGGTATGAATTTTATGAATCGCGTAAAGGCCGTACTTATCCCTTATGCCAATTCTATATGGATCATAAATGAAGGAAAAACGTGTATGGTACTTTTATCGCGAGAAGTAAATTTCTAATACAAGACTACTTTAGCCTTACAATTTCCAAAGGAGAAGAAGGAGCCACAACCAAAAATCCAGGCCATCCCAAAAGAACCAAATCATCTCAACATGGAGCCAAGGGAGGATCAAAATACCACAGCATCCATAAAAATTTCAGCATCTATTATGATGACACCAGAACGGAACGTGGAAGATTTGGAACAACAATTCATCTTAAGGGGTGGTAATCGTCCATGTTATTCTGAATATTTGGTCAATTGGAAGGGTCGACCAAATGATGAGTCAAATTGGGAGCATGAAGATTACTTATGGCCATTCCAACATAAGATCTAAAAGTTCCGTTACAGCTCCACACAACCACGATGAAGGCATCGCGAAATAGGTGGTGGAGAATGTCACGGTATGGCTATTTTCGCTATTCTCCCCATAAAATTACCTTGGTAAAATACTTTTTGCCTAGGTAAAATTATCTTATATATAAGCTAAGTTTAGAGTATTGTAGAATACTCTACATAAAGAATAGTTGGCATAAGTTTAGAAAAAGGCAGAGAATACTTTAGAAAGGTGGAGATTTTTGTAAATGATATTATATAAAAACTTTCTGGATAATATATTTTCCACCGTCCGATAAAAACAATCTCTATCGTCTGGTGAGGAGGTGGAGAAGCTATAAATAGGAGAGTAAGGACCTCCATTTGAAGCATTAAGAAAATCAATCAAGAGCTGTAACCAAACCAAGCAATATAAAGTTTTCCTTCCAAAAAGCTCTCTTCAAGTATTCCTTACTTTCCCTCTAGTCTATTCAAATTTTTTTATCTATTTTTGATAGCTCATTTAGGGTAAAGACTGATTTAGTCACAAAGAAGTGTGAGTAAGTGCCGCACGAGCAAAAGTAGAAACTTTAGGCCCGTAACAATATGCTCGTATACGATATGGCAATTTTTCTGACTATAGTGAATACATGTGATCATGAAGATGATATTGATGTTGGATGTAGCTCATATATAATATTTAGTTTAATATATAATGGTAATATCCCATTAATTATGGAGTTATTAAAAGTATCAATTGTGAGAAAAATTACAATAACTCTCTATAATGGAAAGTTATAACAACTCACCACTTGAGAGACGTTTTGGCAACTATCACTATAATAGTTGTGGATTACAAATATATTCCTAATTGAATACTTGATCCTTTCTCTATCTTAATTTACATCTAAAGCTTTGTTGTCTATTCCATCACATAAGTATTGTTTTAGATCAAGTAAAAAGATAAAGAGAAAGAAATCAAGTTTTCTAAATGCAAACAATTGATTAAAGATAAGAGTTATGCATCAAGATATGTTTCTCTTATTTAAGTTTTGTAAAAATCATCGAGTTTATAGATCTTGAAATCATGTTCTATATGAACTTTTGGTATTTACATAGAATTATAAAACTAACTAACATGTGGTATCAGAGCCAAAGTTTTAGAAACTGATAATTTTTCATTAAAGATTTTTTTAAACTTTCGTAATTATAAAAATTTTAAAATTATTTATTTTGGGAGTTTATATTTTTCGCTGCTGTTGATATTTATAAATTTAAATTTTCTACATGTTTTTATCAAGTAGTATAAATTTCACCAATTAAATTATTAGCATAATGATGGTAGTTTAGGTGATATGTTGTATAAAAGTACTTATATCATATATGCATGAATCATTTTCTTGCAACTATTAAACTTGTATAATTTGAATTTGTATTATGATAGTTTGTTAGTCACCAAATTGGCCAATCGTAAGTTTTGTAAATTTCAAATTGTAAAATTTGTATGTCAACTTGAATTCACATTATAATGATTTGTTAGTCACCAAAATAACCAAATTATAAGATGTCATGAATTTCAAATTATATATATTTTATATATTAAATTATCCATAAGTAAGTGATGCTTATAATTGATATTACATTATATTAAATATTTTATTTTTATGAAATAATTGTATATTATAATTATAAGACATTTAGAATCACACAAATGTTAATTAGTTGTTCTTATATTTCATAAATATAACGTGGTGATTTATATATTTTATTATATTTATTTTGTATATCTAAAGATAACAAACATATCTAATTTGAATATATTTAATTATCAAATTAAGTTAAAATTTTATTTTAACATCATTACTATTTATATTGTATATCGTTGCTTCCCCAAAGGAGAACTTCGATCTACAATTATTATCTAAATGAATTGTTTGAATTATGTATTTAAAAGTTTGAAAGTCAAAACATTAATTTGTGAACATTTATTAATTTTGTACCATCTATTTCTTTTTTTTTTTTGCATTCGCATGCTACGTCTGTATCACTATTCAACGGACTTAATTTCTCTAATTGGTGTGAATAAGTTCAGTTTCACTTAGGTGTACTGGATCTTAATTTAGCACTCTTAACTAAGAAACTCCTGCTCTTATTGATGACAACAGCAATGAAGAAAAATCTTTCCATAGTATTTGAAAAAAATCAAACAGACTAAGCTTAATGTTTATACGAATGACTGTTGCAAAGAACATTAAGTCAACTTTTTCTAACACTGAAAGTGCTAAGAAATTTGTAAAGTTTGTGGAAGAGCATCCTAAACAGCTGATAAATTATTTGCTAGGACACTTAGGGTGCATTGATCACCATGAAATTTGATAGATCTCGTATTATGCATGAGCATGTTATTGTAATGTCAAACATTACAGCAAGATTAAAGTACTTGAAAATGAATTTGGATGAGAATCATCTTTTACAGTTTATTATTAATTCCTTACCTCCTTAATATGGTCAATTTCAAATTAACTATAATACCATAAAGGACAAATAGAATGTGAGTGAATTGAATAGTATGTTTGTGCAAAAGGAGACGATACTTCAAAACTTGGAACTAATTCCGTTCATTTCATTAAGTATTAAGAAGCTATAAAGTAAGCCGGAAGAAAAAATAAAAAGGAAGCGCAAAGACCATTTAAGATAAAATGGGTTTTCTGCTTCATTCCATAAGAAGGAATGTAAAAATGACAAATGACGATTTCTGTAAAAAACCTGTACACTATCAAAAATTGCCTGAAGCGTAAGGCTTGGTTCGAAAAGAAAGGTAAGCGTTATGTTTCTATATATTTCGAATCAAATTTACCTGAAGTTTTTTATAATACATGGTGATTGATTCCTCTCGTACTGCTCATGTTTCAAATACGATATAGAACTCATTATGACCCGAATTACATACCCAAATGAGAAATTTATTTTTATGGGAAATCGAGTCAAAGTTCCAGTTGAAGCCATATGAACTTATCGTTTAATTTTAGGCACTGAATATCAATTGGATTTATTTGAAACACTTTGTACCTTTTATTTCCCGCAATTTTATTTCTTTGTCAAAACTTGATATTCATGGATACTTTTTTAAATTTAAAAATAGATATCTTAGTTTGTTTAAACAAAGCTATATTATTGATTCTGGTGTCTTATGTGATGGGTTATATATGTTAAAATTTGATAATTCTTTTGCTGAAACATTTTTAACCTTATATTATGATGTTGGCACTAAACGAGATTTAATGAATAAATATTCAGCTTACTTATGGCATAAATGTTTTGGTTACATATCGAAATCAAAATTAGAAAGAATGGTAAAAAATGAAATTCTTTCAAATATAAATTTTATCAATCTTAGTATGTGTGTGAATTGTATTAAAAAAAAAAAGCCAACCATACAAACAAAAGAGCCACACAGCTTTATGAGATTATACATATTGACATTTGTGTATCTTTTAATATTTCATCTTTTAGTAAAAAAGATATTTTATTACGTTTATTGATGATTTTTCACGTTATGGTTATATCTATCTATTACATAAAAAATCTCATGCAATAAATGTCTTAGAGTTATTTATTAATTAAGTTGAAAGATCGTTAGATAGAAAGGTAAACATTATCGAGGTGGTGAATGTTATGCAAAGTATAATAAAACGGAAGAATGTCCAGATCCATTTTCTAAATTTCTTAAAAGACATGCCATATGTGCTCAATATACAATAACAGACACATCACAACAAAATGGTATAGTAGAAAGACGTAATCGTACTCTAATGGATGGTTAGAAATATGTTAAATAACTCATCTTTACCATAATCATTGTAGATGCATGCTTGAAAAACTGGCATGTATTTATTAAATAGGGTTTCTGCTAAGGTAGTTCTAAACACTCTTTTTAAACTGTGGGCAGAAAAAAAAATCTAGTTTAAAGCACCTGCATGTTTGGGATTGCCCGACAGATGTAAGAATTTATAATCCATACGAAAGAAAACTGGATGCAAGAACAATTACTGAATTTTTCATTGGTTATATAGAAAAATCAAAAGGGTATAAATTTTATTATCCTAACCATAATATAAAAATTGTTAAAACCGAAAACGTTAGATTCATTAAAAATGGTGAAGTAAGTGGGAGTGAAGAATCACTCAAAGTGAAAATTAAATAAAGTTAGGAATAAATTTCTCTATTTCAAACTTCTTATAAAGTTATTGTTCTTACAGCTATAGAACAATTTAACAGTATATAAGAACAACTTATAAATGAAAATCCTCTTAACGACATCAATCTTGATGAACCTATTATAAATGAGCCACAAAAAGTAACTGATAAAGATATAGTTATATTCTTTATAATAATATTTTGGTCATGATTATATATTGATTTATTTATTAATGAGCTAAAATTTTTTTATATTTTGTGGATGTTAGATAATGAAGACAAGTTGGACAAATGTAGAAGAGCTAATGATGCAGTAAATTTGAAACAAACCAATAGTTAAAAGAGTACATGGGCCCACTAAATTTATTGAGCCCAATGTAAAAGAAAGAGGAGGCTGCCCTAGGAGAATCTTTCTCACGTGAGAAGAAAACTTTTTTTTCTTCTTGGCTGCTGCGGACAGCAAAAGGGGGGAGCGGCACGTTTCCGTAAAGGAAGGGAATCATATATTTGTTTTATTTTTTTTCTTTGATTCTCTTGGGGTTTTTGGCTAGATCTTAAGCAAGATTCTTTGCTGAAAAGGGGGAGAGAAAATTTCAACCGAAATTTGCTTGGCTTTAAAATTGAGATCTTCACACAGAAAGAAACCAGAGGAAGAAACAGAGAGGAAATTAAAGGCCGAGGAGGGATACAGAGCTTGACGGAGGACAAAGCAACAACCAATCAGATTTGATTTTCTTTCTTTTTGATATTTATCTCAATGAATTTTATTGCTTGTATTATTTCTATGGGTAGCTAAATATCTTGACTGGAATTTTTGATGAAACCTTAATGAAATTGTTTGGATTTTTAAACATTATTTGATTAATAATTATTGAATATTTTTTGAGTTGTTAATCTTTGTATTAATTAAAGTTTAGATTTTAAATTTAAATGCGTGATCAATATTGAGTTTAAAGTTTGAATTATTTGTCCAATTATGTTTGCGAGGACCAATCGAAACATAATAAAAGAGCTTAGGATTAATAACTGTGATTAGTATTTTCTGGACCAAAGAGAACATGAATGCATGATTTCTGATTTCGCAATTTTTAATGCATCTCTTATTTAATTCTGTACTGGACCAAAGTTAGGATAAATAAGAGATAGGTGATTCTAAACTGGACCAAAGTTAGGATCATAATTAAAATCTGAACTAAGGACTAGACCAAAATATTAGGTACAAAATCTTCACATTAGTCAATAATAAAACTCACACTTGATTAAGGATTCAAACAATAGACACTAGTGGTGGATTTTAAAATTTCAGTTATCTTATCTCCTCTATTTCTAAAAATTTTTATTATTATTATTATTTTCATACATATTTATAGTTTAATTAAAAATCTTCATCCTATTACATATTTTATGAGATTAGTTTTGAGTTAGAGTTAGCATCAGTCTCTGTGGATCGAACCTGTTATTTGCTATACGGTAGGCGACAACCGTGCACTTGTGAGATAAACTAGAATAGAATCTCTAAATTTTCTTAGGTGATTTTACCCACAACAGTAACATTAAGAAGATTTCAAAGACAAAAAGAAATCTGCTATTTTCAACGATTATGTGGTTTAATTATAAAAGTCAGATTTTGATTTGGGCATTAATGATGATCAAATTTTATTTTCACAGGCCAATGATTGTGCTAATAGTTCTGAATGGATATATACCATGAGAGATGAGCTAAAATTTACGCAACGTATTAAAGTCTAAAAACTTGTTGAATTGCCAGAAAGACATAAATGTATTAGGTACAAATGGGTCTTTAAAACCAAACATGACTCAAATGGTAATATCGAATGATATAAACCTAAATTTTTGTTAAAGGTTTTACTCAAAAGAATGATATTGATTATAATCAAACTTTTTCTCTAGTTTCAAGAAATTACTCATTTAGAATTATCATTGTCTTGGTAGCTCATAATGATTTAGAACTACATCAAATAGATATGAAAACCGCTTTTTAAATAAAAATTTAGATGCGAAAGTATATACATGTCAACCTTAAGACTTCTTGGGTGAAGGAAAAGAAAATTGGTATGTAAACTTAAGAAAATCAATATATGGAGAACCAAACTTTCCGACAATGGTATCTTAGATTTAATGATACTATCACCTCCTTTGGATTTAAAAAAAACACTGTTATTTGGTGTATATATCTAAGGATCAGTGTGAGCAAATTTATATTTCTAATGTATGTTGATCATATCTTATTTGTTACAAATAATTTGGATCTATTATATAGGACTAAGAAATTTTTTTCTAAGAACTTTGAAATTAAAGATATGGGAGAGGCAACTTTTGTGATTGGTATTGAAATTTTTTTATCTCAAAAAGCATATGTAGATAAAATTCTAGAGAGATTTGGAATGAGAAATTGCTCGGTAAGTATTGTTCTAATCCAAAAATGTGACAAATTTAGTATTGTGTAATGTCCAAAAAATGAATTGAAACGCAAATAAATGAATGAAATTTCTTATACATCTCTTATTGGGAGCCTGATGTATGCTCAGAGTTGTATTAGATCTAGCATCAGTTTTGTCTTTGGAATGCTAGACCGATGTCAAAATAATTCTAAACATGACCACTGGAGGGCTGCAAAGAAAATATTAGATACTTGTAAGGAACGAAATATTATATGCTCACTTATAGAAGATTTGACAATTTGAAAGTTGTCAGGTTTTTGGATTCAGACTTTGCTGGATGTGTTGATAATAGAAATTCACATTCGGGTATGTATTCTTTTTGACTGGAGGAACAATATATGAAAAAGTGCAAAGCTGTCTGTCATTATTACTTCCACTATGAAAGCTGAATTTGTGACATACTTTAAGATCACAATTCAAACTAATTGGCTACTGAGTTTATTTCTATTCTTGGTTTTGTCAATAGTATTGGCAAATCGTTGAAAATTTATTGTGATAATTCTGCAGCAATTTTTTTCTCTAAAAACAACAGGTATTTTAAGGGTGCTAAACATATGGAATTAAAATATCTTGCCGTTAAAGAAGAAGTTAAAAAACAAATAGTGTGAATTGAACATGTTAGCACCAATCTAATGATTACGGATCCATTAACTAAAGGGTTGCCTTCAAAAATATTTAACTAAGCATGTCGAAAGAATGGACATCATTGAAAAATTTTAATATTTACATATTTGACACTCAAGCTCATTTATGTTTTGTTTCTATTATATTTATCCTATTTTTTTTGTTGGTATATACATAAATAATTTATAAGAAACTGTCAGAATTTGTCCTTTATAAAGACATTACGTGGACCATTATGATAATTCTCATTTAGAGGTCTTATTAAGTTTAAGATTGATTTTGTGATACATGGAAAGAACTATATCGAGTTAATAATATAGAACCGCCATGACTCGTATTAGTCTCTACTTAATAATAATATTATGGTGCAACCAATGAACAACAAGATTTTAATTTATTACGCATTAAATTTTATTAAACCATAAAGTTGAAAAAATTATAACACATGAGCCAAGTGGGAAAATATTAGATGTGGCTCATGTATAATATTTGTTAGATATTCCTGCAAGATTAACTCAAGAGGGGAGGGGTGAATTGAGTTAATCTATAAAAAATTTTATCAATTTTGTTATCCTACTGGCAGAGAGCTAATAATTTGGTCGTGGTCAATAATTGTAACCTGCGCATGTGTTGCGTTAATGTGTTTATTGACAGAAGTAACAAGGAGTAGTGCTAAGGATATTTAACGTGGTTCGGCAAAACATCTTTGCCTACATCCACGGTCGCTCTATCACTAGAGCCAAAGCTTCACTAGACCTTTAATATGCTACAAATACACCTAGAGCGAAGTGCTTCGCCAAGCACACATACTCTACCGGGTTTCTTCGCCAAGACAACCCCTACCCGGCCTCTGGACACGCTTTGTCCCCCGGGCTGATTTGCTAGCACTATTACAAGGTCTAAGAGCTTACACCAAGCTCAAACCTTCCTTTTACGGTGCATCCAGCACCACCTTTACACTGTAAGTAACAAGTTGCAAGAAAATAAACAAGTATTGAGTGCAGGATTTATCTCATGAATGTTGGGTGTTTAATCAGTGATTCAGATGAAATGATCGGAGAGATTGCTGAGAGATTTCTTCAGTATGATTTGCAGCAAGATTTGTTTGTGTGGAGTAGTCAAGTTCGTGACCGGCAGTGGGAGTTTTTGTGTAGAGTGGTAGAGTTCTTGTATGTCTCTGTTTTTGCTTGGATTCTCTCTACTTCTGTTTTCTTTTTGTTCTCTCCCTGTTTTTCTCTATATCTCCACCACGTTTCCTCATTGCTGTGATTCCCTTTTTGTAGAGCATCTTTTCTGTGTAGGAGCCGTTGAGGAACGTTGCTGTTGGCGCTCGGTTCTTCACGTCAGAGAGGGAATGGTGTTGTCCAGTGGTTCTTCAGCTGTGTTTGTGCAAAGTCTTTGTTGCATTGAATGCGTTGAAGAGATTTGAATTTGCTGCCAACGGTTGAGTGCTTAATTCAGCTAAGTTTCTGTTTGAATTTCGATGAGCTGATGAGTTGATATGGTATGTCCATAATAAATGCAGTGCAGGTTGACCGCTTGACTGATCAAGGACTTTGACTGCTTTCTTTCCTTGATTATTGAGCTTCCCTTTTTTGTGAAAGTGAAGATGATTCTAGCTCTTGTAAATCTTCTGTTTGAGGTCCTTCAGTCCGTTGTGAGTGCAGGTGATTTTTGAAGGCAAGGAAAACTTCGTTGCCGTTGAACATATGGGTTTGTCCCGAAACAGAGAAGTCTGCATATGCTTCAGTAGCCAAACAACTCACTGTAATGTGGCTGTTGCATCCTCTGTCCCGTATGTTGTTCTCTGTCCTGCTTCAGTAGCAGCATAGCAGTCGGTTGTCATTTAGCTGTGGCATCCTCTGTCCCGTATGCTGTTCTCTGTCCCGCTTCAAGCAGTCGAGCAGTTGACTGTGATGTGGCTGTGGCATCCTCTGTCCCGTATGCTGTCCTCTGTCCAGTTTGTAGTAGCATAACAGTTGGGTGTATGATGGCTGTTTTGTCTGCTGTAAATTAAATGTTCTTTGTTTGTCTAATCTTGCAGACTTGTTTTCAGATTATTAGTCTTATATAAATCATAGTTCTTAATTCTTTGTTATCATCAAAATTATCCTTATATTTCCAACAATCTCCCCTTTTTTAACGATGACAAACAAATTAAGAATTATTGATTTATGTTTTTGTAAGCTATAGATTTGAATTGAAAATTTGCCATACCTTTTCATAACTCTCCCTCAACTGGTGCATCTATTTTACTTATCTGTTTATTGCTCATGGCTCCCCCTCAGATTGATCCAGAAATTGTTCTGTCCCTTTAATAATACTTCTTTCTCCCCTTCTAACAATAATTCTTCTTCTTTCTCCCCCTTTTGTCATCTCAAAAAAGCTTATGTAACATTGCTAGATTTTGACAGGTTAGGCAAAAAGTGCAAACATTCATTTAAGTAAATAAACAAGCAAACAGCCAGTCACATAAAACATAAATCTAAGCAGATAATGAAACTAAGCCTAAGCTAAGTTTTCAACTAGTTATTTCTACGCTTAGATGATGTTCTACAGCCAGGAGGTCTAGGACGTTGATGTTTTGGTTTAGCTGCAGAGGATGGAGGAAGTATTTCTACATCCTCATCAACAAAGGCTTGTGAGCTGGAGACTGGTTTGTGAGCTTTGCGTTTTTGGTTCCTGCGCTTAGGGGAAGGCTAGGAACGGTTGAGGGAGCTGATGGGGGTTCAGAGGTAGGAGGTTCAGTGGTAAGGGGTTCAGGTTGGAGCTCTGCTGGGATATCTTTGGACAGTGATTCTTCCGGCAGAGGAGCTTCATAAACGATAATTGATAATGGCTCAGTTTCTGCATCAGGTTCTTCAGTGGCTCCTTCAGCTGGGCATTCTTCAGGAGATTCCATGTGCTTGGTTGCCTTGTTTGGAAATGCTGAATGATCATTGTTCCCCATATTATGGTAATCTGCATTCAGCTGTCCATCCTCCTGCCCATCTTCCTGTGCATTTTCCTCTGCATCCATCTGTCCAGTCTCAAATTCATCTCTGGTTGACTTGTCCTTTGAGTGCCCTGGTTGGCAAATGGCGTCCTTGAGTTCTTCAAAGGTTGTGTTTAGCTTCTGAATTTCCTTAGTTTGCTCTAGGATGGCATTGAGAATGTTTGTCAAGCACTGAGTCAGCTGAGCTGTTGTGGCACTTACAGAGTTATTGTCAACTGGAGAATGCTTGGACGTTAGCCTTTCCTCTGCTTCAATGATTCCTCTCAAGAACTTAGCATCCATCCTAATCATCTTCTTTATTTGCAGGGTTCCTATAGGCACAGCCTTGAATTGACATATCCTACATATAACATGAGGGTATGGGAAGTGCTTACTGCCAGACTTGGAGACTCTCATCATGTGATGCAGCATTACCTCACAAAAGTTTATGGGCAGTTTCTTCATCAATCTCCATAACAGAAATGCATCATAGTTGGTGATGATGTTGCGACTTCCTGAACGTGGAACTATGACTTTGGAGATGATATGACAGAGAGCTCTTGGCAGCAAAGGTAGATGGGCGGCTGACTCATACTGAAGCTTCGTCACAATCTTTGTATCCAGTGCCTGCTTGAGATAGTTCAGTTTTGAGTCGCTAGCAGGTGGCATCTCCTCTCTGTAGGGTAGATCGAACATCAAGGACATGGATCGTGCTTCCAAAATGATCTCGATTTCGTTCACCATGGTCTGAACAGAGGAATTTTCAGTCGGATGAAGATTGGCGTAGAATAATCTGACACAGTCCTCTGAGAATTCTCCCGGCCACTCATTGAACGATGTCCAGCCTTGTGCCTCAAAAATTTCATCCGCTTCAAGGCCGTAGTAATTGAAGTCGTCGAAATTAACGCTTGCCGGCGTCAGAATTGGAATTGCTAGCTGTCGACTGTATTTCTCGATTTCCTTCTTGCCGATGAATCTCTCGTCATGGTCGTGGACAGTTTTGGAGATTCTTGCCTGAGTCTTCTGATTTTTCTTGGCCATTGCAGAGGTTAGGAGATTTGGCTTAGGGTTTGAGATTTAGTATTCGAAAGGGAGAGGGAAATTTGAAATGAAGACGACGAGTTGTGAGGAGCTGCCCAGTCGGGTTAGCTTATACTGCATACAGCCTAATATAAGTCAGCTGGGTCATGTGCTCAGCACGTGACCGGTCAGCTGCTTACTATAGTTCTATCAGTTGCAGTCGACTGTTGTGCGACTGTAACCATGCTGAAACCTAAGTACATACAGAGACAGAACAGAGCATAGTTATATGACACATAAACCTATCTCGTGGCAGATTTTTGTGAAGGATTCAAGTCCTAAAGGTTTAGTGAAGATGTCAGCTAGTTGATTCTCAGAATTAACAAAGTTTAACAGTATATTATTGCATTCAACATGCTCTCAAATGAAATGATGTCTTAAATCTATGTGCTTTGTGCGTGAGTGTTGAATGGGATTTTTGGTTAACTTAATGGCACTTGTATTGTCATAGAATATAGGCACATTCTTAAAATTACAACCAAAATCAAGAAGTTGTTTTATCCAGAGTACCTGAGAGCAGCAACTTCCAGCGGCTATGTATTCTGCTTCGGCAGTTGACATCGACACTGAAGCTTGTTTTCTAGAGCACCATGAGATCAGACAACCTCCTAAAAACTGACAAGAGCCACTTGTGCTCATTCTATCAAGCTTGCAGCCACCAAAATCAGCGTCAGCATAAGCATATAAGTTAAATTCACAGCCTCTTGGATAGAATAATCCTAATTCCATAGTTCCTACCAAGTATCTAATAATTCGTTTTACAGCTATCATGTGAGACTCTTTTGGATCACTTTGAAATCTAGCACATAGGCATACATTGAATTGAATGTCCGGTCTACTAGCAGTAAGATAAAGGAGTGATCCAATCATACCTCTATATAATTTTTGATCAACTACTTTACCTATCTCATCTCGGTTCAGTTTGCAAGAAGTAAACATTGGAGTGCTTATCTTCTTGCTTCCTTCCATGCTGAACTTTTTGATCAACTCTTTAATGTATTTGCTTTGACTTATGAATATGCCATTTTTCAGTTGTTTAACTTGTAGACCAAGAAAATAATTTAGTTCACCCATCAAGCTCATTTCAAACTCCTCTTTCATCAAGCTAGAAAATTTTCTGCATAGACTTTCATTAGTAGCACCAAATATTATGTCATCTACATAGACTTGTACAATTAACATGTCATTATCTTCATGCAATGTGAACAAGGTTAAATCAATCTTACCTTGACTGAAGCCTTTTTCAATCAGAAATGTGCTTAACCTTTCATACTAAGCTCTGGGAGCTTGTTTCAAACCATAAAGAGCTTTGTTCAATTTGTAAACATGATTTGGACAGCTTGTGTTTTCAAACCCGGGAGGTTGTTCAACATAGACTTCTTCTTTCAGAAAACCATTTAGAAATGCACTTTTAACATCCATTTGAAAAAGTTTGAAATCTTTATGACATGCAAAAGTAAGTAGAATTCTAATAGCTTCAAGACGTGCAACAGGAGCATAAGTTTCATCAAAATCTATTCCTTCTTTCTGATTATATCCTTTAGCTACTAGTCTAGCTTTGTTTCTAGTTATGATGCCATTTTCATCCAATTTATTTCTAAACACCCATTTTGTTCCTATGATGGATTTGTTTAGAAGTTTTCTAACAAGATGTCATACATTATTTCTTTCAAACTGATTTAATTCTTCTTGCATGGCAGTGATCCATGAGCTATCTGTCAATGTATCTTCTATGCACTTCGGTTCTAGATTTGATACAAATGCAGAGTGCTGAATGAAGTTATTTTTAAAATGGGATCTAGTTCTTGTACCTTCATTTGCCTCACCTAGTATGTTTTCTTGTGGATGACTGGATCAGATTTGAAGGTCCGCGGATCGCGCTCTCACAAGTTTTCGTCGATCGGTAAAATTCAGAGTCCATCCTTCCTCTGTTATTTCAACCGGCCGTTCCTCCTCTGTTTGGGTTTGGGTTTAATGTCTGTTGTTTTTCTCGTCGATGGGAATGCTCTTCTTCTTCTTCTGATCCTGCATCTAGTTCTCGATTTCTTCTCGTGCCATTGTTAGACTCATTAAATAATACATGCATAGATTCTTCAACGATCATGGTTCGTTTATTAAAAATTCTATAAGCTTTTGATGTACAAGAGTAACCGAGAAAAATACCTTCATCACTTTTTGCATCAAACTTTCCAAGATTATCTTTCCCGTTGTTGAGGATAAAACATTTGCATCCAAAGGTTCTCAAGTAATCGATATTTGGGATTCTTCCCTTTAAAAGCTCATATGGAGTCTTTTTAAGAATGGGGCGAATGAATGCACGGTTAATAATATGACATGCAGTATTAACGGCTTCTGCCAAAAAATATTTTGGTAGGTTCTGTTCTATGAGCATGGTTCGTGCCATTTCTACTAGCACTCTATTTTTCCTTTCTACTACACCATTTTGTTGGGGAGTTCTTGGAGCAGAGAAATTATGTGTTAAGCCATTCGAGTCACAGAATTCATCAAAATAAAAGTTTTGAAATTCCTTCCCATGATCACTTCTAATAGCACGGATGATTAGGTTTAATTCTTTTTGAATCTTTTTGAAAAAGCATATGAATGTTTTCAGTGCATCATTCTTGTATGCTAAGAAGTAAACCCAACAGAAACGAGAATAATCATCTACTATTACTAGACAATAATACTTACCTCCCAAGCTTGCTGTTCTTGCTGGTCCAAATAAATTCATGTGTAGCAGTTGTAATGGTTGCTTGGTTTTGATCACTTGCTTGTGCTTGAATGATGACTTCACTTGTTTTCCTTTGGCACATGCATCACATAATTCATCCAAGCTATAGTTGGCTTCAGCGGTTCCTTTACTAGTTTTAGTTTGGACATTTTGATAGTATTTTGATGTTGCGTTGTCCCAAACGTCTATGCGAGCCAATGCTTTTTCTCGTTGACTTGCTACTAAACACATTTTGTTGTTAGGAAGATCATCAATATAGAGTACATAAACATTACCTTCCCTCTTTCCGTTTAGTATTTCTTCTCCAGATGACAGATTAACAATTGAGCAGCATTGATTATCAAAATTAACTTTAAAACCGTTATCACACAATTGACTTATGCTTATTAGGTTATATTTTAATCCTTTAACATGAAGAACATTTTCTATGCATAGGGAGGAAGGATTACCTATTTTTTCTATGCCTATTACTTTGCACTTACTGTTGTCTCCAAGGATTACATTTCCACCGAATTGTTTTTGTAGACTGCTGAAACATTTTTCATTTCCTGTCATATGTCTTGAGCATCCGCTGTCCAAGTACCATTTGCTATTTTTCAGTCGGGTTGGCTCCTCTCCTTCCTGCAAAAGAAATCTTTAGTGTTTAGGTACCCAAATTTCTTTGGGTCCTAGAGAGTTAGTGCTGTTATATATTTCTTTTGGAACCCATATTATTTTTATCTTATTGGTGTTCTTTTTATACCAGCATGAATAAACATTATGCCCTTTTCTGCCACAATGAAAGTATTTAACAAAAGGTATTGTGGAGTAAGACATGTTTGCTGTATGTGCTTTGGATATTAAATTTTTGTTTTGCATCCTTGCTGTTGCCATACCTGAGTGGCTTGTGGAGGACTGATCATACCTTGAGATTTGTTTACCAGTTGCCATAGATGCTGGAATGAATCCTATTCCTTTCTTTCTGTATGGGCTGCGTTGAGCTCCCAGTATTGCATTTAGTCTATCCTTTCCATTAACAAATCTTGCCAGTGATGCTTCTAAGTCGAGATTCTTACTCTGCAGAGCTTTGTTTTCTTGAAACAGTCTTTGATTTTCTTCCATCAGCTTAGTTTCTTTTATGTGCATATTTGTATAATCAGTCATGAATGGTTTAAGATCTGGAATGGTGGGGTATGACAGTCTATCCACCTCTCTACTTAGTGCCTCATTCAACTCCTCAAGTTCAGCAATTTTCTTTATCATGTCTATGTTTGAGCTTTCTGTGCATCTTGTCAGTTCTCCAGTCTTACATTCATTTAGTTTGGTATGAAGCTTTTCATTTATTTGAGTCAAGCGTTTATTTTCAATACGCAGTGCACATAGTTTAGAGTTAATATGATCATAATCTGCATGGAGTGTGTCTTTCATAGCATCAGTTTTGTCTTCTAAGGCATTTTTTAAAACAAGGATTTCCTTTTTCAGACATTCGTTTTCATCCTTAATTTTATGCATGCATACCTTCATAGTTTTGCAGTCGGTTTTGGCATGTAGGTATTTTGCATACAGTTCATCAATAATATCTTGTAATTGTTCATTAGAATCATCATAGTCAGTAGAATTTACCTCATTGTCATCTTCATGATCTGCCATCAGACATAAATTACTTTCTTCATTTTTCTCTGTCTTAGTCTGACTGTCTTCTGATGAACTTTCATCTTCATCACTCCACGCTGCCATAGCTCGTTTTCTTCTTGTGTCCTTGTATTTAGATCTCTTGAGCAATGGACAATCGTTCTTGAAGTGTCCTGGTTTGTTGCAGTTGAAGCAGTTGGTGTCCTGTCTGTCCTCTCCTCTATTGGTTCTTCCAGGAACTCTTCTTTTTCTAAGCTTATTTTTTCTGAGAAAACTTTTAAATTTACGGGTTAAGAGTGCAATGTCTTCATCAGAGAAAGAATCACTTACCTGCTGGTCGTTGATCTTTAATGCAATCCCTTTAGGACATTCATCAATTTTCTTCAGAGATAATTCCTTGGCCATTAGCTTGCCAATCAGTTCATCCAGTGACATTTGAGGAAAAGTTGGATTTTTCTCTATGGCATCTACTTTAGATCCAAATGTTAGCAGCACAGCTCTCAATATCTTCCATTTCAGTTCTTCAGATTTGAATACTTTTCCTAGATTCTTCAGAGGATTTGTGATGTTAGTAAATCTAGTGAACATCTGAGAAATGGACTCACCTCGGTTCATCCTGAAGTTTTCATACTCATGCATGAGCAGATTCACTCTAGTTTTCTTGACTTGAGTGGTTCCTTCATGTGTTACCTCCAACTGATCCCATATTTCTTTGGCAGAGTTGCAAGCACTGATTCGGTTGAACTCATTGGGATCCAACGCACAATACAGAAGGTTCATAGCTCTGTCATTCATTGATATGAGTTTGTTATCTTCATCATTGTATTCCCGTTCAGCCTTGGGAATACGTATCCCATCTAGACCAGTTTTGGTTGGAAGGATAGGTCCGTCCCGTATGATCTTCCATAGTGTGAAGTCTTGTGTTCAAATGAAGATTGTCATCTTGGTTTTCCAATAGCCTTAATTTATTCAATCAAAGAGTGGTGGTCTGTTGGAGGATCTACCTTCAAAAGCTATAGGAACAAGATTAGCCATAAGGATCTTTTACCTCAAGGTTGTTAGACCTTTGATTTTTGGAGGCCTGCTCTGATACCAATTGTTAGATATTCCTGCAAGATTAACTCAAGAGGGGAGGGGTGAATTGAGTTAATCTATAAAAAATTTTATCAATTTTGTTATCCTACTGGCAGAGAGCTAACAGCTGGCTGTGTCAATGCTGTAATCTGCAGACAGAAGCGTTAGTGTATTTACTGACAGAAGTAACAAGGAGTAGTGCTCAGGATATTTAACGTGGTTCGGCAAAACCCCTTTGTTACATCCACGATTGCTCTATCACCAGAGCCAAAACTTCACTAGACCTTTAATATGCTACAAATACACCTAGAGCGAAGTGCTTCGCCAAGCACACATACTCTACCGGGTTTCTTCGCCAAGACAACCCCTACCAGCTTCCTGGACACGCCTGTCCCCCTGGCTGATTTGCTAGCACTATTACAAGGTCTAAGAGCTTACACCAAGCTCAACCCGAGCTTCCTTTACCGGTGCATCCAGCACCACCTTTATACTGTAAGTAACAAGTTGCAAGAAAATAAACAAGTATTGAGTGCAGGATCTATCTCATGAATATTGGGTGTTTAATCAGTGATTCAGATGAAATGATCGGAGAGATTGCTGAGAGATTTCTTCAGTATGATTTGCAGCAAGATTTGTTTATGTGGAGTAGTCAAGTTCGTGACCGGCAGTGGGAGTTTTTGTGTAGAGTGGTAGTGTTCTTGTATGTCTCTGTTTTTGCTTGGATTCTCTCTACTTCAGTTTTCTTTTTGTTCTCTCCCTGTTTTTCTCTATATCTCCACCACGTTTCCTCATTACTGTGATTCTCTTTTTATAGAGCATCTTTCCTGTGCAGGAGCCGTTGAGGAACGTTGCTGTTGGCGCTCGGTTCTTCACGTCAGAGAAGGAATGGTGTTGTCCAGTGGTTCTTCAGCTGTGTTTGTGCAAAGTCTTTGTTGCATTGAATGCGTTGAAGAGATTTGAATTTGCTGCCAACGGTTGAGTGCTTAATTCAGCTAAGTTTCTGTTTGAATTTCGATGAGCTGATGAGTTGATATGGTATGTCCATAATAAATGCAGTCTGTAAAGTTGACCGCTTGGTGATCAAGGATTTTGACTGCTTTCTTTCCTTGATTATTGAGCTTCCTTTTTGTGAAAGTGAAGATGATTCTAGCTCTTGTAAATCTTCATTTGAGATCCTTCATCCGTTGTGAGTCACGGTGATTTTTTGAAGGCAAGGAAAACCGTTGTCGTTGAACATATGGGTTTGTCAAAAAATGAAAAAAATGCATATGCTTGATAAATCAAACAAATCGATCGTAATGTGGCATTGCATCCTCCATCCCGTATGTTGTTCTCTGTCCGCTTGATGAGAGAGAATAGCGATTTGGTTGTCATTTAGCTGTGGCATCCTCTGTCTCGTATGCTGTTCTCTGTCCCGCTTCAAGCAGTCGAACAGTTGACTGTGATGTGGCTGTGGCATCCTCTGTCCCGTATGTTGTCCTCTGTCCAGTTTGTAGTAGCATAACAGTTAGTTGTATGATGGCTATTTTGTCTGCTGTAAATTAAATGTTCTTTGTTTGTCTAATCCTGCAGACTTGTTTTCAGATTATTAGTCTTATATAAATCATAGTTCTTAATTCTTTGTTATCATCAAAATTATCCTTGTATTTCCAACAATATTAATATTCTATTTATTAATGAGTTATTAAAACTATCCATTATGAGAGAAGTTATAATAACTCCACATAATGAAAAGTTATAATAACTCTCCATTTGAGAAAAGTTATGGCAAATATATTTCTAGTTGAATGCTTGGTCCTTTGTCTATTGTAATTTACATCTAAAGATTTGTTGTCTATTGCATCAGTAAGTGTTGTTTTAGAATCAAGTAAAGATCAAGAGAGAAAAATTAAGTTTTATATAGGCAAACAATTGATTGAAGATAAGCGTTTTGGATCAATATATGTTTCTCTTATCTAAGTTTTGTAAAAATCATCGAGTTTGTAGATTTTGAAATCATATTCTATGTGAATTTTTGGTATTATATAGAATTACGAAAGTAACTAACAAATGGATCTTTTAAAGCTAAAATGGAACATGCTTGCTTAAAGTTGAACTTTAGCCTAAACAGGTTCACGGAGAACTTTACCTGAAAATGTTGAATACAAAGATCCAAACTTAGGGAGTGTATAAGTTTAGTAGGAACTCACCTTTTCCTTAAAACAACCCATTTTCAAACATACTTTCAAATACAACAAATATACAAATTATTTTTAAACATTCAACAATCAAATACAAGAATTTTACTCATTTTTTTAAAAAACTCACTTCTCAAGAATTCTTTTTACGGAAACTCATTCAAATGTTGAATGTAAGGACATATTTGGGATTGCTTATCAATCCCAATAAGCTCCTTTTCAACTCAAGAAAAAATATGCATGATGTTTTAGAAGTTTTTTAAAAATTTTTGGAAGATATAGATGAAATGTAAGTTATGAAATAATTATATTGATAATTTTTTATTTTGTTAAATATTTATAAAATAGTATACCTAAAAGTTTTTTTTTTCAATAAGCACTCCTAAACGTTTGATACATAGTGTGAAGTGGAAGGGGAGATAGTAGCTGGTGATCGTCCTCAGCGCCTGAAGAAATTCAACCAGCAATGTAGCAATTGCGTTGGCTGCAAGTGAAGGGTCAACACAACGAGAAGACAGTAGCTGGGAAAGAGAAGATAATAGCTGATCTGGACATAGTAGCTAGCCTGGACTTAGCCTTGCATCGGTGGAGCTAGATTAGGCTATCACTTGGCCTTCTAGTAGCTGAAGAAATAAGTGGTAGAGTTAGCAAAGAATAAAAATACTAGTATTTGAGTTTATCTAAACCTTTGATTATGATTAGGACTTAGTGTCTAATAGGGACTCTCTTATTTTGTTTGTATAAATAGGTGATAGTTCATTAGGAACTGAACGGAGGAGAATAAATATTTTTCCAGCTTACTTTCATATTGCATTTATAGTACTTGTTCTCAGTAAATTTAGCTTAGACTCAATTAGTTTCTTATCAACGCTCCCTAAGTTGATATGGCTAAGTTGATCTGGCTATGATCTTAGCAGCAAGTGATTCAACATCATCGTCGGTGGTTTGTGAAGTGAGTGATGGCAGAGCTCGTGAAGCACCATGAAGAACTTAAAAAAAATCACGACCATAAATGGGCTTTCAGAAACCATGCCAAAGTCCGAATTAAGGTTTTTGGGATGCCATCATATCGCGTCAACCAGGCTCAAAGCCTAAACTATTTAAGCAACTGGTGTAATATTATTTGAATTCTTCGAAACTTTTTATTTTAAGCTATTGCTCCCCAACATTATTGGACTAAAATTGAACTCTTGTTATAATCAAGTCAATGGTTGGGGATATTATTTTCAAATACTAAATTGAACCTCAAGGCTTAAAATTGAACGACTGGTGTAATATTATTTGCCATCATATCGCGTCAATCTGGCTCAAGGCCTAAACTGTTTTAGCCACTGGTGTAATATTATTTGAATTAAAAACAACTAATTCATTTCAAGCAGTATTCAAAAGTCAAACGGAAAAATGAAAGCTCTAAAGATACCTTTGGAAATTGTTTTGCAAGTAAACGGACGAAAAGAAAAGCTACGGAAAATTCATGATCAATTTAAACATAGCATCATGACTTTTCCGATCCGATTAATATTATTCGTCATTCGTTCGTACCGTATCAGGGCAATTTCTATCTCTTTCTAAAAAAAGGAGAGAGAAATGAAAAGGCCCCACCGTTTTGTATCATACGCAAACATTTTTTGCAAGGGAACAAGGGATACTCGGCAACTAAACGAAAAGTAGAACGAAAACAGAACATTCACTATTTATAGTCTACACCGTGACATAACTTCTATTGAAAAGCCTACTACAAATGATATTATCCTTTATATTTAGGAAAGATCACGAGTTTGAATATTCTGCCCGATATATTTCAAACGACGTCCGTAACACGCGTCCTACACTTGTTGGAAATTATACAAGCCACAATTTCTTGTAGAAATTTTCACAGAACTATATAAGCCACGAGTTAGTAGTAGTTCATGTGTACACATTCGTACTCATAGTACAACATCTACAGAAGATGGTCTCTTTAGCTAGCAACCTTCACCAATGGCTTCAATGGCCTTTGCTCAACTCAACCTTTTTTACACTCTCCATGTTCATGGTCATGCTGTTTCTCCTTTCCACGAAAATGCTAAAGTACTCTAGAAACTCTAATTTGCCTCCTTCCCCCCCGACACTCCCCATAATCGGTAATCTTCACCAGATTGGCCCCCTGCAGCACAGATCACTACGAGCTCTTTCGGACAAGTACGGTCCAATAATGCTTATGCAATTTGGCAGTTTCCCGACTGTTGTTGTCTCCTCTGCTGAGCTTGCTGAAGATGTCCTGAAAAACTATGATAATATCTTAGCAAGCCGTCCGCCGATGAAGATGGTCCAGTTGCTCATCCGCAACAGCTTTGTTTTTGCTCCTTATGGTGAGTACTGGCGCAACCTGAGAAAGATTTGTGTTGTCCATCTACTGAGCACCAAGCAAGTGCAGTCTTTTAGCTCGTTGAGGAATGAAGAGGTTACCGCTATGGTCGAAAAGATCCGTGCTTCGAAGGAGTCTGTAGTGAACTTGACTGAGTTGCTTAGCAGCCTTGCGTACAACACGGTTTCTAGGTCGACGCTTGGGAGGAAGAACGCTCAAGCCAACGTTGGTGCTTTGTATAAGAAGATGATGGATGAGTTGCTGCAGATGCTCAGCAAGTATTTGATCGCAGAGGTATTTCCGTGGTTAGGATGGATTGATAAGATTAGTGGAATTGAAGCAAAGGCTAAGAAGGTCTCCCAGAAGCTGGATAAACACATTCAAGGTGTTCTAGATGATTTTGTAAAGGAGAAGTCAAATGGCTCTATTTCTAAAGAATCTACCCGCTTCGTCGATGTTCTGCTCTCTTTAAACAAAGAAGACGACACTAACGGTAGTGTCCGTCTGAGCTCCGAGCACATCAAGTCTATCGTACACGTAAGATCATTAATTCCTTTCTTTATATGTACGTGCAATTCTTGATTTGCACTAGTGAGCTAATTCTCATGGATTTGTGCAGGATATGTTCATAGCTGGAATTGATACGTCGACCACTGTCATGGAGTGGACGATGGCCGAGCTCATGAGGAACCCGGAAGAGCAGAGAAAAGCACAAGCCGAAGTTCGAAGCATCGTTGGTGCTAAGCACTATGTTGAACCGGAAGATATTAGTAAGATGAGCTATTTCAAAGCAACCATCAAGGAATCCATGCGGCTGCACCCTACTGGTCCTCTACTAGCACCTCGTATGTCTATGGAAAAGCTTCAGTTGGGAGGGTACGAGATTCCGGCCGGGATGAGGGTTATTGTCAATGCATGGGCTATAAGTAGAGATCCCAAGTACTGGGATGAGCCGGAAAAGTTTACGCCAGAGAGGTTTGTCAATAATGGTCTGGACTTCAAGGGACAAGATTTCCACTACCTACCATTTGGTTCAGGACGTCGAATTTGCCCTGGAATATCTTTTGCCATGCCCATAGTTGAGCTTACCTTGGCAAATATGTTGTTCCACTTTGATTGGAAACTCCCTAATGGTATGAAGGAAGAAGAATTGGATATGACCGAGCAAAGCGGAACAGTACTTCATAAGAAGTCCAACTTACTTCTTGTTGCCAAACCTAGAGATGTCTAGGGGTCGTTAATAACTTAATTATCTACATGTTTTCACATAAATTATCATTCGCATGAGCTATAGCGCTATTACCATCACTTATATGTAATTAATTGTAGTGCAATGTCATTTGAATACGCTGTGTTCTTTGTTTTCTTTTGTTTCTCTTTTTTGAGGTGCACGTTTGGCAGGTCTTCTACATTTCAAATAAGTATCTTTTTTTGTAACAAATATTTCTACAATATTTAAAAAACTAAAAATTTAAAAGACACAGATAATTATAAGTCATAATGTATATATATATAGATAGAATATAGGTACATGCCATCTTAAAGACACATGTGTATATATGTTGGCCAAAAGTGGTCGGCAAGTTTTCCAAATCTAATTTTTATCGTTGGATATGAAGAACTATGAGTGAGGACATGTTGATAAAATTTTAGCTCAATCGGAATATGAATCAACCTCCATCGGAACTTTTCATAATAATAACATAAAAAGTTTAATTTGACAACAGATATATATATTTTATTTTTGTGTTACTTTGATCAAGAGTTCCGGTGGAGGTCGGTTCGTATTTCGATTGAGCTGAAATTTTATCAACATATTCTCAGCTCATAGTTCTTCATATCCAATAGTGAAAACTAGATTTGGAGAGCTCGCCGGCCACTTTTGGTTGGCATATGTACATATATGTCTTTAAAATAGCATGTACATATATCCTATCTTATATATATATCTTTTTGGACTCAGTAAAAGAAAAAAACAGAGATAGCCGACTATTTTAGAAAAACACTCGTTATAATAGAAACATCCAGTAGTACTAAATTGAATATATTAAAATTATCAACATCTAGCAATTGTTCGAACAATCTAAATTTTCTCCATAAAATTTTGAGGATTACAAAAGATTTATAAAAAAAAAACAACTCTTATAAAAGCTCCAAAAGAAAAAGAGGACTTTCTAGAATAAAAGAGATAAAAAAACCAAGTCCATCGCATCCAAGAAACATTGCTGTTAAGAAAAGTCATCCAAAAAGGATAGAAATAAAAAACTGATAGAATAAGGGCAAAACAGAAAAATGTTGATTTCTAAATTTGATAGATAACTGATCAGTAATTGATTATTAACTGATAGAAAAAAGTAATTGCATCAAAATTGTATTTTCACTGACATTTATTGAGCATAACCATTGTATATTTTTTCATTTTTTTAATTTTTCTCTTGAAAATTTTTTGTTAAAGAAGATATAGTTTGTTTTTTTATTTTTCTTAGAAATGATTTTTAAAAAGTTAATTCCAACAATTAAAAACAATACAATTAGAATCATATTAATACCAATTATTGTCGTTGAAGGAATACTACTTCAATTATGATATTCTAAAGTTTTTCTTTCTTTCTTTTTTTTTTTTTGGTTATCAGATAACATCAATTTTGGATATTTTATTTCGTTAAAATGTTGATTTTTCTAATAATATCGGAATTTGATTTTGATTCCTATACAACTTCGAGCTCTATATACAAACAAAACTAGTCCTAAATTGTCTAAAAATGTACGACGATTATTCATTAGTTATAAAAATATGGATCTTAAACCCAGTTTTTTAAATTCCAGAAGTTTCCGTAACGCGTATCTGTGAAATTTTTCTAGGGTAAAATAAAATATAGAAAATTTTCTTAAATTAGAACAAAAAAAGAAATCCACTCTGACCTAAGGCCATGTCATGTTTGGCTAAGTTTAAAATTTAGAGTTTTTATATAAAAACTGATGTTTATATAAGGCATGTTTGGCTAAACTTTAAATTTAGAACTTTAGAATAAAAGCTGTTGTTTCTATGTTTTTGTTAAAAAATCAACTGTTGAACTTTTAATTAGAAAGCTATTTTTTTTAATTCTGTTTGGATAAATTTTACTGTTTAAATTTTTTCGTAAAAAAAAATTGTAGATATGTTTAGCTAAACTTGTGCTTATGAGTGAATAAAATATTTAATAACCGAAATACCCTCAAATATGTAATAAATAATATATTATTAGAATGTTAAATTTATTTTCATATATTATCTAATTTCTTTAAATTAATTTTATAACATATTTTTTAAATATTTTTATTTATATTTTTTATAATAATATTTATAAAACATAATATATTTAAATTACTTGTAAATATAAATATATTATTATTTAATATAATAATAATTGATATTTAATTAATAAATTGGTAAAAAAGAAAAATATAGTAATACATTAGTAATTCTAAATAAAAGTTTAATTAAAAATAATACAATGATACAATTCAACAATCATATATAGCAACAAGTACAATCATTATATTCATAATTACTGTTTATATATTTTATTTGCAATTGCATCACGGCGCTCTACATTCAGCTAGTCAATATTGTCTTCGGCTTGAACATTAGATGTATTAGAAAATTCTTCAACTATTGATGAAATATAATTCTCACGTTCAGCCCTAGAAAAATCAGAAATTAAGTTTTACAACAAACAAAAAAATTTGAAAAGAAAATCAAAATAATTTCACATGCACATGACAATTTAAAAAAAAAGACTTCAAAATGTATATAGTTCAACTAATTTATTGCTACATTTTTAATAGTTATCTCCAAACCAAAGAAAAATATTGGTATAAAATAATGGCAAAAATTAACAAGGTAAGAGAATCACTTACTTCTTTTTCTTATTACTTCACAAAGTGAAATTCAGAAAAAAAAAAAAAAGAAACACTTTCAACAGATTCATGGTTGATATAAACATATATAAGAAAGAAAAATGCTTTACAGAAATAAGAAAAAGATGTTCACAAAGTGATAGAACAAAGTAGTCATAATAACTAAACATTTCTTAGTAACACCTTTCCCTTTCACCTGACACTGCAAGTAGCCTAACAGATGCATCCAGAGATAGAAATGACCTCAATTTCTAGTCGAACAAGTTAAAGCTCCAGATTCAATCAAATTTCTCATGTAAGAAAGAATTCATATCACATTCTTCAAGTTTATGAATGCCTACACCGATGAATAAAAACGAAGAATATTGAAACAATAAAGAATCTCTTGATGATTGCAAGAGCTCAAGATGACCCTCTTAATCTTTTAGCAATCATTAATTACTGATGTAAAGGCTCAGAACTCACCAAAAATGTTTTCTTCACTTCAGAAACTAGATTGGCTTATACATTGATTCTTGATGATTGCAAGCCAGAAATTCTTAAAGAACTCCAAACTCTGCTTCTCACACTAAAGTTTTACTCTGTCCTAAGGTGATAAATGGTGCATTATCACAGCACTTTTGCACCTCAAAGTACCAATTGATTCTCCTAACATCATTACATGATTCAAATTTAGAAGCATAATGCACCATCTACACCCAGACATCCTGAAAATCAAGAAACTATAGCACCATTGCAGAAATGAATTATGGCACTGCAAAGACAAGTATATCAATCCACAAAAGAAAAGCTTCATTGAAGGAAACAATTGAGGCTTCAAGTTACTAAACCCCAGATTATGACTCCCTCTAACTTGTGTATACCACTTTATTTTCTATTAAAGTATATATTTAAATCCCAGAGACACAAGTAACAACTGAAATTATTTCAGAAGACTGAACAGGACATAGAATCGAACCCAAGTAACCTTCTTTAGGATTTTATTTAAAAAACAAAAAGAATATGTGTCACCTCAGCAACCGAAAATTCTCAATTCTGAAAAAGCATATTATATCCAAAAACAGAAAAAAAGTTGACAATCACTAACTTGCAAACATCATGCTATTTTTTAACAAGAGATCCACCAGCTCAAATCCATCAACCAAAACAATTGCAGTCCATCTTATAATCAGAGAAACCACACACTCCAAGAACCAAAACTCGAAGTTCCTAAAACAACAGCGTCTACCTCCAAACGTGACAAATACAATTTTTATAAGGCATCACAACCAGAAAAGTGCAATCTTTTTTACCACAAAAAAAAAGATTTGAGAATTAAAATCGCATGCATCACCACAAGAAAAACGAATTCTAACGTTTGCCCAATCGGTTGATTGGGACTTGCGTTGTATGAGTAAACCAAATATATTCATTAAATCATGAAACAACAAAAATAAGGGCGGAAAGCAATAGAATACCGTGTTGCAGAGTTCTGCTAATACCAATGCACATAGGGTTTCGGCCATCAGACTTTAAAATCGACGAATAGCAGAGATATCCCTTGCAAGACTTCCCCTTATGGGTCGGCGTAGCAGCGCGGCTCCGTCCGGCAGGATTCAATCCGCCTCCGTTCTCCGGCGATTTCTCCTCTGTCATCTGGAACAGCTGCTTTATTCTTTAAATCAAGCGAATTGAAGTTGAAACGAATGATTTCTTTCTCTCTCCCTCTCTCTTTTTCTATCTTGTGGAAGGACGAGTCGGCGTCGGAAAAGAAAACACACAAAATTAGAGTTCCGACAAACACTGACGAGCTCAATTCAGCGTCGGAAAAAGTAGTGAGCAGCATGACATTAGGAGAAGATGTCGGAGGAAGAAAATACCAAAAATTGCTGTTGGGGAAGGAAACCGCGGCTACGGGGGAAGCAAATCTTGGCTGCAGGAGAGCGAGCAAATACGATCGAAAAATTGAGAGAATGAGAGTTGAGAGGGTAGGTAGCAGATATATGACTTCTGTAATTTTGTAAAGTTAGAATGGGTAGAACAGACAATTCCAGCCACTGCGAACAAAAGCTCCGCGGTGCTTTTCTCAAAAGCATCGATCTGATGCTTTTTTTTTAGACCAAAATAAGCAGCTTATTTCGATAAAAAGCATACATTTTCAATCATCTTTTATACTGTTTAGCGCTTATTTTTTGCTAAAAGCAATAAATAAGCTGAGCCAAATATGCCTATACTTTTGCTGAAAAAAAAGTATCTGTTGCGTTTTTACTGAAAAAACTATTTTTTAAAAAATTATGTTTGAATAAATATTGCTTTTGAAGGATTTTTCATAAATAAAAATTAAAAATATGATTGATTAAACTTTTACTTATAAATAAATAAGATATAATGACTAAAAGATATATATATAATAAATTATATATTGTTAAATTTTTAAATCTACTTTTATATATTATCTAATTTTTAAAATTTGATTTTATAATACCTTTTATTTAATATTTTATGGTACTTTTTATAATAGTTTCTATATTACTATTTATAAAATAATAAATATATTATATTATTATTAATTTATTGTAATATTCTAAAGTTACTTTTAAATATATAAATATAAATTAATTATATATAAAATAATAATTGATAAGTTGGAAAAAATAAATAAATAATACAATTATATTTTTAATAATTTAGCAATCATACATAAAAATAAGTACAAATATAATATTCATAACTTATCTATATATATTATTTGTAATTGCATCACGGCACGCGATATATATGATACATGATCACATAAGCACACTATGTTCTTCACATAAGAAACTGCATTCAGAAAGATGACATTCATTCACCTACAAACACAAGCAATAGACTACACAAATGGAAACAAGATGAGCAAATTCTCGTAACATCAGCATTATTTTATCGAACAAAAGGATCTACAGATAAGTGATAAACCATGGCACACGAAGCCCCATCCCTAGCTAACATGACTTCTAAATCACCCATAATTCTGGTGAGCCAGAACTAAAGATTCTTCTGCATTTCCTTGAAGTTGTTTCTGATTGCATCCAGTGCTTGCATGGTGCTAACTTTTGCTTGGCCTACTAACTCATCTCCAAGATAGCTCTTTGCAGCCTCATCTTGTAATGTTCTAAGCTTCTGTCCTGTCTCACTTGCTTGATGTTTCAGGCGTAGAGCTTCAAAAAGGAACTCCCTTTGTCTTGTACTACGAAATCTGGGCTGAGCTTTGGCTCATTGGGATTATTAACTTGCTGCAGGCAGAAAAGAAATAAAAAACTAGTTATAAATATCAAAATCTGTAAATATTAAACATGGGAAGGGCTTGTAGAATTGGCTAACATCCCACACCAAAAGATAGGATGTACAAACTCACTTAGGTATACAACAGAATCTCATTGCACAAATACTCACACAAAAATAAAAATATAAACATATAAAACAAATTACCATCAACTTGCATAATTCGTCAATTTATTTCGCAAGCGGCCGATATCTCTTTTCCTGTTTTCTCATCAAAGATGAAATCCTTGGCAAATCTTGTTTGCCTACTTTCTCCAAATTGATCAATAACCTTAGAAGATACACCTGTTGACCCAACATCAACCTTCCAAGGGTGTTCACTAGTGGAAGCAAAATGACATCAGAAGTTATAATAAGGCCAACAAGATTTTAAGAAATAACTCCTAACTAGTGCTATACATTACTTGGGAAAAAAAGGCTAGCGAAGCAGTAATAAAAGCTCCGTGTTTCTTTTCTAAAATATCATTTCTATGCTTTTTTAAAGCAAAAGATAGTTTATTTTGACAAAAAATAGCGATTACTAAACAAGTTTTTTACTGTTTGATACTTTTTTTTAAAAAATAAGCAGCACACTAGAGTTCTCAAACCATGCCTAATTCTTTCTCCTCCACCAATTTCTTGCTTTCTTTTTCTCTACTCACCATCCGAAACAACACAGGGGCTCCCAAAATCACTGGCGCCGCCGTGCTTCCAAACCCTCACCGTTGTAATCGAATTTTTTTTCCTTGATTCTTTTCACCGTCCACAATCGTCGTGGCTGCGCTGGTTTCGGTCTGATCTGGATGAATTAAAAGCTCGTGGTGCACTTTTTGAACTTTTTGGTCTGAGGTGCTAGCAAGTGTGGTTTTTGTTGACTCTTTGGACTGAGGTGCACTAATAAGGTTAAGCTGTTAAAAACTTAGAAGCCCATATTGATAAAATTTTTCCCTTTTTTCATAGAAGAATTGGACATAATTTTAAATTAATTCCACAAAGCATGATATGCAAATTGAACTTGATTAGGATTTAGTTTAGCCAGAAAGCATTCTTTTAAGAAAATCACGAAATACTTGATAAATTCAACTAAAAGTATTAACTTTAAATTTAAATGAGATTTCATAAAACAAAAAAGAAAAATAAAACATTCGGTACAAAATGCAACACGGCTTTTCAAAATAGAATCGACAGAGAGAAATAAAATACTCTATAAATAAATAACAATAATTATAATAATTTTTTTGAGCATTCCTTCACACCACAATGAGATAAGAGTATGTTCGACGGTGCGATCCTCAAAACCTCTTTTTAATTTTTATTTTATATATTTTAATAAGTTTTTTATAATATTTTATAAATTTATTTAAAAATTAAAAAAATATAAAATAATTTTATAAAATAAATTTTATTATTATTTATATTTGTTAATAATTTTGTAGTCGAAAAAACTCGTTTATTAAAATAAAAAATATATTTTTTATTTTAGAAAAATATTTTTGACTCTCGAACATTCTCAAAGAGTGAAAATACTTTTCAAGGACTAGAAGTAAGACTTTTTTTATTCATAGAAAATTAATTTGAGTGATTTTTTGGTGTATTTAATAAGCCAGAAGCGTTTTTATAAAAAATAATCTCTAAGGAAAGAAGACCGTTAAATAAAAAAACAAGATAACTCAAATATTTAATCCATGTAAGTTTATATTTTTTTAATTATAAAAAGGTGGGGTGGCAAGAAAATAGGCCCTTCAAAATAGAAATTGATGGTTAAACTTACCTGTAACGTCATTAATCTCTAAATTTAAATTCAAAACTACAGGGACTACAAAACAAAACCGTTATGTTATATCCATATTAACGCTTAATCGAGCGCCATTACTAAATTGCTTAAGGTAAGCCACGGGAACCGTTATCTTAATTAGCTATATAATTTTAGAGCGTGTTTATTTTGAAGAAAATTATTTATTTTAAAAATAAATTTAAAAAATAAAATTACAATTTAATAAAATAAACTTTTATATTTTTGTATTAAAAATGAATTTCTAAAATAAGTTTTTAATAAAAAATTATTTTAATTATTTTATATTAGAAATAAGTTTGAAAACAAGAAAATTTAATAAATTAGTAAACAAGCTATTCGAGAAATGTCTGGTTAGAATTTCAGAGTTATTTCTTATTCCAACAAAAATTAATATGATGCGCTTCGAGTGTGTTCTTTTGACTTTGGAAGTGAATTTTTTAAAAGTGAATTCTTAGAAGTGAATTGTTAGAAATAATATTATTAAAAATAATATATTATTTTTGTATTAAAAAATGTGTTGGAAGTGATTTTTTATATTTTTTTTATAATAAAAAGTAAGTTAGAAGTGATTTCTTAATAGAAAAAAAAATAACTTTTGGGTGTAAAAGAACGCATCTTAATATGTTTTTATTTTTTCAACGAAGTAACTGTTCATTATAAAAAACTACATTTAAATAATTTATATTTTTTGTAATTGTTTTTAAAAGTTGTTTTTAGGAAAAGAATATAATTTTTGTGATTGGACATCGCACGTCCTGACAATAGAAAATGACCAGGCAATTAAGAAAGTCAAGACTATGATTTTACGCCCCCTAAATCATTAGTCTCCGCTTAGTCCGGAAAGTCGTTTCTTGCACATAGATTTCCATGTAGAGTTTCACAATATTCAACAAACCTGCGCGCATCGTTTGACCGGCAGTTTATTCTTATTCAGTCTTTTATGCTTTCTAACTGAAGCAGAGAATCTTCAATAAAATATTTTAATATTGAAGAGAAAACAGAGCAACAGTTGTTCCTTTCACTATAAATCCATATGATATACTGATGAGACAACACCATACATACGCAACCTTCTCTATTCATTAGCATTTACTCCAGCGGCAGCAAAGGTAAAATAAGCAAGTGAAGTAGTATCATGTCCCGTCTTCAGTTACGCTATTATGCTCTGCAGACTCCATCACGCCACCTGGCCAAAAATTTGGTACCTGGGTCGACGTCAAGATTCTCATTACCAAGTACTATAGCACCCACATTGACTACGAGTAGCTGCAAACACAGTTTTGATTACAGTCAGGCATGCAAGGGATTTGGATTAGTTCCTTCAATGTATAACAAGTATAAATCTGAGCACAGAGTTCGGAGCATGCAGTCTACGATAGCTGCGGCTATGGAGAACCAACTGCAGCAGCTCCCTTTCCTTGTAGCCATCTTGTTATTGTTTCTAACGTTACTCAACCGTGTTATTACAAGAAGCAAGTCACTGGTTGTCTCTTCATCTGCCAAGCTTCTACCGAGTCCATGGGGGCTGCCGGTAGTCGGCAGCATGCACCATTTATTCGGAGACGTCCCTCATCGTAGGTTCCGAGACTTGTCACGGAAACATGGTCCACTTATGAGTCTCAAACTTGGGGAAGTACAGAACGTCGTAGCTTGCTCCGCAGAATTTGCTCGTGAGATCTTGAAAACCCATGACTCCAATTTTGCCTACCGGCCAAAGCTTCTTGTCGGGACCATCGTTTGCTACGGCAACATGGATATTGCCTTTTCTCCCGATGGCGACTACTGGCGCAAGGTAAAATAAAACATATTCGAAAAAAGAAATTTGTTTGCACTTTTTTTGTGTTGAGCATTGTATTAGAAGTTACCACCTGACTTGAAACTAGCAAGTTACATTAATGATTTCGTTATCGTACCAGATACGGAGGATCTGCACAGTTGAACTGCTGAATGCGAAGCGTGTGAAAGACTTTACGCCGATAATGAAAGAGGAAAACTTGAAGCTGATAAGAGAGATCATGGAGACATGTACATCGACTAATATCAATATCTCAGAAAATGCCCTTCATCTCTTCAACACCATCACAGCAAGGTTAACGTTCAGCTCCATGTGCAAGCCCGAGATGCGGACGCAGTTCATATCGGCAATGCTATCGGCCATTGAGCTTACCTCAGGGTTCAGCTTCGTTGATCTATTCCCCTCTTGGGGACACTTTTTTGATAAACTCACTCAGGAAAGCTCCAAATTGACAAACGTGCATAGAGAGATAGATGCAGTCTTAAACGAGATCATAGACGAGCACTTGCAGAGGAGGGATGCCAGAAAGAAAGAACTGATCGGACCGTATGAGGAGGACTTGGTCGATGTGTTATTAAACGTTCAAGAATCTGGAAACCATGATTTCCCTATGGAAATGTTCACCATCAAAGCTCTGATCATCGTAAGCAATCTATCAAGCTATATAATATGACCTTGAAATTTAATCTAGACCATTATTCTGCTGGGTACAACTTTATAACTCAATTTAAACATGAACGGTTTTGGAATCAAACCTGCACAGCCACCAACTTATTGACCAATTTTGACATTTTTTGTTCAAACTTTTAGGATATGTTCACGGGGGGAACAGAAACAGCAGCAACAACGGTAGTGTGGGCAATGACAGAGCTAATACGGAACCCAAAGGTAATGGAGAAGGTACAAGCAGAGGTGCGCCATCACCTATCCGGAAAGCCCTACGTGGAAGACACTGACCTTGAAGAGCTTGATTACATGAAGAATGTTATCAAGGAGACACTAAGGTTACACCCGCCGGTTCCGTTGCTTCTTCCAAGGGTAGCCAATAAGGACTGCAACATCAAAGGCTACCACATACCTGCTGGAACCCGTGCTATAGTGAATGCTTGGGCGGTTGGGAGGGACCCAGAGTTTTGGGATGATGCAGAAGCTTTCAAGCCTGAGAGGTTTGAAGGATCGACAATGGACTATAAAGGTGGGTACTTTGATTACATACCCTTCGGTTCAGGACGAAGGATTTGCCCAGGCTTACCATTTGGAGTAGCTAATTTAGATCTATCACTTGCTCTACTCCTACTTCACTTTGACTGGAAACTCCCTCAAGGCATGAATGCACAGGATGTCGATATGACAGAGACATTTGGAGCTACATCTGCCAAGAAAATACCTCTATATTTGTCTGCGACAACTCGTATACCTCTGCCTTCAGTGTAGAGATACATGGAGTGCTTCCCTATACCTCTGCTTCAGTGTAGAGGTACATGGAGTGCTTTCTTATATGTTTGCAACTTTACCAATAAGTACTGCAGTAACACATTTCAGCAGTTTCTCCTTGAGTACACAAAAACGAAGTACTTAACAAACTATTTCAGATTTTGAATGTCATAATCTTTACATGGTATTCCATTTCCTACGTACTTTTGTATAAAGTCCGTCCGTTATAAAATGAACCAGTTTTAGCATAATCAAAGAAAGAAGACAATATACTACAGGGACATATATATTAAAACAAACAACAAAGAATAACTTTTGAAGCATAGCTATTATAATTGTTAGTTCCGAATCGAACCGTTCAAATTGACCTAAGAATTGTCAATCCGAAGTCTAAATCGGTTTTGAATCACAAAGTTAAATCGGACTGCAATCAATCGAGATTAATCGGGATCGACCCGAACGAGTTCAAAATTGACTAGCAACACACCCATCCAGATTGACCCGAGCCATTTATTAAAAAAAATCTATAATTTACTACACTGTAAAAAAAAACTGTTGGTCAAATATGAACAACCAATTCAAGAGTGGAGGGGTGAATTGAATTGGTAGTTAAAAAATTTAATCCAGTATTCGTATATGAACAGAGCTGATTTTCTACAAAATAGCGGCACTATAATCGAATGGACGTAAATAGATTCTTTGTTTAACGTTCTCTGTTTAGTTCAAGTGCAAACAATATAAGAAAATTATTCAAAACATCAACACAAAGAATTTACGTGGTTCGGCAAATGAATTTGCCGAAGTCCACGGTCATTTTTTGTCAAGAGTGAATTCTACTAATCCTTATCAAGTTGCTACAATATCAAAATAATGTGTTTAGCCAAACACAATTACTTTAAGCGATTCTCTCCTCGAGATAAACCACTAATAGCCTACTAGACTCACAAGTCCACTGTCTACTAAGACATAAACCTTACCCAAGGCCTTCTACAAAGTACGTAACTTCTTATAAGATTAGCACAAACGAGAAGGCTTAGCCAAATCTTTCTCAATTAATATGTTTGTTACAAACAATTTTAATGAACAGGATCTTCCTCACTAAATTGAATTTAAGTTTAGAAAAGCAATGAGAGGATCAAATAAATGTCAAAGATGTATCTAGTTAAAGCTCAGGCAGTGAGGTTGAGTGAGAGATGTTTTTACTCTATGTAAGCTTTGTCTTGTTTATATGGCTCTATTTTTCTTTTGCTCTATAGTATCTCTCTCTGCTCTTATTTTTCTGTTCTTCTCCCTCTTATATTTTCTCTTCTCTAGCTGTAGGATTTTCTAATCTCCTAATGCTAGAAAATTTTTTCGTTGTCTTCCTAGTGCGTCTGCTACAGTGTTATCACTTTGCTCTTCTACGCCGCTGACAATCGGGTTCCACAAATAGGTCTTCAACGGTTAGATCTTGATGAAGGTAAGTAATATATCCACTAAATTTTTCAGTTAGCATTTAAATCTCAATTATTATACTGGTATCACTTGATTTGATCTTTCTTTTATAGCAATCAATGAGCTTGTCGCAATTCAATTTTTCTCGCTTGTGCTTCTCCCTTTTCTTTTGTAATGTATTTTTCTTCATTTCATTGGCACCTAATATGAAAATGATGATCTCATTAAGTAATTGGAATGGCTTAAGTTCAACATCGAATTTTTGTTCTTAATTCATCGATCAGTGAGGTGATATTTCCTAAAGTATTCATTGACTCTAATATGGTTTAAGTTAACTTTCTTACTGTGAGCTGCAAATCAATGACTTGAATGCTAATGATTTGAAATCTATTATCATCTGAGTGTTCCAGTAAAATCAACTCAAATATAAATTGGATTCCATCTTATGAATCTTGTATGACAGCACTTTGTAAAGTTTTCTTCTATCATCTTTGTTCAGATCATTTTGTGTATGTATCGTTGAAGCACTATAGTGGATCAAGTGTATGTATATTCCTTGTAACTGGATCTTTAGTTTTTATTTCAATGAAAATTGAAATTCAATTTTTGAATTCAAATTTGCTATGCTGATAGACTAGTTCTGATGGCACTTTGCATTGTGTTCTTGACATTCATTTATTGTAATTTGTTGCTTTACTTGATATGGAATGATAATGGATATGATGTTCTATATGTACTAAAAAATTGGCTTCAAATGAATGTGAAAGTTGACTTAAGTGTTGTCTGATTTTCTGCAATGTATTTTTTCTGAATTTTTTTCAATCTTTCACGAATTTTTCAAAGTGTTGGAATATCAAGACTGATTTTGATGATAACATATATTAAAAATTATACTTTATTAGTTAGGTGGACTAATGATTTAAACTAAGATAAGCAGAATTGAAAGTATAAATTCTTCCAAATAAATAATTATAGTCTAGTCAGCTGCTTTATAGGAAACTCTACTTCGGGCGCAAACGAAAACTAAGTGTTGAGACAGCAAGACAGAGAGCAGTACAGAGCATAACAGAGGAGTCTCAGAAGAAGAGCCGACTAGATTATTGCTGATCATGAACCAAGTGAAAATGATCAAGTTATAGATTTCAGAGGCAGATTCGATCGTGATGCAAATTCAACTTGAGCAAGATATTTTTACCAGAGCTAGAACCACATGGATACAACAATCTTGGCTAAAGAGTTCATCAAATTATGATCAACACAATTTTAGAAAATTCGTGGAAGATTGGAACAAATTCAGAAAATATGCAATGCAGAAAATCAGACAACACTTAAATCAACTTTCAGATAATGTTTGATCAAGATTTTCTCATTCATTTGAAGACAATTTTTGAGCATAGTCAAGCCAATGCTAAAGGGCCATCAGAACCAGTCTGTCACCATACCAAATTTGAATTCGAAAATTGAATTTCGATTTTCATTAAAAGAAAAGCTAAGAATTCAGTTACAAGGAGTATACATACACTTGATCTACTATAGTACTGACGATACATCACAATAATCTACTATATAGAGCAACTATACAAAATGATCTAAACAAATGAAGCTGACAGAAGAAAACTTTAGAAAGTGCTGTCATACAGTATTCAACAAGATGGAATCCATTACATATCAGAGTTGATTTTACTAGAACACTCAGATGATAATAGACTTCAAATTATTAACATTCTTCACTAAAAATCAGGTCATTGATTTGCAGCTCACAGTAAGCAAGTTAAACTAAAACCATATTAGAGCCAATGAATACTTTATGAAACATCACCTCACTGATCGATGAATTAACAACAAAAATTTGATGTTGAACTTAAGCCATTCCAATTACTTGATGAGATCATCATTTTCATATTAGGTGCCAATGAAATGAAGAAAAATACATTACAAAAGAAAAGGGAGAAGCAAGCGGGAAAATTGTATTGCCGACAAGCTTATTGATTGCTATAAAAAAAAGATCAAATCAAGCGATAACAGCAGAATAATTGAGATTTAAATGCTAGCTAGAAGATCTAGCTAATATATTATTTACCTCCATCAAGATCCAACCGTTGAGGACCTATTTAATGGAACCCGATTGGCGGCGGCGTAGAAGAGCAAAGTGATAACACTGTAGCAGGCGCACAAGAGAGACAACGGGAAAATTTTCTACCGTTAGAAGATTAGAAATTTCAACAGCCAGAGAACAGAAAATATAAGAGGAAGAAGAAGAGAAAAATAAACGAAGTGAGAGACACCATAGAGCAAAAGAAAAACAGAGCCACATATACAAGAAAAAGCTTAAATAAAGTAGAAACATCTCTCACTCAACCTCACTGCATGAGCTTTACTTAGATACATCTTTGGCATTCCTTTGATCTTCTCTTTATTTCACTAAGCTTAAATTCAATCCAGTGAGAGAGATCATGTGCTTGAAAATTGTTTGTAACAAATATATTCGTTGAAAAGAGCTTAGTTAAGCCTTCTCGGTTGTGCTAATCTTGTAAGAAGCTACGTATTTTGCACAAGGCCTTAGATAAGGCTTGTGTCTTAGCAGCCGGAGAGACTTGTGAGTCTAGTAGACTATTGGTGGTTTATCTTGAGGAGAGAACCGGTTAAAATAATGTTGTTTGGCTAAACACATTACTTAGTATTGTAGCAACTTAATAAGAATTAGTAGAATTCACTCTTGACAAAGAGTGGCGGTGGACGTAGGCAAATTCATTTATCGAACCACGTAAATTCTGTGTGTTTGTGTTTTGAATAATTTTTTTTATATTGCTTGCACTTGAACTAAACAGAGAACGTTAAACAGATAGAATCTGTTTACGTCTAATCGACTATAGTGCCGCTATTTTATAGGAAATCAGTTCTGTTTATATACGAATATTTGATTAAATTTTTTAGCTACCAACTTAATTCAGCCTTCCCCTCTTGAGTTGGTTGTGCACGTTTAACCAACACAAAGTTGTGTTGATCATAATTTGATGAAGTTTTTAGCTAAGATTGTTGTGTACATGTTATTCTAGCTCTGGTAAAAATATCTTGCTCGAGCTGAATTTGCATCATGATCGAATCTGCCTCTGAAATTTATAACTTGATCATTTTCACTCGGATCAAGATCAGCAGCAATCTACTCGGTTGTTCTTGTAAGACTACTCTGTTCTGCTCTCTGTCCTACTGTCCAACACTTAGTCGATTTTCGTCTTGCGCTCGATATAGAATTCATATAAAGCAGCTGGCTGGAGTATGAGTATTTAGTATGAAGAACTTATACTTTCAATTATGCATAACTTATTTAAACCATTAGTCCATCTAACTAATAAATTATAATTCTTAATATTTGTTATCATCAAAATCAACATTAGAATTCTAACAAAAAGTCTTAAAATTTTTTTTGCTTTTTCTCTTTTATTTTCCGTTATTTTTCTGCCTCTCTTCTTTTCATTTTTCTTCTACCTGACAGCCACCTACTCGTTATGCTTCATCGGCCAACCATTGTTTCTTCCGATGCTTATCTTTTTTACTTTTCTCTACGCGTTCAGCTCCTCACCTTCCTCTTACTCTTTCTTAATTTAATTTAACCGAATTTAGTTTAATCACTGACTGGCAAAAACTCTATTCACTAGAACCCTTTCCCCGCGATTTAACTGCGCGGAACTGCGGAAACCCATTTATTTGTCTTGTTAAAGCTTTTCGCTCATTCAATTTCAATGATTTTAGGCTCAAGCATGTGATTGTAGGGAGTTTTCCAACGGGCATTGATCGTTCACTTTTTAACCCCCCTCTGCTCACCTACCTGAGCTCCTATCATTATCTAAATCTCTCCCTTTGCCATCATACTCCTCTGGTTAATTAAGCAAATCACTCCATCTTCTACATTAGTTCCACCAATAATATCTCCTCCTTCAGCGAATCTCCTGCTCTTTCTTCGCTGCGAACTCTAGCTACGCCACCACCGACTCTGTCGCCTCTTCAAATCAGTACCCCATCAGCGTCGACCCCACCTACATCGTCTCCTTTGACACCAGGTGCTATCTTTGTGTCGCCAATCACTGCTACGCAAATGTAACTAGCTGTCCCTCCGGCACCTGCTCTTAGTAATGGGAAGAAAAAGGGACCATCTGTAGTTGCTCCGAATGCGCCAATCACTGTTGTTTCTCCTGAATGAATCTAATGCTCCTGATCCTAACGGTGAATCTATTTCTGACGACACAATACTCTCCCTTTCTCGCCCTCTCTCCCTATTGAATAGCATGCGAGTAGCTTAGTATTTGTTAGAGTAACCTGCAAGATCAACTCAAAAGGTGTGAGGTGAATGGAAGTGATATCTAAAAACTTTCAATTAATAGAAATTTCTACAGATATCATTAGCTAGATAACTGGCTATGTTTGGGATAGTTTCCGTAGAAATCAATGTTAGTAACTTCGAGTTCTAGATCATACAGTATTGCATCAATAGCAAGTAGCGGCAACATAAGAGTTAACATGGTTCAGTAGACTTTTTTGCCTAGGTCCATAACCGCTCTTTAACAAGAGCTATAAATTCATTAATCTTTAGAAAACTATACTTACTAAGACAAAGCGATTCACAAAGCACACTTGCCTTATATATTTTCTTATACAAGTCAAACCTTTACAGCCTACTGAAAACTCGTCCCTATGTCTGCACAACTATAGCTTAAGAGTAGTGAATATTCTCCGGGCTTCTACTAAACCCACTATACAAGTGCTCCAAGCCTTAGTCTCTTTTGCTGTGAAAGTTATAATTACTGGTTAAGCACGTGATCAATCTCACTACAAAATAAACTCAATGTAAGTACGGGAGAAGATCAATGCAATTCCTAAAGATATTCTCTTAATATGCTCAGGTTGAGAGTAGTAAAGTGTTGGCTCAGTGAAGCTTTTCTTTCTAATATGTTTTCTCAATGTGTTTTCTATTTCTTTTTCTCTCTATTTCTTTGCTATCTTGTTTGTTTTTCTTGTTTAGTTCTTCTTCTTATATGTTTTCTTCTTGCAGCTGTTCAACTTGGGATCACAACTGTTTGAATTCTTCCCGCTTGTGCTTATTTGCTTGCTACAGTGTTGTGTCTTCTTTCCATTCTGTTTGGCGTTTTATCTTCAGTCTCTTCACTGAAGTGATGGCTTTTCTAGTGAAATACTCAGTATGTCTTTAGGTAGGCCATCTCCTTACATTTAATTTTTCTTAATTGTACTATGATTTTATTTTTGGGCAGCATTGAATGTAGGATTTTGGTGAATTTGAATTTCTAGTTGGTTCGTGCATTCTCTTGCCATATTTGTAAAATTTCTTTCTTAATGTAGCCTCCACTGATTCAGACTAGATGGTTGGTGAGAGATTAGATCGGACTTGAGTTTTCCCCTCTATAACTGTTAATTCACTTGATATTCTCTCCACTGGCATGTGGCGCTAGTGCATAGTTTCGGTTGTTCTAAGTCTTGCTCTCATCTTCTACATTTGAGCTGGTTTTTAAATACAACATGCTTGCGAATTAAATCAAGAGTTGCTTCTGCATGTGTTGTTGTGATCTATGATGATTTGAAACTTGAATCTCTTTTTGCAGATGTTCAATATCTCTGAATATCTTTTCTGTCAGCTGAAAATGATGTATAGTTGTAGTAGATAGTTTCACCTTGTAGCTCAGTGTCGTGTAATGTATAATTGCAGCATGATGGTGGATAATATGTGAATAAAAACTCCTTATAGCTTGATCAGTGAATTTTTCTTGAACGAAAATTGGGATTTAATTTTTAAGTTCCAAGCTAGAATTGTCAGCAATATCGTTATGGTAGCACTTTTGGATATTTTTCTTGACTTCTTCTTGTGATTTTTCATGGTTCTTATTGTGAATTTGTCGCTAGTATGTTTCCTCACTGAATTTTTAAAATTTGGCTTTAAAAAATAAGAAAATATCTATCAAACTGCATTTGAAAAATGATTCCATCAATGTTTGAGTTCTACATCTCGCTATTTTTTGAATTTTCTTCCATCATTCTACAATTTTTCTAAACTTGTGTTGATCGTGATTCGATGAGATATTAGATCAATCTTGTAGTGTGCGTGTTACTCTAACTCTATGAAAAGTTAGAGTTTAAATAAAATTGGCGTTATGCTTGAAATTGCTTCCGAAGAATGAAAGATTATCACAATCTTTCGGATTGTTCTCTATTCAGTGAATAGTAGCAAAGTAGCCGGATATCAAGTCCTCTATTTTTCTTTGTTTCTACACTTGACTTTGTTTACTCGCTCTGTTTTCATACTTAGTCAATTTTGTAGTGTTCGCGCTTGATGAAGAATTATCCTACATATAAATGGTTATGATGCGGCTATCTATAGATGAAACTTCCCTTTGTGATGATATACATAACTTCATTCAAACCAATTAGTTCACCTTGATTTATAAAGTATAATTTTAATTATTGTTTTCATCAAAATCAATCTTAGAATTCCAATATCTCTCCATTTTTTATGATGACAAAATAATTAAAAATTATTAAATTATACTTTCTAATTAAGCACAAAGTAATATCTCCGGCTCAATGAAATACTCATTATAAATAAGGAAGAAAATTTGTTACCATTTTAAGAGGCAATAGAAATTTCATTGTTTCTATTGAAGTGCATATCTTTGTAATAATCTTTCAAGTAATAATACTCTTACATTTTATGTAAACATGCTAAATCTCCTCTCCTCCACACAATAAATCTTCTATCCCTCCCTTTTTTTGTCATCAGAAAAAGGTGAAAGTAGGTTACCAATCTAATAGTCATGAAGCAATACTTCAGTAGCAAAGATACTCGTTATCTTTGCCCGAAAATCCATCCATCCGCTTGTAAATAAAGAGAATGGGCCCGTGTTTTGGTGAGAGCTGCAAGGCTACATCATCGTGGCACAACTGTTGAAATTCGATACATCTACCATTCTAACTCTTGCAATGCTGATTCTATCATTCCTGTGATCGACATCACTGCTTCCTCTCTGCTGCATCCCGGATTGTCTCATGTAACATCCTACCGCTGTAGCAATTTTTTCCTTCTTTTGATTCTTTCACGAAACCAACCAAATCAATGACTTGCCTACACACAAACCCCACTAAATACATGAACATTGAATCAGGACCGATGAACTCCAATATCTCTCTCATGATTTGTTCCCGAATGAAGAAAGTTGCTGGCAGAACCACTTCGTTCTGCCCGATAGATGCGCCAGCGAGTTTAATATATTCAATAAATATTGGTACATTTTGGTTCTGAATCCACTCAGCTTCCCTTAAGAATAAATCCAGAAAATTTGTCCACTGACAAACACAAGAAGGAAAATATTAACTAAAATTCTGAAGCATGATTTCATATGCTAACATTTCCTTAGGACGCCATAATTGCCTACAAAATTTATTCACAAATGGGGATGAATTTCTTTGCTTACCATATCTATAAAGAAAGGAAACATATCATAGTCTTGAAGTCTGCTTGCTTCCTAGGCCATGTTTGTAATGGTGTTAGGTATACCAGAGAAGACTATCTTGAGGTGGGGTAGATCATCAATGAGAGTGTCATCCTATTTAATTAATTGCATAAATTTAAGTGACAGGTGTAACAGTTTGCTAACAGAAAGTTTTAAATTGTTCCTATCTTTTCATAGACTCGGTGAATAGCATAAGGGGCTATTTGGGAGACACCTTCTCAAAAGCAACTTTTTACTTTTTTTATTTCACATTTTTTAATATATTTTTTATAAATATTTAAAGAATTTATTAAAATATTTAAAAAGTATAAAAAAAATTTATATAGTAAGATTTTTTTATTATTTATTTTTATTATTTTTTTGAGGTCAAAATAATAAAACTCGTTTATCGAAATATGACAAAAATATTCTCTATTTTTAAAAAATTTATTTTATAAGCTCTCCCAAACGGCCCCTAACCTACTCTAGATTGTTCTAAGTTATCAAAAATATTATCAAGTAGGACAACAACAAGAGTATCCTTAGCAAATGCCACATGAAATGTAGAATACTTAGGTTCATCAAATAGGACAACTACTGAAAAATAACATTTCTGAATTTCTTTGCGAACACTCGCTGCTCTTGAAAAGTTATGTTCCGCCCACCAAGTGCGTACAAATTTAGGATAGTTGGCTAAGTGTCAATATATGTTTAGGATACAAGATTTTTTACACTCAATCAACACTAACTAAAACCTATCAAATTGTTATTGACCCTGATAAGTAGAATCATATCGGAAAGCAACATAATTAACCTTTCCAACTCGTCCATTTCCTTTTGGTACAACTTTTGCAGCATGTCAATGTCCAACTCTGCAAGCAGTATTTCTTAAGACTCAACTCTCCAAGCCATAATTATAATACTATACTGCTTGACTCTAGCCTTGGCATAAAGCTATAACAAGTATTTTCCAAAGTGAACTTGATCTAAACATAAAATACTACAATATGTTTAATCATACTCATCAGTATAGTTAGTTTTATCCTCTCTATATCAATCTATAAGTTGCTTAAAGATACATCTTCAGAAAAATCACCTCAATGTTTTGGTTCTGTTAGATTATGTTGACTTATATATAGGCGCATCTTATCTTGACCTATTTAGTATTACTTTAGTCCTACATTAATTATATTTGTTATTTACACTGTTATAATTAGCTATATGTATATATGTAGCTATTGAATGTAAAACGATCATCAACTATTATAATCAATTTTATCATTTTTTTTTCTAAATTCGTTTCATAATATCAGAGCCATTCGATCTTGAGAATTTTTTTAAATTTCAATTTAATTAAATTTTATTTATCTTTTCTTTTTATCAAATTTAAATTTTTTTTGATTTACTCTGTAATCAGCATGACCATTTCTTGTTCACATTATCACAAGTCTGGTCATCTTGTGAATCGTTATTTTTAACTTTATCCATATTTATTTTTATAATACCAGAAGCAAATGAAGGCGAAAATTTTTTTTCTTCAATTTTCTCTCAAGATCCTCAAGCATATATCACTGATAGTGCACCGGCAGCTCGCCAAATCTTTCTTAACATTTTAGATATTAAGTATTATCTTACCCAGTTAGAGCTCCAGATTCAACAACAGTATTTATTTGTTGACTCTTCTATATCTGTCTTTTCTATCTCTCTAGATGTCTTTTTTTTTATATTAGATTCTGGTGCTTCTCATCACATTACTTCGAATGAGTTTTTATTATCCAAAATTACATCTTTTCTATCTCATTTTCTATCCATACACATAGCCGATATTTCTCAGTTACTCATTACCAAATCTGTATGTCTTATTTTAGATACTCTAACTTTATCCTTTGTCATATATGTTACAAGCATTACTTTTAATCTTATATCTATCAATAGCCTTTGCGAGAGTGAATTTATTGTTACTTTTGATTCTCTTATCTATAATATAAAAGATCCTCATACTGGCCAAACGATTGGTTGTGTTTGTTAAAAGGGACGACTCTATTACTTAGAATATTCATATTTCTTTATTTAATTCTTTCACTATTAGTTGTGCTGTTGTTGTTCCATCTACTGCTGATTTGTGGTATAGACGTTGAGGTCATATTTCTAAAATTCGACTTACAAATTTATTCCAAGGTGGAGCTCTCGGATAAGGATCTTTTTTATCATTATCTGCATATATAGATTGTAAATTGACAAAATATTTAGCTCTTCATTTCACTAAAAGTTCATTTAAAACCAAATATCTTTTTGAGTTAATTCATTCTGACATTTGAGGCACTGTACCTATCTAATCTATGACTGACTTTCTCTATTATGTAATTTTATTGATAATTACACTCGTTATATTTGGGTTGTACTGATCAACTAGGAGATTTTTTACAAAGGCGGTGCACCCTAGACCGAGATTTCAGATATTACTGGTCAAACTCATGTTGGTTGATCCTCCATAAGTTTGAGAGGGTGTGTTAGATTATGTAGACTTATATATAAATTCATCTTATTTTGTCCCATTTAGTATTATCTTAATCCTACATTGATTATATTTGTTAGTTAGAGTTTTATGGTTAACTATATATATGTAGTTATTGAATGTAAAACAATTATCAATTATTATCATCAATTTTATCATTTTTGCTTTTTCTCAATTCATTTCAGGTTCTTTAATTGCAAGAAGTTTGCGTCCCCATCATGTAATACCCTTTGGAGTAGTAGGAGGAAGAGAAGAAACACATACTCAACTGATAATACCCAGTAGGAGTAGTAGGAGGAAGAAGCATCCGAATATGTGCGTTGGGTGTGGGGATTGCTTGGTTCCAAATGAAGTTGGGTGACGCTCTGAATAGAGAGCTGCAGTTATATGTATCATTAGGAGTTTGGGTTCAATTAGAATTCAAATTTATGTTTTCTTATTATGTAAGAGTTTTAAGATTAGAGCATTGTGTTAGGTTGAGACTTTACCAGTAGGGTGAAGACTCAATATATATATAAGGTATCCACAAACACATTAGACATGAAGAAAATTTATCTTTCTTTTCTGTTTTAGCTTTATTTATCTGCACTTTTTACAGCATCTACGTGGTAGGCTGCTTTCGTGGCTCAAGTGATCTTGAACTTTAATAAGTTCGGTTCTTGCAAACTCATTCAACGGTCACATAATTTTGGATTCACTTGGAAATCCTATTTGAGAGTATCTAAACAAGTTCATTACCCCTGATATCTGTTCTAGTGTGTTGATCATGAAAGAGAGTAGCTCCCATCTTCCTCTTTTAAGTTCTCAAGAACACCTAAGATATGCTAATCATTTAGTCATACAAAAAAGGAAACGTACATGACTATACATGCTCCTCGTTGTTAAACTAATGGTTGTTCATACTTGCAAATACAGGATACCCGTGCAATCGAAGTAGTTGAAAGGCTAAGATGGTGTTGTCCGTACTGTCGAGTCCATTCTTCTGGTCCCATCGCCTATGAAATTTATAAGAACGCAATAAAATGAAGCAATTCGAGCTACCTATTATTTTCTTAATTGTTTGATGTACACGTTCCATCACTCTTTTACGTTTGGCATTATTATGCTGAAGCAAATTCTGAAGAAAAGACGCATACTAAGCAAACACTTACATGTAGATGCATTGAAGAATTTGTCAAAGCGGAAGCTTAAAATGCCTTTGAATCCCTAATCTCTCAACTATATCAACTAGCATTAGTGCCTTGAACAAAATATCTTCACCTCCTTTGTTATGTTTTGCCTTGAATTCCGACCTTGGACGATCAAGTTTGATGTCTTTTGTTGAGATATTATCGATCTCAGAAGTGTTGTCGATCCTACACGACCTCTGTTGGGCTTTGGCAAATCTTACTATAGTATTTTTCAACCTGCTACAGTATCTTCCGACCTTTTATGGTTGTATTGGTCGCACTGTAATCACTTCTCTTTTTAAAAAAAAAAGTTATTGACCTCTGCCTCAGTTATCGACCTGTTCTCAACTTCTACACGACCATTTATAGAACTCAGGCAAAATGTGGCAGATTTTTTATTATAGCTCTTTATTTTCTGTTTTCTAATTCTATTTCTGCATGAGTTTTTCTTAAAAGAAGTATGTATTAATTGTCAAGAGCTTATTTTTATACCTCCCTTTCTTCAGAGAATTCTTTATCTTCTCTTTGGAGCTTTTACAAAATTATGTTCTTCTTTTGTTACAATCTTTTATAAGCTTCACAATTTTGTAGTGAAATTTTTTTCTCTTCTCTTTGTGGACATAGATTTTTCTCTTAAAGTTGAACCACTAAAATTATTGTCTTCATTTATTATTGTTATTCGTATGTTCTTGATATTGTTTATGATTCTAATGACTATTTTTTGGGTAGATTCTGAGATTAATAGTTTTAAGTAGACCTCTTGATTATCTACTTTGTTAGAATTGATCTTGTTTCGTTTTCAAATTACTTAGTTTTATAGTGCTTCCGCTGTCTCTATGTTCTCACCGTTCTGACATCCCTCATCAATGCAAGCTTCATAGCAATAAAGCTCCTCTGCTATTTTGTTGATAAGGACGTCCTCTTCCACTTCCTGTTTCTGTTGTTGTTGAAGCTGCGATCGATAGAGTTTTTGCAACTCAGTAGAAATTTAATTGAAATAAAGAAGTTATATAACCCCAATGAATTCACTCTTTCTCAGGTTTCTAAAAAAGCTTTTCGGAAAAGGTCCTCTTGGATAATAATTTTGTAGAGAAAGCGTTTGGAAAGATTACTCTTCAAATATTATGACGTAATGAAGAGTACAGTATAGAGAGATTGGAAGTAAACACAGTACCAGCGGTAGGTTTTGGTTGGTTGAAGAAGATGTGGCACCAAACACTAGCTTCCGTCTGCTGCAATGCATCTGTGACGGAAAAATCGATGGCAGCAGAGGGCTTTGTTGTGAAAGTAACGGAACTTGCAAAGAGCAGTAAGAAGTAGCAGCCAAGGAAGCTTCACAGCAGATTAACATGGATGCCATTCTCGGATAGTTAATTATATTAAGATTGGATCATAGCAACGTCCCTTTCGGTTGTTGTCTTATATAGAAGCCTTTGGAAGCACTTTGTCAATACCATCAGTTAAAAATTTACTAATAACGCGGACATAATTGTGAACCTCAACGTTTGACAAGCCAAAATATACATAGTCAGTTGTCCTTGGAAGATTACAAAAAAAAAAAAAAAAAAAAAAAAGATAGTCACGCCGCCGTTGGGCAACGGGTCAAAACGAACGCCTTTCGACAGTGGTTGTCGCAACATTTGAATGTTATCAGAAAATTATTCAAGTTGAATGTTGACAAAATCGTGCGATAAGCCAGTCTCATTCACAAGTACTATCAACATTTTCAACTCCAATAATTTTCTATTGCCAGCATTTTCTAAGTGCAGCCAAGTCAATGTATGAATTTTCTATTGTGCGATAATGAGTCTCATTCGCAGTATCATCAAACATTCACCTCCAATAATCTTCTATTCCCAATAGTTGTCTTTATTTGTTTTTTCTTCTAAAGAACAATGACTGTGTAAATTAACGTTCACAATTATGTAGTCTGTTGTTTAGTGTTTTTACCAATCTTATTGGCAAAGTGCTAATTTCCAAAGCTGTCTTTATATATATCTCTGATAGAATCCAACGTACTTAATCAACTATATATCCGAGAATGGCTTCTGCTTCCTATAACTACTCTTTGCAAGTTCCGTTACTTGCTAATAAGGTCGGCATGTGGCTTCCAAAACAAAGCCATCTACTGGCATCTTTCTTTCCGTCACGGACGCATTGCAGCAGAGGAAGAAAGCTAGTGTTTTGTACCACTTCTTCATCAACCCACCACCACCTACCACTGGTACTCTCTTTGGGGAAATCTTTTCTTCTAGAAATTAACCTGTGAAAGAATGATAATTCAAGAAGGTTATGTAAACTTTTTATTTCAACTGAAATTCCTACTGAGTTGCGAAAACTCTTTCGATTTATTGCAGCTTCAACAACAACAGAAACGGGAAGTTGAAGAGGCCCTTATCAACGAAATAGCAGAGGAGCTTTATTACTATGGAGCTTGCATTGATAAGGGAGGTGAAGATATTTTGTTCAAAGCACTACAGCTAGTTGATCTTATTGAGAGATTAGGAATTCAAAGGCATTTTAAGCTTCCTCTCCGACAAATTCTACAGTGCATCTACGTGTATGTACTGTAGGTGTTCACTTATTAGTCCAACTAAGAAAAATAACAGGTAAGCACCTGAAAGTGCTTTATATTTTAATTGCGTGTTTGTAATTTTCATAGGAGATGGGACGAGGAGAATGGACTCGACGGTGCAAACAGCACCTTGTTAGCCTTTCAACTACTCCGATCGAATGGGTATCCTGTATCTGCAAGTAAACACAACCATTACTTATACAATTATATGCATATATAGTTAATATGTTTCCTTTAGTATTACTAAATTAATGATTAACTAGCATTTATATTTTAGCTGTTCTTGAGAAGTTAAAAGACGAAGATGGAAGCTACTCCTCTTTCATGATCAACACGCCAGAACAAATATCAGGGGCACTGAACTTGTTTAGATGCTCACAAGTAGGATTTCCAAGTGAATGCAACATTATGCGGCCATTGAATGAGTTGGCCAGATCCGAACTCCAAAGGATATTACAGGATGGAGATCAAAACGTCTTGCAATCAAGGAACCAAAGCATTGAGGTGACCCATTGTCCTGAAAATGCATCTATCTTCAAGCAGCTTATGGATTTATATACAGAGAATAAAACTAACTATACTACTGATGAGTATAATTTAAAATAATTGTATTTCTAATATATATACTCAGATCAAGTTCACTTTGGAAAATACTCGTCGTAGCCTTTTGCCAAGACTGGAGTCACGAAGTATAGTACGACAATTATGGCCTGGAGATTCGACTCTTAGAAAATACCTAGAGCTTGCAAAGTTAGACATGGAAATGCTGCAAAAGCTGTACCAAAACGAAATTGACGAGTTAGAGAGGTCAGTTATGTTGCATTAATTTATTCTAGTAATCAGGGCAGGTCAACTATAATTTGATTATATAGGTTTTAGCTAGTTAGATAGTTAGCTACTAGTGTTGATTGTTGATTGCAAGTAAATTCTTGTGTCCTAAACGTTGACACTTAGCTAAATGTCCTAAATTCGTACGCAGTTGGTGGGCGGAACATAACTTTTCAAGAGCACTGGCTGTTCGCAAAGAAATTCACAAGTGTCATTTTTCAGTAGCCACGGTCATGTATGAACCTCAGTATTCTGCATTCCGTGTGGCATTTGCCAAGGATGGTCTCTTAGCTGTCCTACTTGATGATATTTTTGATAACTTGAACAATCTGAAGCACCTTAGGCAATTCACGGAGGCTATGAAAAGGTATGATCATCAGTTTAATACTCTCTTTTAGCGAACTGCTGCTACGCGCGTCAGCAGAGTACTGTTTCTTAATTTTTATGGAATTATATGATTAGATGGGATCACACTCTCGTTGGTGACCTACCCGAGCTCAAGATAGCCTTCAGTGGTATATGTAACACCATTACGGACATGGCAAAGGAAGGAAGCAGAGTTCAAGGTTACGATGTTTTTCCTTCTATTAAAGATACGGTAAGCAAAGAAAACCGTCCCCATCTACGAATAAAATTTGTATGTAATTATTTATGTTATCCTAAAGATGTACTAGCTTATTAAATAAGACATGCTTCTTCAAAATTTGTAGTTGATATTTTTCCTTCTTCTATGTATGTATATGTCAGTGGACGGATTATCTGGATTTATTCTTAAAGGAAGTTGAGTGGAAACAGAAGCAAGAGGTACCAACATTTAGTGAGTATATTAAAATCACCGGCGCCTCTATTGGGAGGAATGTAACCGTTTTGCCAGCAATTTTCTTAATCGGGGAACAAATCAACACAGAGATATTGAAGCACATCGGTGCCGATTCAAGGTTCATGTATTTAGTGGGGTTTGTGAGTAGGCTGGCCAATGATTTGGTTGGTTTCGAGAAAGAATCAAGGGAAGGAAAACTTGCAACAGCAGTACGATGTTACATGAGAGAGAATCCCCAATGCAGCACATCAGAGGAAGCAGTAACGTCGATTAGAGGAATGATAGAATCAGCATTGGAAGAGTTAGAATGGGAGATGTACCGAACTTCTGCAATCGTGCCAAAAAGTTGTAGCCTTGCACTTCTCGCCTTTGCACGGGCCAATCTCTTTGCTTACAAGCGGATGGATGGGTTTTCGGGCAAAGATAACGAGTATCTAAAGCTCATGAAGGATTTCTTCTGGGGTACACTAGAACTTACATGAGTAATTAAGATATGTAACATTATTCAAGGATAGATTAATATTTACTTATAATATTATATAAGAAAGTTGTAAATCCTATCCAATAAAGATTATTTTTCATTGTGCTCTTTTTGTTTTCCGCTCATTTTACAAGGGCCGGCCGCTCCGGCAGCGGCACCGCTGGCCATCCTCTATTTATATGTTTTCTACATTATCTCACATAGCATCAGAGCGACATTAGATCCTATTGTTTTTATCGACCATTTTCTTCCGCCTTCGTTGATCAGATCCGATCGATCTCCGTCGATTTGCCACCTATTCTTCAGATTTGCTTCAGATTTTGATCTGCCTCCGCCGCCAGCTATGCAACCATATCGAGCCATGTCTCCGTCTTCGTCTGTGTCGGTCATCGATCGTCTGTGAATATTTTCTTCCTCTGCGCTCCGCACCAGTCGTTCTCCGAACGTCTCCGGATTTGTTCTTCCTCTCCGATCGCCTCCAATAGCTCAGATTCTCGTTCAGATCTCTGCTCATATCTTAATTTGGTTATTTTTGAACTTCAATTATTTTCGTTACCCTCGTTGATGTTTGATTTGATGAAGGATTGAACCTTCATATCTGATCTGATCCTGCGGCAACATAATCCCTCCGCTACCGACGAGCTCGTCCTGTTTCCACGCCGAATTAACTACTAATTTTCAGATCCACCGTTTTTACCTTTCGGTTTATGGTGAGTAGTGCCGGCAATCTGTCCTGCCGAGTTCCTTCTGTTTCGGATTGGTTATTGGATTGTAGAAAAGGCATGCAGTTAGTGGATTGAAAAAAAAAAGTTGAATTTGTTGTTGTTGTTGTTTGTTGGTTATTGATGTTGAGGTTATTAGTAGATGCTATGATGTTTTTATTGTTGTTTGTTCGTTATTGATGTTGATGTTGTTAGTAGCTGCTATGATGTTGTTAGTAATTGGATGTAGTTGTTGTTGTTGTTGTTGATGTAGTTGTTATTCTTGTGGCTGGCTGGTAGGGACTATTGAAGATGTATGAAGCTGTTCGGCGAAATGCCTGTTGGAGATGTTGTTTCTTTGAGTTCGTCTTTGGGTGGGTCTTGCCGGTGTTGTTGGACCTTGATTTTGACTTTAGTTGATGTCGTTGGTGTTCTTGATGTTATCCAGTGTTGTTGTTGTAGATGTTTGTTTTTATAAAATTATAGATAAGTATATGAAGTACGGGGACTTGAAGCTGCACGGAAGGTGTTTGACAAAATGTTGCAAAGAGTCATTATGACTAAAACTTGCAGAAGATGGATCTTGCCGTGCTCCTTCGGCTTTGAGTGCTTGTTTTTGGGTCTATTGATTTCTGTTTTTGGGTTGGAATTCCCCCTTTTTGGTGTTGGTTGTTTATTCTGCTGAGTCCGCAGTTCTGGTACTGCAGGCTCTGCAATTTGTTCAATCTGCTGTTTTTTATTGTTCCTCTTCTTGTTTGCTGCCTTAGATATTTGGGTTCTCTTTGTCTTCTCTAAAAGGGATTTGCATTTGGCTCCGAAAATTTATATATGATCCCGAAAAATTTGGCTCTAAAAGGGGATTTGCCGGAAGGGGATTGTTAGTGATCTTTGATGTAGTTCTTCTCTTAGCATTTCTGTTGAAGCAGCCGATCTCAAAAGTATGTATGCAAAGTAGCAATTTTATATTTTTGTTAGTAAACTCTCGATTACTCGTATTCGCAATATTTAAAAGAGAATGTTAAAATATGTAAAATTATTAGTATTATTAGAATAAATTGGTTATTACTTGTAATATTATATAAGATAGTAAAGTCTATCAAAATGAAGATTATTTTCTATTGTGATTTTTTGTTGTCCGCTCATTTTGCGAGGTCTGGCGACATTGTATTTGTATATTTTCTATATTATCTCACAATTACAACTGCATCTATTTTATATATATATATATATATATATTATCTTGCTAATCTTGCTACATTAATGATGTCTTCTTTCTTCTACCTACACTTCAAGCTAGTTCAGTTCTTACGTTAACAGTTCCTCATTGGGTACGTACGTAAAAATGATATATGCACTCTTTTTTTGTTTTGATTAGTGATGATTTCTGAAGAATGCAAAAATCTGGATTAATGGCGACCTGAACTTGCTAGCAACAACTCTGAGCTTCAATGAACATTAATATCTTATGCTAATATTCTGGCAACTCGCATTGACCAGCCTTTCACCACAGGGAAAATCAATCTGTAGAGGCCGAGGACTATACTCACTTTTTTCAGAAAAAAAGAAGAAGAAAAAGGACTTTTCAGGAAAACCAATCTAAATCTTTTTAAAATACTATCCATAAAGCTATTTCTGTGTTTTGGCAATATATCATTTACTTAAAGTTTATGAAAGGATTATTAATCCAAACCGTTCAAACATAAATCACTGGATAAAAAGATTATAAGTAATCAGAGTGTCATTAAGAGCATGCCATTTAGATGGAAAGTAAGGAATAAATTTAGGAGAGAATGCTAACTATAAATAATTAATTTAAGAGCATGTCGTTTAGATATTTACAAGAAATAACAAGAACTTTTAAAAAGATTACTATTATCCAAATGATCATAAAAGGATTGTTTCTTCTGGTAAAATAAAGAAAACATAACGGAAGAACTATCACAATCTTATCAACATGATTAGTCATTTTCATACTTTTATATTTGAAATTAAAAACGAATGAAACTTTTATTAATTGAGAATTTTCATGTGAATACAACACATTGATCGTGCTATTGGAACTAGAAATTATTGGGCCAAGTAAGTTTTAGTTCACCTCATCCCATCTTATTTATTTATTAGCCCAATCTCAGATTTGAGCTTTGAGTGATCGAGTTGAGCAGAGAGAAGAAATGGCGTCTCTGATCTTCTCGCAGTCGACGAGCTTAACACGTGCACCGCCGAAGAAGGTTTCCCTCGGTATCTGTAGTAGTATAACAAGAGCAAAAATCAGAAGCATGGTAGACGCTCTACAGAAGAATAACACCAGCTCTCTCACTAAGGATATGTTTTCAAATTTAAAAATCGAATTTCCTTTTTTAACTTTTCTAAAATTTAGTTGGAAAGTGGATGGTTATGTCTTACTTGATTTCGTGTCAAGGAAATGTAATCTTTTTGTTGATTGTATTAAAAAATTATCCATTTTGCTTGTGAAAAGAAGCAATATATCTGTTCAAAGATTGATTCTTCTGTCGCGGGGAAAAAAAGAAAAGGGAGAGTTCTGCTTTCACATATTAAGTATGTGAAAAATTCAATTTTTAGAAGTGTGAATGGTTGAGCACAATGTTATGTTAGTTGTTAGATCTTTGTTTTACTTGTTCAGTAGGAATCCGAAATGCGGAGCCCGTGGAAGTTCTCGAGTTGGATTGCTTGCATTTCCGTTCTTATGCAATTCTTGCGAGATCCCTACGCCCTTAGGCATTATAGATCTAGCAGTCGATGCCAAAGTGTGGATGTAGTTTACATTGTATTAATTTACATAACTTTTGACTGAATGAACCGGTTAGTCCGAAGTTCATGGCTGCAGAACGTAATATTGAACTGAGAAAAGTAATCCGTGATAGTTGCAGCTTCTTAAGTTTGAACTTTGTGGTTTGTTAGACGGGTAATTGGCAATGGAAAAGTTGCTAATGAAATCATCACAAAAGGCGATATGTGAACAGGCCTGGCCTGGCTTTCGCTTTTCGGACAGGCTTTCACTCAATTACAATGAGGATGTCATGGAGAATTTCTTGGTTCAGTTTCTGTGTTCACCAGATAGGGCTTTGGCAAATTCAAGTAGTACAGGTTATTTGCACTAAGGCGTAAATCTTTATCTGGCAGTTACTTGTTTCATTTTTGTATTTTAAACATATTTGGTTGATGAATGTCGTTTGAAATTAAAGGACAGAGAACTAGTACTTGCTGCAGCCATCGCGCTCTGCGCAGCTCGCAGAGGTCTTGTGGAGCCATTGCTGCTGTTGCTCCTACTTGGGCTAGTCCTCTCTTATTGTCTTTGGTTGAAGTTCTTATATGGAATGCAGGTAATTTCTTAGATTCTTAAACATGTGTATACTAAACTCATTATATTAGTTCTGAAAACACCCACTGAATTTGTTCAAGTTATGGCATGACCAGACACTAAGCACATTCTGTATCTTATTACAGGTAGGGATTACTCGGAGGGCCCTAAGACCGCCGCAAGCTTCATTGCAACCATCGCCGCAAAAATTCTGATTTTATGTTTGATTGTATAGACCCACTTATAATCAACTACTTTTTTTTTCTTTTGATCGAACCATCCGACAGCTCACAATGGGTGTGCGGGTGTGCATGCACAGTATCGGATGTGTGCATATCATATATATATATATATATATATATATATATATGTAGTGTATGTTAATTATATAGTCAATATATTTAACATGATATTAGTACATTGAACCATTTCCATCTTGCATCAAAAGAGTTCTCACGTACCGGTTCAGATTTTCTGAGTAAAATATGATGTAATCTTATCACAACATATAATACGGCAGTAAAATTTCTACTAATTGTCCCCAACTCCTCACAAAATTCTCTTTTTATATTGGCGTGAATCAACAATATATTATTTTAGATATCTTTTCTTATAATTATATTTTATTCTAGATATTTTTTTAGAATTATATTTAGATATCTTTGTTTATTTAGATTTATAAGAAGTCTATATATATGTACTTATATTGAATGATAAAAATAACATTGAAAAAGTTTTTCATCTTGGTACTAGAGCAAAATCCTAAATCTGCTCACCGTCGTCGTGGAGAAAACGACTGCGACGGCCAAATTTCAACCAGACTATTCGTTGTGATCGTGGAGATACGTTTACAACGGTTAGAAATTCTTACTTAAGACAAATCTGGCGATTTAATTGGACTAGATCTACAACAATAAAAAGAAAGGGAGAATTTTTGCCGCTTCCTCCTCCGCGCCTGAAGCTCCCGCCGTTGCTGCTTCGCCAGCCAACTCGATCGCTGCCGCTGCCGCCGCCGCCACCAGCCCGCTCGATCGCCACTGCCAACACGATCGATCCGATCGATTGCTGCCGCCGCCAACCCGCTCGCTCTTGCCGGTCGATCGCCGTTGCTTCACCGACCGTGCAGCCACCAGCCGAACCCGATCCGACCCGCCTGACCGGCCCGACCCAAACCTGCCCGTTGACCCTGCCCGACAGAGAAAAAATTTTTTTATGGAAAATTCATGTGCTCTGTCTCCAGTTGCCTCAATGACTACTACTATTTTCAATGTACAAAGTGATTCATCCTCTACTATAAGTTTTAAGTTAAATGGCTCAAATTATTCTCTTTGGTTTCAAATCTTTGAGATGTACATTGCTGGAAAGAACAAGATGGAATATTTAACTGGAGAAATAGCACGACCTCAAGAGACTGATCCCACTTATGCCCGATGGAGAACTGACAATGCTATTGTCAAAGGATGGTTGATCAACTCTATGGAACCAGCTGTGATGGAGCTTTTTATTCGGCTTCCCACTGCTAGAGATGTTTGGACTACTGTGTCCAAAACTTATTATGATTCTGACATATCTCAGATTTATGAATTAATATACAGTGTATTCAAATTGAAGCAAAGTGGAAGGCGCATTACGGTCTACTACGCAAAATTACAGAGCATATGGCAAGAATTAAATTTTCGTAGTCCAATTACAATGTGTTGTGCTAATGATGTATTAGCTCGACAACAAGAAATTGAGAGGAAATGTGTTTATATTTTTTTGGCTGGACTTGATGATACACTTGATAAAGCCCGCAGTGATCTACTACGAACAGATACTTTTCATGAATTAGAAGCATCTTATAACTATATTCGTCGTGAGGAGCAACAACAAGTAGTTATGATGGGGTCTAACGTTATTGGAGTTATTGCTGCTCCAAAAATTTTAGATCTCAAGTGAAGCAAAAAGTATAAGAAGAAGAGTTTACGCATTGTGGTGAAGCTGGACATACTCCGAATTCATGCTTTCAGTTAGTTGGTTATCCTGATTGGTGGGAGGAACTGAAGAAGAAATAAGACAAAAAGATCTCTGGTGTAACGTCTGGAGTTACATGCCTCACTTTAGTTAATCATTCATCCTCTATATCATCGACTGCTCCTTCAACAGTTCTATCTCTAGTGTCGCAGGTTAATTCAGATTCTCCAATTTTATATAACCAAATCTTTGCCTTTATTGTTTTAGATTCACAACGGGATAAGGATGAATTTTAGATTCTGGAGCTACGGATCATATGACATTCGATCCGAAAAATTTTCATATCGTAAGTGATTTTAGTTAGAAATAATGTGACATATACCAATGGAGAAAGTTATCTAGTGACAGGTGCTGGTACTGTGGCATTATCATTATATTTATTTTTACAGAATTGTCTACTTGTTTTATCTCTCTCACACAATCTTTTATCTATTGGACAAGTTACTAAATAGTTGAACTGCATTGTTCTTATGTATCCTTATTTTTGCTTACTTCAGGATATCCAGACACAGGAGATAATTGGGCGTGGTATTAAGAGAGAGGGTTTATACTATCTGGATGATATTAGTTCAGGCAGAGTTTATAGTGCTCGTGGATCTGAAACTGACAAGAAGAATAAAGTCTAGCTTTGGCATCGCCGTATAGATCATATTTCTTTTGGTTATTTAAAAAAATTGCTATCGTGTTTATTTTCCAGTTTCAAAGAGTCTGAATTTCAGTGTGAAGTATGTATCATTGCCAAGAGTCATCGAGTGTCGTATTTTTCTGTTAGCAATAAAAGAACAACTCCTTTTGAGTTAGTCCATTCGATGTTTGGGAACCCTCTCCAGTTATAATTTTTACTGGCATTAGATGGTTTGTGACATTTGTAGATGATTGGACAGACATGACATAGTTATATGCTTTGAAAAATAGAAATGATGTTAGTGATATATTTGTGCGGTTTCATAAGATGGTGCAGACTCAATTTTCTCTTCCTATTCAAGTTTTTCGCTCTGATAATGGTGGGGAGTATGTTAATACATTTTTGAGCTCTTACTTTCATCAGCATGGTGTTATTAATGAGACTTCTTATTCACAAACACTACAACAAAATAGAATGACTGAAAAAAAAATCGACACATTAGAAACCGTTCGTTCTTTATTGTTTGGAGCTCATGTTTCAAAACATTATTAGGTAAACGCAGTTCAGTCTGCGATTTATGTGATTAATCGCATGCCATCTAGAGTTCTGAACTTTCGTATATCACTTGAGGTTTTATCTATATTTGTTACTATAACTTCTATTCTCTCACTTTCACCTTGGATTTTTTGATCTGTTGCATTAGTACATTTGCAGAAAACTCAAAGAGATAAATTAGATCCATGTGCCTTAAGGTGCATGTTTCTTGGCTAGGATCCTCACCAGAAAGATTATCAGTGCTATCATCCTCCTACACGTGGTACCTTTGTGACTATGGATGTGACATTTCTAGAGTCGAAAATGTACTTTGTCAGATCGACTTCACATTCAGATCATTAGGGGGAGATAGAAGTTATGGAAGATCTGAATTAGCTTACCATTAAACTCAGCACACATACTGAGGAAGGTCAGAAAAAATGTGTGGATCATGACTCAGGTATGTAAGAGTTTAAAACTACTGAATTTGAATAAAAAGAAACGGAAGAGATAGACAAAGCTGAAGCTGTAGAAGAAACCCCTCTCTCGCATCCTTCAGTACCCGCTCAAACTCTTGAGGATATTGCTAAAGTAAGTACCGAGATTTAGAATATTATTATGAATAAATCTAATATTGTCTACAGAAGTTATCAGTTACCACATATAGAAAATCGTGAAAAACCTCCTGAGATATTCACCAGAAGGAAAAATCTCCAGATATCTTATTGCTAATCATATGTTTTCTCACAAGCTGTCCCCATCATATATTGCTGTCATTAATCAGATGGCAGCTGTAACACTTTCTTCTGACATTAGAGAAGCCTTATCCGATCATAGATGGACTAAGACTATGAATGACGAGATGGATGTTCTTCAGAAGAATATGACTTGGATATAGTACAATTACCAAAAGAAAAGAAAGCAGTTGGTTGTAAATGGGTGTACACCATCAAACACAAAGCAGATAGAACGATCGAAAGATATAAGGCAAGATTAGTGGCCAAGGGGTACTCACAGACTTATGGAGTGAATTATCACGAGACTTTTGCCCTAGTTACAAAGATTAATACCATTAGAGTATTGTTATCTCTCGCAGCAAATCTTGATTGACCGTTACAACAATTTGATATAAAGAATGAATTTCTTTATGGTGAGTTAGAAGAAGAAGTGTATATGGAGCTTCCGCCTGGCTATGAGATATCAGAATGAACTGAATATGTCTGCAAGCTAAAAAGAGCTCTATATGGTTTGAAGCAATCTCCAATAGCATGGTTTGGTAGATTTAGTCAAGCCTTGAGCAGATATGGTTACCGACAGAGTAATGTTGATCATACATTATTTTTTAAGAATCAGAATGATAAGGTAACTGTTTTGATAATCTATGTTGATGATATGATTGTTACAGATAATGATCATGAAGAAATTCAGAAATTGAAGACATATCTATCCTCTGAATTCGAGATGAAAAAACTTGGAGAGTTGAAATATTTTTTGGGCATTGAAGTGGCCAGATCTAAGTAAGGTATTTTTCTATCACAAAGAAAATATATCTTTGATTTATTATCTGAGACAGGGATGTCAGATTGCAAACCTACCGACACACCTATCATTGAGAATCATAACTTAACAAAGCTCTCTAATCAAATGCCAGCAGCTAAGAAAAAATATCAACGATTGGTTGGCAGGTTAATTTATTTATCACATACTCGTCCTGATATAGCATATGCTGTGAGCGTTGTCAGTCAGTTTATGTATTCTCCAAGTGTCGATCATATGAAAGCTGTGAATAGAATTTTGAGATATCTGAAGTCAGCACCAGGCAGGAGATTACTATTCAGAAAGAATAATTATCTGAATATAGATGGATATACTGATGCAGACTGGGTAGTAGATAAGGTGGATAGACGCTCTACATCCGGCTATTTTATATTTGTTGAGATAATCTAGTTACATGGAGGATTAAGAGACAAAAAGTGGTTACTCGATCTTCTACTGAAGCTGAATATAGGGAAATTGCACATGGAGTTTGTGAACTTTTATGGATTCGAATATTATTGACAGAGCTTGGTTTTCCTCAAAAGAATTCTATGAAGCTATTTTGTGATAATAAGACTATAATAAATATTGCTCATAATTCAGTACAGCATGATTGCACCAAGCATTTTGAGGTGGATCGACATTTCATCAAAGAGAAATTGGATTCAAAATTAATTGAGTTATTTTTTGTGACTTCAGAGGCACAGTTAGCAGATATATTGAAAAAAGAAAATTTCAAACAAAATCTTTCATAATTCCCTGAGCAAGTTGGGCATTGATGATACTTTTGCACCAACTTAAGAGGGAGTGTTGACGTGAGTCAACAATATATTATTTTAGATATTTTTTATTAGAATTATATTTTATTTTAGACATCTTTCTTAGAATTATATTTAGATATCTTTTTTTATTTTAAAACTCTCTTTATTTAGATTTATAAGGAATCTATATATATGTACTTATATTGAATAATAAGAATAAGATTGAAAGAGTTTTTCATCTTTTTATTCACTTTATTTTTGACATGATATGCATTTGTGTAAACAAACATGGCAACCATCTCTTCTACAATCATATTTGTAAATCCACTCAAGTTACCCTCAATTAGAATAGATCACATAATTTATAAAAAGACGTTCTGTCCATCCATGTGCTCTCTACGCATGCCAAATCAGTGACAAACACCATCCTTCTTATATTAAGCTATCTAATTTGAAGTCTATTATATGTTCCTAAATTTGAAATATTGTCTCTCATAACTTATCATGAGAAACTAATAATGTCCAATATTTATTGTGATTTTTATTATTAAATTAGAAAATTTTAGATAAAAGGCAATGAGTGAAACCAATATTGAAAGAAGCTCTTTTGGCACTTGATCCATCTAGGTCTATTAGAAACATAAATAAAAATTTAGTTACAAGATCAAATTTAGTTATCAAAGTAAAGATGAACAAAATGTGAAACACATAAAGAAATAAAAGAAAGTAAACAATCAAATATAACCTAGGTAGCTGGAGAAAGAAAAGATCCACAACGGAAAAAGAGATCGATAGTGGCGTAGATTTGTAAGGAGAAAGGAAGGAGCGGTAGCTATAGATAGAACGAGTGTTTAGAAAAAAAAATTAGAAGAGAATGAAGAAAAATAGTTTGGTATTAAAAAAATAATCTTGTAGACTAGATAGATGAAAATCTGGATTACCACCTCTCCTCATGATAATCTGGATTTCCTCATTTGAGGTAATTTTATTTACTATGGGAAGATAGATTACCTCTATGCAGTGAACCAAACGTGAGAATATGATTCCCTTGTGTTAAATTCCAGGAATCCTGTTAAAATCATCCGAACCAAACGCCCCCATACAATTATCTCTGTTGATGTTAAATAAGTAAATAATAAGAAAATCAACAATTGAAGCTTTTCATTTTCTCATCAACACTGAACATAGAGCCTACTTATGAGATATCATAAGATGTACTTTTCTCATCAACATCAAGTAAATAATAGAAAATCAACAAAGTAGCACAATGCGTCTGCAACCAAAGCAAATATATAAAATATCGAGGAAGCTCTACTTACAAAAACATCCAGATGAAGATAAACAATCACCATTTGTTTTACTAAAAGAAGAAAAAAGATTTTTTCCTAAGCACTATACTTTAGCAAAAAGAAGAAATCTTTCTTCAACAATTAATCTATCTGGTCTTATACAAAAGATCATCACCATAATAACAAACAAATAGAAAAAATTGAAAGGTAACAAAACAATATTGAAATACAAACTGAACGTTGTTGATCATCAACGGTGTTGGTGCTAAAGTAGTAGAGGAGGCAGTGGCTCTTGAGCTAACGCTGCAATCTCCGACACCCACTGGTAGTTGGTTTCTCCTAATATGTTTATGCTTTCGCGTTACCGATCTTAGCTCCTCCTCGCCAACTCTGATTTGCCTATCATTAAAACCAATCTGTGAACTAACACTCCATTGCTACTGGCCTACTGCTACTATTCCTCTTCTTATTTGCTTTCTCTATCTCTATTCCTATCTCTTTTCACATATTGAAGATTGTTACGACTATCAGAAGATTCTCTAGCCACTACAAATTCTTGATCTTTCTTCTTCGTTCTCCTTTGTAGTCGCTTCACCTTCAGGTGATATCCGGATTGAAATTTCTCCTATCAGTAGCACTAAAGGTGATACCGAAAATCTCGTCCCAATAAAGACGACATGTTAAATGTCGTTGATCTACAGCGCATTAGCAACAATGCATTCTTCTGATTAGGATTGCTATGATCTATCAATGTCTTTTGATAAGCGTAGAAGTAAGAAATCAATGAAAGATTTAGATAAAATCCTCTTAGTCATCTCTGATTTACAAGAAAAAATTTATGGATTTGTTTTCTATCAGGCAATCAAGATAGGAGACTTAGAGCCGAACGGGTTATATTTGCAAAAAAAATCCGCCATGCTCGTTTAATATACAAAATACCCCTCCAAAATATAATCCTATAAAATCCCAGAATCGCGATCTTAATGATCTCACAATTAAGATCGCAATCCTGCAACTATCTTACACAAGATTTTAAATCGGATTTTCGATATCCATGACGGGGTCGAATCTACAGGTCTGGTCGACTTGGATCTATAGGTCGAGTCGAGCTTATTGGGCTGGTTCAAATTTGGCCGAGTTAACTCATTAAATTGGCCAATCGGGAATGCTTTGCTTGGATCTGGTGAGAACAACCAAGTGATCTGAGTCAGGTCGGCGAGTCAGTGAAAGGCATCAGCGAGATTGAGCAGCCGCGAATCGGTTATGATAGTGAAAATGAAGCAATTGACAGTGGTGATAGGACAGCGACTGAAAGCTGCAATCAAATTAGTTGAAAACAGTGATAGCGGTGGCGAGCAGATCAAGTTGAAAGAGTAGCAGCGGGGGCGGCAGCAAAAATGGTGCAAGGAGAGCGATAGTGTATGGAGAAGAACTATGGTGGAGGCGGCGGCGGTAGTGAGCCAATGACGGCAATTCTTCTTTTTTATGATTTCAAATTTGGTATTCAAATTTGATCAAATTGCCCTGATAGTGCTTTCTAACGGGTGTAATTATTTTTTCACAATAACAATGGATAGTTCGAGTCGAAATCTGACCGTCGCAATTGATTTTTTCACGACGGCAATGGACCATTTTAGGATTATTTTGCTCTGATATTAAGATGAAAAATATATTCTATCTTATTCAATCAAACTCTTCTTATACAAATACGTATACAAGCCATAGAGATCACTAAATAAAATAAGTCTTAAAATAAGAAAAATAATTTTAATATAAGTAAACTATTAGTTATATGTTGAGTCGTGCAAACAAAAGTAGATGCTTAATTATCTCGAAGGTTTTAAAATTGATCAAGGGCAATACAACTGTTCATGATACCTTTGAAATAGCAGAGAAAATGACCCTTCAAATTCTCTCTCAAGAGAATATAGTTGGAAGGTTTTGACAGTAATACCTGCATCTCTCTTCCCAACCTCTATGTATTCAGATGATGATTGTAAATGCTTTTGCTTTCTTATTTCTCTATTTTTCAAATATGCCTGAAGCTACTTCACTGTCTATCTTATGTAAACATTTAGAATTAGGCAAACTGTAAACAAAAAGGATTCCACCTGAAAGTGTAAAGGACAAAGTACTTTAATTTTCTTTTTTGTTTTATTTTTAATTTCCTATTTTAGCGGTAATCTAGCATTTTGTTAATTTGATCTGGTTAGAAATTATGCAATAATATGAGATTAATTTAACACTTTAAACTATAGTTTAGCTAACACGAACGCCAAATTGATCCGGATCTAAAAAAATGGAATATGTAATCAACCTAATATCACCCAAATCAACCCAGGCGGGTTCCGGATTAACTCGGCGACCCACACGCTCGGATCGGTTCCGGCTGATTAGAAAAACTTTTTTTTTTTTGGTTCTTCGAGTGGACTCTTATGAGTTTATTAGAATAAAGAGAATGGAATGGACAGCACTTCTTGTTGGAAGAAATTCGGCGATTTGTTGAGCCCTGTTGCTAGTTCCACTCTGCAACCGTTGTTATATCCCAGACAAACTTGCGTTCGCCAAAAACCCTGTCTTTTTAGTCAGTGATTCACCAATCACTTGTTGCGCTATCGATCTCGGTGATTTTTTTTAGAAGCTTCATTCAAGCTGTTGATGCAGCCATTATGATGACAATACCGCTGGTGTATCGCAGAAAGTAGTAGCACCATTTCCTCCTATCCCGTCATGCCGACTTAGCATTGATTCAGTGCAAGGTGAAACCGCGCGGTGTATCAAATTCTGGACCGACTCCGCAGCCACCTCCAACCACCAAAGACGCATAAGAAACCAAAGCATCACTTCACTATTGTGAAGTGAACCGGTGGTCCAACTCGCTGAATCGGACAGTCGAACCACAAACCATCGATCGGAAGAGGATTTGAATCGATGTACGAATCGTGTCTGCCAACTTTGCTTTAAACGTAGCATGTATGACTGGACTAGACATAAAGTATTCTTCATATATATTATGTCAAAATTTTATATGTGATCGTCCTAAAGTTATGTTAACTAAGGCTGAATATAACTCGTTCTAAAATTCCCAAGTAATAAAAGAAAATGGCCAAAATTTTATCAATACTTAATTCATTTGGTAAACAAATAATGTTTGACTACTCTAATAATTGTACGTTAAAGACTATTAGTTATCGGTTAAAATCTATCGTTTCACATTACAAAACTATCTAGCTGAACTAGAAGATGAGGAATTTGGTGATTTTGGTTTGGGTCAGATCTAATCCAACCAGTTTTATGTTGGACCTGAATTATGAAGCAGGTTAGATGATGATTAAACGACTCGAGTCACTGGAAGCATGATCAGAAGTTCCAGACCGATTCAGTACACTGAGCTCCGCTTACAAAAACTTCATTCTGTAGCCGCCGGGATGCCGCCCTCGGCGAGATTTGCGTCACTCCGGATCATGACGGGAACCATCCTCGGAGGCATTCTAGGGTTTTACGTTATGCACCGTCTCGAAATCAGCTACAAGGTTTCACCACCTTATTCGTAATCGTATTCTTGAACTATTTGCTGGTTGATTTTTTTTCCTTTTTTGATTGATTGATAGATTGATTTCTGGGCAGGAGAAGATGAAGGAGAGATTGGAAAAGTACGAGTTGGAATTGAAGCTCCGGGATCAACAACAACAACAAGAGCAACAGCAGATAACAGCAGAGATCTTACCGGATTCCTGATAAATTTTACGAAGTTTTCTTCTTAACTGATGCACGCATTGAGATGTGCTTTAAGTGTATGGTCTTTTCAAGTAAGTTAGAGATTTTCTGTTTCTGTTTTGAGTACTTATTTTTTTGAGTGGAAACGTCTCTGTTTATGTAGGTCTATTCTATACTGAGATAAAGTTTTTACATAGTTTATTTCTGCCTGCTTCACTTTTCTTTGTAACATGGATATCAGATACTAATTTGGTTTAATTCGTTAGCTTGTGTACATTATAATTGCTTAATAGTGTAGATTCATCAGTATCTTTGAATTTAAACATTATGTGATTTTTCGTGAAGAGGTGATCCTCTAGAGTGTTCATAATTGTTCATTGCTATGTCATCTTCCTGATGTCAATTGCTATTGCATGCAACTCTTCTGATTGAAGTCTAAGATCAGCTTCCCTTCTTAACGGCAATGCTTGTTTCTCAAACAAAAAAAAAGAAAAACTATAAGACCAGCTGTTGAGGTTGTTACGCTTATATGAAACTGGTTGGTTAGCACCTTTAGTAGTAGTACAATGACTGAGGTCCTTCTGCTCAATGAACTACATGGCAGTGTTTATTACAATTTGGATATATTAAGTAATTTCAAATCATTCTCATTTGAAATAGGCTTAAGTTATGAAATCCCCAAAAGGGATTCAATCAAGTTCAAGGAAATTAGCAAAGTTAAGCCAAAATATTTTAGCTCCTACGTCATGCATACCACTTTCAACAGGTTTTACAATCATCCCTTCAAAAGAAGCAGAAGCAAGTAAAAGAAAAAGAGGCAGGATGTCAAATACTGAATATAAATTAGCTATCTCTTGAATTTATTTTGGTTGTTTGTTGGTATATGTTTTGTTTGAATATAAATAGGTCTCTTTAGATGGGCTTAATGTCAGCAGTAGTATATGTATTTTATCCAAACATATAGAGAAATAGATGGCTTGTGATAGCTTCCTACTTGCTTAGTAAGCACAGTACCTGGTGGCTGTTTGTTGGCCATCTACAGTATTCATGCTTATGTATGACATCTGTAAGACTATTATGTATTTTTTGTATGTATTGAGGGACTAAAGATTATTTTGGAAATAAATTGTGATTTGTGTTTCAATTGGGTCTTATTAATCTTGAGGAGGTGATAAGTAGTCTCCTGCTTGATGAGTCTAACCAGGGCCTTAGGTTTTGTTAATGGTTAATTAACGTTTTCTTTCTTGGATTTACTTGAAAAGCGTAGAGCAATATACCCTGCTATCAGATTGATCATTTTGTTTCCGTTTACTTTGTTTGAGTTGCGCAAATGATTTTTTGTTTTTTCTTTTTTTTGTTTTTTTTTTAAATTAGTTTCAGAAAAATAAAATCTTGAAGACTTTTTATATGATGTCTTTGCGAGCCGTATTTGTGTATCTAAGCCAGTTTTCTTTTGCCAGCGAGATAATCCAATTGATTCGACAGCACAAGTGAAGTGTTTGGGATGGTTGTTAGTTACTACTTGTTAGATTGAATAATATTGAACAATTACTGGCATTATCCTTAGAAAGACTAAATAATGGATCAATTGTCAGTATGCATTCCGTTCTGGGTATTATTTGATGATTAGATGTCTATTCTCATACTTATTGATAATGAACTAAAAGAGAGATAATATATCTGTTGATTGATTGTCAGGCAATAAACCATTAGCTTGAAAACATAGTTTAGCAACATTGCACTCCTATAACCTATTTTAACCAGTGCTATACTAGTTTTACTCATCAATATGGTTCTTTTAATCCTAGGCTAGTCAATCAAAAAAGAGTCTCATGAGGGAAGGAACTCTATGAAAAGAGTCATGAGCAATAAACTTCTGTTTGTGAACACATTTAAATTTAGTGAACGTATGACCTCAAAAAAATTGAAAAAAAATATTCTGAGGGGTTAAAAGTTCAAATTATGGGTGTTTAAGGAAGGGAAATTTTAAGAATGGGTTGAAAAATAAGATCAAGGGGGCCTTCTTAATAAGTTCCTCTTCATTATAATTATTAGTGAGTGCAGATATTTAGGGTGACGGCTGTTTATAACCAATCGGCCTCCACAATGGGTAGCTGTCAAACAGAATACGAAATGAGAATGTTAAAATGAATATATGTGTATACTAGAATAGATAAAATATGCCAATAAGTAACCGTCGCGCTGATCGAGAACAATTTAAGGGGATGTAGGCTTAGGTTGTTCCGGCATGTCTTGCGCAAATCTAAAAATACTACAGTGCATAAGAACAATGTGCTTCCCTTGTTGAACAATTTAGTAGAAAAAGTGTTAGATCAAAATTAACTTAGCGTAGGGTGGTGGCAAAGAATTTAGAGAAATTGAAATCTGGTTTATAAATGAACAGAATGGAGAAAACGGATGCGTGTAACTGACCTCACACAAGTGGATAAAGGTTTAGTTTGTTGTTGTTGTTGTTGGCCTAGACAATGCGCGCAATAAGGCTTCAATAACTGGAAAAGTCGCTGCAAGTGTTTTAAGTTCTATTAGTTGTAAGAGAAATGGTTTGTATTCCTATTCATCTGTTAGTGGTTGTATAAGTCTATTTACCAAATCTGATGCCATTGTTTGAGGAGACATTTACAGAAACCGTGTCACATTCTGTATATTGTATGGATTTTGGAATTTTGTGATGCTTATGTTGCTTATTAGTATTCTGTTGACTTTAGTAGCATTTTTAAATTTGTCAATTAAACTTGTCACTATTGTACTATTATACTTGTTATAATATATCGCGAGATCTTTAGTTTTTTCTTTGTGCATTATGTTTTACCTGATATACTTTGTTCTCTTTGAAGGTATAACATTGGAGTGGAGTTGAAGCACCTATTGCAGCAGCCCTCTTAATTAATCATTTTGCAGTTTTGTCGCGCGTGTTCAAATTCGCTACAATGACTTACTTTATTAGGCCTGTTGTCAGTTTATATATAGTAATGATTTGATACTGATATTAACACTTATAGAACAGTAATGCAAGACAAAGTAGTACCTGTTTGGGATTACTGATGAATTATTTTTTTTTTAAATTTTTAATTTTATATTTTTTAATAAGTTTTTTAGAATATGTTATAAATTTTTTTAATTTAAAAAATATAAAAAAATTTATATTGTAAACTTTTATTATTTTTTTATATATTTTAAAATAAAAAATAAAATTTGTTTTTAAAAAATATTTTAAATGTTTTTCGTTTTAGGAAAAAAATATTTAAAAGCACTTCCTGTAGGTTTTTGTTTAGACATATCTGTGATTTCCATATTGCCATCATCCTTGGCTTAAATTGTTGTGCCACATACTTCTGTGTAGATTTTCTTGAAATCGATAAAAAGTCGTTCAAACTAGTTTGCAAGTATTTCAAATTGTTTGATTTGTTTAACTGTTCGTAAATTTCTTTGTGAAACTTGGTAGTGCTTCTCAGCTCGCAATCTATTATCATCGAGTGTTCTTCACCTTCTTGACTATTATCTAGTTTCCTTGTCACTAGCTCTCTAAAAAATTTTGGTTGCATCTTTCAAAACCCGATTCTAATCTTGGGATCGATTTTCTCATCCTTTTCTGTTTAACTGTGCTCTTACTATCAAACCAATACAATAGCAATTGTTTAATAAAACTGGGAATTCGTGTTGGATGTAGAGCTATTTTGATAAATTTTTTATTAAGCAGTTCACAAGTAGCTGCTAGTAGTTTACCATTTAGTTCAATATACCTATTATGATAGTTTTGTTTAGATTCATAAGAAAGTTATGTCCAAATTTATTATACCAAACGAAGTTATGGCAAGAAGCTGGTTACCAAGCCGAAGGGTTGTCTAGAGAGTTAATTATTCAGTGTATTAGCTATCAAAGAGAGTTTTCCGCATTCTATATATATGTTCTAAATATGTGAAATTTTATAGTAGTAATGCAAGTAAGAAAGCATAAGTTGTTAGCCAACATTGTAATTTGCCGAATAGTAATCTTTTTTTTTGTGTGACTATATCACCGTAAGATTTTTTTCGTTTTTCTCAGGTGTATATTAGTCTTTTCGTAATTGCTTTATTCATCTCTAAGATCTTAACTTGGAATGTAAGATCCTAATATGTACTAAATATTTTGTTGTGCTATATTATCGTTCGTGCATACCGTCGTATTTTTAATAAGTGGTATTAAGCTTACGATTTTTCTGATGGTAAATAAGTTTGAAGTTGAAAATTTTAATAGGAGCAACTACTCATTATGAAGGATGAAGATTTTGGCAATTCTAATCAAAGAAAATTGATTTGCTGCTCTGTAAAATCGTTCCGATGATATGAATGATAGATGGCAAAAGATGGAAAGAAATATTTATGGCAAATCTCATCTTTCTCTTGCTGATCATGCTTCTTAATATCTCAGAGCAAAATATAGCAAAAGAGATCTGAAAAAAGTTTGAGAAAGTTTGTACCAAGAAATCAAAGCAACATGCCTTAATTCTTGATGCGAAGTTTGTATTCTCTTCGCATGACCGAAACATCTTCTATGGCTGATCATTTTTAATGCAATAAAATCTCTTTCTCTCAAATGACAGTGATAGAAAAATAGAGACTAATGAGCGTGTCATAATTTTACTCCAAATTTTTATGATCAAGTTGTCATAAATCAAATAAGCACTAATGACTTGAAATCACTTCTTTATGATGTAGGTATTATTGAAGAAGAAAATCGCCGAAAAGTCAAGCTTGATATTGTGCCTGATGCACAACAAGCGAAGGTATTGCTGTTGGCACAAAATAAGAAAAAGAAGCAAAATTTTGAAAGTAGTGGTACAGAGCAGCAAAATAGGAAAAAGCGGCAAATAAAGTGTTTTGGAAAGCTTAGATATTATAAACGTAAGTGCAAGTCATTACCCAAAAGAGAAAGTGCAAAAACCTTCAAGTCTCAAGCATGTGTGGCATACAACTCGGATAAGGGTGAGATTTTAGTTGGCGAAATAGCAATTATTACCGAGGATAAAGCTAAATTCTCTAATGTCTGGATTTGGATTCAGAAGCATCTTGGCACATGACATTCAAAAGGAATTCGTTCCATAAGTATAAAGTCATTTCTGGAGATAAATATGCAGATGAGAAATGGCTAAGTTTTGAAGATTATTAGAGTTGGTTCCATCATGCTCAAAGAAAAAGATATAAGAAATCTCCTCATCAATAAGGTATGTCATGTACTTGGCCTCATTATAAATTTGCTATCTTTTGGCAGTTTGATGACATTGGTTGCAAGACCGGATAGAGGAAGGTACTATGAAGGTCATCCAAGACGAGTAGGAAGTCTTAAGGGGAAGAAAGATTGATTCGAACTTGTATCAAGTGCGTGGAGTGATACTATCACATGGTGAGGCAAATGTAGCATCCAGCACTAGTTTAAAGAATGTAACTTGAATGTGGCAGCTAAAGTTGGGTCACATTTTAGAGTATAGCCTTAAAATTCTCTATGATAGGAAGCTCTTACCAGGACTATCTAATGTTAAGTTGTCATTTGTGTGAAATATGTTACTGATAAGCAGCACCATATTATGTTTGCAAGATCATTCTCTAGAGTTAAAGCCCTTATTTACTTGGTTCACTCAGATGTGTAGGATTCACCGCAGCGGAGGCGCCAAATATTTGATAATATTTATCGATGACTTTTCTAAACAAGGCTAGGTGCATCCAATCCGAAGAAAGTCAAAAGTCTATAATGTGTTCAAGTCTTTTAATGCTTAGGAGGAACTTCATTTCAGAAGTAGGATTGAGTGCTTGCAATCGAACAATGGAGAAGAATACAATAATGATGAATTTCTTATTTTCTTACCCGAACAACGGATCAAGCGGCAGTCCACTATGCCTTATACTCTACAGCAAAATGGAGTTGCAAAGCGGCTCAATAGGACATTACTTGAACCGTATGAGCTATGCTTAAAGGGACTGATTTATCTAACTCTTTTTTAGTAGAGACAGCTACTTATTATGTATTGAACCGCATTCTTTCAACTTTTATTGGATTGAAAGTGCCAATAGAATTGCGGATTGATAATATTGTTGATTATTTTCGCCTTTGTAGTCTTGGTTGTCTATTAGTTGTGATGTATAAATCATAAGAGAGATCCAAGTTATATCCTCAATACAGAAAGTACAAATTTTTACGGTATGCTGCAAATATTATACGGTATCATTTATGCAATCCCATTGGCCGTAAGGTTTTCTTCAACAATGATATAATCTTTGCAAAAGACTAGTTGTAAAGGATATCACAAGGTGATGATGCCACTAGAAGCATATTTGCTTCAAGACGTGACCATGATTAGTCCGAAGGAGGCAGAAGATAAGAAAAAAGACTCAAATTCTGTGCATGAACCAATAGACGGGCATGAAGAAAAAGTTTCTAATAATCCACCTCTTAGATGTTCAACTCGTAAGAGGAAAGTACTTGAGAGATCTGTAGATTATTATGATGAGACTATGCCTAAATTTACTTATAGTCTTTTTGCTGAAGAAAGAGAACCAATAATTTCTAAGAAAACATTGGACAGTATAGATGCTGCCAAGGTTGTCAGGATCGGGATTTTATGTAGAATCGTTTCGCTTATGTAGGATCGTAAAATCGGGAGTTTAAGTAAGATCGTAAGATTTTACTTTTTGATAATTTTTTTATAAATTTTTTTATTGCTTTTAAAATTTTAAATAGTACTTATTAAAAGTGCTGAAAATTAAATATATAAATTTTTTATATTTAATATTAATGTAATTGATTAACAATGTTCATATTTATAGTTCAGATAAGTATATCATTAATAGTTTTTATATTCATTTAGCTCATTATCATAATATCTTTATATATTATGTTATTATTTTTAAATGTACACTTATACCATATTTAGAAAATCTAATTCCTTATGTAATCAAACAATCCGTTTTTATCGCCTCAAAATAAAGAGAAAAAATATAATTCAAAATACTACCATACAAAAAATATTTTGTGCTAATAATAAATTCCTCACAAAATAAACTAAACACAACTGCACACGCTACAAACGAACTCTTTAGCTATTTCAGCTTCATTCAAAATCTTCGAAAGCTATTCTGATTCATTAAAATTTTTTATAATCTGAAATTGTAAGATCGTAAATAAAATCGGGATCTTAAGGATTTTAGAATAAAATCGAGATTTTACAGATTTGAAATAAAATCGGGATCTTGTATCAAGTAGGATCGTTTTGTTGATGTAAAATCGTAAGATTTTAAGATTTAAATCGGGATTTTAACAACCATGGATGCTGCGCGTTGGATGGAAACTATGTAAGAAAAAGTTGAAGCACACCATAAGAATGAGACTAAGAACTAGTATCACTTCTTCAAAGTCACAAAGTTATTAATAACAAGTGGGTCTATAAGATCAAGCGTGCTAAAAAGAATGATTTCATGCCCGATTGGTTGTAAAAGGCTATGCAAAAAGCAAGGAGTCGATTTTGATGAAATATTCTCTCTAGTGGTTTGTTTGGCAACAATCGTGTGGTCTTGGCATTGTGCGTATTATCGGATCTCTATCTTGAACAACTCGATATGAGGACGGCATTCTTGCATGGTTAGTCAAATCTCTTATGGGTTTAAGCATGCACCAAGTTACTAATATAAGAGATTTTATGGTTGTATCGTGAGCCTCAAATACATCAACATAATTTCAGACTCTTATGCTTACATCAAACAGTTTGAGGAAGATGAATATGTCATCTTACTGTTATATGTGGATGGTATGTTTGTGACAAGTCAAAACATGGAATGCATCCAATAATTTAAGACTCAACTGACTAGTAAATTTGATACAAAGGTCTTAGGTCCGATAAATAAGATTTTTGGAATGCAAATATGTCGAGATAGATAATAAAAAAATCTGACTGTCCTACTCTGGCTACTTGAGGAAGGTGTTACAGCGGTTTGGCATGCATACAAATAAATTGGTATTTACCCGTTTCTCTATTAGTCTCAAGTTTATATTCTTTGGGATATCGTAACCAAGACAAGAAGAAGATGAAGATGTTTCTGCTATTATATGTATCTGCAGTGGGTAGCTTTATATATGCTATGATATACCCTCGGTCAAATATTTCCCAAACAGTAGAAGTGGTGAATAGATATATAATAAATCCAGACAATGAGCATGGGATGGTTGTCAAAAGAGTCATTCAGTACGTTAAGGGTACTCTAAATGGTGCAGGTGATTTTGATAGTGAGGAAATCTATTTTAGATTATGTGTTTATCTTTACAAGTGATACTATTAGTTGATGTTCAAAATTGCAATCTTTTATAACTCTTTCCAAATAAAAGCATAGTATATGGCAAGTATGTAAGGAGGGCATCTGGATAAAGAGATTATTAGAGTAACTTGGGCACAAACAAAAGTCATTAGCTCTATATTTGTTATAATCAAAGTGCCCTATATCTTACAAGAAATCTAGTATTTCATTCCATAACAAAACACATTGAAGTACAATATTATTTTGTTCAATATGGTTTTCAGTGGAAGCTTTAACTTACTCAAGGTTCATACCATAGAGAATCCCACAGATGCCTTAACGAAGGCAATATTTTTGACAAGTTTAAATTTTACAGAACTTTATATAATATCACAATGGAGTTGGGACACCAATGCTACCATTGGCTAATGCGTGAGGAACATCGGAAGCCAGCTAGTAAGTTCACTAGTCTTTACTCCGCTCTGCCTTTATCTTTTTTAGTACCTCGGATACGAGTACTTTGGCGCCAACTTCTTACTTTTCTTGGAAAGACATGGCACAGTGTGTTTAAGTGAGAAATTGGTTAGATGTAAAGTCATTTTGATAATCTTTTTATCAAGCAGTCCACAAGTAGCTACTGGTAGTCCACCATTTAGTCCAATATAACTAATATAATAGTGATGTTTAGATTAATGAGAAAGTTATGTTTAGATTTAAGGGAAAGTTATGTCTAGATTCATTCTAACGACCATAGAAAGTTATACCAATGAACCAATGCTAAGGAGGTGGTTACTAAGCCGAAGGGTTGGCTAACGAGTTAATTATTTAGCAGACTAGCTATCAAATAGGATTTTTTCGCATTTTATATATATATCTCAAATGTGTGGGATTTAATAGCAAGAATGCAAGTAAGAAAGCATAAGTTGTAATCCAATGTTGTAATCTCACCGCATAGTGATCTTTTTTTTGTGTGACCACATATCCACACCACCATAGGATTATTTTATTTTTTTTACATATATTTTTGTGTTTGAGTGATTCTCTTATTCATCTCTAAGATCTTAAATTGGATTATGAGATTCTAATGTGTGCCAAATATTTCTCTATGCTATATTATCGTTCGTGCACACCATTTTATTTCTAACAATTTGCTTATTGAATAGTATAATGCATTCAATTTTGACAGAGAAAAGCTTTGATTGTGTTAAATTATGTACTATATTGTTGATTTAAATGGAATGCGGAAGTAAATATTGGGAGGAGCCTATAGAATTATTAGATATTTATTTTCGTCGACCATTCTACTTCATGTTTCACTTTAATCAACAAAATATTATTTGAATAAAGTAGATTATACATCAATATAGAGAAAACTATAAATAAAAGTGCTTAATGGGAAACAAAGTTGGAGGCAAAAGGTATTCTTATTTTCATTAAAAGGATTTGCCTTCAAATCCTATCTATGAAACACTTCGAAGACTTAGCCATTGTATTTTCTGTTTTGTTGAAAGCATTGCATTTTCTCTTGAAGTGCTTCATAACTTGCTTGGTGATTTACAAACACCAGATATCTATACATAATACGTTTGAAAACAATAAATATCTTTTATTTCTCTAACTATAAAAATTTTCAAACCCTAAAAAGTTCTTGGTGATTTCTTTAACTGCCCAATCTCCAAACGTTAAATATGTTAAGCCATAGTTCATTTCCTAGTTGACAAACCCTTTTACAAGTTCAGCCTTAGATAGGAGTGTTTTGCATAATTAATCTTTATTCTTATTCAAATGCTAGAAGAAGACTCAGTTTGCAAAATCCTTCGTTAGAAGTCTGAATATGAAATATCTATTATTTCTGTATGTTATGTCTCCATGTTTCTATCATATGAAAAAACCATTAAACTTCCTGCAAACTTCTTCCTCACATTAAAAATCTCTTTAGAGAAACTCTTCTGAAATCACTCCAAAACTTTTGTCTTTTCACCCCTCCTTCTCTATTCTAGAAATTCTATAAGAAGACAATGAATTCTAGCAAAAAGACAAGAAGGATGATTTAAGCTTTCTCATCATAGGGTTTGTAGTTCTCATAGATATTACTGAGCTATCGCGACTTCAAGAAAGCCGATACGATAAACATGAAAACTCTACTTAAGCTGCACAGTACTATGCGAAATATTTCTCTGTAGTAGTACATGTTTTTTCTCTGCAATCAGAAAAGAAGAAGCATGCCCAATGCATGATCATGGAAGATTTTTTTTATTGATGTATTGAGTTCGCTTTTCTTACTGCTAACTGTTTAATTTGGATAAGGTAAAGCTTTTATAGTGCTTATTGGAGTGAATTTACGGATTGTGTATGACAACACGATCCATGTACACGATTTCTTTAGAGCTACTGAGGGATCTGACTACCAGTCGTAGGTTTGTTGTAGAAGCTCCCAGAAAAACAAGCAGCACAAGCGAGGTAATATCTTGAGTGTATTAATTATATGTTCAATAAAATGATCAATTCATTGAACGTACATACGGGATGTTTTCTTGGACTTGCAGTGCGTGAAGAGGTTGGAAAACTATTTATTGCTCCTAGAGAACTTCTATAGACTTGTAGAAGTTAGGAGTTTTGCGAAGGTGTTAGCTAGAGTGGGTATCAACGCTCAAGATACAATGGTTGACCGTTTTAGCATCATCGTGGTGCATGCTAAATTGCTCAACAAGTCCTAGGCTATATCAAATAAGCAAATGGCCCTTTTGAGCTAGGGATGAGTTTGTCGCTCTTTGGCGCTCTACTACAAGCAAGAGCAGAGCATATGAGACTTTCCCAACAGGTAACAACCTTTAAGTTTCAAATGCTGGGTGTTTGTCATGCCCTAACCTTTATTTCAAAGGTAGTTGAGGCAACGAACATATTTTATTGGGTTGTCACATTTAAGTTGGTCAAGCTTTTCCCATTTCTTTCCTCTTCATTTACTTTCTCGTGTTATCAAGAAGCTTCTTCTACCTTCTCATTGTTTCACCTCATTTTCTTTAACTCTCAACCACGTCGTGTGCTGCCTTCCTTCCCTTGCTCTCCTCTTTTATGGCGATCCTCCTCGCCGTTTGCCGCATCGTTCGTTGCCGTGACGACGAAAACACTAGCTTCACCGGAGCTCTTCGCCAGTGATTGGTCTACGCTGAGCAACGGGAAACCATCCCAAGCCTTATCATCACCTTCTGCCCTATCAATTGGTTTGAGGTTGCGGCTCCGGCACTAAAATTTGCCATGCCAGGTCGCGGCCATTGAGTCGTCGATTTCGGCCGCCGCCACTCAATTAAAGGTTGATCATCTCGTCGATGAGCTTTATCGTAGCCTATGTTTCCTTTTCTTATCGAAAATCCTCATAGGTCGGAGCTATACTACTTGGTTTAAACTCTTTGAACTTGTTATTGGATTCGCTTTAACTCATTTTACATAGGTGTCTTTGAGTTGGTGGATTTACAAGTTGTCGCTAGACACGAATACGATTTGGATGCAAATGTCACTTCTAATGGGTAAGGATTTCTAATATGTTAGCCTTGGTACTAGTCGAGCGTTATATTGTAGTAAATGAGGGTATCTCTAGAGCATTAGATTGGGATGTATTACATTTGTGATTGGTTTTCGTATTACAAAGAATAATTATAATTACGCTTGTATTAGGAGCAAATGGGGAGTCGAAGCGAAGTAATATGGATAGGAGTTAGCTCGAATTACGTCGATCTGAGGTGAAGGTGATACAACTTGAATAGCTAAATTAAAATCTAGGAACTAGTTAGAACTAAAATTTACGAATGAACTTGCATGCCCCTCACTTAGGCTATGCCTCTTTGTTTATAACTCATAGAGTTTTACAATTCTTCAAACTACTTCGAATTCCTAATAACTTCAAATATAACATGAGAGTCCCTATTGGACTCAATCAACAAATCTAGGAGTCCCTATTAGACTCAAATTCCTCAAATACCAAATGCTTGACTCTAGTTGCCGCGCCCAGGTCACCATCAAATGTCCTGGGTGCCTTTCTTTAGCGCCAAGGACACCAATTCAAATGGTGTCCTTGGTGTGGATGGTTGCAGCCCGGTCAGCAGCCATGCACAGAGGCTAGACGCCTGCTGGATGCTCCTTCCTGCCGACATCCTAGACAAGTCCGTTAGTTGATCGCCGGCCTCCGATGCCGGTGAGACAGTCTTCTAACTTCCACTATTGCTTGTGCCAATTCAGCACCTAACTCAGTCTCTTCTTTCTCATTCTTCTCGTCTCCTGCATCATTCTCCTCCCCTTGAAAATCGACTTCGTCCTCGAAGTCTAGTAAAGCAAGATCATTGTTGAAGTTCTCGGGTAGCATTCGGCGGGCATCTTTAAGTTGTGAGATATGAAAGACGAGATGTATCTTGGAGGTAGCCAGTAAGATGAGCCTATGGGCAGCAGATCCGACTGTCTTATCTATCACGAAGGGCCCAAAGATCGAAACCTTAATTTATGATATCGTCGTGCTGCCATAGAAGACTGTCGATAGGGCCGTAATTTGAGAAAAACACGGTCTCTAGGTGCATAATGTTTTTCCCTACGATGTTGATCGGCTAGTTGCTTCATTCGATTTTTGAGCATGATGTAGATGCAGTCTAAGCTCCCTTAGGATTTCGTCACGCTCCCGTAGTTGAATCCCCAACTCATCCGTTCTTTGATCACTAATTGGAAAAGCAACGATTGGCGGGGAATGTCGGCCATAGGCTGCCTCAAAAGGAGTAGTCTTCGTAGCTGAGTGTGTGCTCGTATGATAAGAGAATTCGGCCCAATGTAGTCAGTGGCATCATTGCGTGAATGTTCACCAACGAAATACCGTAAATATGTCTCCAGTCCTCGGTTTACTACCTCCGATTGCCCATCGGTTTGTGGGTGATATGCCGTACTCATGTGTAAGGAAGTGCCCTGTACTTGATGCAGTTCCTTCCAGAAGGTGCTCAAAAACAGTGGATCTAGGTCCGAAACGATGGTTGTGGGACACCATGGAGCCTTACTATCTCTTTGGCGAAGACTTTCTTAATCTCGGCAGCCGTATAGGGGTGTCTTAATGCAATAAAATAGGCATATTTAGATAACCGATCAACTACAATAAGGACTGAATCCTTACCTCCTAACATAGGTAGTCCTTCCACAAAATCCATCGCAATATCAGTCCATATGGTCTCGAGTATGGGTAGTGGCTAAAGCAATCCAGTAGGCTTTAAGCTTTCTGATTTCGCACGAGCACAAGTTGAGCAGGCTGCAACATAGTTTCTAACATCCCGAGATATTTCTGGCCATGTAAATTGGTGAGCCAACCACTTGAGGGTGCGAAATTCTCCACCATGTCCTCCAGCAGAGTTGTATGCTTCATACAATAGTTGAGCACGCAAAGAGGGGTTATTGGGCACCCGTATTCGGTTGTTGTAAAGAAGGATTCCATTTGACAGTCTCCACTCAGGTTGAGACCCCTCTCTTACGGTCTAGATCATCTCTGCCAATGCTGAATACTTTTTCTGTGCTAATCGAAGATCATCCCATAAGGTAGGTTGTATCGTAGCGAAGGCTGCCAAAGAAGCATCTGGTTTGCGAGAGAGGGCATCCGTCACCACATTTTGTGCCCCGAATCAGTACACAATTTGATAATCATAACCGAGCAACTTCACAAGCCATTTATGTTGATCAGGCGTGTTTGAACGTTGCTCTAATAGATATTTCAAGCTTAGATGATCGGTCTTAATTGTAAATCACTATCCAATAAGATAGGGTCTCCAATTTTGGACAGCCAAGACCAATGCCATTAGCTATTTCTCGTATGTAGACTTAGCTAATGCAGTGGAGGAAAGTACCTTGCTAAAGAAAGCTATTGGTCTGTTATGTTGGGTTAGCACGGCCCCTATTCCCTTACTGGAAGCATCTGTCTCCACCGTGAAAGGTGCTTGAAAATCAGGAGAGGCTAGCACGGGTGTTGTAGTCATGGCCTTCTTGAGTAGTTGGAATGCTTGGTTTGTCTCCGCTGTCTACTGAAAGGCTTCTTTCTTCAATAATTCAGTTAACGGAGCAGCTATGGATCCGTAGTTCTTAACAAATCTTCGATAATAGCTGGTGAGACCAAAAAATCCTCGGAGCTCTGAGACAGTAGCGGATACTAGCCACTGAATCATGATTATTATCTTGGAGGGGTCAGCAGTAATTCCTTGAGCAGAAATAATGTGGCCAAGGTATTCTAATTCCTTACAACCAAAAGTGCACTTGGAGAGATTTGCATAAAGTTTTTGTTTCAGTAATACCTTGAAAACAAAAGTTAGATGCTCCAGATATTCCTTTGAGGACCTACTATACACAAGAATACCATTAAAGAAAACAAGCACGAATTTTCGAAGGTAGGGTCGAAAAACCTCATTCATTAGTGACTGAAAAGTGGCTGGTGCGTTTGTCAAACAGAAGGGCATTACCATGAATGCATAATGGCCATCATGTGTCCTAAATGCAGTCTTGTGGACATCACTTTCCTTCACCTGTATTTGATGGTACCCAGATTTCAAATCCAACTTAGAAAAGACCCTTGCTCCATGTAGTTCATCCAAGAGCTCATCAATTACGGGAATTGAAAATTTGTCCTTAATGGTTATCTCAGTAAGTGCCCAATAATTCACACAAAATCTCCAAAATCCATCTTTTTTCTTAACAAGTAGGACTGGTGAGGAAAATGTGGAATTACTTGAGCGAATGATCCCCTAGGATAGCATTTCTTCCACTGCCCGTTCAATCTCAGCTTTCTGGATATATGGGTACCTATAGGGCCTGATGTTAGCTAGTGCAGCTCCAAGCAATAGGGGTATGCTATGATCGTGGGCTCTTTTAGGTGGCAGCCTTGATACAGGTTTGAAGATAATTGTATACTGGTCAAGAACCTTCTGTAATTCAGTGGGCTGCTTTTTAGAGCTATTGCTGCTGTCTGCCTGGATTGATGTCTGCTCTACTGCCATCAGCCTTATAGAACAAAGTGTCATTTTGGACCCTAGACTGGTTAGCTGTGAAACTCTTCCTTCTCGAACTCCTTGCAACACCACCTCCTGTCTCTTGATAAAAAATTACATTTCTGATTTGCGTCAGTCACTTACAACCCTCCCCAAACTCTCAAGCCATTGAATTCCCAAGACTAAATCCATGCCTCCTAGGGAAAATGGATAAGCATCCACTAATATCTCAACTCCCTGTGATACTAGAGGAATTTGCCTATGGATGACTTCCACCGAGTGAGGCCTTCCATCCGCCAGTTCTATCTTTAGGGGTTGAACTATTTCAGAAGCTAGTCGCAAGTGTTTAGCTAGATGATCGGATATAAAATTATGTGTGCTCCCTGAGTCAATCAAGACAAAGAGTTTGAGGACCTATCAATCCGTTCATGGCGTCAAGGGATAAGGTTGCATTCTCGTATGGCTCTTCTCCTTCGGTTGCAGCCTCATCCTCTTCTTCTTCTTCCTTAAAATCACTAACAGAGATGGAATATAATCGGATAGTGCACCGGTGGCCACGCTAGTATTTAATCATCGCAGTAGAAGCACAATCTTTTTGTGCGCATATTATTGATGTCTGCTTCTGATAAGGATGAAGCCTTGGGCTAAAGATTTTGCATAAGGGCACTATTTGAGCTAACTGAAGTCTTGCCAGCTGCAACTGAAATTGCCCTTTGCTGCTGGAATGGACTGACTGTAGTCCTGCCAGATGAAACAGAAGTGCCTGAGCTGGTTCGGCTACGCTGCCAAGTAGATTCTGCAGAAAATTTGTGGTCGTACATTCGAGCTAGTAGATATGCTGTCTGTATGTCTTCTGGTCTGGAAGTCATAACATCCATGGCTAGTCTCTTTGACAAACCTCCACAAATCTGCCTATCAAATCTTTTTCCGTAGTGGGTGGAAGTCGGGTCCTAAGCTCTTCGAAGGCTGCTTGGTATTCGCTTAAAGACCCAGTTTGCCGTAGTTGTTGGAGTGAGAAGCTAGGATTTCCAAACGCCATTGGACCAAATCTCATCAAAAGTGCATCCTTAAGTTCCTCCTAAGTGTGTTGTGGTCGATCATGCTCAAAACATTGATACCATCTATTTGCTTCCCCTTGCATATACATTATAGCTATTCCTACTCGATCCCATAGGTTGACATGATAACATTTAAAATACTTCTCTGTAGAATAGATCCATTCGTTTGGCTCGGATCTATTGAAGTAGGGAAACTTGTGCCTTTTCCTTGGAACTTGAACAAAAGGTTCAGGGTTTTGGGTATTCCTGTGATAGCTATCTTGTGTTTGTTCTCGAAAGAAATTTGGTTGCTGATTGTTTGTATAGGAAGTTTGGTTTTTGTGATGACTTTCCTGGTTTCTAGGATTAGTTGTTAGGTAGTCATCCTGACTAGAAGATTTTCTGAGGCTGCTTGTAAGGTTTAGGTTGAACAAGGTCCCTTGTCCTTGCTAGTAGTGAGGTTGTTTAAATGGTGCAGGGGGGTGTTTGTGGCTAATGAGGTTCTTGGTTATTTGGGGTTAGGTGGTTACCAGCTGACAGTGGATTACCTTGGTGCTCAAGATTTAGTGGGTGTGTAGCAGAGATGGTTTTCATGGGGTATTTTGTTGAATCGTTAGTTTTCAAAAGGAGTAAAGTTGGTTTGATCGGACATCTTACCTCGATGCATCTCAAAGACCACTTCCGTGAGCTTATTGATTTTTTCTGTAAGAGTGTCAATCTGACTAATCCTCTCTGTTAGGTTGTCCAGCTTCTCCCAAACAATAGATTCTCCCTCCATTCTTCCAGACTTTGCTGATGGTGGTGATGGTGTCCTTATGGTGATGGTGGATGATGCTTCTAGGGACCTTAGGGATCCTGGGGCAGCGGCTCCCTTGTTCTTCATAAACCTGCACTTTGATGCCAAGTTGATACAACTTGAATAGTTAAACTAAAATCTAGGAACTAGTTAGAACTAAATTTTATGAATGAACTTGCATGCCCCTCACTTAGGCTATGCTTCTTTATTTATAACTCACAGAGTTTTACAATTATTCAAACTACAACTGCATTCGAATTCCTAATGACTTCAAATATAACATGAGAGTCCCTATTGGACTCAATCAACAAATCTAAGAGTCCCTATTAGATTCAAATTCCTCAAATACTAGATGCTTGACTCTATGGATGCCGCGCCCAGGTTAGCATCAAATGTCCTGGGTGCCTTTCTTTGGCGCCAAGGACACCAATTCAAATGGTGTCCTTGGTGTGCTGGTCTGGATGGCTGCTGCCCATGCATAGAGGCTAGACGCTTGCTGGATGCTCCTTCCTGCCGACATTCTAGACAAGTTCGGTAGTTGATCGCCGGCCTCCGATGCCGGTGAAACAGTCTTCTAACTTCCGCCCCTGGTTGTGCCAATTCAGCACCTAACTCAGTCTCTTATTTCCCATTCTTCTCAGCTCCTGCATCAGAAGAGTACCGTGCCTTTCTTTCTTCGTAGTTTACCGTTAGAATTTTGGTACAGGTAATATTTGTTTTGACTTTCCGGCATACCTTGCCACTTTCGTGCATGTATGACTCATTCATGATGCATGTTATTCTATGATACATGTTTACTATTAAATATGATGCTATGCATGTTATTTAAATTATCAGATTGCTAATATTATTCTTAAATTGGATATTTCCAAGATGATTGAGGATGATAGTATGACATATATATTATTATTATGTTATTTCATTGAATGGCACATAATTTATGTATAATGAAATATGAGTTGAGCAAGTTTACAAGCTTATGGATATATGTTGTATGTATATGTATATTTATGTGAAAGGATTTTCATTATTTTTGGATACTCACGCTGCATGGAGGCAGGAGAGAAAGTCAAGGACTGAGTATATTGTAAAAATTAACTAATTTCATATGTTGCTCGATTTTTTACTCAATTCATACAATTGCAAACACTAAATGAAATATGTAAGCTATCGATATATTTCATAGTTCAGCACAATTCTTCACAAAAATTTTCATACAATTCAAATTTAGTGCTTTGATTTACACTTGAAATTTTGTTAAATCATATACGTCCATTGATTATCAATTGCGATCGAGTAGAAACAATTATCTAATTAACCGAACTTTTGTCAAAACAATATATAAAATTTATATATTATATATAATAGTTTAGATTTTAATAAAATATTAACTAGTAACATTTTTTTAATTTGTTAATCTTCATAACACTAGCAACTGAAAGTCAATCAGCCCGCTAGTATGTAACATCAGCGACCCTTTTTAGGAATGATCACCCTTGATTAATATGAATCCGAGTAGTTTTGTACTGGTCAGTATTCCCATGATTAATATGAATCCGATTACGAACCTGGATTAGTCGCACACGCTCTCTTTCCCTTGCTTCGGTTCCGCCTATAAATTTCAGTTTTGATAATCTTGTATATTGGAATCGAAAATGGAGTTTCGGCCTAGCTGCATGGAGAGTTTGCTAGTCGACCTGTGTGATTGCATGAATCTCGTGTCATTGTGTTTTTAGCTTTTACTATTTGTTTTGTCGCACGAGTAGTATCATATGGTGCAGGCTTAAATGAAATCACGATGACTAATTATAATAGGATACTAGTAAGTAATTAGGTTTAGATAATTGTGTGAATTATACATTTTATATAGTATGATATGCTAGCACCTTATAATATATCTAATAACATCATTTAATAAATATGTCTTAAGAATTCTTCTACACAAATGTATGATAAATGGATGTGGTTTTAGAAGTAGTTTTCTTTAATTATTCGATATATATCTTGCTTTATATGTATGTAGAAGTCCATGATTTATGAAGAATGCCAATGAAAGCTTTAAGCCTTATCTCACTATGTATTAATGCCTGCATCATACGGAGGCATAGGGAATGAATTCTTGACCTTAGTGGGTGGCACGGCTAGAGCCCGCCTAAGGCTACGGGCATATACATGGCCTATTAAGAGTGGTGGTTATTGGTTGTCTATAGCTGTTGTATTTTATTATACTCAGTAGTTGAGTTTATTATTTTCTCCTTTGATATTTATTTTGGTTAATATGTCAATGTTATATAATTACATAAGTCCTCCGCTTAAGTTTATAATGGAGAATATCGAAATTTTGTCAAGAATTTCAATACAAGTTGAGTTTCGAGTTGATTGATTTTAGACTTATTATGTGGGGAAAAATTTGGGGCTAATCTGAGCTCGATTTAGTTTAGTACTAGTGTTCAAGTCAGGCAGTGACGGTAAATAATTCCAAAACAGAGTGCTGCAACCGGATTGAAATGGAGTAGTGTTGTTTGCTATGAGTGATAACTTGCTATTTGGTGAGGCTCCAATTCCTCAGGTACATATTCATGATAAATGATGTCTAAATCAATTGTGTACTTATTTATCAATTATAACTCTGAATGAATTATTGCTAAAACAATCTTAGATGCCTTCATTTTTCTTTTTACTTGGGTAGTTTATAAATTGTGGATTTTTGTCCTGCTTAGAGTACTAGAGATAGGTAAGCCTCTGTTACACATCAATGGAAGTCATAAGAAATATTTAATGCATTTGTCTCACAAGTTACTAGCTCTAATTGGCTAGGAACATATATAAAAATTTTCTTGATTTACGCTAGATATATTTCTCTGCCTTGGTAAAACAAACATTTTCCTAGCCTTGCAACTTCCATTACTTTTCGTAATGTAAACAAATCATAGGGTTCATATAAGTAATAGTATCACTTCTAATGTAATGGAAGCTTCACAAACTTTGCTTTAATTAACCACACGGCACTAGTGATCCGATCCGTTCAATGTTGGTTTGTTTGTTGTAGCAACAACATAAATTAGTGCGCAGCATTATTGATTTCAGAACCTTCTAACTAGCTAAGTCCACTGAGATTGTTTTTTAAGATAACACTTGTTAAACTAACGGAAACTCTACTAGCAAAAGACGAAGTGTACTTCATTCCTAGTCTAACCTGAACTCTAAAACAAGAAATTTAATGGAAAAAGAAAATTACTGGGAACCATAGTATGAAAGCATGAAACGGTTCCTAGAAAACGGGTTACTTTTGTTCTTAAAAAGTGCAAGGTTTTTGCAGGCACATAGGTTATAACTTCACTAAAGTAGAGACCGTTTGATGGTGCATTGTTTCATTCTAATTATTTTTTTTAATTTTAAAAAAATATATAATATTTTATAAAATTCATTTAAAATTTATAAAATAAAAAATTATTATTATTAAAAAATAAATAATTTTTATTTTAAAAAATTTTGATTTTATAAATATTTTAAATATTTCTTAAATCCACGGTATGATGGTGAGAAAAATATAAGGCATAAATTTTTAACTAAAAAATAAGTTTTGAGTGATTTAGGATAAAATTTTATATTTAACTTATTTTATTAATTTAATTATTTATGTACAGATAAACGTGCGTAGATCGATACGTAATTTTTCTGAAGCAAATGAGAGAAGACAGCGAATGGAAACATAACTATTCAAAATTTGTTGCTGCTGTTGCTGTGGTTATTCTTCATTCTATTTGATATGTCAAATCTTCTATGTATCAATAAAAACACAATTCTTTTCAATCTCCGATCCCAGGCGAGGTGTTCGATAAGGAACAGTAGTTGTTGCAATTATTATTTCTTCTCTATTTGCTCAACTTCAAACTAATGAATTACATTTTATTTTGACAATGTCTGTTGCTTTAAGTTTTATTTGATTCGAACAGAAGAGAGAGAGCGAGAAAGAAAAGAACAGATAAAACCATTTTTTGCAAAAAAAAAATTTTATTTCATAAAACCGAAGTCACAAAAAACAGATTTTGGTATTAGTTTTCGTTTTTCTTGTTATATATAAAATCATGCAGAGAAAGACAAGTATAAAATTTGTTGCATCTATTAGGATTTATGAGCTCGCTAAAATCCTATAATTTTGTCATTCATAAAAATTTGATTTTGTATCGACTTTATACAATTTTACAATTGAATATATTTCACCTAACAATTATGAGTATTTTCATCTCGAATAGACCAGCTTTACGGAAAAATAAATTATGTAACTTAATTAGTATTAGTTTATCCATTATTAGAAGCCTAAATTATAAAATTAATGAAATATAGAAGCCAATGCTAAATATAAAGTTTAGCAACAACACAAGTAGTAACTCTTTTGCTTTGAAACTTCTACTAAAAAATATAAATCATTTGAACCACGAATATTAATACTGTTAGTTTGTTAAAATATTATTGAAATACAAGTATATTCTTTTGATATTTAGTAAAAAGATTATTTTGACGATACAAAAAAATAACAATAATTTTAATAAATATTATTTAAAATTTTAAATATATAAAAAATTATTAAAAAAATTTAAGACTACATAAAATATTTGTAATTTTTATTATTTGATCTTTTAGCAGATCGATTTATTGTAAAATTCTGATTATGAAAGAAATACACAAAGAACAGACGGTATTATATTTGTTGGAATGATGATAAAGTTCCACACATTTGACAGTGAGTCGGTGACTATGAAAGTTGTCGCAATGGATTATCATGAATGACAACATCTAACTTTCCTTAGAGAGGAGAAAAAAAAAGAAACAAAAGACAGCCCTTGATTTTTAGTCTTTTATCAATTATCATTCCATTAAAAATTTCAGATTTCTGAGATTAAATTAAGATAATTTTAAATGACTTATTATACTTTGCAGCTTAAAGGTGCTCAGGTCTACAAATTAAGGACATTTATAATACCCCGTTAGTTCTTGTTCTTTTTCTTTTCTTAAAAAACTATTGCTTGTCTCAGTTGTGCATAAGAATTTCATTCACTTGTCAAAGTGGGAAATGAGTCCAAAGACTTCTAAGATAAGCCTGTTCAACTGATATGATTTTTTAATTTTGAAATAATTAAAGCAATCATCCATAGAGAGCAGGTGAGGGGTCCTGAAGGAGTGAGGACCCAAAGGCTCTAAAATAACCATAAGAATACACTTAAAAACAAAACATATTATTATGTAATTGTCTTTTAGGGTTTAGGTTAGTTGGGACTTTTAATTAAAGACTGGACCTTAATTACCAAGCATTTGAACCATGGCTTGGCTTCCTTTTCGCAAGTGCTTAGTTGGTTTGTTGGTTGCATAGTCTCTATCAAACCCTCGTCCAACACAATAATTGAATTGATCATTTCCTATGTATCAATAATCTTAAGATATGTTTGCAGAAAAAAAATCTGTATGGCTATATGAGACATTGCCTCCTTGACAAATACACCTTTCTTGTATTAGTCCTTTTCTTATCTGAAGATAAAATGAATGTCTATATTGAAGATGTAAGAGATGTGCGTTAACTCTTGACCGTAGTTGTCAGATCCGGACCGATCCGCTTAGATCGATCTGAAAATCATCGATTCGGACGGTAAACTGGTCCAGATTTGTAAAAAAATTATTTTTGCAATCGATCCGTTTTGATCCGGTTCGACCTGCTCTGACCCATTTTAATCCGGTCGATCCGTCCGCCTGGATCAAACTGAGTTGAAAAAAATTTTTAAAAATTAATTAAAACATTTTAAATTTATGATATATTTAATACAAAAATAATTATTAATAGCCTTATGTTGAAAAATAATATGTAGTTTAGATTTAGCATTTAGATATGATAATACAAAAAATATAATTGATTATTTTTTATTTGTAAATATCAATTATTAGTGATTTTTAAATTTTTTAAAATATTTAAACTCAAATATGTATATTTAAAAAAGTTAGTTATATTTTTTTATGATTTATCTATTTTATGATTTTTTTTTCTAATCTCCTAATTTATTTAAAATTTTCTATTTATAAATTTTAGTTGTTATTATTATTGTTGGTGGTGGCAATTATTGTGGCAATACTTTAATTTTTGCTGTGATTATTATTGCTGTTATTATTGATAGTAATGATATAATAAAAATACTTTATTTTTTATTATGATTGCTATAGTATTTGTTGGAAACACAAGGATAATTTTGATGATAACAGAGAATTAAGAACTATGATTTATATAAGACTAATAATCTGAAAACAAGTCTGCAGGATTAGACAAACAAAGAACATTTAATTTACAGCAGACAAAACAGCCATCATACAACCAACTATTATGCTACTACAAACTGGACAGAGGGACAAAGATACGGGGATGAAGGAAGCCACAGCCACACAATCAACGTTGCTCATTGTTTGAAGCGGGACAGAAGAAAGACATCTGAGATAGAGGATGCCACAGCTAAATAATAGCCAATCTCGCTATCTTTCTGCTTCATGGCTGGACAGAGAACAACAACATACGGGAGAGGAGGATGCAATGGCCACACTACTGATCGTTGTTTGTTCTTTCAAGCATATGCGGACTTCTCTGTTTCGGGACAAACCCATATGTTTAACGGCAACGAAGTTTCCCTTACCTTCAAAAATCACCTACACTCACAACGGACTGAAGGACTTCAAACAGAAGATTTACAAAAGCTAAAATCATCTTCACTTTCACACAAAAGGGAAGCTCAATAATCAAGGAAAGAAAGCAGTCAAAGTCCTTGATCAGTCAAGCGGTCAACCTGCACTGCATTTATTATAGACATACCATATCAACTCATCAGCTCACCGAAATTCAAACAGAAGCTTAGCTGAATTAAGCACTCAACCGTTGGCAGCAAATTCAAATCTCTTCAACGCATTCAATGCAACAAAGACTTTGCACAAACACAGCTGAAGAACCACTGGACAACACCATTCCTTCTCTGACGTGAAGAACCGAAGCGCCCAGCAAAGAACGTTCTCAACGGCTCTGCTGCGGAAAGATGCTCTATAAAAAGGGAGTCACAGCAACGAGGAAACGTGGTGGAGAAATAGAGAAAAACAGAGAGAGAACATAAAGAAAACAGAAGTAGAGAGAACCCAAGCAAAAACAGAGATATACAAGAACTCTACCACTCTACACAAAAACTCCCACTGCCGGTCACGAACTTGACTACTCCACACAAACAAATCTTGTTACAAATCATACTGAAGAAATCTCTCAGCAATCTCTCCGATCATCTCATCTGAATCACCGATTAAACACTCAACATTCATGAGATAGATCCTGCACTCAATACTTGTTTATTTTCTTGCAACTTGTCACTTACAGTGTAAAGGTGGTGCTGGATGCACCGGTAAAGGAAGCTCCGGTTGAGCTTGTTGTAAGCTCTTAGACCTTGTAATAGTGCTAGCAAATCAGCCAGGGGAACAGGAGTGTCCAAGAGAATTTGGTAGGGGTTGTCTTGGCGAAGAAACCGGTAGAGTATGTATGTGCTTGGCAAGCACCGCTCTAGGTGTATTTGTAGCATATTAAAGGTCTAGTGAAGCTTTGGCTGCGGTGATAGAGCGACCGTGGATGTAGGCAAGGGGGTTTTGCGAACCACGTTAAATATCCCGAAAGCACTACTCTTTATTCTTACACAAGTAACACGCTAACTCTTACATCTGCGGTGTGACGCATTGACCACAAATTTTGCTAGCTCTTTGCCAGTAGGATAACAACTTTGATAAAATTTTTTATAGACTAACTCAATTCACCTCTCCCCTCTTGAGTTAATCTTGCAGGAATATCTAACAATTGGTATCAGAGTAGGCCTCCAAAAATCAAAGGTCTAACAACCTTGAGGTAAAAGATCCTTATGGCTAACCTTGTTCCTATAACTTTTGAAGGTAGATCCTCCAATGGACCACCACTCTTTGATGGAACAAATTATGGCTACTGGAAAACCAAAATGACAATCTTCATTCGAGCACAAGACTTCACACTATGGAATATCATACGGGACGGACCTATCCTTCTAACCAAAACTGGTCCAGATGGGATACGTATCCCCAAGACTGAACGGGAATACACTGATGAAGATAACAAGCTCATATCAATGAATGACAGAGCTATGAACCTTCTGTATTGTGCGCTGGATCCTAATGAGTTCAACCGAATTAGTGCTTGCAACTCTGCCAAAGAAATATGGGATCAGTTGGAGGTAACGCATGAAGGAACCACTCAAGTCAAGGAAACTAGAGTGAATTTGCTCATGCATGAGTATGAAAACTTCAGGATGAACCGAGGTGAGTCCATTTCTCAGATGTTCACTAGATTTACTAACATTACAAATCCTCTGAAGAATCTAGGAAAAGTATTCAAACCTGAAGAACTGAAATGGAAGATATTGAGAGCTGTGCTGCCAACATTTGGATCTAAAGTAGATGCCATAGAGGAAAATCCAACTTTTCCTCAAATGTCACTGGATGAACTGATTGGCAAGCTAATAGCTAAGGAACTATCTCTGAAGAAAACTAATGAACGTCCTGAAGGGATTGCATTGAAGATCAACGATCAGCAGGTAAGTGATTCTTCCTCTGATGAAGACATTGCACTCTTAACTCGTAAGTTTAAAAGTTTTCTCAGAAGAAACAAGTTTAGAAAAAGAAGGATTCCTAGAAGAACCAATAGAGGAGAGGACAGACAGCACACCAACTGCTTCAACTGCAACAAGCCAGAACACTTCAAGAACGATTGTCCACTGCTCAAGAAATCTAAATACAAGGACACAAAAAGAAAACGAGCTATGGCAGCCTGGAGTGATGAAGATGAAAGCTCATCAGAAGACAGTCAGACTGAGACAGAGAAAAATGAAGAAAGCAACTTATGTCTGATGGCAGATCATGAAGATGACAGTGAGGTAAATTCTACTGACTATGATGATTCCAATGAACAATTACAAGATGTTTTTGATGAACTGTATGCAAAATACCTACATGCCAAAACCGACTGCAAAACTATGAAAATATGCATGCATAAAATTAAGGATGAAAACGAATGTCTGAAAAAGGAAATACTTGTTTTAAAAAATGCCTTAGAAGACAAAACTGATGCCATGAAAAGACACACTCCATGCAGATTATGATCATATTAACTCTAAACTAAGTGCATAGATGATGCATTGACAGATAGCTCATGGATCACTGCCATGCAAGAAGAATTAAATCAGTTTGAAAGAAATAATGTATGGAATCTTGTTAGAAAACCTCCAAACAAATCCATCATAGGAACAAAATGGGTGTTTAGAAATAAATTGGATGAAAATGGCATCATAACTAGAAACAAAGCTAGACTAGTAGCTAAAAGATATAATCAGGAAGAAGGAATAGATTTTGATGAAACTTATGCTTCTGTTGCACGTCTTGAAACCATTAGAATACTATTTGCTTTTGCATGTCATAAAGATTTCAAACTTTTTCAAATGGATGTTAAAAGTGCATTTCTAAATGGTTTTCTGAAAGAAGAAGTCTATGTTGAACAACCTCCCGGGTTTGAAAACACAAGCTGTCCAAATCATATTTACAAATTGAACAAAGCTCTTTATGGTTTGAAACAAGCTCCCAGAGCTTGGTATGAAAGGTTAAGCACATTTCTGATTGAAAAAGGCTTCAGTCGAGGTAAAATTGACTTAACTTTGTTCACATTGCATGAAGACAATGACATGTTAATTGTACAAGTCTATGTAGATGATATAATATTTGGTGCCACTAATGAAAGTCTATGCAGAAAATTTTCTATCTTGATGAAAGAGGAGTTTGAGCTTGATGGGTGAACTAAATTATTTCCTTGGTCTGCAAGTTAAACAACTGAAAAATGGCATATTCATAAGTCAAAGCAAATACATTAAAGAGTTGATCAAAAAGTTCAGCATAGAAGGAAGCAAGGAGATAAGCACTCCAATGTCTACTTCTTGCAAACTGAACCGAGATGAAACAGGTAAAGCAGTTGATCAAAAATTATATAGAGGTATGATTGGATCACTCCTTTATCTTACTGCTAGTAGACCGGACATTCAATTCAGTGTATGCCTATGTGCTAAATTTCAAAGTGATCCAAAAGAGTCTCAAATAATAGCTGTAAAACGAATCATTAGATACTTGGTAGGAACTATGGAATTAGGATTATTCTATCCAAGAGGCTGTGAATTTAACTTATATGTTTATGCTGACGCTGATTTTGGTGGCTGCAAGCTTGATAGAAAGTGCACAAGTGGCTCTTGTCGGTTTTAGGAGGTTGTCCGATCTCATGGTGCTCAGAAAACAAGCCCGGTGGCGATGTCAAGCTGCCAAGCGGGAATACATAGCTTATTTGGAAGTTCTTTGCTCTCGTGTACTTTGGATAAAACAACAACTTCTTGATTTTGTTTGTGATTTTAAGAATGTGCCTATATTTACGTGACAATACAAGTGCCATTAAGTTAACTAAAAATCCATTCAACACTCACGCACAAAGCACATAGATTTAAGACATCATTTCATTAGAGAGCATGTTGAATGCAATAATATAGTGTTAAACTTTATTAATTTCGAGAATCAACTAAGTGACATCTTCACTAAACCTTTAGGACTTGACTCCTTCACAAAAAATGCCATGAGATAGGTTTATGTGTCATATAACTATGCTCGTTCTCTCTCTCAGACGCACTTAGATTTCAAAGATGGTTGATGACAAGACAACAATGATCAGAATCGATAGAACTCTGATAAGCGGCAACCGATCGTCACGTCTTTGAGCACATGACCCAAATTGCTCATGACAGGCTGTGTGCACTATAAACTGACCCAACAGGAAAACCTCTCATAATCCATCGTCTCTGTTTCAAAAACCATATTTCCCTCTCGCTCTCGACTTCCAAATCTCAAACCCTAAACCAAATCCTCAAACCGCAGCAATGGCTAAGAAAAACCTAAAATCTCAGGCAAGGCGCTCCAGAAACGATAATGGCAACGAAGGAAGATTCATCGGTAAGGAAGAATCTGAAAAATACAGTCGGCAGTTAGCAATTCCTATTCTGACACCGGCAAGCTTAAACTTCGACGACTTCAACTACTATGGGCTCGAAATAAATGAAATCTTTGAGGCACAAGGCTGGACAGCGTTCAATGAGTGGCCGGGAGAATTCTCAGAAGACTATGTCAGATTATTCTACGCCAATCTTCATCCAACTAGGAATTCCTCTGTTCAGACCATGGTGAACGGAATCGAGATAAATTTGGAAGCACGATCCATGTCCTTGATGCTCGATCTACCCTACAAAGAGGAAATACCGCCTGCTAGTGACTCAAAACTGAACTATCTCAAGCAGGCGCTGGATATAGAGGTTGTGACAAAGCTTCAGTATGAGTCAGCCGCCCATCTACCTTTGCTGCCAAAAGCTCTCTGTCTTATCATCTCCAAAGTCATAGTTCTACGGTCAGAAAGCCGCAACATCATCACCAACTATGATGCATTCCTGTTATGGAGATTGATGAAGAAACTACCAATAAACTTTTGTGAAGTAATGCTGCATCACATGATAAGAGTCTCCAAGTCTGATAGTAAGCACTTTCCATACCCACACATTGTCTCTAGGATCTGCAGGGTTAACACCGTGCCCATGGGAGATCTCCAAATAAAGAAGATGTTCAGAATGGATGCAAAGTTTTTAAGAGGAATCATTGAAGCAGAGGAAAGGATTACGTCCAAGCACCCTCCAGCTGAAAATGAGTCCACAAGTGCCATATTGCCTCCACTGACTGCACACATAACCAGTATTTTAAATACCATTACAGAGCAGACCAAGGAGATTCAAAAGTTAAATGCCACCTTTGAAGCAATCAAGGATGCTATCTGCCCACCAGAGCACACTAAGACCAATACTGCCCAAGAATATTTTGAAACAGAACAGCAAGATGAACTGGGGACCGCTCAGGAAAAAGAACAAGGGCATACTCAGAAAGATGGCCATGCAGACTACCAAGACAGCAGTATGAACGACCATTTTGCATCTCCAGATAAGGCATGTCCACCTGAAGGAGTTAGTGATGAACCAGAAGGAGCTGAGCCATTGTCAATCATAATCTATGAAGCTCCTCTGCCGGAAGAATCACTGTCCAAAGATATCCCAGCAGAGCTGCAACCTGAACCCCTTACCACTGAACCTCCTATCTCTGAACCCCCATCTGTTCAAACAACCGTTCCTAGCCTCCCTCCTAAGCGCAGGAACCGAAAACGCAAAGCCTACAAACCAGTCTCCAGCTCACAAGCCCTTGTTGATGAGGATGTAGAAATACTTCCTCCATCCTCTGCAGCTAAACCAAAACATGAACGTCCTAGACCTCCTGACTGTAGAACATCATCTAGGCGTAGAAATAACTAGTCGAAAACTTAGCTTAGGCTTAGTTTCATTATCTGCTTAGATGTATGTTTTATGTGACTGGCTGTTTGCTTGTTTATTTACTTAAATGAATGGTTGCACATTTTGTTATGTCTTCTGCCTAACCTGTCAAAATCTAGCAATGTTACATAAGCTTTCTGAGATGACACAAGGGGGAAAAGAAGAAGAATTATTGTTAGAAGGGGGGAAAAGATTTTTATTAAAGGGAGAGAAAATTTTCTGGCTCAATCTGAGGGGGAGCCATGAGCAATAAACAGATAAGTAAAATAGATGCATCAGTTGAGAGGGAGTCATGAAAAGGTATGGCAAATTTTCAATTCAAAACTATAGCTTACAAAAACATAAATCAATAATTCTTAATTTGTTTGTCATCATCAAAAAGGGGGAGATTGTTGGAAACACAAGGATAATTTTGATGATAATAAAGAATTAAGAACTATGATTTATATAAGACTAATAATCTGAAAACAAGTCTGCAGGATTAGACAAACAAAGAACATTTAATTTACAGCAGACAAAACAGCCATCATACAACCAACTATTATGCTACTACAAACTGGACAGAGGACAGCATACGGGACAGAGGAAGCCACAGCCACAACACAGTCAACTGCTCGACTGTTTGAAGCGGGACAGAGAACAGCATACGGGACAGAGGATGCCACAGCTAAATAACAGCCAACTGCTATGCTGCTACTGAAGCTGGACAGAGAACAACATACGGGACAAAGGATGCAACAGCCACACTACAGTCAGTTGTTTGGCTGCTGAAGCATATGCAGACTTCTCTGTTTCGGGACAAACCCATATGTTTAACGGCAACGAAGTTTCCCTTACCTTCAAAAATCACCTACACTCACAACGGACTGAAGGACTTCAAACAGAAGATTTACAAAAGCTAAAATCATCTTCACTTTCACACAAAAGGGAAGCTCAATAATCAAGAGAACCCAAGCAAAAACAGAGATATACAAGAACTCTACCACTCTACACAAAAACTCCCACTGCCGGTCACGAACTTGACTACTCCACACAAACAAATCTTGCTGCAAATCATACTGAAGAAATCTCTCAGCAATCTCTCCGATCATCTCATCTGAATCACCGATTAAACACTCAACATTCATGAGATAGATCATGCACTCAATACTTGTTTATTTTCTTGCAACTTGTCACTTACAGGGTAAAGGTGGTGCTGGATGCACCGGTAAAGGAAGCTCCGGTTGAGCTTGTTGTAAGCTCTTAGACCTTGTAATAGTGCTAGCAAATCAGCCAGGGGGACAAGAGTGTCCAGGAGGCTGGTATGGGTTGTCTTGGCGAAGAAACCCGGTAGAGTGTGTGTGCTTGGCGAAGCACTTCGCTCTAGGTGTATTTGTAGCATATTAAAGGTCTAGTGAAGCTTTGGTTCTGGTGATAGAGCGACCGTGGATGTAGGCAAAGAGGTTTTGCCGAACCACGTTAAATATCCTGAGCACTACTTTTTGTTACTTCTGTCAGTAAACACGCTAACTCTTCTGTCTGCAGGTGACAGCATTGACACAGCCGGCTGCTAGCTCTCTGCCAGTAGGATAACAAATTTGATAAAATTTTTTATAGACTAACTCAATTCATCCCTCCCCTCTTGAGTTAATCTTGCAGGAATATCTAACAGTATTATTATTGATAATATCATTAGCAGTAAATTTTTTACTATAATTATTATTATTAGTTAAAAATATTTTAATATTATTGATCTGATGGTTCGACCGGTTGATCTGACGGTTCAATCCGAGAACCGTAATTCGGACAGTTTTTCGATTCGTTGTCCGATTCGATTCTTACAACTATGCTCTTGACGCAAATAATAGGTGACATTTGGGAGTAGTTAAATAAAAAAAAATTCTTGAAAAAAAGCTTATTTTTAAGTTTATTAAAAATTATATCTATAAAATTTGATGGCTTATAATTTATTTGTACTATAAATTTTTAAATAACATAAAAGATTTATTTTAAATAAAAATAAAAATATAATTTTAAATAATAAGCGGTAATAAGTACTTTCGAATGATACTATAATGACGGTTGGTAATTTATTCTTATAAGTGATGTGATTTTTAATTCCTCTTCCGTTTACGATTACTATATTCAAACAAAACAATCCTTTAGGTTTTTTGTTCTTAGCCCTCGATAGAAGAGGTGAGCTTATATATATCTTGTTACATGAGCAATTTAATCAGTCAATTATGGTTTTCTCATTTCATACTGCTCCATATTTTCCTTGCATGTTTAACCAAGTAATATTTTATGTTCCTTTCGAAAAACAGAAGAAAAAAATTACCCAGAAAAAAAATGTGAAAATAGCATATAGATATAAAGTCAATTATTAAGATCAATCGATAAAACGTCAATTGACTGCAGTTATCTCAATTATTTAGGGGGTGTTTGGTAGTATTTATAAAATAAAGTTTTTTTAAAATAAAAAATATTTTTTGTTCTTTTTAGAAAATAAGTTATATTTTTTTTATTTTCAAAAAAATAATAAAAATATGTAATAAAAAGATCTCATTTCGTAGAATTTTTTTACACTTTCTAAATTTTTAATAAATTTTTTATATATTTATAAAATATATATTAAAAAATATATAATAAAAAATTTAAAAAAAATTGAAAAAAATAATCCCAAACACTTTCTTAATTCGCAGTTAACATGTAATCCATCAACAAACTGCTACTCCATATAAACGAAAAAATCAAATACCAACCAAACTTGATTTGCCCTTAAAATTGATTCAACCTTAATTGGAAGCAAAGAATTATTAATTTTCCAACCATATCTGAAAAAGACTGGTCATATATAAAACGAAATCTACAGGGAACATAAGAGAGGTGGGAAATCAAAATCACTTGATATGTAGTAGTGCTCCCTTTTAATTTTTCTGAGTTCCCATTTGTCTAGTTCACTTAAATCATAAGCATATATATTTGTTTTTGGCTTTGTTTTAATTGTACGAAATTTATTTTATCTCGTCCGATTTTAAATTTGCACTTATTTTTGTATTTCAATTTATTCCAAACTCGTCCCTAAACTTTTTATCGAATTCAATTCTAACGAACTCAGTTCTCAAAACTCACTTTGTATAAATTAAAATATGCTCTACGACTACAGGATCTATGGTTTCTAATGCCTTCTTTTTTTTTAATGATATACCCAGCAATTTCTTAATTTGGAGTATTAATACTCTGATTTTATTCGACAATAGTTTACCATCCAAATAGGTACAATTATAAGAATTTTGATATGCTTCTACCATTATTCTCCAAGGTGCAGTATCTATATGCAGCAACTCCGCTATACATATTTGATTTTTTCGACATGGTCAGTTCATAACCTGTATAAAGAACAAGGATTCACATAAAAAAAGAGTTCGATTAGATCTACGGTCGCTCATTGTAATTTTGTTGAGAAGAATTTATTTAGTTGTTTCCGTCTAGGGCTTTGTTTTATAATTCAATTTTTTCTGGCAAATTAAATTCTCAACAATCTTTATATTTACTTTTTACTTAAAATTTCAGTTTTAGTAACTTATTTTCAAACTTCACTCCTACTAATCACATTTTTACAATTAAAAATTTTACTTTTCCAAACTCATTTCTATCAAAAATAAATATAAAAATTAAACTTACTTTTAATAATTTTTTTTAAATAAGTCATTTACAAAAGAAATAAACAATCTCTAAGCAAAGTTTTGTGTATAGCTAACTCTTCATATGGTTCAAGAGGATTGGTGATGTGAAAGCTTTCCTATATGTAAAGCTTTTTGCTCTATAAGATTTGTACTTCAAAAGACGGAAGCTTAATTATATATCTCAATGATTACTTAAAAAGAAAAAAATGATACATTTTAGAATTTTGCAATGACTTTTCTTCCTTGTCGAAGTATTCTTAACATTGGTATTTTAATTTCATGGGAGAACTTAAAATATGCAAAGGCAAACAGGTCGTCTCATGTTCAACTATTTCAGAGCAGAATCGGAAACTAAAATTTAGGTCCAACAACAGTTATCTTAGTGCTATAAATAGGAGTAGTGCCAACACGGTCACACACACACAACTAATAAAGCTTCACCACAGCATGGGAAGTCTTCATCAACACGAGTTCAATGTTGTCTTCCGGAAGACGGAGAGAGTGACGGCACCGCTGCCGGTGCAAGAGCACTGGCTACCTTTCTCCAATCTTGACCTACTGCTTCCTCCCCTCGACTTCGGTATCTTCTTCTGTTACAAGAATGGCACAGACCCAATCAGCAAACTGAAGTCCTCTCTTGCAAAGGTGCTTGTCACCTACTACCCGTTTGCCGGGGAGGTCGTCACCAGTATCTCCGGTGAGCCGGAACTGCTCTGCAATAACAATGGAGTCGATTTCATCGAAGCTCACGGCGATGTTGAGCTTAAACAACTTCGCCTTGACGACCCTGATGTTAGTGTTGAGAACAAACTTTTGCCTAAAAGGAAAGCAGGGGTCCTCTGTGTCCAAGTAATAACGTCTTTTTATTATTTTAGTTCAACACACCATTTAGATACGTACGCGTTTAATTTGAACGAAGCTCAAGTATTTTAGCTGCTTATGGTTGCAGGCAACGGAGCTCAAGTGCGGCGGGTTAGTGGTAGCATGCACTATCGATCACCGCATAGCGGATGCATACACGGCAAATATGTTCCTAGTCAGCTGGGCAGAGACAGCAACCGGCAAGCCACTCTCCTCCATTCCATGCATGAGAAAATCCTTATTGAATCCTCGCCGTCCCATCAACCACCAACACTTTTCTTTCGATCGACTCTACGTTCCCCTATCTTTGCTTCCGCCACCTTCGGCGGCTCCTCCTGCGGCCGCCAAAGATTTAGACGTCCCCATCAACCGGATTTATTATCTAAGTGGAGACGTAATCGAAAAACTGCAGGCAGATACCAGCTATGGTCCTCACCGGAGGACCAAGCTTGAAGCCTTCAGTGCCTACCTATGGCTTGTTATCGCCAAAGTAGCAGCTGCTAATGCCGATGACGCCTACGCCAAGAAGTTGTGCGAAATGGGCATCGTGGTCGACGGCCGTTCTAGACTTTACGGCAATGGAAAGGATACATCGGTTATGATGAACTACTTCGGCAACGTTCTATCGATACCCTGTGGCGGCTTACCGTTGAACGAACTTGAGAAAATGGAGTTGCCTGAAGTGGGCGACGTCGTTCATAAAATAATTCAAGACGCAACTTCAGAGGAACACTTCTTAGGACTCATCGATTGGGTCGAAGCAAACCGGCCAGAGCCAATGGTAACCGGAATCTACGTGGATTCTGAAGGAAAGGGACCTGCAGTTGTGGTTTCATCCGGGCAACGGTTTCCGATCACCAAGTTGGAGTTCGGGTGGGGAAAGCCAGTGTTTGCGTCGTACCATTTTCCATGGGCCAGCAGCACCGGGTACGTTATGCCACTGCCGAGTGGTACTGGAGACGGTTGGGTTGTTTACGTTCATCTACCAAGACGGCTTGCCGAAGGTATTGAAACTGAGGCCGGGAACGTTTTTAGTCCCATTACCGCAGGACACCTTGGTCTTGTATGATTGGGTACTACAGGATAATGCATGTCTTTTGTTTCTTGAGAAAACAAGAAAAACCAATTGTTGTTGTGTTGTTTATTATGTCTAATCAAGTAATGATCGTACAGTTTTGCTTGGACTTATAATACAAAATTTTTGTAAGCTACAATTAGTAAAACCAATTATCTAATTCAAGAATAATTATATGAGACGCATATATTATTATTTTATATCGAATTTATAGAATATTATAATTATATGGCAAGATACAAGAGAATAAAAGGAAGAAGCTAATATAGAAACTTAGGTGGTGTTATTTTATTTTTTGTATTCTAACCAAACTTTTTATAATATTATAAAAACAAATCATATACTTGAAAATAAAATTATTTTAAATATTTTATAAATAAAATTTATTTTAAAAAATATTTTATTTAAAACAAAAGCTTACATCAGAAGGAACGTTTGAAAGAAGTTAAAGAAGAACCTGTAGTTTTATTGTAATTATTGGAGATCAAGAAACATTTCGCACTATTAGTTGAAAATCAATTTACCATTTTAGTAAACGGTGCAACACATTCTTTATAAATAATCATTAACCGAACCTTATCAAGACTTGTAAGATTTTTTGAACTGCTTCAAAAGGAACGTATTGACAATTAGCCTTCCACAGATTTTCAGTAGTTGACTTAGTCGTAGAAGCAGGTAATTTCGAAAGATCTCACTAGTCGTCAAATAGAAATCCAGATCACTCACTCCACCACAACAGCTTCCTACCAAATTTGCTTTTGAGTTTTTTCGCTTGATTGTGAATTTATATTTTTTATCAAAAAAATTTATAAAAAATATTATTTTAGAAGAAAAAGCACTCCATTAAGTTCTGGAAGTAGCAGCTACGGTCAAATTCTTCACCTACTGCTGTACGAGTGATTATATATTTAAAAAAACTATTGCGTATTCCGATACGCTTTAAAGACTTTTTAGTTCAGCGTTATTTATAAATAACTTTTTAATTTATATAGTTATAAATATTTAGAAATTTATTTTAAAATTTAAAAAATATAAAAAAATTCTAAATAAAAATTTTTATTATTATATACTTTTATTATTTTTTAAAAAATTAAAAAAATAAGATTTATTTTTAAAAATTAAAAAATAAAATTTATTTTTAAAAATATTTTTTTTTAAAAAAATTTTATTTTATAAATATTTTAAAGGCTCGTTTCAAAATATCGATAATGAGTGCGTTTAAAATTAAACATAAAATAAAATTTTGAAATAAAAAATATTTTTATTTTTTTAGAAATTAGTTTTATTTTTTTATTTTTAAAAAAATAATAAAAATATGTAATAAAAAAGTCTCACTCTATAAAATTTTTTTATATTTTTAAAATTTTTAAATAAATTTTTATATATTTATAAAATATATATTAAAAAATATATAATTAAAAAAACTAAAAAATAATTTTTTATAAGCGGCGCAAAACGCAACCGACAACCATGTGAAAGCATCATTGACGTTGAGAACAAGTCAAAAAAAGCTAAAGCAGTTAGGTGGGTGATTGATATTTGTCTTAGCGTGTGTGTTATGGTTGACTGTTGACGAAGCTCGCTTCTTATCGAAGTTAAAACAAAACTAATACAGAGTTAGAATGAATTAGCCGAACTAAAGTTGTCTTTACCGATTCTTTACACTTAAATGGCGTGCTTTAAGCGCATAATTGAGTTCTTGCAAAAATAAATTAATAAAAAAATAAAAACTTTTTAAAAAATAAGTTATAAGTAAATTTAATTTTTATTTAGAAATAAGTTAAAAGTGTGAAACACAATTCTAAAATTTAAATATTAAATTTTTAATATTAAAATAACAAAGTTTTAAGTTTAATAAACAATTAAATACATAAATTTTTCGGAATTCTAAATCTATAAAAAATAGAGTTTTTGAATTTTGAAACACAGCCTTCAAAACCATCTATGTACAACTTTTTCAATCCACCTAATTAAGATAATGGTTTTGAGTTAATGAGAGAGAGAGAGAGAGGACGGTCAGCGATTCAGCGTCGTTTCGAAATACTCAAAATAAGAAAGGTTTTTAAACAAGTTTATTTTGATATTTTGGTAAAAATAAGCTTAAATTTTTATTGAAAAAGAATAACCAAAATTATATATATAAATTAATATTAGATGTAAAATTTATTTATATTATCAAATTTTCAAAATCTTTAATACGGTAAAAGTTTAGCAAAAAAGAAGAAATTAAAATTAAGTGATGAAATGAAATAAAATAAAATGCCAAAACCTGCCCTTTATGTTTCTTTTAATCAAGAATCTATTTTTTAATTAAAAAATTATTTCAAATAATTATTTTATATTTATAATATCTATTATTTAAATCACATTTTATAAATAACATGCCTCTTAATTAGTTTGCTGAAAGTTAACATTCAACCTTCGTATGCTTGAATAATTTAAGAAAATGTTTGTAAATATTTATTAAAAAATAATTTTTCTAAAAAAATTTTATGTATATTATTTTATAAATTTTTTAAAATTTAAATATTATATATAATTATTTATAATTTATAATTCATCTATATTCTAAAAATTTTTAAAATCATTTTAGCAAATTATGCATAAAATTTTTAAAATTGAAAATAAATTTATTGAGATTGATAAGCAATCTTAAATATGCTCAAAGGTTAACGGTGAACAATGGGGTGTTTGGGATCGCTTTTTTGGAAATGTAAAATATTTTTATTTATTTAAAAAATAAATTTTATTTTTTTATGTCAAAAAATAATAAATATATAATTAAAAATTTTCATTATATAAAATTTTTATATAATTTCAAAATTTAAAAATAAATTTTATAAATATATATAAAATATATGTTTAAAAATATAAAATTAAAAAGAAACGTTTGGGTGTCTGTACGCAATCCCAAAACGCCACGGCAGCATTACTAGAAAACATAGGCGCGTTTATGTAATTCTTTTTATAATTGCTAATCAATAAAGTTTGATGACAAGCACAAAATACTTCACACAAAACTAAATAATATGTTGTTTTCCTAATATTTCTAGAAATAGTTACAAATATATATAGTAGTATTTAGTATGAATAATTTGAACTTAAGAAAACCAAGAAGGTTTATATTTAAATTATATTATTTTTCAACCAAATTCTTTTTAGCATTCAATTAATATGAAATATAAATGGTTATATCATTAATTACCTATTAAAAATCCAAATTTATAAATAACTGAACGTTTATATGGTATCCGTGTTAAGATTTTTTTGCTCCAATAATTTGTTTCTTTTATTCAAATTAAATACTGAAACAAAAATACATAATTCATATTAGACAAACAATTAAAAGATTATAAAAGTTAGTTATTCATCAGTTATTGAAATAGAACTCTATGCCAACGTAAAGCAATATATAGGTACACTATCATATAATGCATAGATATTTTGAAGATTTTAATTACTGGAACTAGATAGTGACATTTTATGCTAACGATTTTTTATACTAGAATAAATTATCTCGTCAAATTATTTATTGCTTGGCTGCAGCCAAGAAATGTCAAAAGGAATTGAAACAGCAGGTATACAAAGCAGAAATGAAATACATCCAACAATTACAGTTATAAGTAGCTCCTATCTTTTTCAATGGACAATCAAGTGTATGCTTATAAAATGAAGCTTTTTTAAAATAAAGAGTATTTTTATTTTTTTTAAAAATGAGTTATACTTTTTTTCACTTTCAAAAAAATAATAAAAATATGCAGTAAAAAATCTCATTTCTAAAATTTTTCTATATTTTCTAATTTTTTAAATAAATTTTTTATATATTTATAAAATATGTATTGAAAAATATGAAATGAAAAATTGAAAAAGAGTGTTGGAAAAAAACAATCCCAAACACCCCCACAAATACATAATCTGAAATCTATGCTAGCATTAGAGAGCTACATAACTGTCAAATTAACTACACAACCACAACACAACAACAGCAGCAACAACAACAGCAAACAAATATCAAAATGAATATAGTAACACAAAGCATGAAGTTTCTTGATGTTTATAGAAAAATTGCTGCTGCATATTCATTGTATATGTATCATGAGGAGCACATGACAAGTATTTCAAGAAAAAAGCAGAAAATGCAGAAGATAAAATCCCTCAGTTCATGCCTGCAGCTTTGTTTAAGGGACATCTGAGTGCCAGGCATTGCTGTTATGTTTCCCATATTAGTTTGAATATACAGTACAAGCTCTTATAGCTGCTAACAATATCACATTTTGAATGAATTATAATAAACTATGTATTGCTTGGCTGCAGCCAAGAAATGTGAAAAGTAATTAAAACAAGCGGTATACAAAGCAGAAATGAAATACATATGAGAATTACAGTTAAATTCGACACTTCACTTACAGGAATGACACAGGTGATTTCTGCTGCCTGACAGAATAAACATTACTGTATATCGGTGCGTCAACATTGGACTATTGAACAGCTTAGGGTAGTGGAACTTCAAGTGGTACACCAGGTGTTGGCTCCAAAACACGAGCATCAGGAATTTCTTTTGACAAGAGATCCTGCAACAGTATAATACATTGTTCCAATTAATCCAATAGTTAAATTGGTATCAGATTGTGATAGGAATTTAAATTAGTTGCTGAGAGATTCTGTAAATATGGTAAATAGTTCATGAGCTGCAAGAATTTGGTAGGATATTTTTTCTGAACAAGTTTTCATTGAATATATGGAGGCATGGATGTGTCATAACGCATCTGTTTCCATCTATGATGAGTTCTGGTTTCTATTTATTGTACATTCCTATGTAATGGACTTCTATTTAGTGATCTCTTACTAGCAGTAAAGTAGGTTGAAATGGGAATGCTACTTCCAGTATACTTCATACTAGGTTTCAAGAAGAAAGCACCAACCTGGAAGGATTCTACAGTTCCTTTAACAGAAAGAATCTTTGCAAGAAGTCCTTTAGCATCAAGATCACCATTTTTCATAGGAATCACATACCTATAAGGATAAATTCAAAATATGATCATGTATGGAAAACAAAGTAAAGGCTAACTTTAACATCTAGACAGACTATACTTGGCATGCAACAACTTTGCTAATGCTACGGCATCTTCTTGACCGGATACCAAAGTGAATGCAGGCAGAAGCTGCTTGATGACGGGAGTGATGACTATGTCCGCTTTGCAGTTCTGTAGAAATGAGCTATTGTATACACAATGTGGTTCATAATAAAGAGTCATTTGACTTTGAGTCGATTTGATTATGTACCTAAAGATACAACCGAATACTAGTCAGCTAAGGAACAAAATGAGCATCATACAAAAAGCAAACATAAAAAGTTGTCTTACCCATTTTCTGGTCTCTGCCAAGGAGGTCCTAACACAGGACCTGCTGTAGCAAATACACTAACCTTTGAACCACTTTTTCCTTCAAGTTCAAAGTTCTGACCAGGCTCTAAATATGTAACCTGAAATAGTTTTATCTGATTTGTTGTACGAATTAATTGACTAAGACACTGAAAATCAAGCAAATACATTGATCTTCCAGCTCCTTAACTGGACAACTGGACAAATCATCGAGGAGCTCCATACCAAAGAGATAGAAACTTTCCAAATAAGTCATGAAGGAGCCGAGCTAGATCAGTCTTAAACGATAAGTATTTAAAACAAGAGAATACTTGCGAAAATGCTCGAGATATTTAGAGCATTACATTGCCTAGAACTTGCTTCCTTGTAAATTTAACATAAGGCATGTGGATGGATTCTGATGATAATGACTAGGTTGAAGTTGTTTATTTTCATGATGGTAGTTATTCGATTGATAGTCTCGCTAGTTTTGAGTAGGGCTTGTTTACTTCTCATAATGACTCCGGAAGTGCCTTTTCTCCTGCCAAAAATTGACCTCCGGTGACTCATATATTTACTTTTACTATCACAGGCTCACTTTCTAACAATTCACTTGTTAGGAATTCACTTTCCACAAACTTACTTCTGGATCACTTATTGGCAAGTAAACATGCCTGTAGTGCAAATGCTAGTCTAACATCCCAAGTTTGTGTTGTTGGTGGTTTTTCTTGGACCATAGATAGAATGAGTAGTATGACATAAATGGATGGTAGTAGCTATATCACGCTTGTCTTTAACACTAGAATTTCATTTGAACTTTATTGACTTAACAATAACCTAACTACATATGAAACCATTCAACATAGGCAATATCAGCACTAGTCGCTAACTTCAATGAAATCTTATACAGCAAAGATACATTCACAATCCTCAATATCGTTATAGAGGCATTACAGTAATATGACATGGCAATCAAGCAGCAGCAGGTTCTACATGCCAATTAAAAAAAATTATTAACTTTTAGTTAGACCTCATCTACCTACGATCATCTGAGAAGTATGGTTAGCAAAACTAAATTGCGCATATGGAATACACATTGTGTATGATTACATGGTCTTAAAGTTTCAGAAAGTACTACTGATAGATAGGCATATAGACAAGCACAGAATTACATTGACCAAAACATTTAGAAATCATAGTCAGGGCACATAAATCCCATAAATCAGATAGCAATATCCAAGGATGGGACTGAACAAAGTAGAAATAATTAAGAAGACATTCTTAAAAAAATTGTGAGGTATTGAAGATAAGCTTCATCAAGTGCTTTTTACTGGAGTTGCGATTCTTCATAATTAAATATGAAAAAAAAAGAAAAGCAATGAAGTTATTCAAGAAAGTGCTTTAAATAGTGACCACCCTACTCATAAACAGCATATAATTATATTGTACCATGTAAATCTCAAGCTCGAAGACAAACTTACATTGCTAAATAACAACTTCAATTTTTTCTCTGCGTTGGGCGTGGCAACAACTATCAGGTCAGGGTGCGATTGAGAGAGTGGATTCAGAGTTTTTAGGTGACAGTGGTCATCAAGGCTCTGTGTAATAAGCAAGCAATCCAGTTGCGGAAGGTCTTCCAACTGACGTAACAGTAAACATATAAACTAAGCAAATTATGTCAAAATATCTGCAACAATGGTAGCAGCATTAACCATACCCGAAAGTTGGGCACGAATTTCTTTGCAGCATCATAGAGCCACGGAATCCCAAAATCCAAATTTCCCACTATTACTGGATCGACCAAGATGTTCACTCCAGAAACATCCCACAACCAGCTGTTCCCCTTCAGAAACAAAAGGTCATTGTCCATTAGTTCCATCATTATAAAGTTATTATTTAGAACAAGTCCATTTCCTTTTAGGTTGAAAGTCAATACGCAGGTCTGGGGCTTTAATCCCGTCATGTCATGTTGTAAACTAGTTAAGAACGTCAAGAGCACCCCTATCTGAAAAGCATACTCAAGAACCACAAAGGAACAGCTTGGCTATTTACAACTAAGCAGCTAACGTTTTGGGCAGAAAGCTGTTCTATCATTTCACTATATGATGACTACCTAATAGAAGATTAAAATGAAGATGGTTCCAAATAGGTTACTCTTTTTTTTTTTTGTGTGTGTGTGTGTGTGTGTGTGTGTGACGAAAACCCACTCCTTGGTAGTAACTTTTCACCCATCAAAGGCCTCCAATGTACCCATCCATTTCCGAAACATCAAAACTTTGCAATCTAATTCAATAAATTAGTAACAAAAAAATCTTTCCCAGACCTCCTCCAGAAACTTAAAACAACTACACCCAGAATTGTAATATAAAATTAAAATAGAAGACTTAATAATAACACAATTTTATCATAAATCAAACAAAAAATTGCATCCTGTGAAACCAAAAAAATATATAATTAATGATAAATAAAAGAAACACATTCTTTTAAAAAATTCTCTTCTATTCCATTTTCTTCTTTTCTTAATCTTCAACCAAAGACTAAAACTAAATTTACTAATAATTGAATAGGAAAAATGGAAGAATGATTACTTCGAGATACGTGAGCCTAATGGGTTCCTGCGCCATGTCGGAGAGACCAACGGTGTCGACAGTAGCAGGTTCCGTCGATTTAACGGAGAAACGACGTCTGTTGGAGGCAAAGGTGACACTCAAATGCCTCGACGGATACGGTAACGGTGAAGGCGTACGGAGGAAGGACAATTTGTTGGTGGCAGTGAAGTGGAGAGAAGAGAAGTGGCAGTAGCGAAGAGTTAAGGTGCTGAGCACCATTTCATCCATCCAGACCGTGCGGAAATTAGCCAAGTGGCTTCTTTTAACTCACTTTCAAAGAAAAGTAAACACAAAATATTAAACTCAATTTTCGCCCAAAACTTTAGTTTCAAATTGAAATTTTAAAATTTAAAAATTTCAATTCTAAATTCATTTCTAATAAAAATATAATCGCACAAACTCACTTTTTATTAAACTCAATTTTAAATACTAAACTTACATTTTATAAACTCACTTTTAAAATTAATTTTAGTGCTAAATAAGCATGCCCTTAGGTCCCATGAATGACATTCTCTTTAATTTGTTACTTAATAACTAAATCACATGAAAAAAGATTGGATTAAAAAAATAAACAACAAACTCTAGCTTATGTAAAAGTTCATATAAAATTGAAATAATTGACAAGAGAATGCAGATGAAACTTAATATGATGATGAAGAAAGAATACCTTTAAGGTTTACCTATAACAAATATATATATTGCACATAATAAGTTAGTCTCATATATAGCTCAAAATATAATCTAATATTCCTTTCTAAACATATAGTCGGTCAAACAATATGAGTTTGTCTGATAGTATTTAGAATTTTATTATGGAGTGCGACTTTATGCAACTTATTATTATAAGGCACATATGGTAAAGAATAGTGCCTCATTGAAAACATCACAAATATATTGACAATTAATCTTAATAATGTTTCGCTCGTTCATGAAAATAACATATTGCTAACAATCTGAATAGCACTCTGATTGTCATAGTAAAATTGTGTAAGTTTTTTTATGTAACGCCCAAATTAGAAAATAGTCTCTAAATTAATAAGATCTTATATGGTAATAATCATATTTCTATATACTGCTTTTTAGACTCTCCAAGAAGTAAACAAAATCTATAATAGACCGTATAGTGGTCGGTTCATCTTTCCAATTTGTATTATAAAGCTCGATGCTCCAATATATATCTTTAAGATATCTAAAAATTCTAAGTAAAGCATTACAATTTGTTGATCGAATTGCAGAAATAAATTAGATGCCATTACTCACTGTATAAAAAACTATATTGCCTTATTATAAACATGCACAAGGTTATCCATTAGCCATTTATCGAACAAATCTGTAACATTCTCACTATCTGTAAGACGAAGCTTCATATGAAGCTGCATTGAGTGTCAATTATCCAACTATCGAATATGCTTACAAATATAATAATGTATATTACAATACTTTTTCTGAGAAATAAAAATCTATCTATCACTTTGCGAATCTCTAATACAAAAATAGCATAAATAGTCAAAATCTTTTATGTGAAATTACTGATGAAGGTGATTTTGAGTTGTGCAATTCCACTGAATCATCTTTTGTCAATCATATCATCCACTTATAATAACAAAAATATCGAACACTGTGGTGATGACTGCACAAATAAAGTGTCATCCGGAGAACTCTGGTGAAAGTTTAGCTTTGTAATTGCCTATCAAACTTTGGCTAAAGCATGTTTGAATTCATTGATAGTATAACGAAGACAACATAAATTGCTTGACGAAACAAAGTGATCCAAATGAGGTTATATATAAACAACATAGAATAATGTATTAGAAAAAATATTATTCACATTCATTTAATAGAAACAATACTGAAATATAGTGAATATTTTAGCGGTAACTAGTAAGGTAAAAATTGTAGTCATTTCGACTAAAGATAAATGTTTCGTCATAGTCAATATTATACTTCAAGATGATATGTTAAAGAATAAGACGAGCCTTACGTTGCTCATTGAACCCTGTTATGTCGATATTTAATCTTAAAAAAATTACTGTGATAGGTTAAAGATAAACAATGTTAATTTAAATTGATTGAATTGTTCTGATACCATAAAATAATTGATAAGAGAAATAAAATAAAATTTTAATATTTATGACTAAAAGAATAATATATTTAGGAGTTACATATAAAGGATATATTAATATATAAAATGCAAATAATGAACTACTCTCACATTTAATCTAAAAAATCTAATAAAAATAAATTGTAAGATATTTTACAAATAATCAACTTGTATAAAAATTCTATAATATTTTTTAATATTAGAAAAATAATATATTATTCGGTATTAGTTATTTTGTTTTTATATCTACATAATAATAAACAATAATGAATCAACATTCAACATTTAAGGGTGTCTTTCAATTGCACAGAAATTATTTTTTTTTTGAATTTTGAGCACGAACTCGCTTCTTGTGTTTCAGTTTACTTCGAACTCATCTTTAATTTATTTATTACTGAACTTATTTTCACTGAATTAGTTGTACCAAAACTCATTTTCTACTAATTAAAATACACCCTAAATTGTTTTGTTGTGATACATATAATGAAAAAAAGAATTTCCTCTTCACCAGTTTAAAAATGTTCTAGTATTTTTACTGAGAAGTGAATTTAGAAAAAACTCTATACTTTGATTGTTGATGTTACACTGCAATTTGATTTTTTGCTGAAATCTTGACAAGATAATAGTTATTTTCAATTATCTTATGCTGACACTGTCAAACTAACAAGCATACTTATAGCTCCTCATTTATGTGGCAAGTAAAACTTTACCGAAACAATAATGAACAATCAATTAAGTTAAATTAATCTAGCCATAAAATAGACAAAATATTTTTATAGAAACAATTATGTTCTCAAGCTTAGGACATGTTTTAATTGTAAGAAGCGTTATCTTTCTCATCCAAATTTTGAGTTTTGTTAGTTTAATTTGAATTATCACTCTGTACTCTATTTTTATTTTCACACTAAACTCCATTTTTATCAAAATTTAATTCTAAATTTTATTTTACGTATTTCAGTTATCACTTCGAACTTTACTTCTATTAAATTTCTTATCAAACTTTAACTTTACATAACTTATTTTTATGAAACTCATTTTTATATAATTAAAATTAGTCTACTTATTATTGAAAAATAGAATTTATAGGTTCGCTAATGCTAAATTCTCTGAAGAAAATTAGTAGTCACACCAGGATCGAATGAACCAGGTGCATCACCGCAACGAGCCGAATCGAACCCAACGCGTGGACCCAATTAACGAAAGGCGATAATTGTTTGGTGGGCCCCACGAGCGTTGTGCGTGGCGATGCGATTGGGTTTCATGAAGATAAGCCTCGCCAAGCGAGCGGGCGCGCGAAAGATACGCTCGCTGTCGCTCTCTTCTCCGTCTCCAAGTGTTCCAATCGATGTCAGAATCAACAAATCAAACTCCCATCTAGTTTTGATTTTGCTGCAAATGCATTTGCCCAAATTGTTATAAGAACAAGAGGAAGTCGAAAATCAATTAGAGTTATTTCAGTGAATCTGCTCAAGTAATCAACTGAAAGTTGAAGCTTGTAACTCGATCGAATCCAGTTTTGTTTCTTTCATCTTTTTTCTTGTGTGCGTGAGTAGTTTCTATATAGATATAGTTGATCATTAGGCGATTATTTGGTTGGTGCTAGATTTAAAAAAAACTACCTCACCCCGCGAGTTAGTTTTTTGAGGTAAGAAAAATCTCAGGATTTTTTGTTTTCTAAATTTTCTACATTCTTAAGAAAAGTTTTAAGAGTGCTGTTTTGGTGGTTATTGGGAACTATTGTTCTGTATATTTTGGATTCCTGTTGTGTATATTTGTATTCAATGTGTAGAGAGGACTTTGAAAACTTGTTCTTTTCTTCAGATTTATCATTGTTATATTTCAAAGAGTTTTATTTGTGATTATATGAAAGGAAAGCTTAGAATATACTGAGAAGATGATTCGATTTTGGAAGTTATGCATGTGAATGCATTATCAGTAGTTGTCATCGTGCCTTGTGATTGTTTTTGAGTAGATACTATAGGTTCTTTTGGTCTATTAGAAAACATATTTTTAATCAATGATGTGATTTTTCTAGATTGTTGTAAGCTGCCGGGTCTTGCGAAACGAATAAATTCACTACAATTTCTTCTTCTTTATTTTTTCCTTTTTTTTTTTGTTTTGTTTTGAGAAGACATAGCTATAATAATTCTCTAGCTAGCTCTTAAGTAGTGATTTGCATAAAATTCATCCACCATTGATTCACAGTTTGACTTTTACGTTCAGTTTATACTGTTGCTTCAAGTATATTTGCTAACAAAAAAATTGCAGACAATCAGAGATAGTTTGGTTACATAAAGCAGCTTCTGTGTTAATTGTTCCAGGTAGTCATGGATGTTGTTGGCTTATGCTTGACAGCACGTGGCAAAGGTCATCTTTATTGTACTGCAGAAGTGATTAGACGGATTGAAAGGGGCACAAAAAGTGATTTTCTTTGTAGTCAGAAAGTGCAGAGGTGCTTCTTACAGCCAACTTCTGGTGATCCTAGCATGAAGTTGTTTCTTGAATCTAATCAAAGGCAAAAGATTGATGCACTTTGTTTCTTAAACATGGAAAGGAATCAAAGGACTAGAAAACTGTTGAAGCACATGGAATTGCCATTTATCTTGTTTTACAATTCGGATGACAGTAGGATGCCAATCTCTACAGCTACAATTGGGAGAGGTGACACACAGCTTAAATTGGAAACCACTGACAAGGAGAAACAGCTTAAAGTCCTTGATTCCTATTTCAGCAAGCTCCATCCTGAAACAGAGAAGCAGCTTAATTCTGATGAATCTTTGGCCAAGCTTGATACTGTTCTTGTTAGAGAAGACTATTACACGAAATCATCTCCAAAATTAGAAGCAACACCAGTTGAACTTGTGGATAGAAACCATGATGACACCAAAGCAGAACTGAAATCACTTGAAAACTACTTTGGCAGGAGTGATACTGGTAATTACTTTATGATCCTTGTTGTTTCTGATGTTCTCCATCTCACTCATGTGTCCATTTAAGGATTACCATATGCACAGTTTCTATACGTGTCACACATCAAAACACATAATTGGTTCAAAGTATCTAGAAAAATTACATCCTGCTACAGAAAAATTGGGATGAAACAACAATCTGTTGAAGATGCATGTACAAATTGTCTGATTACAGAACAAACCTGGTAAGTCTATCTTAAAAGAAGAAACAACTTGGCAAATTATGAAAATCGAACACATTTTGGTGAAACTTAAATAATACAGTGAGAAACTTAGGATGAAACAACAATCTGCTGAGGATGCATATACAGAGAGTATGATTATAGAACAAATCTTGTAAGGGGCTGTTTGGCAACGCTTACCCGCAAAGCTCTTTATCAACTTTTCATTTCACGTTTTTCAATAAACTTTTTACAACATTCTATATGATTTATTTAAAAATTTAGAAAGTATAGAAAAATTCTACGTAGTAAGATCTTCTTATTGTTTATTTTATTATCTTTTTTGAGGTCAAAATAGTAGAGCTCGTTTATCGAAATAGGATAAAAAAATTTTCCATTCTGGAAAAGTTCATTCCATAAGCACTCCCAAATGTCCCCCTTAAGTCTATCTTGAAAAAGAAACAACTTGGGAATTATGAAGTCGAACACACTTTGGTCAAACTTAACCATACTATGGAAATAAAACAAGCTTAAATTAGTTGGTTGATATTCCAAAATCAAAGTTCAATTTCCATCGATGTCATCGATAAGAACAAATGTTAGTCTTGAAGGATTAACTAGTCTTCATAATGTGTACTTCAAATATTCATATATAGGTTGGTTGTACCTACTTTTCATATTTCTGTCAATGCAACGTTAGTGATAATGGCTAATACAAAAAATGAAGCCACAAAGTTTGAGACCTGATTTAAGTTATCAGATTTTTGTTCTGTTAGTTTATAGGTTTTAGGCACTTAATTTATAATGAAATCAGGACTTATTCTGAGCAAATATAAAATTTCATCTCAACATTTAGTCCTGATTTGTAGAATATTTATTAATAGTTCATACATAGTTTGCAAAAATGTAACCAAGTTTCAATTAACAAAAGCATATATCAATCTTAGGATATGATATCTCCCTTTATTTCCATATTTAAGTATAGATATAGATATTGGATATGTAATGCAACAGTGGTATTGTAAAGGTTTTACCTATATGTCCACTGCCTTAATGTAATAGGTGCTGGAGCAGGCAAGAGCATTACAACAAAAATGTCAAACTCAAATATGACAACAGCAGACATGGAGAAGGTATTATTGACAGGCCAAATTAAGAGATCCACAGAAAATATGCATAATGAAAGTAGCCAAAAGGCTCCAAGCAATTGCAGTACTGAAGACATTTCCACACATACAGAAGATCCTGGATTCTATATTACGTAAGTCCTCTTACTACGTTCTTTCCCCCTGGATTACATGTGATACACGATATGTATGAGACTTGGAAATTGGAATCACAAGCAAAAGTAATTATGATTGTGATGCTTGGGTAGTTCAAGTTGAGGTTTGAGTAGCTCCTTCCTTTTTCCATGTACAGTTAAGACACATATTTGAAGTCTATGCTAACCATTTCCAGGAGTCATCATAGATTGTACCCTTGGATATGTGATTTAACTTGGATTCACATCTTTACAGCATTTTAAAATTTCATGAATTTATCTGAAAATGTGTTCCATTGTGATACACATCTTTTGCATGCAAAAACATTTCTCAAGCTTTAGTTTGCTTTATTTTATTTCCAACAACAGATTGTGGCTCCATTTGTGTTTCTATTTAAATACTAAAACTTTAGTGCTAACAATCCATCCTTTTTCTGCAGTGGTATATTGGCAGCGATAAATATTGCTGTCTTCCTGTTTGAGATAGCAAGTCCCCTAAGGGGTTCACAGGTCGAACACATATCAGTCCCTCTGCTGTATGGTGCCAAAATAAATCAGTTGATTCTTGTTGGAGAGTGGTGGAGACTTCTAACACCAATGTTTCTGGTACAAGAATGATCCTTGGTTCGTGTTTCTTTTGCTTGAATTTTTTTAGTTGTTTTGAGTAATGAATAGTTGTCGTCATCCTAGTATACTTTCTGGTGACTTAATGCCAAATGCTTTGGGATTGTGAATATAGCTGGGTCTGTAGGTATCTTACTTTGCCATAGATCTTTCTAGTTAATTCCAGTAGTTTGGATTCTTCAACCAATGCTTCCTGTGATATTTTGTGTGGCACTTGTTTAATTTACTTATGCTGTAATGTATCCAGTTGATTGCAATAAACTTTTAGTTCTCATTGATAAACATTAAGAAGTGAAGCTTTTGAAACATCACAAAGCACTTCAAATGCTTTTCTTCTACCATGCATTTATATGTTCGATGTTCAAACATTATAAGGTGCTAGTGATATTTATTGATTTTACACATTTTCAAACTATTTTGTGCTAGTGCATGATATATTATTTGGTCTCAATTCTCTATTGAATTCCTACATTGGAGTACTTAGTATCAGTGGTCTGAATGCTCTTAATGCTAGGGAGTTGTTTGGTGCAATTGTTTTGGTCTAAAATATTATTGTTAAAATATTGACATTAAGCATGTTTAGATGAGTGGTTTTCTGTAAACTTACTTGACTAGATCATTTCTTTATCTGCAGCGATTCAGATCCAGACAAAAATCTTAGCCAGATTAAGTTGCTAAATCAGAGTGAACAACTAGTTGGTTTCTTTTAATGTCATCCAATTGTGCTTGATTAAGGTTGCAGAATCTTAATTAGCACCTTCCTAGATCTCTCAATTCTTATATGCATCCGCATAAATAGGAGAAATAAGTATATGATTTATTAAGTACACTTGATTTTTCAATGGTCTACTCATTCTGGGTGAAGTTTCTTTTCACATCAAGGGCATATTATTTAAATTTCCAGTTCAAATTAGACATGCCGTCTTACACTCAAGCACATATAGATCATGAGTCGTTATTACTGATTATTGATAACGTGCTTTCTATATTAATATAGTGTCAACATTTAGTTTGAAATCACTCTATTTACTTCACCACATTCCCCTAAATGATCTGTTCATTTATATTATATGTTCTTACACTTGACTCTATTCACAGTGGACCTAACCTAATGGGATAAGATTTAGTTATTGCCATTATTTTATACATGACTTAATTACGTAACTATTTTCTGTTGTTTTGATTGACTTCTGCAGCACTCTGGTCTGCTACATGTTGCTCTTAGTTGTTGGGCGCTGCTTACTTTTGGACCTCAAGTTTCTAGAAGATATGGACCATTTGCATTCTTGCTAATATATTTACTTGGTGGAATATGCGGGAATTTAACAAGTTTCATCCACACTACCGATCTCACTGTTTGTGGAACTGTAAGTGTTATGCTCTCTGCTTACTTCTCCAAGCATTTCATTAGATGAGAAGATGTACTTATACTTAGTTGTTCTTTGACTTGCTTGAGAGTCAGTGATTAAGGTTATGCTAAGAATGTCTGTCATTTATGGGCATGCCAAAAATGAGAAATTCATTCTAAGTATATTGAGGTATTCTAATATAGGAACAAGAAGCAAAGCAAATTATAATTAACTATTCTAATGTGTTGAACAAATCACTTGATCTAAAAACTCAAGGTAATGGATTGAGTTTGCTATATTAATATTATTATATTGTATTCCAACACATCTTCGCACGCACAAGGAATTCTTGCTTAATGTGTGAACACACATAAATATTTTCTTTCGTGGTAAAAAACTAATCTTAGCAACTGTGGTTCGCATAGCTCGGTTGAAGGCCCTTTAGGTTTCGGCTGTAGTACCATGTTAGATAAACCACTTGACCCTAGAATTTAAGCTAATAGATTAAATTTTGTTATATTAATATTAATTATATTCCAACATGGAGGTAGGTGTGAAGTCATATGCAACTATGTAAACAAATATTTTTGGGTTTATGGATATGGTTGATGAGGCCTGGGTTGGAATGGTTGGTTATGTATTTTTTTCTAAGTCTTCTAACCTCAAATCACTTTTGATATTAACTATGTGGTTGATTAACTTTTCTCGCAGGGTCCAGTCTTTGCCATAATTGGAGCTTGGCTCGTATATCAAACTCAGAATAAAGGCTTGATTTCAAAGGATATCTCAGAAAGTATGTTTATGAAGGCTGTGATTGTCACTGGTTTAAGCTTTCTTCTTAGCAGCGGTGGAAGAATTGATGACTGGTTGGTTTGTCTATCTTATGACTATTCATCCATACTTATCCTTCATGGTTAAAATTCACAATAGAATGTACTATTTTTCAGTAAATCAAGCTATATTGATCATTTTTACTATAAACTAACTTCCCAAATATGAATGGTAAGGGTGTAAATGGGTTGGACGAACCCACCATTTGAGCCAGCTGAAGCTTGCACTTTAGCTTTCATGGCTTATATGATGCCTATCTGCCCATTTACACAAACATGATAACTAATTTAAGATGAAAAATAATAATTAATAACATGAAATTATTTTAGTTTAAAAGATCAATTAAATTTGCTTGTATAAGTCATAAGTAGAAATATATGATCCATTGTAAAAAAGGTCGTTGAACTTTGCACTTGATCTTGAGAAAGTCAAATTACAATATTATTCACCACTTCGATTCTATTTACATAATATGGTTTCTGAAAAAACTTGGATTCTACTGTGCAGGACACATGTTGGAGCCATTATGTCAGGAGTTATATTTGGATGTTTCACATGTCCAACAACTCAACTTGACAATGCCGCGTCCTCAGAGGAGAGCCAGAAAGAGGGTTTTACTCTCTTACATAAACAAGCAGATCCATGGAAGTCGTTATTTACTTTTGGTGCTATGATATTTCTCTTGGCTTCAGCAGTTTTTCTTTATGAAACTCAGCTATCTGGATTGGAACTCGACGACGTACTTCAGAGTCTGAACTGAAAGTTTAATGAGACTAGGGAATATAGATATAGAATATTTTGGTATATATTATTATATTCAGCTTTAGATGCTGCTAGAGAAAATGTTGCAATCCCCTATTGGACTACTAGTGTTCAGTAGAAGCGGAAGAGGGCATGTGAAAGATTTCCTCTGCTATTCTTTCCTAGTAAGAATTAAGTGCAAATCCTGTACAGATCATGTAAAATAAGATTTGCATTTACAAATATTAGAAGGCATGCGTTCAATGGCATTTTCTTTTCTCAAGTAAGTCATAGACAAAACATTTTGAGTATGAGGTTTTGTTGATCTGCAACCAAGACGAAGAATTTGATTGTAACGCTGATAGCTTTGAAGGCTCTAGAAAGACTTTATGCAAGTGAAGATATTTATCAAAAAATTGATTGGCGCTTACTTGCATATCTTCTGCAAAAATAGATAAGATGAAGAGTTCAGATTTACGTAACTTCGAAATTCAACATATTTTTAAAAAATCAAACAATATTTTATAAAAAATTGATATAAGAAATATTCCGAAGTGTTTATAAAATAAATTTTTTCAAATAAAATTATTTTAAAATTTTTTTTAAAAATGAGCTTAATAATATTAAATTTATATATAGTATTTAAAAATTTATAATATATAATATATATATAATTTAAAAATAAAAATCACCTAAAACGCTTAGCCAAATGGTAACACGTTGTCGACAATAACAGACGTGTTCTTTTTTCATAAGAAATGCTCAAGAGTGGTTTATTAGAATAACAAGAAACATCTACTCAAATCTTTGAACTTATTTGCAATCGCTATCATAGCTCTGGATCATATAAAAATAAGAATACTACGAATACACATCAGATACAAAGATTATCAGTGTAAACATAATTCATTAAATAAAAATAATTCACTCAAATATCGATAATATTGAGGCTCACGCCATTAACATTTAGCAGTCGCTTGTATAACAAAAAAAATTTTTAAAAAAATTGTTTTGGTAAAATTTTTTAAAAACAAGTTTAATTTTTTATTTTAAAATTATGCAATAATAGTAATGTATTCATTCTAACCTTTCAAAATTTTAAAGATATTTTTAAAGCACTGTAAAAGGTATTCTTGGAAACGAAAATCTTATTGACTTCTAGCTTCTTTGGTGCATGTAAAGATATTGATGTTGAACCATGTAATGATAGAGAGCTAATGCAGAGATCTCCATTGATTTCTTTGTTGATCTAAACATACGGCATCAATCTAACGGGATGAACCCAACAATTAGGCTCTAAAGACAGACACCCATTGAGGTGTAAGACCGTAGCAATCAACTTTTTTAAATCGTTTTCTTGTTGTTGTTGTTGTTGTAGTTACTTCTTAGCACTTAATCTAGAGTTTTAACTTCACAATTAAAATTAATTATATTAATTATACTGTACATTTCAATGACTGAAAGTGATCATTGAAATCCTTACAGTCGTACTCATTATACACAACTATTTCAATCTTAAATAAGACCACTTATTGGTAATGACAAGTAGCATTTTCCAACAGATAAACAGTGGATCTATATGTTAGATAATTTTCGTAATTCTATATAATTTCAAATTTTATGTTGATCATAATTCGATCCATAATATTTATCTTCAATCAATGGCCTTTAGAAAGCTTGATTTTTTTTTCCTTGATCTTTACTTAATTCTAAAGTAGTACTTTGGTGACGAATAGACAACAAAAGCTTTAATGTAGATTAATATTATTTCAAATAAATCATTTCGATCATTGATTGCATCATAATATTATTATTAAGTTGAGACTAACACGAGTCATATCAGTTCTATATCATTAATTCGATATAATTTATTTTGTGTAACATAAATCAGTCTTAAACTTAACATGAAATATAAATGAGAATTATAATAACGGTTCAGCATAATGTCTTTGTACAAAATAAATTATATTAGTTTCCTATAATTCATTCATGTCTATATCAACAAGAAACATATGATACATATAACCAAAACAATACATAAATGAGCTCGAGCGTCAAGTACATAAATCTTAAAATTTTTCAATGATGCTCATTCTTTCGACATGCTCAGCAAACGCCTTTGGAGACAACCTTTTAGTTAATCGATCCTCAATCATCAGATTGATACTAACATGCTCAATTGGTAGTCTTTATTTCTAAACTTCTTCTTTAACGATAAGATATATTAACTCCAATATTTTAGCAACCTTAGAATACTTGTTGTTCTTAGAGAAAAGACTGCTGCAGAATTATCACAATAAATTTTCAACAGTTTGGTAATACTATCGATAACGCCAAGCTCAAAAATAAAGTTATGCAAACTTTAGCTTGAATTGTGGCCAGAGATGGCAATTTGGATTAATAGGTCGATTTTTTAGATCGATTCATTTAATAACCGAGTCAAATTCGTTCAATCTTAATCCAAACTACAAATTTAAACAAGTTAAAATTATCAATCTTAACCCAACCTATTTAATAACCGAATCAAATTAGAGTCAATCTATTTAATAATTAAAATTATAAATTTTAATTCTATACTTTTAAGCTTGAATAAATTATAAAATTCTTTGGAATGAATGTGCATAATGTTCTTAGTGAAGAGATATGGTAAGAATTCGTCAAAATACACATTGCTTAACATCTTTATCGATATTTAAAATGTTCCAATTTTTTTTTGTTTTTCACTTTTGTAAATATGTGGTAACAGCTAAATTTTTATGATTATAAATACATAATAATATTTTTTACTAAGGCATGAAATAACAGTTAATTATTAATACAATTTAGTTTAATAATTTATAAATTACTATTATCGATTTTTTTTTATTGCCAAACTTTTATTATACGGGAATGAAAAATCAAGAAAGAATTGTTCCTTTAAGAGGGTGATGAGCTAATTTCGGATCGACTAGCGTTGACATATTTAATAATCATGTCAAATTTGTTCAATCCTAACACAATCCATATATTTTATAGAGTCAAATTTTCCAATCCTAACCCGAATTAAGTAGTTCGGTTTCGGATTGAATTTTCAGAACGAGTCATATATTGCCACCACTAATTGTGGCATCAAGAATGCCACAAATTCAGCTTTCATAGTAGAAATAGTAATGATAAACTGTTTCGTACTTTTCCATTATATTGTTCTTCCAGTCGAACGGAACACATATTTGAAGTAGATTTTTTACTATCAGCACATCCAATTGAATCCGAAAATTCGATAACTTCTAAGTTGTCCGATCTTCTTTAAATGAGCATATGGTCTTTCGTCCGTTGCAATATCTTAATACATTATTTGCAGCTTTCTAGTGATCATATCTTAAATTACTTTGATATCGGATAATATTTCTAGTGAGCATACATCAGCTTCCAATAAGAGATGCATAATGAATTTATTTCATTTACGTTTTAATTCATTTTTTGGACATTGCATAAGGCTGAAATTGTCACATTTAAGAATTGGAACAACATTTGCCGAATAAATTCTCATTCCAAATTTCTCTAGAACTTGTTTTCTGGGACAATCCTAACAATCTTTTTGATCAATTTCGATAAATTTCAATACCAATCACAAAAGTTAACTCTTCCGTATCTTTCATTTATAAAGTTCTTAAAATAGATTTATTAGTCTCATGTAATAGATCAAAATTATTTGTAGCAAATAAGATGTAATCAACATATATGATTAGAAATATAAATTTGTTCATACTGATCTTTAGATATATACACCGATCAACAGTATTTATTTTAAATCCAAAAGAGGTAATAGTATCATTAAACTTAAGATACAATTGTCAAAAAGCTTATTTAAATCCGTATATTGATTTTTTAAATTTACATACTAACCTTTCGTTTGCTTCAAATAAGAAGCCTTCAGGTTGACATATATATATTTCATCATCTAAATTCTCATTTAAAAAGCCAATTTTTACATCTATTTGATGTAGTTCTAAATCATAATGACCGACCAAAGCCATAATAATTATAAATGAGTCTTTTTTTAAAACTAGAGAAAAGATTCATTATAGTCAATGCCATTGTTTGAGTAAAATCTTTAACAATAAGTCTAGCTTTATATTGTTCGATAGTTATTTGAATCACGTTTGGTCTTAAAAATTCACTTGCACATAATACATTTATGTCCTTCTGACAATTCAATAAGTTTTTTGGAATTTATTAAGTTGCATAGATTTCAGCTTATCATTCATGGCATCTATTAATTCAGAACTATTAGCGCTTTCAATGTCTTCAAAAATAAAATTGGATCATCATCAATGCCTAAGTCAAAATCTGATTTTATAAATAAACCACATAATCGTTCAAAATAGCATATACTTTTTATCTTTGAGACCTTCTTAATGCTATTTATTGTGGCTCATTTATAATATGTTCATCAATATTGATGTCTTTCTGAAGAGTTTTATTTATTTGTTGTTCTTGTATGCTGTTAAACTGTTCTACAATTATAGTAACAATAACTTTATAAGAAATTTGAGAAGAAAAAACTTGTTTCCTAACTTTTTTAATTTTCACTTTAAATGACTTTTTCACTGGCTTCCAGTTTTAATAATTCTTATATTATCTTAGGACAATAAAATCTATACTTTTTTATTTTTTTAGATAGTGAATTATAAATTCTTACCTTTACCAAGAAGACATAAACTCTCAAAAATAAATAATTTTAAAATTTCATAATCAAGAGAAAAACAATTTTTAATGAAAATCATCGAATTTTAAACTTTCGATCTGATACTAAATGTTAGATAATTTCATAATTTTATGTAATTTTAAAATTCATATAGATCGTAATTTGAAAATCTAAAAACTCAATGATTTTGTAAAATTCAAACAAGTAAAATATACATTATCTATAATGCTTATCTTCATCAATTAGTTTGCCCTTAGAAATATTGATTTCTCTTTCTTAGTCTTTATTTAATTCTAAAGCAATACTTTAGATAATAAAATAAATAACAAAGTTTTAAATATAAATTAAGATAGAAAAAAAAAGCAAGCATTCGTTTATGAATATATTTATAATCCACAATTAATAGATAATTACCATAACTTTTCTCAATTTGCAAAATTAGTATACTTTCCTATCATAGATAGTCTTAATAACTCCTTAACCAATAAATATTACCATAATATATTAAACCAAATATTTACAAATGGGTCACATCCAACACTAGTCATGCCCAAGAATAAAAACACATTACAGCAGCCAGAAGTGACCAACAAAATCACATCAGAAGATGATCAGTTTAACATAAAAGGGAACACAAAAAAAGAGCGGGGACAAATGGTGCATCGATAGGTTAGTATTGATTCTACTGGTGTTCCAATCTGTATTGCATCTAAAAGTTAATGTACAGAAGAAATATCAATTGCTCATCATGTTCTTGGACTAACATCAGGCAATGAAGGAGGTGATGAACCATTTTGTCTACTTGGAACTGGCGTATTTCTGCGGGACTGCCGCTTAGTTGGAACGACCACATCTTCAAGCTCTTGGCCTTCGCCGACTGATGACAAATCATCACCATCATTATCATCCTTAAAGAGTGGGTGCACATATGCATTCAAAAGGTAAGGTTTCAAATCGAAGTTTGGATCCTTGGTACGCTCTAATGTATCTTTCTTCATTGCTTCCTGCAAACGTGCACAAACATGTAAACAAGTTATATTTCAATAATAGAAGAACGAGGGATCTTATGACAATGAAGAATGGAATATATTTTTGACATTAACATTGGAGACTATCAGGTAGAAATGAAGGTTTAAAAGCACAAGATTCAAACGCGAACAAGGTGGGGCCTCATTGGCATCTTAATGCAGGTGGTGAAGGTCTTTGATTGCTAAGAAAGATCACAATAATTCTTTTAGGAGTGGCCCTTTTGGCAAAGATCAACAGAAAATTTGCCTAAAAGTCACAACTGAAAGAAAGAAACAGAGGGTGGAAAAAGGCGGCACATAACAGAGAACAGAACTTTTCAGCTTCCCTTCATTCAACTCAGGTTCAGGTCAAGCATCAAATATCACTTTTGGTTCAAATCCTGACAACCCCCAATTATTGTAGATCAGCGACTCAGTGTTTTGTTACAAAGGAACTAGTGATTAACTTGGGGCGTGTTTCCGTACACCACAAACTCCACTTTTTTTTAAACTCACTTTTAATATTGAAATAAACAATAATTTAAAATAATTTTTTTATCAAAAAAATTTTAATTTAATTTTGAAACTTACTATTTATACAAAATTTAATATAAAATTTATTTTTTATTAAATACTTTTAATTGTTAATTTAATTTTTTTAACTCACTTCCCAAAATTCAAGTTCACCCCAAGGTAAACACACCCTTGATATACATGAAGTTGGTATACCCTCAAATAGAAAATATGTCCTTGCAGTGGTCTATGAATTGGACTTAGATACTAATAGAGACTTCTTACATACCTGTAAAGGATACTTTTTGAAGGCTGGCTCATAGCGGTTCTTACAATACCAGTGAAACCATATTGTTAGCACAGGGAGCACAACGAGAAAAGGTGTTGAGCTGGCAGCTTTTTTCGTGCTTAACAAGCCCAATAAAGCCAACTGAGATATGCCTAATGCCACAAGTATCCGTCTATGAACATCAGGCCAATATGCAGCAGCACTTTCATACTGCTGATGGTAGACATTAATCACCTGAAACACATCAAGAATATTTGTTAGAAAGAGCAACTATATTTAAGTTTTGGAACTCTAAAGGTTTGGACTACTGAAGTGAGTCGCTGGTCCTCATAAAAATATTAAGGAAACTTAACAAAGAAATAGCATAAAGCCCATCTCCATTTCTAAACGTCTGCCAATGGCTGTTAACCTTCTATCTTATTAGCAAGATTTTAAATTTCCATTTACTAGATATTCTTCTGAAAATAAAATGCTAAAGAAATGATGATACAAGAAAAGGCATAAAAGATACATTTGAGATGCTTAACTGATGCCAATGCAAAGAATACCAAAATGAAAGGAAGCAAAAACAGTGACACAAGAAAAGTCATAAACAAGAATTTTGAGATGTTTATCTGATGGTGGTAAACAACATATGCCATGCAAAGAATACTAAAATGAAAGGAAGCAAAAATGCCCATACAATAAAAGGCATAAAGAAAATTCTGAGATGCTTACCTGATGGCGGTAAACGACATATGCCAATGCAAAGAACACTAGAATGAAAGGAAGCAAAAACGGCATCACACCAGCATAGGCAAGGCCGAGCAAGAAGTACAACTGAATTTGAGGTTCAGAAGTGTCAAGACGAATGCTTCCAGGATCCATTGCTGCTTCTCTATCCTTCTCAGTCTTCACCAAGAAAAAATTCTTCAAGTGAAATATTATCAAAGGTGTTAATCTCAAAATTTCACCTGCTACTCCTGCCCACCCATCAACCATGACATAGGTTATAAAGAAAGTAGCCCTCATTGGAATAGAAGCACCAATCGTTTTTGGGTATCTGCATCAATCATCTCACATCAGGAATGTGAATATTGACATACATACATAAGTTCAGACTGAAAAACAGATGATGTCAGGACTCCTGCCTTAATACTCATAACCAGGTTAGCAAATAACAACAGTTCAAGAATAAATTATAAGTTGTATTTAAATAGTATGAGAACCAAATCTAGTTCGTAAAAGACGCCAGATGCCGTAGATAACAGCAAAATTATGTTACTTAAGATCTTTAACGTACAATTTCTGGTCACCTAATTATAGCATTACCCAAACACTGAAAGTAATTAAAAAGGTCAATACGATGAAAATAAAACGATGATATTTTACAGATTTAATGTTCGAAGTCTGGTCATCTCATCTAGTCTTAGATGAAATGAAAGACCCAATAGTACTGAAGATAGTAGTTTCATAAGTGGATAAACTGTATGGACTAAAGACTGGAACCAACATTTACATCCACCCAGTTGACTAGATCAATAATGTGACAATAGCAAGATAGCTTATCTTCAACTGCCTTACCAAGATATTAGCAATAAACAGCTGAATATAAACAAAAGAAAAAAGGTTGACCAAAAATTAGGTTTTTCAATGCAATACATACTGATTTGGCGACTGATTGAGAAATGTTTTCAGTTGTTGAAGGGCTGTCCCAGCAAGAATACTCACGAAAAACACATTAACAAGTTGAAACAAATAATATTTTGCTGCAGATCTTCTCTCCAATTCAGATCTAGATACATATCCCTCAAACTTGGACATGAGCATCAATATGGTTGGCAGAAGGACTAAAAAGATTTTTAAAGCAATGCCAGGAAGAACACCCTGGATTATCGACTTGATGAAACCTCTGCAGTGAAACCAATGTATGTCAGATTATTACAATATCAATATACACCAACTTTAAACAACCCCAACTCCACAAAAAAAAACGATATGTGAAAGAAACCTCAAGTCACAAACTGAAATAGTGCATTATATAAAGGACATACTTACACCTCAATTATGGGTTGTAGAAAGGGAGCAGCCCTCTCAATGTCCTCAATGTTAGCAAGTGACTGAACAAATGCAATGGGAATAATGAAGAAAAAGGTTAGAAAGAAGAAGGCTACAGCCGCAATTAGCCTTCTAACAGAGAGGGAGACAAATGGAATCGATAGGTTCCTCCAGTAAACATCACGTGGTTCTGGAGCCCACTCTGTCAACCATATAGTGGGGTTACTGCATTGTTGTGTCTGAGCACATACAGCAGCTCCCCATCTTGTCTTGAAAGAGACAAATGCTACTGGCATGATACTCTTAGGGTTTCCTTTGACCTTTTCACGCTCAGCAGCCTCCTTTAAATAGAATATGCATCAAGTCCAAATGTTATACAGTCAGAGAGAGGGAATAAAAATCTCCATGAAGATAAGGAATACTAGTTAGCATGTGACAACAATGACATGTAACTCACTAGTACTATGAATCTTGTACCTTGACAGAAACTAGTTACATGAACAATTATATTACAATACATTCCGTTCTTGTACATTTTACCTGCTTGAGAAACTAAGGGAACATTCATTTTAGGACATTAAAGAGTTACGCAAAAACCCCTTTTCCTAGTAAAAATATAAAGCACACAACAAGGAAAGCAATGTTTAACTGAGAATAGTTAAGCAAATTGCAACAGCAGGATGGAGACACAAAGATGACGGTACAAACAATAAGAATTTCTCAGAACATAAAGTGATTTTGTTATATAACATGTTAAAGTGAATTATGAATGCGCGAAGAGACATGTATGGCACATACAACTTTTCCGTTAACTTGGGAACAAAGTAATTATCATTAGATGTTAGCACTACAACTGTGCAAGAAAAAAAAAATTATTGTATTAAGTATTAGGCATCTTAAAAACATAAGGAAGAAAAAATCGAGAAAGTACTCACTTCCTTTGACAGCCTTTCAACTTCATTTGTGTAATGTTCAATAGCATCCACCTTGTCACCACAAAGCCCAAGAAATCCAGTCTAGTTGTCAAAGGCCGAAAGACAGGCATGTAAGGCTAAACTCCTAAATAAGCATAAGAATAGTAACAATACCAAGCATACTGAAGTAACTATATCAAACAGAATGAAGACCAAACCTTTGTGGTAGGTCTCTTTTCTGGATTTCGCTCATATTTCAATTGATAGTAATCACACCAGTTTTCCATCTTTTTCTTCTTTTTGATCACTTTATCAAGCTTGTTCGCATTGTAGACTACCTTCATCACATACTCACACATAAGTAAGCCATGCCTAAAGAATGCTAGATTTAACATCCTAACATAGAAATTTTGACAAAAAAGAAAAACAGACCTCACATATTCCAAGTAACTGCAAAAAGAATGTCCAAGTTGGCAGAAGTTCTAAAAAGATTGCTACAATAGTATCCTACTTCAAAAATTTATTCACGAACACCAATAACCAATGCAAACTTTTTGCAATGTCAAAGAATGATGAAATGAATTTGCATTCACTAATTTTTGAAAGCAAGAATTATGTACTGACTTATGCTTCCCCAAACCTGATGAGTCAAATAATGATCAGGATGATTGACAAGGAAGAAGTGTTCTACAAGTTCGCTGATAGATTCATCTGGATCAGGTGGCACATTTCGTACAAGAACCTACATCAATGAACACAGAGGTCAAAAAACCCATACAAATATCTTTGAGAGTGACTAACAAGCTCATCTTCTGATAATCACAATTAACTACAAGTTCATATCCATCTACTTGAAGTACCATATATTCATTCATTAGGTAAAATCATTCACTGACACGTACCCATCTACATAAAGTTACATATATACATTTAGGACTTTAAGATATAAAACCAGTCTCTGGAACCAAGTGCTTTTTTTTATATTATTTTTTTTACATTTATTGCACATCAGTTATTGCAACTAAATTCAAATTAGCCTCTGGAAAGCAATCTGTATTTGTGTATTACTATGTTGGATTAGAGAATCACTAACAATTCAATGATTTGGAACTTTTAATCATCAAAAGCACAAGCAATAGAAGGAGAAGAAAAAGAAAAATATAAAAGAAAAGATAGTTTTAGGTAAACACTAAGGAGCTAAGAAGAAAGTTCCACCATACCTAGTGAAATCATTTTGTTTATATTCAAAGCTGATAATCAAGCAAATAGTTCACAGGTTGAGCTAACATATTTGCATGTCTAGAGATAAATCATAATATAGTAGAATGTATATTTCATATAATAACACTTACAAGAATAAATTATGTTTAAGAGCAAGAATATAAGGATTAACAAATCTTTTTTGGTTAATACTTCAACTTTAAAAAACTAGTTTGCTAGAATATATTAAGCAGAATGAATTTCACAGAAACAGCCCTTTGTTGCACAGGTTAATTCTAATTTATATCACGCATGGGAATCATACAGTAAATTGATCTGGGCGCCGTCTCTCAGAAGCAAGAAAGTGCAATCTCATGGCAGCAATAGTTCCATATTCCTTCAGCAGCACGTAGCATGTCCAAAACGTAAAGATGTATGCCATTATAATATGAGTCCATAACCTGTGGTAGTAAATTTGGTTTTAAGCTGGAATTTGTAAATTTGTTTTCACATATTTGTTACATATACATAATATAGTGTGTTACTATATGGTAACAGGTAGATACCATAGCCAGGTCATCATACACCATAATAAAACATCAAAAATCTTCAATTTGAAAATAGAATAACAAGATCCTGCAGAAGATCAAAAGAAAGGCTTACAACAACAGCAATAAAACAACAAAAAAAAAAAATAGAACACAAAACATTAAAAAAACACAAGGAAAAGAAGAAGAAAGGGGAAGATATGAAAAAGAACTAGCGGGGCCCCTAAAATATTGGAGCGACAGTGGATGGATTTTCACTTCGTCGGTTATAAAAGAAGGCTAGCGATGCAAGTCGGGGTTAGGTTTATCACCACCTGTAAAATCTTACCAAAATTTGCAGATTGATCCGAATAGCCGACTCTGTCGAGTGAGATAAGGCTTGGTTAAAGAAGGGTTAAAAAGAAGGTCGTTATGCAGCAAAGAATTGCTGAAAGAAGAGAGGCATTGATCATGCATATTCTCTCCAATCATCCCTGTACTCATTTGACTTGTCATTTGGCCTCACCAAAGATCAGTTTGGATTTCAAGTTTTCACTTCTCGTTTAATTTCTACTAATGTTCACCAAAAAAAAAAACAAAGGTTCAGAAAATATGAAAAATTCCTCCCTTTTCTTCATCTTCCAATTGACATGAGAAAAGAAAATTGACAATAAACCTGCATGTCTCTCACTATTTGTTGAAGCAATAGCATTCTGATGGCAAAAGCCAATCTACATGAAAGAGAACAAACTTCATAAATAAAATGTCTCCATATGCCTATGATCTGCTTTTTATCTCACTCTCTCTGCAAACAGTGATCACTATCGTAAACCTACCGGCTACTATGAGATGACCATGAAGAGTTTCATGATATTCTTAATTGACATTTATTTCCTACTATTTCTTTACAGCTGTGCACTTGAAAGAAATACAAAATTCTTTGAGCCATATCATAAGCCTTACGATAAAAAGATGTTCAAGTCACGAGCTCAAAAAGGGAAGCCAGCCTGAGAAATATATTTCCCTACCAAGACTTCATCATAACAGGAAGACTTTAGGAAATTTTCTTTTCTTCACTTTTCTTTTTCGCTAGTCAGGAGTGGTCCATAATAGAGATTAAATTCGATTTAAGATTCCAAGAAACCGGCGGAAAAACATATCAAGAGAATGATCCACAGCACTTCTGGTTCTATTGTAACAAAGGATTCCCTTTTTATGCGGAAAAGACCCTTATCAATAATTATGATCTTCCAAAGTGTAGACGTATTTTGCTACTAGACAAAACCATCAACAAAAATAACAACAAACTAAACCTTTATCACATTTGAGTGAAGTAGCCTATATGAATCTATTTTTCCTATTTTGTTCGACTATACACCAGATTCAACGAAAATTTTAATTCCTATAAATTCTTAACCACTACCCTCTACCAAGTTAATTTTGGTCTATCCCTCCTCATATGTCGTGCTGCAATCGCATCACTCTTATACAGTACAGCATTTTTAGTTCTAAGCAAAATTTGTTCAAACCATCTATATCTTTCCTTAATTTGTCATCGATTGACGCAACAACTACTTGTTGGCGAATATTTTTATTTCGTATTTTATCTATTCTAACCCACATATTCATTTTACCAAACTCATTTTCGTTAAGTTTATCTTATGAGCATGTTGACCTTTGATGACACAACACTCACTACTATATAACATTGCATGCCAAATAACTATTCTATAAAACTGATATTTTAAATTAAAAGAATTTTTTTATCACACAAAATTTCGATAGCACTTTACCATTTTATTTATCATGTTTTAATCATATGCATAACATCTTATTCAATTCTTCTTCTTTATGAATAATCGAATCTAAATATTTAAAACTATCACTTTATGGTACAGCACAATTCTCTATAAGAACAACTGTTTAAAATGACAATGCATGTATTCTATCATGATCTTATTTAATTTAAAACTCTTAAGTTCCAAAGTATTCCTCTAATATTCTAACTTAGTGGACGTTTAGAAGTGCTTATGAAATATACTTTTTTAGAACGGAGAATATTTTGGAGATATTTCGGACAACAAGTTTGACTTTTTTGAATAAAAAATAAAAAGTTTATATATACAAATTTTACGACATACAATTTTTGTATATTTTCTAATGTTTTAAAAATGTTATATAATACTGTAAAAAGTTTAATGGAAAACGTGAAGTGCTTATTTGGAATGATAAGCACTTCAAACACAATGTCAAACGTCCACTTATAGTTTATTGCTTCTTTGTCTTACCAACTAAAACTATGTCATAGCAAATAATATCAGCACGGTTTCAATTTTGAATATATCGAATGAGTTTATCCATTCTTAACACAAATAAGCAAGCACATAAAGCTAAATCTAGATGTAAGCATATAGTTATAAACTCTCTACTATTATTATTAGCATAGTGCATTTGAGTGACTACTCCACTATACGTATTTTTAATAAATTGTATGTATATAATAAGTATACTTTTCTTTCTATCATACATATTCGTGATGATCGTTATATATGTAATAGTTATATTTTTTTCTTTCTAAGATCTACCATAATACTTCTCTAGGTACGCGTTTGGGATTGCTTATGAAATAAACTTTTCTGAAATGGAGAGTAGTTTTATCCATTTTGAAAAAATAAACTCTATTTTTTTTTGTCAAAGAAATAATAAAAATATGCAATAAAAAGATCTTACTACGTAAAATTTTTCTACAATTTCTAAATTTTTAAATACTTATAAAATATGTATTGAAAAACGTGAAATAGAGAAATTGAAAAGGACCGTTTGGAAAACGCAATCCCAAACGCTCCCGTAAGCATATAGTTATAAACTCTCTACTATTATTATTAGCATAGTGCACTTGAGTGACTACTCCACTATACATATTTTTAATAATTTGTATGTATATAATAAGTATACTTTTCTTTCTATCATACATATTTCTAATGATCTTTATATATGTCATAGCTATATTTTTTTGTTTGTAACACCTACCATAATACTTCTCTAGGTACCTCATCGTACGCTTTTTCTAAGGAGATATTTGAAGCTTGTTCATTCCCCAAAAGCTCTCATGTTTCTCAATAAATGTTTTACAGTGTTTAATAAAAAAATTTTAAATTTTGAAAAGTACAATTCAATTGTATGTAAATCGATCTCTCTCTATATATATATATATATATATATATATATATATATATATATATATATATATATATATATATATATATATATATATATATATGTGTATATATATATATATACATATAGATATATATATTTTTAAGATAAAAAAGTCAATTTCATTTCTGAAGATTTTTTAAAATATTTTTTATTTCAGAAAAGCTTCTCGTTATAAGCACTCCCAAACGTCTCCTAAATCTACAACCCCAAAATTAAATCTTTCTTCTTCTCTCTATATTATTACATAGATCTCCTGAGGAACACTTTCATAGCAAATCTCTCTAACATAAAATCAAACTGATTATTTGAAATCTTCGAAATTTCATCTTAAACATATGCTAAAAAACTCTCTCCTACAATCTCATAAAACATCTCATGTGCGTAATCTCTCTATGATTCGTACAATCTTGAATATCTTATTTATGTTTATTTATTTTTTTACTTTTTAAAATAATTTTAAATAATTTTATTAACCAAATAATGCCTAATTGACCTAAATACTTCCATACTTCGATTGAAATTTTATATGAATTAATAGCTTTTCTTATCTTTATCTTTTTGGAGTCTTCCTAACTATTGAAGGTTGGATTCTTCTAACATAATTAAATACTACAGTAACATCAATCAAGTCGGTTATATCAAAAACATATATTTTATTGAATAATTTATCAGAATAAGGCATCCATCCATTTGTGATCACTACTATGAAATAAAACGTATGGTCATCATCCATAATGCACCTAATGTGATTTATATTTCTATTTTTTATCTTTGACGTGCAAATATATAGATAGCATTCTCTCCTTCCTTAGGACTCAAATATCTACATTATTTTTCATATTTTGTAATAATAGATTTGGATTTAGAGAATTGAATCCTCTGCTGAATCTGATTTATAATTGAACAGAATGATTCATGTAGCCGATCCACTCCTACTCAAGTGGGCTAAAAGCTTAATTTATTGTTGTTGTTACCTACATACTAGACTTAGTAATCATTTTCATGACTTCTTTTTTAGCTAATATATATTTTTCAAAGGCTTCCGTATTTTTTCTTTATGGTAGACTTTTGTAGCATTCGTATTTATACTCAAATGTGTTTTATATACTCTCATTCCACCACCACATTTTCTTATTTGGAGGTATTTCATTCTTTGATTCTCCTAACACTTTTCTCGCAATATTTCTAATGCAATTAGTCATTCCAAACAATATCATATTACTAGATCCATGTACATTCTAGTTTATCTTCTTCACAATTCGGCTTATAAGTACTCCTTACTTATCTTTATACAAGTTCTACCATTTCGTCCTACGTATTCCATTACCTTTATCATATCTCTTTTCTTTTTAAAGACATTGTCCAACACCACTAACCTATGTTCCACAGTTAAAACTCTCCCAATCGATTACCCACAATCCTTACTGGATGACCTATCTCCTAGTGAGAATGTAATCTATTTGGATATGTATCTACCTATTTTATAAAGGTGATAAAGTGGGGTATTAGTATTTGTTAACACCAAATCATAAGTCAAACTAAAATCTAAAATAGTGTTATCTTCTTCATTACGTTCTCTACAACCAAAATTTTTGTAGACTCTTTCATACCCTATGTTATCTTTCCTACGTGGTCATTCAAATTACCTATAACATTTAGGAATTGTCTGAATTAATCTATCCATATTGTCCAAAAATTGTTTTAGTGACTCTGTCTAATCTTATTTGAAGGGCATAAGTGCTAATAACTAGACAAAACATCAAGCTTTAAAAAAATGCAAAATGTGATAGCAAAATCAGAGGACCATTCATTTCTCGTGTCTATGTAGATCAATAAAGCAAACTCATTAACCAAAAATCTAGCACGTCTATCATGTAAACATTGCATGGTTGCATGAAAACTGAAAAGATTTGACTCAAAAAGAGACCTAGTAGTTATCCTCAAAACCAGGCTTGCTTACCCACCGAATCTAATCCACACTAAACCTCCAAAAAACACAAACTTAAAACCTTAGTCCACTGTTCACAATCCCTTCTACACTAATCTACATACCTAACTTAATCATAAGTTTAGCTCCAAAATGTGATAGTAAAATCAGAGAAGTATTCAGTTCATGTGTCCATCTATATCAATAAAGCAGACTCATCAACCAAAAATCCAGGCACGTTTATCATGTAAGCATACACATGGTTGCATGAAACTAAATGGATTTGACTCAAAAGGAGACCTACTAGCTACCCTCAAAACCAAGCCTGCATGCCTACTGAATCCAATCCAAATTGAATTAAACAACACAAAGTTAAAACCCTACTCTATTGTTCACAACCCTTCTACTCTAATCTACATACTTAACTTAATCATAAGCTTATCTCCATTTTCAAACTAATGAGATGGAAATTCAATAAGCGTGAAATGCTACTTGGCCTTGACTGCGTAAAGGTCGGTCATTTTCCAATATGTCCTTCCTCTTTTATCTATCTATCCATTCTTTTATGAACTTGCAAACATAGATATTTTTCTTTATTAGTTTATTATTAGTAAGTTTAAATGGATAAACAGGTTAACTTAATTTATTGTTAGTGTTTAGTTACTTGGAAAAGGAGACAAAAGCAAAGAAAACACAAGTGAAAGAACTCAGAAACATAAATTGGAAAGTAAATATACAAGCAAAAGACAGGAGGCTTTTCCAAATTCCTGTTACACTGTAAAAAACAAATCGAAACTCATTAGTATATTAAACATACTAACCTCTGTGAGCCATTTTTTATGTTTGATATAGAGAGCTTGTCTATATCACTGTATTCAAAATCAACTGAGTTCACCAGGGTAGAATTAGTCCAGTTGACAGGCACGAGAACTAGAAGAGCTAGGACTGTGATTGGGACAAAGATTTTGAGTCTGAAAAACAAAACCAATATCGACGAGCCTATAAGAATAAGATCTTCCATAAATCAAGAAGAGTAACTAAAAATGCCCGCAAAGAAAGATGCAAATAGCTGAATCAGATTTCATTTGAAATAGAAAGTTGTACTTCAAAAATAAATGAAACTCTGGTATTAGACAATGGATGAAAAGACAAATAAGAGTTAGATAGTGCTTTAAAAATCATAGCCTATTAGAAGAAACAGAAATAAAGGATGCCATGACTGCTCACTATTTTAACTTATCCAACCTTTTCAAGGAAAGTTAAACATGGCAAAATCAATAGAAGATATCATCAAGCCGCAACTCTTAAATGCCCGAGTGTTCTGCAAAAGTTTGATGTTGCTTCAGAGTACATGTCTATTAGTACTTCAATGAACAAACTGGAAATAATAAGTCCCCAATAATTATAATACAATCTTTAACCTGTATCACATATCCAAAAGATCCAAGAAGCAGAACTTAATTGCTATGCATATATTGTTGGTGGGAACTTGATAAGAATTAGAATTTCTTACCCAACCAAGTAAATCCTCAAATAAACAGCAGAATCAAGACCTGCATGCTCAATGAGTTCTTGTTCAGGCATTTTAAGTGCAGCCGGCATCCAGTCTAGAAACCTCAGATATGCTCTAAAATCTAAGTTGACAACCCTCTGCACCAAATGTCTTCCATGTGGACTACTCCTTACACCCTTAAGATACCACTTCGGAAAGTATACTCTATCATTGATCGGTTGTACTCGTAGGAAAGCAAATAGTAACAAGAAGCCAATTGCACTAAGTATGTTCACAGCCGCAGCAACTCCAATATCTTTAAGGGTCGCCATTAGGACCTCTCAGATGGAAACACAATAAATTCCTGCAATATTCATGAAATGTGGAATGCTTGGAAAACAGAATCATTCCAGCATGAATGAGAACAGGTGAATGGTATTGCTTTCACATAAATGAGTTATCTGCTCAAGATCTTTAACATAAACTAGATCAGCAAAATCAATAGAGGATACATAGCAAAATCAATAGAGGATACATAGCCAACAACAGCAATGTGGACCAAAAGTCAGAATTGAGGATCCAGAACAGAAGAGACGCATCTTATTTCAGGTAATAATACATAATTTTTTAAAAAGTTGCTTCCCGTCGAAACAACCAAATCATGAACTTAATGAAAGCTATATTTTGTGGTAAGAGTGTTTTAATAGTTGCATTAGATTCATCCCACCTGAAAATGTGAATTCTAGTAAAGGCATATCCCATTTTCTAGAATTAAAGGAGCATATCCCATTCAAATTCAACCCAAAATGCATGCATGGCAGTTTCTAGAACCACAGCAGTATTTATACATGCTGCTTCTGTGAAACTCAAATCTCTAAATGTAATGGCCTTTGACTTAAGACACCACAAATTGTTAAACTCCGATCTAAATAATCAAATATTAGACACATCAAAGGATGCTCCATTAGTGTATAAGCTAGCCATCTCCACCAAAACTCCCAAGACAGACCATCTAGGTTTTTATATCTCGTTTCAGAAATAAACCCATAGCAAGAAAAAATTACTTGTAAGAGATATCTCGAGGACGACCAAAATAACTAACTCAAAATTCCTGTCTTTGATAACAATACCCAAACCCTATCCGTCTTTTCTACTAACTAAACTAAATCCTGAACAGACCTTACGGTTTAACTAAAACCAGTTTTATTATTAAAAAAGAAAAGAAAATTTCTCCCAGAACTATGCAAGTAACTCAAACCAAATCAGAACGCACTTAAATCATTAAAAAATCCAAAATTCAAAATACCTACTATACTAACCCAATCCCAAAAACAACCTTACCATAAACTACATAAGCAACTGATTTTCAACCTTGTCAAAGAAACTCAATTTTCAAAAATCCCAAAACTAGTTAAATCACTGTAATCACTTCTCAGTGCCTGATCGTGTGAACTACCTTATCTATTTTTAGGAGAAAAAGAAAAGAACAAACTAGTCCACTGCTAACTCAGCCCCAAAACAGACTCATCTCAGCATCTCAAAATCAGTAACTAAAAACAAAAAATAAAGTATAAAACATTAGGACTTGAGAAGAAAGACTGTACCTAAAGGAAGAGAAAGTAACAAGCCGGCGATCAGAATCGACGAGAAGAAGAATCAACAAATGAGGGTTTAAAGCAATCAGAAGAAATGTTGATGAAAATCGGTAGACTTCCACTCTTGCTTTATGGAGAACTTTCAAGAAATTCAGAGTTGGTGGTGCGGTGTGTTTTGCGCTGTGGTTTGACACGCAGAGGACTCTCTTTTATGAACCCGAGGGAAACGGAAAAGAATCGCAACGGCTTTGTTTCAACGAGCACTCGTATTACTTTCTTTTAAAACATTCCTGAATCAACCAATTAACTAATTTTAATGATAATCTGGACGGAGGTTGATTATTCTTTCTAATCCAAGGGATTAACACTTCTATTGATTAATTATTAACTAAAAAATAGATTATGAGTAATTAATGTGAAAGCGTGGCAAGATATTAAAGGCGTGGGTTCGAAATGTTTGCAACGGTCGCTTATCATGGAAGTCATGCGTTGGATTTTCTCAACACATCTCACTCAAAGAATGTCTTTGGGATAAAAAATTTGAAAAGTTAGAATACACATGGCACTGGCCGGCCAGAGAAAAATATGTAATTTTATCCATAGAGAATGATTCATTCGTAATCACAGAACCACAAGTGCTGCGAAGTTAGGGGATGATAATTCGAATGTTGGGTCCAGTTTTTAAAGTATTTAACCAAAACACAGTGTTAAATATGACCTAATTAATTTAAAAGGTTTAGTTTAAGTAGCAACTCGTTTGATAATTACCGTTGTTGCGAAATTGGTATCTTAGTGCTAAATTCGTTGGAAGATATACATTAAATTAGCTATCAATTTAGGTGTTGTTAATCAGCTATCATTTTAGATATTGTGATCCAAATCTATTATATGTCTTACAAGGTTAAAAAATCTGGAATATCTTAGTAGTAAGTAGTATGATTAGGCTTTTGTGAAATCTGAACTTAAAATTTTTGTTTTATAAATTTTTACTATTGACTAAAGTGAGATGACGATTCATACTTTGCATGTGTATAAATATTTTGAATATCATTATTATGGCATTGCTTTTCGTCTCTTTCCAAAAACTATTTTTATTTTATATTTTTAATAAATTTTTTATAATATTTTATAAAATTTATTTAAAAATTTAAAATATATAAAAAAATTATATATTATAAAATATTATTATTACTTATTTTTATTATTTTTTAAGATAAAAAAATGAATTTATTTTTATAGAATAAAACTATTTTGTATTTAAAAAATTTTTATTTTTAAAGATACTCTTACACGCTGTTATTATGTTGCCCGTTGTTGTGTTTCGGTAAATATGATTTATAACATTACAATGTCCAGTACTCTTCTGCGTTACCAGGTACGAAATGGTTTGATAAAATTTTTCAATTTATTTTGTTATTTTAATTTAAGTAGTATTTTCTAATAAACATTTTATATTATTAATTTTTTAAATATACATAAATTTTATATTAAAAAGCTTTTATTTATGATACTTTTTTAAATAAAAATTAAATTTATTTTTTAAATTTTTTTATTTTAAACACTTCTACCGATCATGTAGTTTTCTAGTTGTTAAAAAAAGTAACCAGAAAGTGAAAGCAACTGTCACTCGGTTACAACAGTTGACCCGTTAAATACAACAATCATTCATTTAATATTTGTTTCAAAATATCCATAACTGAATTTTATTAAAATAAAAAATAAAATTTTTTTAAAAATTAATCAAAAGTAAAGTTCAATTTTTATATTTAAATTATTTTTTAAAATGAGTTAAAAGTAAAGTTCAGATTTTATATTTTAATTATTTTTTAAAGTGAATTAAAGTGGAGAAAAAAAAACTCTTTTCTTAAAGAACGTAAAAATAAGAAGGTAAAACTCAAACAAAAATAGAGATTCACCCGAAAATACAGTTCTGAGTTTCTTTAAAGCTTTAAAACATGTAAACTCACTAGAATTTTAAATCTAGCGAAAAAAATTAAAGTTTCGGTGAATTGAAACGCACAATTACTAAAAGTAAATTTTCAAAAAATAAATTTAACATAAATTACTAAAAATAAATATAATATAATTTATTTGAGAGTGATTTTTAGCAAGAGAACGTTATTCTCAAAGGTGAAATAAAGATGATGTTAGTGTCATCACTTAAGGGTATGTTTAGATTAATAAGTAAAAAAAAAAGTAAGAGAACGAGTTGAAAAAATAATAAAAAAATGGATAGAAAAGAATAATTAATTAATTTTACGATGTTTGAATATATAGTAAAAATAATAAGTTAACTATATTTTGAGTAGATAGATAAATGAATAAGTAATTAAAATAAATTTTTCATAAAACATTCAAATGTCTTTTTTTATTTATATTAATATTACTTTTATTATGTAACTTTAAGTAATTATTAATATAATTTTAAATAAACTTTATTAATATAACTTTTAGATTAATTTTTTATAAAATTATATCAATTATTAAATATTAAAACTAATCATATAATTTAATTATTTCTCTACCAAGTAAAATTAATTAAAATTAAATAAATATAAAAATTTTAAATTAATATAATAAAAAAATAACATGTCTTAATTTAAAAAAATAAATATTAAATTATAAATAAATATTAAAAAGTATTTATAAAAAAATAAAAAATTAAGTAAATTTGTTTCCTCTTTTGTCACCAAATTAGTGGATACACATTAACTATAGAACAGCGAAAAAAATGGAGAATAATTTTTTTTTAATGATATATTATCAAACATAGGTAGACATAAAAAAATACTTTACTATCATCATCATTTTTCATGTCTATCCATAATCCAAATATACTCTTAATAACTATAAATCCAACTTTGGTTACCAATCAAAAGAAAGCAAAACAAAACCAATTGCCTGTTGGAGAAAATAATATCAGCAAATGTTTCGATTATTAATACGCACAAAAAAAAAGGTAAAAGTCTGTTATCGATCTTTTTCCAAAGTTATTATTCAAACAGTGGTATGCAATAATCAACAATTGGTTATTTATTTTAGAGATATATGGCTGATAAATTATATATCGTATAATATATATATATATATTTTAATTATTTAATTTAAAATTAAATTTGATTTTTGAAATTTTTTATAAACTTTATTTTAAAAATTTTTAATTTTAAATATTTCTTTAATTTTCAAACAGGCTGACTCTGCTGATTAAGAATATATTATTTAATAAATATTTTGTTCGGAACTTCTTTAAATTATTTCAAGAAAATAGTAAAAAAGAGAATGCATATTATTATTTGTAATAATTGTATAAGGCAGAACCTAGAAATGATCCAGCTAAAATAATTTATTAGAGTAATTACTCTTTCCTGATCGTCATTAGATTTCTTTCTCTTCTCCCACAAATGTCTTCACAGAATACCTTCAAATTCTTTCAAATATTAGCGAACACGTAGATTATGATTCTAATTCACTTGGAGATAGAAAAGTTTAAAAAAAAAAACTAAAATGCTGATGTATTCTATCTAAAATTTTTAATCAATAGATGATTTCGACTTAAAAATACAATTGGATATATACATCATTAATTTATATTTAGTTAATGGATGAGGATGATGTTTAGTTTTAAAAACTTGCATGTGTTTGTGGTAGTCAAGTACATTTTAATAACATCGAACTCTATATCTTTTTTAATTTTTAATTCATTCTTTATATATTTTAATTATTATTCTAATTTCATTTCTATTTAAACTCTGAATATTACTTTCATAAAAATTATTCTAAATTTCACTTAATATATTCTAATTATTATCGAAACTCTATTTTATCGATTTTTTATTTTTCATTTTTTATAACTTTTTTTTACGGAAATCACTCTCATATGAATGAAACAGGGACGATGCTGTGTGTTTTTTAACTTAATATACTACGAGCTCTTTTGGTGCGCTGAAATAATTTTGTATAAGTAAAATTTAAAAGTGAATTTAAACGTTTGGTCGCGTCAAAAAGTGAGTTTCGAAAATGCAGCGGTTGGCACGTTTGAAAGTTAAGAGTGAACTAAATATAAAAGAGTTCATTTGAAAATATGTTTAAGGCGAAGAAAAATCCTTGCGGTTTATTCATTCTCTGTATCAAAGAGCAAAAATTATCTGTAACCTGAACTTACGTTTCTCATGTACTGATATGGAACCTGCCAGAATTTCGCACCAACTTATTGACACCTGCCAATTTCAGATCCATAGCAAAATGAAATACATGTCTTTTTAGAAACAAAATGGAGACGAATCAGGTATGTGATTATTTTCATTTGTTCTGGAAATCTTTAGTGGGAAGACGAGATTAAAAGCTACAGACATCATTACAGTAAAACAAAAGCACGAGTAGTGGAGTAGGTAGGTAATCAACCAGCCCACTTAACCTCCTACAAACTGGCTTGGAATTAGGAATGTTACTTTATATGCTTGCATCATTACACGTTGGATTTGCAAGTTAGTTGTTGCTGCTTGTCCCTAAGAAAGAAATAGTAGTAACCACAAAAACAAAAAAAGGAAAAAAAAGACACTACGTTTCTGCCAATGAGCCACATCACCTCTTATGAAAAAAGTTTTAGCTTTTGCAGACGTAGGATGAAAATGTCAACCAAAATTTTCAATTCCAAAGTAGTAATAGAAAAAAGTTTGTGTTAAAAATTAATTGAATTGATTTTCTATACTATTAAAATTTAAGTTAATAAGTTTAACTTTCTATTACAAAAATAGAAAAAATTATTTATATAATATTTTACGATATATTATTTTATTTATATTTTCAAATTTTTAAAAAAGTCTTTTAATAATTATAAAAAATTACTAAAATTTTAAAAATCAAATTAAAAAATAAAAAATAATGTAAAATTTACTGCAAAAGAGCTATTAAGTTTTCAAGAGCTTAACCTTGTTGTTGGCTGGCACTTAAGCTGCAAAAGTCCAAAAAAAGCACACTTAGATTCACATTTTCATGAAAGCCCACAAAGTGCACGATGGGCGGTTAGTTCATCCAGATCAGACCAAAACCGTCGCAGCGACAATGATGGTTGAGGGTGAAAACCAATCGGAGGAAAAAAAGACCTTTCGATTACAACGGTGAGGCTGTGGAAGCCATGGCGTTGGCGGTGATTTTGGGAGTACCAGTGTTGTTTCAGATTGCGGAAAGAGAGAAAAAGAAAACAACAAATAGGCCGGACCAAGGGAAAAAAGAATTACGTTACAGTGGATTTGTTTTCTTTTTTTCCTCTGATTTGAGAATCAGAGGTTTTATATAGTTTATTCGCTCTTGAAAAATTTCCAAATACTCGTTAGAAAAAATTTCTTAGACTTAGAACGTGTTTCAATACCCATAAATTTTTTTTTTTCGTCATATTTTAAATTTTAAAAAATTCAGAATTTTATTTTTATATATGAAATTTTAATTTTAATTTTTTATTTGCACATTTCGCAATACAATTATATTTTTTAATTTTTAATAACTTTCAAAATTTATTAAAATATAAATACTAAACTTTATTTTCATTTTATTTTAAAAACTCTATTTTTTATTTTTTACTTTCACGAAATTCAATTACAGACATTCGAAATACGCCTTTAGAGAACAGAGTTTTAGATTCATATTTTATACGTAATGAATACATACTATATTTTTGGACATTTTAGGACTAATTTTGTGTATACAGAAATCGAAGGTGTATAGGAATCAAAGTCCATTTCCTTATCATTAAGAAACTGAAAATTTTAAAGAAATAAAATATCCAAAATCAAGGTATCTGAATAAAAAAAAAAAAGAAATCTTGTTCTAAACAAACTCATAATCAAATAGTATTGCATTCAACGACAGTAATAATTGAAATTATTAATATCATTCTAATTGATATCGATTTTTAATTATTGTTTACAAAAAAATCATTTTTTAAGAAAAATAAAAAGAAGCTATAACTTCTTTACCAAAGAAATTTCAAGAGAAATTTTTTTAAATGAAACAAAATATATACTATGGTTATGTTTTTCAATACAGAGGGCAACCGAAAATATTAGTCAAAGAAAAACAATTAATAAACTGACTACTAAGAAACTAAATAGAAAAATCAACTAAATCAGATTCCAAATTTGTCGAACAATTCAACTCGAAAAGAAGGAAGATCATTCGGCACAGTTCAATTCAATTCCAAATTTGTCGAACAATCACTCGGCACAGGTCGAGACAAGCAAGAGATCTTCCTCCTGATCATGACGAGTGAAGTAGAGCCGGCGAAGCTTCTGCTGCCGTACTTACAGCGTGCCGACGAGCTCCAGAAGCACAAACCACCTACTATTGCAGAAGTACAAACATGTATATATGCTGAAAGACGGCTAAGGTAAAGAAAGCATTAGAAATCAGTGTTGCTTTGAGGCTATTGAAGAGTTATGGTTGATGAACAGCTTGAACCTACTTAAGTGCCGGTTTGAATTTATAAGTTCTTGCCTAGTTACAGATGTATTAGAACGATTTATTAGAGTGTGCGGGGCTGTTTGATACAGCTTACCAAAAAATAATTTTTCAATTTTTTATTTTATATTTTTTAATACAGATTTTATAAATATTAAAAATTTTATTTTAAAATTTAGAAAATATAAAAAGATTCTACGTATTAAAATTTTTCTATTACATATTTTTATTATTTTTTAAAAGTAAAAAAGTTAAATTCGTTTTTAAAAAGCATAAAAATACTCTTCATTCAAAAATGCTTTATTTTAAGAGCACTTCCAAACGCCCCCTATTGGTGGAGGTTCTACTGGTAATGGAGGAGCAAGTTCTAGTGATGGTGGTGCTACTACCTTGCAGTCACTACTAAAAAGAGTAGCTTCACCGACTGAGGCTTTCAGTCGGCATTTGACAAGGACAGTCGGCAAAGGCCCTGATAGCATGGCAATCGGCATAGAACTCCGTTCTTCCGTAATTCCTTCAACTATTCGATCACTGGTTGAAGATATCCATCCATGTCTCTATCGGGTGCTTTCTTTCTGGAATTAGAAGTGACATTATAAAATAAAACTATTTCATACACATTCATGGAGACATTGTATGACAATAAAATAATTAGCCATAAAATCATCACAAGCAAATACATGTACACTATACCGAGCGTGTTTGAATATCTATTCAAACAGCATCGGCATGGACAATGCATCACACCAATATTTGACAAACGATTTTTAGCAAATTGCATGAAAGAGTGGACTCTATCTGTATACTCCTTCGACAGTTTATCGGAATTATACATCCAATTATTATTCATCTTTCATAAAAATTTTTAAAAATTAGTCCTACTATTTGAAATTATATACTAAATAATTTAAATATCATATACCTGAGATGCATAAGTTTTTCTAATAATAAAAAGAATTTAATCTTGCATGAAAATTTAATCTTCCTATAAATATAGTGTAATGCATAATATGACATAAAATATTACGAGTCCACTTGTATCAAATACTTTTTGTTCATATTGAATCTTAAAATCAAAGCATTTCCGGTACGCAAATCCAACGATCATCAAATTTCAACTTGCATGGAAATGCTAAGCTATGCTAATTAGGAATCCAAAGCACTAAGCTAGTTTATAGGATATTATATCTAATATACCTTCGCATATACTTTCAAAAGGTAAAGTGTTCTAGAATATTTATAGGACTGATTTTTGCAGTATGTTAGAAAATTTATAAGACCGATTTGGTAAAATTTTGCCATAAATATTTTTTTAAAACTTCCACCTTGGGAATCAATAAGAGTTGCTTATAACAAACACTTCTTTAAAAAGGAAATCTAAAGCACTTCATACTATAAAAAGAGCAAAAGACAATCAGTAAAACCCAAAACACACATCAAGTTCACCAGCATATCAAGGGTTAAATCTGCATTGTCCGATTCAGTTAACTGGTATGTAGGTTAAGGATGAAATTTTTTGCAGAAGTTCCATCACTGACTACCCAGTTTATCTTAAAGATCAACAAACAGAAATATGTATATAAACAATATAGGAAGAAAATATATCTACAATTAAAGCAAACAATCAGGCTTGCTAAATGCTTGAAGATAAATATCTACTTGGCTGCATTTTAGTGAAAATAAAATTATCTGTGCAGAGAATCTCACAGAAAATTCAAAATATACAAAAATTTTTTGGTTGTGATTAGACAAATATGCCAGTATAAGAGTTTCATTTCTGGCATCGATTATATATTTCAGCATCGAAGGTACAGAAAGCATAATAAAATAGATATGCTTAATATTTCAACTAGTTGTTAATGGGAATTTGAGTGTTCAGCCATTTCATATCATACTGCACCACAAATAATCCTAATATACTGAGTACACAAACAGCATCTATGTTGTAAATCTCAAAGTTACCTAGAACTCACCTATCAATAAGGAGCTATTGTACCAGCAATTGCAAAAGCTGGTGCCAATTTTCCAAGCTTATCCTGTAATCCTGGAGTAATAGCCTATCAAGAGAAATAATATTTAAATTTGAGGTGAAACTAAAAGCAAGAGTGCTCTAGACTAAGACAGACCTAATGTTCGTCGACTAAGGGTGCACATCTGAGATTTTCAACGAAAAACAGCGGCTCTGAAGTAAACCGGCAGCACAACTAGCAAGAGCAGATCTAGTAACAAGGATCTGAAATTTTCGCCGAAACTAAAATTTCCGGCGAGGAGAGAGTTGGACGGAAGTAGTTAAAAGGCGTCGGACGGAAGCTGAAATTTTCGGAGAAAAGAGCTTACTCAAATCGGCAGGAGTGCAGATCAACGGCGAACAACGGTTCCGGCGAAAACCTGGCTAATAAGAGGGGGAGAAAATGACTAGGAAGAACGTTCACATCAGGTTGATTAAGAAACATTTATAGCGTGTTTGCCTTATAGATATTTTATAAATAGATAAAGTGAGTTTTTAAGAATCAATTTAAAAAATAAAATTAAAAATTAAAAATATTTAATAAAAAATAAAATTATATATTAATTTAATATTGATAGTAAGTTTTAAAATTAAATTTTTAAAAAAATTTATTAATAAAAAAATTTATTTTAATTTTTATAAATATTTTATATTAAAAATAAGTTTTAAAAAATAAATTTAAAGTATTGATAAACACGTCTTTAGAACAATTTCATGGCTAACGTTAAAAATTTATCGACTATTTATAGAAAATAATCGGTAATACCACCTACGGATATGATTTAATCGATAAAGTACAAAAAAATATCAAAATTCACTATGCAATCAGTAATTTATTAAATTTACTGATTATTTACTACTTTAGTGGTAAATTGGTATATTTTAACGAGTTATTTTATAGCAGTCAATATTGGATAAGGTTATTGACGAAATTTTTTTAATTGATAAATTTTAGTTAGTTTATCAGTAATAATATTTTTTGTAATAATAGTGAGCTGAGAGAATAATAAGAAAGAGAGAAAGAAAGACAAGTATATTGAAGTAGGTCGATTGCTTGACTAGTAGTACTATTGAATTTTTTGTGTCAAAACTTGTCGATATTGTGGTAGACAGCAATGTTCTATCCAATTATTAGATTCATAAGATTAAAAATATTTTTTAAAAAAAATTTTTAAACAAAAAAATATTTTAGAAAATTTTAAAATATAAAATATAATAAAATTTAAAATATAAAATTTTTTTATATTTTTAAATTAAAAAATAATAAAATTTTAAAAATTATTAATAAAATAAAATTAAAAAAAGGATGAAAATGAGTCGAAAAATATTCTCAAACAACACCTTAACTTTTGAATGCGGTTATATTCATTTCTGAATCCTTTATTATGTTTAGTGCCTTGTTGCCAAATCCGATACGTTTAGAATGCTTCAATGATACAAGAGGTAAAAGAGTCTATGAACATTCTAATTTATTTCACTTAATCTTATATGGTTACCTGATAGTTATAAGGCTTCATGTGATGGCTGCTCGCTATTCACTTATTTTTTTATTCAAACATAAATAAAAATATTTTTATTTTTTTATAAATTTGTTTTATTATTCATTTATTTATGTTTTTTTAAAATTTTAATTTTACTAATATATCTAAATATGATAAAATTAAATGATTATTTTTCTTTTTTTTAACTTTCGTCACTCGCGTTACTCTCATCTCCGTTATTTTTATTCTTAATTTTAAATTTTATTTTCAAATAATGGTTGACGTATTTTCATTTAACCCGGAGACGGACGAATGATTTTTTGCGTCTTAAAAGTGAGCTACATGTGACTTTTTATATGTATTTATAATTTACTTTATAATAAATTATTTTTTATGAACTCATTTTCACATTACTTCGCAAAAGTAAACATGACACGTACACAATACAATTTGGAATAACTTTTTGATTCTACAAACAGTTTGGGTTAGTAATATTTATTAAACACAATAATACTTTATTATTCTAGTACCAACGAAAAAGATTTGAAAATTTTGAGCTTTCTTAAAAAACTAAAACTTTACAAATGTTACCTGACTGTTTCTTCATATATGATTAGTTTTATTGCATTACTCTAAGATAAATAAAACGAAGTAAATTTTTTTTTATGGGAGAGTAATGCTTACAATCTTGAGTGAATTTCTCTAATAATAATATATTGAGTACAAAACAACTATACTCTTCCAAATAAATGGAACTTAAGAAAGGAAAATCATTACTATGTCTGCCTTACAAAAATCACTTAGGAAATATTCGAGTGTCCTTATTAAAAAAAACTTTCAAAAAAATTAAATATTTTAAGAATTTTTAAAAAATAAATTCTATATTTTTTACTTAAAAAAATTAAAAATAATTAATAAAAAATTTTTGTGATGTAAATTTTTTTATACTATTAAAATTTTTTAAAAAATTCTGTAGAATATTTAAAAATATAAAATTAAAAATTAAAAGAAAAAAACTCTACCAAATATGGTCTTATTCTATTTACTATAAATTTTCTTTAACGACAAAGAAATAACACAGTGATTTGAATTGCTAAGAATACTAAAGTTTATACAAATGACTAAACACTTATATTCAAATTATTTTTTCTTTTTAATTTTTGAGGTACGTGTATAAACTATTCCAGCTTTATACTTCAAGAATCCTACGTATATCAAGTCTTCGGTACAACCCTAATTCAAAATCCAACACTTAGATATGACTTTAAGCAAAAATATAAATTTTCGTATAGTCCCCTCTACTTCCCTTACTGTAATCCTCCTGTTAAGGCGTATCTGGCCAATTGCCATTCTAGTAACTGGTAGGTCAATTAGTGGTAGTACTGCTCTTACATTTTATTATGATCATAACTAATAGTTTGAAAGATATCAAATGAAAATTGCGAACATCAGAAAATACTAAGCAGACAATAGCAGGCATTATTACAGCATTTTAGACAGTACATAGTATAATAAGCGTCCAATCATTATTTCACAATCCATTACTTCTTATATAGTCTTTTCTTGACCCCTACGAGATAGGACGAACCCAGAACCAGAATAATGTAAATATAAATAGACCTAAACCCAGCATAACAGTCTGAACTCATTTCTTTCTGGCAATAAATAGCCCCCACCTTTGCTCGCCAGCTGCGCTCCTCTTCAATTTCGCATTCCAACCATTAACAATCTCGTCGTAGTCCTCCTGCATTCAGTAAATACAAACAATTTTAATCAAATACAGAGCAAAAAGGACAGCAGAGAGTGTAGCTTGAGCAATCAGAAATAATACTGACCTCTGAGAAATCACTAATGAATGATTCCTTCTCCTTTTCAACTGTATCAAGTTCCTTTCGCAGGACTTCAACAAACTGAAAAGAAATATGGCAAGTCAGTAAATTTTACAAGATAACATGTTTTAATATTAACAGTAAATCATGACTATCCCTTCTTTGGGTCTCTTAATCTAACAAACCTGATTTGTCAGGTCTTCTGCGACAACTTCATCAAAGCCAGCATCCTTGAGCATCTGAAACAAGAAGTGAAAGGATACTAATTTGTTGGGAACTAGAAGAATGAAGCTTTAAAAAGTACTCAAAACTAGTTAGAGGTTTAAATATTGTTACACCAACCTGACCATATGTCTGCACGTCATGCAAGTCATAACCTCTCTGCTTGATATATTCTGCAAACTCTGTTGATGGTTTCCCAGGACTCTTGCAATAATCTGAAATGAGTAATCTTCCTCCAGGCTTTAACCATTTGAAGAACTTTCTGAATAGTGATGGCTTGTCCTGGCACATTGAAGCAAACACTAATCAGAGCATTTCATACAAGAAGACAACAATGACAGCACTGTGTCCAAGTGTGAGTACATATAGCTGAAAATTGACTTCAAACTTAGGCGCTGGAAAGTTGTGATTGAAATCTTACATGAATGTGAAGGATAGTGTCACGGCTGTATATTACATCAAAGCTCTCATCTGGATATGCCTTCTTTGTGCAGTCAGCAACCTCAAATTCCACAGAGCACTTGCGACCAATAGCATGTTCCAGAGCAAATGAAACCATGTTTATTGAGAGATCTATGCCGGCCACCTCAACATCGAAGTTCTCAGCCATGTAGAAGTCACCTCCACCAATGCCACATCCCACATCAAGGACCTTTTGCCCTGGCTTCAGTTCCAGCTTTGCAACAAACTCCTTAGTAGTTTCTGACAACATAGAAAATGGTTAGTACCACAAGCATGCAAGCTCAGCCATTCTTCTCTAGGTTCTATCACTTCAACAATTTTTATATAGTTGGTCTTTCAAAGGTTTAATCACAAGATTAAAACTGATTGAACTTTAGAGCTAGAAATCAAACTTGATAAGAGAAATTTTGAAAATAATGACTAGTGAATAGAGGTTGATCAGAACTCAATTTCTAGTGTCGTTTCTAAAAGGAGATGATGGATACTTGCCGTCCTATATGCTGTCAAGTCTACAATATGAAAAGAAACTTATCACACCATCCTATATGCCGTCAAGTCTACAATATTACTTCCGGAGATGCCCTTGCTACGTTTAATGGGGAAAACCAGTACCAATAAAACATCACACTAGGAGTTGTAAGGTACAAAAAAACCGTAATCAAAGTCACACTTAGGAACTTAAAATTGATTGTTCTTGGCTCCTAAGATTAGTAAGATAATGGATTCAGAGATCGAATAATTTGAGAATATATTTTCAACATAAGAAAGTTGCGATGTTCAATTTGGCTGTAAAATTCTGGTCCAATTTTTGTGTATATGTAGATAAGAGTATTGAAGAAAGAGGTACTGTAAAATACTACATAATTCTAACAATGACACTGATACATGCTCACCAAGACTTAATACAAGAGTATAATCATCATAAACACAAATGCAAAACAATAAAAAATGAGAGCAATCAAAATTTGGCATATCTAAAACATTCTTCACCTAATGATTGGAACTAGACCAGTTTAAAAATTGAAAAATTATCTGTCAATACCTATTCCTCCGGTGCTAACAAATCCCTCCCCAAAAACACGTTCATATCGCAATATTCCACTTGCTTTGTACTGAACATTGTCTAAAAAACGTTGCAATCCTTTGTCTTCTGTTGATTTGACTTTTTGCCACAACCAGCAAATCTGCAATCGTAAAATAAGGTTAAGCAAAAACTTCGAGAAGATAGAAACACTGTCGAAAATGCATAAGGTGATTGTTATAACCTGATTTTGGTTTCTCTTGCTTCTCACGTATGCTCCAATGCATTTGCATGTGATTAATGAGAGTTCAAAAGAATTTCCGGAGCTATCTTTGGCATGGCATTCTTTGAAAAGCTGCAAAAAGAGCCAACCAACTTTAACCCAATTATGTAGCAAGAAACACAAAAATGTGCTTCCAAATTTATCATTAAAATTTCTTATAATAACAATCTAAATTAGAGTATTCTAAATATCGTTGATAGAAACTTCAAAAGAATGTTTGGAAATGTTTCCTGTAGGCTACCAAAAGAAATTAGCACTACAAAAGTAGCAAAAGGTTATGGAGAAAAATTTGATATGCCCACCTCCCACCATTAGATAATCAAATCATAATCGAAGCACAACATCTTTTAAACTACAAAAAATGGTTGCAGTTTATTACACAGTAACCTACACAACAGAAAACCCGTGGTGGTAAACTCTGGTTGTTGCCAGCGTAACTCTATTATGTTTTTGAATTTCAAGATTTAGACGTTTATTTGAGTCCTCACATGGAGAAACAAGACTCTGCTTAGTTTGCAAAAGGTCTTCTCTTGGAAGTCGTACTTAGATGAATTGTTGTTTAGGGATTAAAGATATACGAAGTATAAGAATGTTTTTTGGTTTGTACTTTGGTAATTTCTACTAGAAATTACCAAACTAGTACATAGATCAAACTCTCAATAGACAAGCCTACTTAAAACTGAAAAGAAAAACTACCATATATGAACACCCACTTTGTCAAGAAAATAGAACTCCATTTCTCTTGGTTCCAGAAAATACTAAAATTTCCCAATTAAAAGATTTACATGCAATACCTTAGTGTAAAACCTTGGCTCCCTGTAGTGTGTAGGATTGACTTTCCGTTTTGAATCCCCTGACTGATGAAAGCAGGATTCTCTAAAGAAAATGTAACCACCTTCCTTTAACCAGTTTACCATCCTTACAGCTAAAGCTTCAACCTTTGTCAAACCAACAAAAAAAATTAACAAATATTTCTAAAGAAGAATTTAAATACAGGAAGAAGATATAAAAAACTGCAAATTTTGCAAAAGGCAGTAACAAAATTATGCCACATAGCTTCTTTCTTGCATATAATTCTGTTACTGGCTTATGCACATTAAAAAGCAGGGTCTGACTTGTACAATATTCTGGAACTCAATTTCCTTATGGATCTCATTTCAGTATTTTTCCCACTCATTTCAGCTCTTAAAGACATATAACTCTAGAAAGCTTACACCGAAAAAGATCCTGTTTCTTCTGTCAAGATATTAATCCAATCTAATAAGGTTAAACTAGTACATAAGCACTAAATCCCAAAGAAGTCTGAGTACAGTTTATATAACCTTCATACTTTCATATATCCATAGGACAATAAACCAGCATCGCATTTTCTAGAAAACAAGGTATTGTAAATAAAGTAACTTTAACAAAAAAACACTTTACCTCATTGTCTGAAAGATACATTAGAAGCCAGTTTGAAAATATCAAATCAACAGATTCAGCTTCTATCTTCAAATCTGGTGAAGTCACATCAGCGCATATGAAGGTTGTATTCTTGTGGTGCCCATTAATGCTTTCATTCTATAGGAAGAATGCATTCCAGGTTCTCAGCAACAAGTTCAATACTCTTCCTAATGCTACTGAAATCTCAAATCTCAAAGTATCTAGTTGGAAAAACACAGACCTTCTTAATCACACTTTCAATAAAATCAAGGGCAAGCACATGTTTTGCATCTTTTGCTAATTCACCAGTAAAACGTCCAATACCAGCCCCAAGCTCCAAAACGCACTTATCCTTGTATGATGGAAGGAGGGAAAGAACCTGCCAGTGACGAGATTGTTTACAATAATTATGCAAAGTGTAAAACTCTACAACAAGTCAAACAGATCAGAAAGAAACCAAATTCAACGAACAGAATCAAATATATTTTTGACAACCCTAACAACAAAATAATTTACTGAAGAAGAAGAAACAACAGCGACAAAAGTAAAATATCTTTACTGCAGTACAACATATTGGTGAAATAGATATAAAATCTCAGAAATATACAAAGTCATGCAGGAACTTCATGATTCATTAGATTATCCCTTAAATCTTGCAACTAACTGTCATTCAACATCTGCTGATGTTGGAACAGATTCAATTATAAGATAAGCAGCTAGCTTCTCTCACTCAGGTACTTCTCATAATTGGCACAATTAGTAAATTCTAATACGAATGTTACAAAAATTGGAGGAAATAATGCCAATAAATTAGGACTATGAAAAATGTTAAGACTCATCTTTTATTCACTACAATAACATGCATCCAAGGAAATATAGTTAAAGATAGATGTTTCCTGAAAATGTAAATATAGCATAATGATCTAATTTGATAGAAATACAAGAAACTGGTTTTGATTCAAGGTCCAACTTTCTCGTTTGGAGTTAAGGGACTGGTTTTGTGTTGAAAATGGAAACTCTTAGACTACTAACAAAATCCAATAGTTCATAATGTCATAATTTAGTTTCAGTGAACACTTCCTTAAATCTATGTTTAATAAACATAATACCTAGGGCACCATTTACAAAGAATCTCCAATTATGTCTCTAATTATGCCAAATTATAAGAACAATTTGAGGGATTTTTTCAATACCTCAGGGCGCTCCTCTTTGTCGAGATCAGAAGCACGGGAGTCGAGCATCATTGCCTCCACTGTCAAGTCCTTGGAGTGCTCCGTCCAGTAGCTCTTTTGCACATCTCTCTCCTCTCCTGTTCAACAAAACATAAAAACATACTAAGAGTTAGCAAAATGCTCTCCGATCATTAGTTCATAACCATGCAAATCAAAAAGTAAAAATACAAAATAGCAAAAGGCATATTAATAAGAAAGACATTGGCTTCAAGTACACAAAAAGATCCGAAGCAAATGAATAGCAGTAGCAGATTAAAGCTTCCATCACAATGGACTGGTCACTCCGTGTCTGGTGAAAAGCCAATCAAAGAATAATCACAGAATCTTTCTCGTAGAGGACCAAAACACACCAAAATAAAACCAGAGGGAGAAAAAAGAAAAACAAATCGAAATTGAAGAACAGACTTCAAAACAGCGTCACGCAACTCCTTTTGATAATTTACGCCAATAGAATTAGATCTTAGGTCCAGATTTTGGTCTTACATTACATAACAGAGTTGCTGAGGTTCACTTATAGAGAACAATTGAATGACCTCTAGAAAATTATATAAATATTTCGATAGCTTCACTTCATCACTCTGGATTAACAGAGACAGAAAACGAAAAACAGTAAAAGATACCAACACAAAGTAACAGATCAACAAGAAGATGAGGAACTAGATCCCAACACACAATAAAAGATCAAACACAAAACCAAAACACCACATGGATCAACGAAAACAATCAAACAAAGAACGAAAGCAGCAGCGTTAAACAGATCAAATCAAATGGATCAGAATCAAATGGGTCAACCCTTACCTACGATATCCGCCATGGTTCACTATGGATCTAAAACAAATCAGCAGATGATCCAAAAAATATATAGCGAATCAGTCAACCGATCTACAAGGATCAATCGACGAATCGACAGAGATTTGTTTCTGTTATCGTTCTCGGTGAAAGGAAATGTGTATGAAATGTTTCTGTTCTCAGTTATAAAGGGAAGGTTAGTTAAGAACTTATGATCCTTCAATGGCGAGACGGGATCTAGAGAAGGTTCGAGATCTACGGTTGTTTCTCTTGCCCCGCTGTTGCATAACAATATAACAACAGCAGCACAGTTGAGATCGCTGCCTTTCTTCTGCTCTTCTTCTGCTTGCTGCGTTGAGAGAGCCGGAGACGGCGGAGGCGGAAACAACGATGAAAACGGGTTGAGGCACAGCTGCCGAATTTATAGACACTGTGGATCCCACCACATGCTTTGTGTGGGGGGAAGACTCGCTCCTTCTTTTCTTCTTTCTAATTTAAAGTTCTTTGGTTAGTTTTAGGTTTGGTCCAATTTTGGACCGTTGGTTCCGGTCTACTTCTTGTAAAGCCACCGTTTCAAATGATGCATGATATTTTAAATGGTTATTTTGAGTTAAAAGTAAGTTATTACAAGTAATTATTATAATAGTATTGTTAAATTAATATTTAAGTTTTATTTTATGGAAAATTAAAAATAATTTTTATATTCTTTTATGTGATTATATTAACAAAAGTAAATTTAATAGAAAAATAAATTGTAAAAATAAAAACATGAACTGAATTACCGAATGAACCGAACCAGTTCCTGCTATTCGAAACTTTTGGTGGGTTCAGAGAAAATGGTCCCGCTGCTTTTTGGGCAGTGGCGCAAGTTGATTCGTTATACATGATTCCCGGATCCCGCAGCACCTACTCATGGCCCTACTTCACTTCTGGATCTGTAGTATCAAAACCTTAGCTGCTTTGAACATAACACCATTCAGCTAAGGCTTCCTCGTATGGATTAGTTAGGTAAATATTTTTCGAGTTGGGAAGATAAGTTAGTTGCAACAAAGATTAACTTTTCAAGTCGAGAAATATATATTCCAGAGAGTTGAGTTAGTAGCTAGATGCTTCAACTATATCCGATTCAAATAATTCATCTACTTGTATTAGTAATTATATTATTATAACTTTTCTAATTTAAAAAATAAAAAACTAACAAAATATTCTGAATTTATCTATAAGTAAGTTTTATTAGTATATTATATAAATAATCTATCAAAAATAGATATTATCTAATATTTTTATAGTTATTTTTTTCTCATGCTTTAAATTAAAAAATTATAATTTTATAAGACGCGATAATTCAAAAAAATTAGTTATATAAAAATTTAGAGCCTAATTTTTATATTATTAGCAAATTAATTTTTATTAATGTTAACTAAATTAGAGTGTGGCAAGTCAAATTGTAATGCCAATTGTGGCATTAGAGTAATACATGTATAATGTATTTTGTAGTATGAAATATTACATTATATTATATATATATTTGATATATTTGTGATATTTAGTATTAAAATATTAATTTTTATATTTTGTTATATTATTATTAGTGTTAGATATCAATTTGTAATTTATATTATTATTAAAAAATTATATTTTTTGTATAACAACTTTAATACAAAATATAAGTACACTACTATATGAGTAGGTTATATAATTATTAAATCTTATATATAGAGTATAGTTAAATATTATCAAAATTCATATTAAAAAATTTATTACTTTTAATTTTGTTTATTTATAATATTATATATCACTTCCAACTTAATTTATTTTTCACTTGCAAATGCAATTGAAATATAAAATTTAAACTCAACTATTAACTCACTTCAAAAATTAATTAAAAACAAAAATTGAATTCTAATTCTAATTCATTTTGTCAATAAGCTCTAATTTACTTTGATGAAAGTTAATTATGAACACTTAAAACACGTGCTAAATATAATGATGAAAAATAAAATAAAATAAAGTGTTAATTTTATTTGCTGAAAGGGGTCTCAAAAGAATATAAACTTAGAGCCAGGCGAAAGAGAATGGATGAATGGATCATATTGCTGTTTGGTGTATTGGGCTTACAGATATCCCAGAATATGAAATTACTGAAAATTCATAAAAACAGTGCATTGTAACACGTGCCACGTGAATGTCGGACAGCAAACGTCATGCTACAAGCGAAGGGGGACATATGGGTAGGAAGGCACGTGTACCGACTGAGAGCCAGTCACCACTTTTGGAGATATTTGATATTTCCACACACATCGACTTCATTTCTGTTTTATTTTTAATGTTCATTAAAATGCCAAATGGCATATCAGTCTACGTCAGAAAATCTAATCTAATTCATTATTAGCTATGTTGTCAATTTTCTCATATGATATGATTCACCTTCGTATAATTTTGTATTAAATTATAGGTTTTTGTGCATTATGTAACGTTGCTTTATGATTCTTTTTCAGTAAGCGCATCGTAATATTAAATTCATATTTTAAAAATAAGTTTGCAAAACTACTTTTAAAATTGAAGATAAATTTAATAAAAATATTTTTTTTTATTTAATTTAAACTTCCTTGTCGTTTGCTTCAGGAAAATTGAAGTTTTTTAAACTTCCTACAGCAAAAACTTCTTGAGTTAGAACACATCCTATTTAAAGTTATAAATGCCATATAACAGTAGAGACTGCGGGTGCGTTTGATTTTACTTTTTTTCTAATAAAATTTTTTAATTTTTAATTTTATATTTTTTAATATATATTTTATAAATATTTAAAAAAATTATTTAAAAATTTAGAAAATATAAAAAAATTTTATGTAATGAGATCTTTTTATTGTATATTTTTATTATTTTTTTGAAAGTAAAAAATAGAACTTATTTTTTTAAAAAGATAAAAATATCATTCATTTTAGAAAAGCTCTATTTTATAAGCAATTCCAAACGCACCCGCAGTCCAAAAAGTCCTCATAGCTTCTTTGTTCAAACATTTATATGTATTGTACACTGCATTAATCATAGGATGCTATATCTAATTCAACTAAAATATGCAATGTAAAGAAAGAGCATTCAAAAAATAATAATAATAAAATTGAGCCAATAATGAGCAAGCTGATAATAACAAATAATTCAATAAAGTACAGGTCTAACGAAATTGAGCTGCAACTCACTATCTTAATTCTATCGGATTTCATCGCTCAGTAGAGAACGAAAGAACGAAGAAGAGAGAAAAGAAAAAAAAAAGTAATGAAAAGGGATCCCATAAACGGGGACAAAAATTCTATTTGTACCTTTGACCAGTGATTACGTAAGATTAGTACGCGAGAACGCATGAATGAATTTTGACCGTCAGATCAGATCAAGAGATCCAACGGTCAGGATTTGGCGTCCCGGGCACCCCAAATATAGTCGGTGCCCATAACTGATCATATATATATATATATATAGTTATTTATTTACTTTGATGATGTATAGTTTAATAAATATTTTTAAAATTAAAAAATTAAATACTAAATTTTTTTAATATATTACAAATAAAATAAGTACTTTGAAATACAACCAAATATCTCGTTAGTGGAAATTAAAATGTTTCCAAAGAAAAATAAGGTTTACAGAAGCTGTTACTTCGCGGAAGTGGACCGTTTGGTGGTGTGAAGCATAGTTGTAAGAACCGGATATCGAACAGGAAAATTGTTCGAGTACGGTTCTCGGATTGATTCGCCGGATCAACCGGTCAAACCGTCGGATCAATAATATTAAAGTATTTTCGACTAATAATAACAACAATCATAGTGACAAATCTACTGCCATCATAGCACTACCAATAATAATAGCAGCAGCAATCACAGTAAAAAGTTAGAGTATTTCTACTATATCATTATTATCAACAATAACAGTAATAAAAATCACCATAAAAATTAAGTATTGCCACCATGATATTATCATCACCAACAACAATAATAGCAGTGAAAATTTATAATAAAAAATATTTAAATAAATTAGGCGATTAGAAGAAGATAAAATCATAAAATAGATAAATTATAAAAGAGACAACCAACTTTTTTTAGGTATACATGTTTGAGTCTGAATATTTTATAATATAAAAATTTAAAAGTCACTAATAATTGATATTTACAAATGAAACATAATCAATTATATTTTTGCATTATCACATCCAAATATAAAATCTAAACTACATATTATTTTTCAACATAGAGCTATTAATAATTATTTTTGTATTTAATATATCACCAATTTAAATCTTTTTACTTAATTTTTTAAAAATTTTATTCAATCTGATTTGATCCGGACGGATGGTTCGACCGGATTGAAGCGGATCAAAATCGATCGAAATGGATCGATTACACAATAATTTTTTGTAGATTCGGATTGATATTACCGTCCGGGTTAGACGGTTTGCAGGTCGACCCGAACGATTTATGGTGTGAAGATAGAGTTTAGATAGATGAAAAGAATAGAATTTTCTAAATTTATTTACTATCTTTTGAAAAATAAGTTTGTACACATATAAATATTTCATAATAATTGAATTTTTTAAACTTAATAAAATTTCTACCATAATGTATATAAATGTAGACTTAAAAAAATATCAAAATTGTCAATTCTAATTCAGCAAATTAAATAACCAGATCAATACTTATTCAATAATCAAAATTAATAACACAAGATTTATAAAAATCTACTTCTACAAATAATAGATAAAATTTGTTAAGTATTATATATTTACAAAAAATTTAATTTGACAAAGTTTATAAATTAAATATGAAATTAATCTAAAGTATATTAAATTAAGCCAAACAAATATACAAAATAAATTAAAATATCATCATTTTAAATATTTTTATTATAAATTAATATGTGTTATACGAATAATTATATGTTTTAAATAAATTTTGAATCTATCTGAAATTGATTCGAATATATTTAATTTTTTAGGTTGATTCAAAACTGATCAAAATCAATCTAAAATTAACTCAAAATCAATTTAAATAAATTAATTTTCAGATTAAATTTAGAGATCGGGTCAGATATTGTAGAAGTCATGCTACCAGAAAAGCATAAGATTGAATTCCTTAAATTTCTAGTCTGGCCATAGTCTGGAGGCTTATTAAGGACATTGGTATTGTGATGTGATCAATTAGGCTAGCGGTTTTAAGCCATTACCCCAGGGTTTTTTTTTAAAAATAATTCTTTGACACTAACTGTATTTTTTCTGACAAATATTTTCAATAAATTTATTTTACCAGTACAATAATTATTTATGATCAAAATACTTTTGAGAAACAAAAGTTTATAATCTTTTGAAACAACTGAAAAGTTTTATAGAAAATCATTTGAATTCAAAATAGTTTTCAACCGACTAATTTTTCTACATTAAATAAGAAACACACTCAAAACCCATAATATAGCATAGTGTTCTAATAGTCACACTGCGAACACCAACCCACTCTAACTAACAAAGTTAGTTGTGTATCATCCATATTGAGAAATACATTGAAAAACTGACTTTTATTGAAAATTGAAGATTGCGAAATCCTAAAAATATTTTATTAAAATATTACTATACAAATAAAAAAAATTATTTTGAAAGTATAATTTAAATATGATTTTTTAATATTCAATCAAAAAACTTTATTAGAATAATAAACTTGATGAAGTGGCCCATCCTCAAAAAATGAAATATAATCTTCTTTCCAAGTGAATTTTCCAATCCAGTATTGACTAGACTAATACTTTTCTGGGCCTATCTGTATAAGATGGTCTCCTCAAAAGAATCTTCTTTGCAAGTGTAATTTTCCAATCCAAAATTTGACAAGACCTTCTCTTCTGGCCTATCTGTAGATAAGATGTACTCCTCAATAAAATCTTCTTTTGCAAGTGAATTTTCCATTCCAACATTGACTAATAAACTGTTATTTTCCTGGCCTATCTGTTTATAAGATGGAAGGGTTCATCTTCCAAGTCCCACATACATCACTATACTGCAGGTAGCAACTGAAGTGGGAGAATTACTGATAAAGGCATCAACAAGATGAAGGTTGACCAAGTGGTTCACATGGTTGGAGGGTCGGGAGAAACCAGCTATGCGTCCAACTCCAAGCCGCAGGTATCTGTCTCTCTTTTAAAAGCCATTTTCCTTATTTCTTAGTAAGTAGCAGAGTGTTGAATTTCATACAAATGAGATTTCTCTCGTTGGTTAGAGTTTATGGGATTTCCGTACCTGTCATGATTGGGTGACAAGGTTTGCTGTCATCAAGGGCAACGCGATTTTTATTCAAAAAACTACTGAAAGTCAGTCTAATGTTTTTTATGGTGTTTAATGATTGCTAATTTCAACCTTGTAGGCAAACATGATATCACATGCAACTCCTCTAATGAGAGAGGCTGTGTTCAATATTTGTAGCAATCTTTTGCCTAAATGCTTGGTTGTGTCTGATCTTGGTTGTTCCTCTGGGCCGAACACCTTTATGCCGATGACTGAAATCATCAATGCCATCAAGGATAGCTGCTGTTCTCTCAAGATTACAGTACCAGAGGTTCAAATTTTCTTGAATGATCTCCCTGGAAACGACTTCAACTCAGTTTTTGGGGCTCTTTCTTCCTACAAGGAGAAAGTTAAAGAAGGGAAAGGAGATAGTGTTATGCCATTTTATGTTGCTGGAGTGCCTGGTTCTTTCTATACTAGACTATTCCTCAGTAGTAGTATTCACTTCATGCACTCTTCGTGTAGCTTACATTGGCTTTCCCAGGTACTCAACTCCTTAATATATATATATATATACACGTGTGTGTGTATTGTTTCGTGCGTACTTTTTGCATTTTATTATCTACGATTTTGAGAGTTGTTCAACTTTTATAGGTTCCTGAAAAACTTCAAAACGACAAATATAGAACTTTAAACAAAGGAAATATCGCTGTAGCAAAATCAAGCAGTCCGTATGTCTTAGAAGCTTATTCGGATCAATTTCAAAGGGATTTCACTACATTTCTTAAGTTACGCGGTGAAGAATTAGTCCCTGAAGGAAGAATGGTTCTGACAATTCCAACCAACCATAAAGATACCTCAGACAGTAAATACCATGATGCTTTAGAGTCATTGGCGGAAGCATTACAAGTTTTAGTCTCAAAGGTAAAGGTTAAGTTCATGAATTGTTTTTTTAAAAACTACTTTTGTAGTACAAAATTTCATATAAGCCTATGCATATTTTTTTCCAAACTTGCTGAAATATATTACATTCTTTATAAAAGTTCCATCTTTCTCAGGGTTTGCTTGAAGAGTCACAAGTCCACAACTTCAACTTACCTCTATATGTACCATATGTTGAAGAAGTGTAGGAAGTAATTCAGAGGGAGGGATCATACCATCTGGACCATTTACAGATTTTTGAATCTTATTGGGACTCATTTGACCGGAGCAATGGAAGCTTTGATGTGGACAATACGTCTTTCGCTGGCAATGTCGCAAAAGACTTTAAGAGCAGGTCTTGAGCCTGTTCTTGCAAGTCACTTCGGAACGGGTGTCATTGACAAGTTATTCATGGCATTCGCTGAAATTCTTGCAGCTCACTTGTCAGAGGAAAAGATGAAGCAGATGACGTATGTTGTAGTATCATTGAGAAGATATACCCTTGCGGAAGACAAATGAATGAACAAAACCATGCGGAAGACAACTGCAAAGAATGTTGATACACACCAGGCTGATGCATGTCCTTTGGCATTCTCTTAGGCTGCGCACCACTGTTCCCAGACAGCATAGGCATAGGCAACTCATTATTACCAAGGATAGTATGCTGCATGGCTTTGGTGATGGTCATTGGATACCGCAAGATATATTCTACGTATACAGTTACTATTCTTGTTTCCTAGGAAGATTTTATGATATTGTGCTGTCCCCCTGTTCATGCTTATATAGATGGTTTGTTGGAGCATGGGGGGATTATGTCTTGAATCTAATTTACTTTTTACTAGAATAGCTCGTGTTTTCTTTCTTTCTTTTACCCTATGTTTTATGTTGCTTGTTCTTTTACCGTGAAACTCTTCTTGGTTGCCTTGTGATTCCCTGTGGAATCATAACAATTGGTATCATGAGCCACGATCCTCGGACTAACACGTCTCCTCCGGCGGGTGATGGATTAAGTTTTGCTGAAGAAACATCGCCGCCAAAAACGACGAATTTCAGACAGCCGCGATCGTTGACGGCTATGCTTAGAACTGAGTCCAATTCACAGGAACAATTAAATATACTGATCCAACAAATCGTAAAGACTTTAGCACGACTAGAAGATCACCAGGAGAAGACGAATAGAAAGATGGACGAAATTATGCAAGCTCGTTGCAATTTCAGCCCTATATCGCCAAACAACCGAGCAAATCCAGCAATGTCACAAGAAATCCGACGGGAAATTCTTATCCCAACCCTTCCCTCCCTTATTTTCAACCCACTGTCGCTACAACCAATTCGCTTCCGCTCATTCCCTCATCAGCACCGCCTACCTACGGCCAACATAACTTTACACCTTCTCAGCAAGAGCCATTCATTTCTAGCAGCTCAGAAGCCTTTGCAACTCTTCCACAGACTTTACTCCACCATTACTCCGTTTACCCTCTACCCCCTACCTCATCTATGTATACTAACTCCGATCAAACAGTCATCTGTTCTCAGAACTTTAAAACCCCTCGATCTTTCGAAACCCACTCTGTGTCGCAACTCCAACCTTCACTGCCAGAAATTCACTCAGTAGTGCCATACCCATTAGCCACTTCAGGTATTTCTGCACCATTACCCATTCCAACCTCAGCACCTACCTTTCATTCTCATCACCTAACTCCTTCAATGGACCATTGGTTCCCCGATTCACACTCCCAACTGTCCCTTCCAACTTTCGGAGATGTATATGCTCCACATGCGCACAAGCTACATCTACATCCCGCTGTCACTTGCCAGGAGCATTCGCCTACGTCTCAATATGGCATCAACCAATTGTCGTCTTCAGCTACAACCACAATCTTGTTTTCATCCCTTAAAGTACAGCACACCATGCATTTCTTGTTCCCTCTTACAACGACATTTGCTCCTCCGACTTTGGCAGCTCCCCTGCCAAAGCTTTCTTCACCGTCGTTGGTTTCGTCTTCCTCCTCTTCTTTCGCTCCGGAAACTACTCCTCCACCTTAGGCTTGTTCCTTGCCGAAGCCTTCTTCGCCGCCGCTGGTTTTTCCATCTCTCTTCTCTGCTGCCCTGTTTCCTTCCCTACCGCCACTAAAACCAGAGCCCACATCGCAGCCCACTATGGAAAGCTTTCCATCAAATCTACTAACATTACCCAGCCCAGGCCCAGACCCAACACCATCTACAGCAATGTCGTCATCTTCTTCTCCTCCTCCTCCATGCGTCACTGCTGTTTTTCAACACACTCCATTGCCAGATGCATCTCCCTTTATTACTTCCATTCTTGAGCTGTCGCTTAGCCCATATCCAACAGACAATGGCTACCACGACGCACACCCAACGATCCCGCTCTTCCTAGGCTCTAAATCGTCTCGACGCCTCCGCCTTTGTGCTACGAACCCTGATCTCCAGTTCAAAACACCGGCTACAATTGCTACCCCTGGTCGCTATGACCTTGACCTTGCGACAGCCAAAAACCTTGTGCTAGCTGAGGTTAAGTCTACAACACTGCATGCTGAAGCAACAATGAAGCTATGGGGTCTGTCCAGTAATTTCTTCTTCTCAGAGGATGACATCCGTAAGAACAGAGCACTTGCATATGTTCACAAACTGCAGCAGCTGAACAATGCTATACTTATTAGCACACTAACTGGACCTCTATCTGCGAATCAGCTCTTAGATTTTCAAACTGTTGTGTTTACTAATTTCAGCATAGAAAAAGCTCTTGAATATGATGATTACTGTCCGAGTCACAATCCTCCAATTACATTCGTGAAGTCACAAATTTGGGGACTCATTGGCAATGCCTTCTACGACTTTGATCCAGTATTCACTGTTGTTGAGGTGGATGGAAAGGAACCACAGATAGGCATCATTTCGTCAATCAGTAATGACAATCCTGCGCTTTTCTCTTGTGTTAACAATGAGCTACTCCAGTTTCAGGATTGGAATCTTATGATATTTTCTGAAATCCAGGGCATGACAGAACTGAATGGTTGGCAGCCTAGGAAAGTCAAGAATGCTCGGTCGTATTCTTTTACTGGTGATGAGGATACAACCAAATTTAGTGAGTATGTGAGAGGAGAGATAGCAGCCCAAGTGAAGGAACCAAAAGTTTTGAACTTGCAGTTTTTAAGAGACGCTTTTAAAGATCCAGGCGATTTCTTATTGAGTGATTTCTCTGAGATCTATCAACTCTTGCTCTTGCACGTTGTCTTTCGAGCTTTGCACAAATCTACACATGATTTGGGTCTCCTTCTTGCTGGAGCAGAAGCAGATGTAGAGAAATTGTTTGGCTATGCACTTGGCCAAGGCATTGAAGAGCTTGGCCAGCTTGTTACGATACTCCTGCACCATTTTGCATTTGGCTCTAAGTCCGTACTGAATCCTATGGCTGTGATACCTGGTTAGGCAGGAGGTTGTGAAAACCTGCTCAGGAAACTTCAATCCACTCTTTCATCTCCTCTATTTTGATTCAGTGGAGTCCCTGCCAGCAGAAGCATTAGAGCCTAGTGTTTTGAAACTGTTGAATATCCACTATGACGCTTCAATTTCTATAATTGGTTCCAAGCTTCAAACGAAGCTGGAAGAGTTGACAGTTTTTATTGTTGGATCTGGTGCTCTTAGATGTGAGTTCTTGAAGAAACTAGCGCTTAAGGGAGTTTCTTGCAGCGGCAAGGGCAAGACTACTATTAAGAATGATGATGTGATTGAGAGGAGTAATCTTAGCAGACAGGTTCTCTTCTACGATCGGAATATTGGCAAAGCTAAACCAAATGAAGCTGCTCTTGCTACCAGTTTACTTAATCCTGCTCTCCACTTTGAAGCCTTCCAGAATCGTGCTACTTCCGAGACTAAGCATGTCCTTGCTCATAAAATTTGGGAGAGTTCGAAGGTTGCTGTCAACGCACTGGGCAATATGAACATGCGATGCTGGTACTTCCACAAGCCATTATTAGAGTCTAGTACTCTTGGTGCTAAGTGCGATACACAGATGCTCATACCTCACCTTACAGAGAGTTATGGAGCCTTGAGAGATTCTCCTGAGAAGCAAGCACCACTCTTCACTGTTCATTCTTTCGCTCGTCGTATTGATCATTTCCTAACATGAGCTCGATCAGAATTTGAAAGGCTGCTTAGCAAAGTACCAACTATGGTGATGCAAGGCTAGAACTCTTCTTGGTGATTCTTGGTTGCCTATCTATGTTTGACCGACTACTCATCCCATGGCATTCTTACACCACGCCCACCATGACTGAGGTGTTTGTTTTGAACGTCATCAAGCTCAATAGGAGTCCAGCGGCTATTGTTAGTCTCTTCTATCCGGTGGCCCTCCTTGCTGCGAAGCTCCGGCAGCAAACGAAATGTCAAGACTCAAAACTAGCTTCTGACCGGCACTGGACTAAACCAAGTCTAGATAAGGCCCAAACTCGACCTAATCAAGTAAGCCTGACCCAAAACTCAATAAAACTAAATTATCAATATTCGAAAAATTTTGACATGATCTTTCTTAAAAATTTAATAGGGAGAATCTGTACAAATAATAATAATTATACTTATCATCAAAAACCTAAAAAAAAAAAAAAAAGAACAGCATAAAAATCATTTTCGCAAACAAAATATCACTAGTGGCTACCGGTAGCCGTAACACCTATTACAATCCAAAATAAATACCATCGCAATATCACATACAATAAAGTACAAGAAAAGTCAATGTCCTTCGAAGATTACAGAGCTAACTACATGCCAAAAGTTTTATAAAATACCCTCCGTACGCTCTCGGTCCAGCAATATCGAGTCTAATCAGCGTCCGCTAGTTTCTGACCTATCTAGGAGAGGCCAAAGAAGAGAAAAAAGGGTGAGCCCAGTCTTAGTGAGGTAAAACAGCAGAATGCCCAATTTAGATAATGCATTAAGCAGGCATTATAATACTATCTACATGAAGTAGATGCAACGATAGATCAGATCAGGTTCTACTAAGTCCTGAATCGTCTCATACTGACTCAGTTCTTAGCAGAGATATACGATAATATCAAACAATATTTTGCGACACTCTCAAGGCTATAATATATATTCATATATATATAGTGCACCCATATAAGCAAATATATGTAATGAAGTATGCGGATGCATCAAATGTAACAATCATACAAAATAGGCGATCGAGTGAGATCACATCTCCAACTCACATCACGCTACCGGGTATATCATACAAGCATACATACATAATACTTTATATATATCAAACCACGGACAAGCTCAATGCCCAGTATATCCTAAGACCCACTGGCAAGTAATATCATCACAGCTCGGTGCCTAATATGTCCTAAGACCCACCGACAATCTATATCTTATAACTCGATGCCCAGTATGTCCTGGGACTCATCGGCTATCCATATATTTCGGTGCCCAGTATCTCCTGAGATCTACCGTATCAATATCTCATTCAAGCATACATAATATAATATGTTATGACAGTACCTGTTAGGTTCTGCATTGTCCCATACCAATGCAGTCCCTAATAAGTAGATGCAACATAATAGGTTTTCACTCAATGAATATGCTATACCCAATGCCTTCAATGCTATCGTGATTATACTTATACATATATGAAAGGAAAATATTGACATGTACATAGCATATTCTCATAATTATGCCACATAGTTTACAATATGCAAACATATTAGTACTAACTATAAACATGATGTGAAATAAATCCAAATATGTACAGGCATATGTAGCATGAAGGATAAATCATAATATATAACGAGAATGGCAAAATACGCTAGGATTTCCAAAATGAATGCTACCTGTGCCGAAAGCCTAACGTTAATCTAGAAAGAAAAGGTGGCACGGTAACCCTCACCTATAATCCAAGCAAATATTTATATCAACTGTCAACTCTAAGCCGCACCGTCCGAGTTCAAGTCACTCATACCATCTAACGTGCATACGGGCATATTCAATAATAAGCACGCTAATGAAAGCTAAATCAAATACTTGTAATAAATATCTAACTAAGTTTGAGTCCAATGTTCAATATCATACGGTGAACCATTCTAGAATTTCATTCGTTCAATGGTTTATCAAATTCCTAATCCACTACACAATAAGTACTAACTAACGAATCTAAGAAACTTACCGACGAGGTGAGACCATCGAATGCTAAAATGATTTGAATCGGCAACAAGTCGCGTATTTTCAATCCAATGATTTCCTAAATCGAAACGAATTAATAATTCATCTAATAATAATTACAAATACGCGAAGTAAGTATTTTTAACTCACCTAACCAAGTCACCGGAAAGTTTGCCGGAAAAGTTCGCCGGATTCCGACAAGCTAGGGTTCCGGCCAAGTGCGTTCAAATGACCAACACTGCTAGTATAATCCAATGGAATAAATGACGAGCTTCAATTTTGTCGCCGGCGGCCGGAATTGACGAAATAACGTCCGGCGGCGAACTCACACGAAATCAACTAACGAAGCTGAAAATGAACGCAAATAAATGAGGAAAAAGACTTAGCAAGTTAAGGGGAACGTTTCTAACTACTTACCCTAACCGGAACGCTGGCAAAATGGCCGGACAAATTTTGAAAAGTTGTCCCGCACGGCGTAGCTCGCCGGAATTGATAAGGACTACCGGAAATGAGAAGGAGGATGGCTTGAGAAGATGAAATGAAGTGAATATCACAGGAAGGGGTTGATTTCACGCTGGAGAGGAGCCGGAGCAGTGGCGGCTGATGGGTTAGGGCAAAACAGTGAGGAAGGAAGGAAGAAGGAAAGAAAAAATAAAAATAAAAGACATTGCATGTTAGGGCCACTATTTCTTACAATAGTTTCCTACAGCCCACAAAGTTATAGTTATTACAATATAACCCTCGTATTTAAAAATTCGTCCTCGAATTTTCTAATAAAAGAAGAGAAGAACTTATACCTCAAGAAGTGAATAACCAAGGATATTTCGCTTCCATTTCAACTTCTAACTCCCACGTTGCTTCCCTACGCAAATGGTTCTTCCAAAGTACCAAGACAAAAGGTAACTCTCGTCTCCGTAACCGACGTATTTGACGATCTAAAATAGCCTCTGGAAGTTCTTCATAAGTTAGATCTTCTTGTATCTGCCCAACAATTGGCTCGACCAAGTGAGACGGATCACGCAAGCACCTACGAAGCATCGATACATGAAACACCGGATGCACACCTGTTAGACTCGAGGGCAAGGCTAACCTATAAGCAACCTCGCCTATGCGTTCTATGATCTCAAAGGGGCTAATGAATCTAGGGCTGAGTTTCCCCTTCTTTCCAAATCGTAGAATACCTTTCATTGGGGAAACTCGCAAAAAAACCTCATCGCCAATAGAAAAGGATATAGCACAACGCTTAGGATCTGCATAGGCTTTCTGCCTACTCTGAGCTGCAGCCATTCGCTCTCGGACTAGCTTAATCTTCTCAGTAGTGTCGCGAATAATATTTGGCGAAAGTTTATTGGCTTCTCGACTTTCGAACCAACAAACTGGTGATCTACACTTTCTACCGTACAAGTCCTCAAACGGAGCCATTTGAATACTAGCCTGAAAGCTGTTATTATAGGCAAACTCCACTAGTGACAAATGTTTATCTTAAGATTGTCCCAACTCGAGTGCATAAGAGCGTAACATGTCTTCTAAAGTCTGAATTGTACGCTCAGATTAGCCCGTCTGTCTGCGGATGAAAAGCTGTACTGTAAGTCAACTTGGTACCAAGTGCTCGCTGGATCTTACCCCAAAAACGAGAAGTGAACTGTGCCCCACGATCTGAAACAATCGTCAAAGGAATACCGTGCAACTTCACTATCTTCTTCACATATAACTCTGCATATCGAGTCGCATCGTAAGTGATCCGAACGGGTAAGAAATGTGCACTCTTGGTCAATCGATCCACAATCACCCAAATAGAATCATAACCTTGCGGAGTTCGAGATAGTCCTATCACGAAATCCATACAAATATGGTCCCACTTCCACTCGGGAATAGGTAAAGGCTGCAACAATCCTCCAGGCTTTCGATGTTCTACCTTTACAGATTGACAAGTAAGGCAACGAGAGACATAATCGGCAACGTCTCTCTTCAAACCACTCCACCAATATAATTGCTTCAGATCATGATACATCTTAGTAGAACCCGGATGAACTGAATATGCAGACTTATGTGCCTCCTCTAAAATCTCACGACGCAGATCATCAACATCTGGAACACATAATCTGGAGCCACACCAAACAATACCATCAGCGTCAATAGAAAACTCATTGACAACACCCGCTTTGACTTGATCGGCTAACTTGGCCAACTGCTGGTCCCGCTTCTGTCCAGCCATAATCCTATCCTTCAAAACAGAACGCACCGCCAAGTGGGCAAACCAAGCTCCAGGTCTAGCCTCCAATCTCAAGCCACTCATTTGAAGCCAATCTAGGTCATAAGCTAGAGGTCGAGGTACCGCCGTAAGATGGGCCAAACTTCCCGCGGACTTACGACTTAAAGCATCTGCCACCACGTTGGCTTTCCCCGGGTGATAGAGAATCGTGCAATCGTAATCTTTCAACAGTTCTAACCAACACCTCTGCCTCAAATTCAGTTCTTTATGATCAAAGATATATTTTAAGCTCTTATGATCAGTATAAATCTCGCACGACTCACCATACAAGTAATGCCTCCAGATCTTAAGTGCAAACACAACAGCGGCTAATTCCAAATCATGCGTTGGATAATTTTGCTCATGCTTCTTAAGCTATCGAGAGGCGTAAGCAATGACACGACCTTGCTGCATTAACACACAACCCAAGCCAACTCCAGATGCATTACAATACACTTGAAAACCACCCCCGCTAACCGGTAGTACAAGGACTGGCGCTGAAGTCAAACATGCTTTTAGTTTTTGGAAGCTCTCCTCACACTTATCGCTCCAAAGAAACTTTACTCCCTTGCGAGTCAAACTAGTCAAGGGTGTAGCTATCTTGGAAAAATCCTAAACAAATCTTCTATAATATCCGGCTAATCCAAGAAAACTACGAACCTCTACGACATTCTTTGGTATACCCCAGTTCTTTATAGCCTCTATCTTCTGTGGGTCCACAGTAATCCCTGATCCGGAAACAACATGTCCTAAAAAGGTAACACGATCCAGCCAAAACTCACACTTAGACAGCTTGGCATATAATTCTTTCTCCTTCAATATTTGTAATACAATCCGCAAATGCTCAGCATGCTCCTCCTTACTCCTGGAGTAAACTAATACATCGTCGATAAAAATAACCACGAACCTATCCAGGTATGACTTGAACACCCTATTCATAAGGTCCATAAAAGCTGCAGGGGCATTAGTTAACCCGAAAGACATCACCAAAAATTTATAATGTCCATATCTAGTTCTGAAAACTGTCTTTGGTACGTCTTCTCCCCTCACCTTCAACTGGTAGTACCCCGAACGAAGATCGATCTTCGAGAAGCAACATGCTCCCTCAAGCTGATCAAACAAATCGTCTATCCGGGGTAGAGGGTACCGATTCCGAACCGTTAACTTATTTAGCTGTCTATAGTCAATGCACATTTTAAGGGATCCGTCCTTCTTCCGCACAAATAATACAGGTGCAACCCAAGGAGACACACTAGGACGAATAAAACTCTTTTCTAATAGATCATCAAGTTGACTCTTCAATTCCTTCAACTCAGTAGGAGACATACGGTATGGAGGCATAGAGATTGGCTTTGCATCAGGCACCAAGTCAATACAAAACTCAACCTCCTTGTCCGGTGGTAGTTTCTCAAGATCCTCAGGAAACACCTCTGGAAAATCTCGTACCACTGGGATTGCATTAATTTCGCTTTCTGAACTACTGCGATCACAAACCCAGGCAAGATAAGAACTATACCCCTTCCTCAAAAATCTACGAGCATCTAACCAAGAGATCAAGTTATTAGGAGCCGAAGGATGATCTCCTTGAAAGCTAAACTCAAGCTCTCCGTCTATTCGGAACTTCACAGATTTGCTAAAGCAATCTACCGAAGCATGATAAGAGGCGAGCCAATCCATCCCAAGGAGCACATCAAAATCTGTCATATTCAATAATATCAAATGGCCGGCATCTCATGACCCTCAATCTCAACCACACAAGCGCTAAGCACCAAATCTGTTCGGAACATATCATTCGTCGGCGTTGACACCATGAAAGGAGTCGCTAATGGTTCCGAATTAGCATTAATCTTAGAGGCGAAGACACGTGACACGTAAGAGTGCGTTGAATCAGAATCAAACAATGCGTTCGCTCTTTCACCAAGAATCATCACTATGCTTGAAACGTCAAAGTCACGAATTCCTAATACCTATAGCGTGATTTAAAATCTAATCCCTATGTTGACATAAAGCAAATAGAATCACATTATGCATGCGATACAGAAAGAATAAACTTATAAAAACGAATAAGAATATACCAGTCACAACCGCATTCGATGCCTGAGCGTCCTGACGAGTCACAGCGCACAACGCAGCTACGGCAGGTGTACTAACAGATTGCGTTAAGATGGGTCCTCCTCTATAAGCTCCACGACCACCACGGACCTGATGACCTCGCCCAAACCCTCGGGCACAGCCGCCTCGCCCTCGTTCACCTCTATAAGGAGCACGCTGACCTAAGGGCTGTGCAACAATAGGCGCAGGTGCTGGAAGAGCCGGCGGGGGTAAGGGTCCTCTACTATATCCTGCTTGTACCGCAGCATAAGAGCATTCAGACTTATGATGGCCTTCCAAGCCACACTTATAGCAATCAGTACGTGAGGGAGGACAAGGTGCAAAATGATGACGTCCACAATCTCTGCAATACGGCACTCTATGAACCTGCATCTGTTCTTGAACTTGTCTCTAGCTTTGTTTCTGCCCATGTCTCTGGCCTTGTCTTCCTCTCTTTGAAGTAGCACGACTAAGCTGCCCACCTATTCTCAACCTCTTAGGTTCCATTTCACCTCGAGCTATAAGTCCAGCCTCTGCCTTAACAGTAGCATCAAAAGTCTGTGCAACTGTCTCTAAAGAAGAGCCACAAAGAGCCAAAAATAATTCACGGTTCAAGCCCTTCATAAAACGACAAATCTTCTCCTTCTCTTTATTAAACAAATGAGGAGCATAGGGTATGCATCTGTTGAACTCTTGAATGTACTCCCAAACAGGCATGTCCAACTGTTGTATGCCTTCGGCATACTCAATCCTACTGTCCCTCAAACTGATGGGAAGGAACCTGTCGAGAAACAACTTCAGAAACTCAGTCCATGTCATAGGGCCCGAACTCACTGCTCTAGAACTCATCACTGTTTCATACCAGAATTGGGCTAAGCCTTCCAATCGGTACACAGCAAATTCTAGCATCCTCTCAGGGGAGCAGTGTAGCACATCTTTGATTTTACGTAGTTTGGTGAGAAATATCTCAGGATCATCATAGTGTTCTCCATAAAACTCAGGCGGGTTCTGCTCCATAAACATCTTTATCGACACTTGTAGAGGAACAGTAACTGAACCTCCCAAAACACCATGACTACCACCTGAAATATTCACCATCGCCGGAATCTGCTGTTCCTAAACAACCGGCGCACTATCCTTGAGCACTGGAGGATCTGGTATAGTAGAAACTGTAGGTCCACTAGGTTTATCACCTAAGGTTATTGTCTGAGCCAAAGCTGCTGACACTGACTGCCGAACTACACGCATCATCTCCTCACGAAAAGCATCAATCTCAGCTCGCAATTCAGCTATAGAACCTCCACTACTACTCGCCTCGGGAGCTGTAGGTCTCGTGGAAGATGCACGACGCATAGAAGTGCGTCCTCTAGCCCCCGCAGTAATTTCGGAACTTGTGGACAAACTTCCTCGTCTATGTCTAGGTGGCATCGTAAATCCTATATAAAATTTTATCGTTAAAACGAAACAATCGAATTATGCAAATGCAATTAATCTAAGCTCTGTAACCTCTTAAAACCGACCTGGCTCTGATACCATATTGTCAAGACCCAAAACTAGACCCTAACCGGCATTGGACTAAACCAAGTCTAGACAAAGCTCAAACTCGACCTAATCCAGTAAGCCTGACCCAAAACTCAATAAAACTAAATTACCAATATTCGAAAAATTTTGACATGATCTTCCCTAAAAATTTAATAGGGAGAATCTGTACAAATAATAATAATTATACTTATCATCAAAAATCTAAAACAAGAAAAAAAAACGAACAGCATAAAAATCATTTTCGCAAACAAAATACCACTAGTGGCTACCGGTAGCCGTAACATCTATTACAATCCAAAATAAATACCATCGCAATATCACATACAATAAAGTACAAGAAAAGTCAATGTTCTTCGAGGATTACAGAGCTAACTACATACCAAAAGTTTTATAAAATACCCTCCGTACGCTCTCGGTCCAGCAATATTGAGTCTAATCAGCGCCCGCTAGCTTCTGATCTATTTGGGAGAGGCCAAAGAAGAGAAAAGAGGGTGAGCCCAGTCTCAGTGAGGTAAAACAGCAGAATGCCCAATTTAGATAATGCATTAAGCAGGCATTATAGTACTATCTACATGAAGTAGATGCAACAATAGATCAGATCAGGTTCTACTAAGTCCTGAATCGTCTCATACCGACTCAGTTCTTAGCAGAGATATACGATAATATGAAACAATATTGTGCGACACTCTCAAGGTTATAATATATATTCATATATATATAGTGCACCCATACAAGCAAATATATGTAATGAAGTATGCGGATGCATCAAGTGTAACAATCATACAAAATAGGCGATCGAGTGAGATCACATCTCCAACTCACATCACGCTACCGGGTATATCATACAAGCATACATACATAATACTTTATATATATCAAACCACGGACAAGCTCAATGCCTAGTATATTCTAGGACCCACCGGCAAGTAATATCATCACAGCTCGGTGCCTAATGTCCTAGGACCCACCGACAATCTATATCTTATAACTCGATGCCCAGTATGTCCTAAGACTCATCGGCTATCCATATATTTCAGTGCCTAGTATCTCCTAGGACCCACCGTATCAATATCTCATTCAAGCATACATAATATAATATGTTATGACAGTACCTGTTAGGTTTTGCATTGTCCCATACCAATGCAGTCCCTAACAAGTAGATGTAACATAATAGATTTTCACTCAATGAACATGCTATGCCCAATGCCTTCAATGCTATCGTGATTACACTTATACATATATGAAAGGAAAATATTGACATGTATATAGCATATTCTCATAATTATGCCACATAGTTTACATTATGTAAACATGCTAGTACTAACTATAAACATGATGTGAAATAAATCTAAATATAGACAGGCATATGTAGCATGAAGGATAAATCATAATATATAACGAGAATGACAAAGTACGCCAGGATTTCCAAAATGAATGCTACCTGTGCCGAAAGCCTAACGTTAATTTAGGAAGAAAAGGTGGCACGGTAACCCTCACCTGTAATCCAAACAAGTATTTATATCAACTGTCAACTCTAAGCCACACCGTTCGAATTCAAGTCACTCATACCACCTAACGTGCATACGGGCATATTCAATAATAAGCACGCTAATGAAAGCTAAATCAAATATTTATAATAAATACCTAATTAAGTTTGAATCCAATGTTCAATATCATATGGTGAACCATTCTAAAATTTTATTCGTTCAACGGTTTATCAAATTCCTAATCCACTACACAATAAGTACTAACTAACGAATCCAAAAAGCTTACCGACGAGGTGAGACGATCGAATGCTAAAATGATTTGAATCGGCAACAAGTCGCGTATTTTCAATCCAATGATTTTCTAAATCAAAACGAATTAATAATTCATTTAATAATAATTACAAATACGCGAAGTAAGTATTTTTTAACTCACCTAACCAAGTCACCAGAAAGTTTGCCAGAAAAGTTCGCCGGATTCCGGCAAGCTATGGTTCCGGCCAAGTGCGTTCAAATGACCAACACCGCTAGTAGAATCCAATGGAATAAACGACGAGTTTAAATTTTGTCGCCGGCGACCGGAATTGACGAAATAACGTCCGGCGGCGAACTCACACGAAATCAACTAACGGAGCTGAAAATGAACGCAAATAAATGAGGAAAAAGACTTAGCAAGTTAGGGGAACGTTTCTAACTACTTACCCTAACCGGAACGCCGGCAAAATAGCCGGACAAATTTTGAAAATTTGTCCCGCACGGCGTAACTCGCCAGAATTAATAAGGACTACCGGAAATGAGAAAAAAGATAGCTTGAGAAGATGAAATAAAGTGAATATCGCAGGAAGGGGTTGATTTCACGCCGGAGAGGAGCCGGAGCAGTGGCGGCAGATGGGTTAGAGCAAAACAGTGAGAAAGGAAGGAAAAAGAAAAAAATAAAAATAAAAACAAAAAATATTACATATTAGGACCACTATTTTTTACAATAATTTTCTACGGTCCACAAAATTATAGTTATTATACGAAATTTGCTTGACCTGATGTCCTTTAGGAGCATTTTGCCTCTGTACGATCGTGTTTTGACTTAGAGGACGAAGTTGTGTCTCAAGAGGGTGGGAATGATACACACCAGGCTGATGCATGTCCTTTGGCATTCTCTTAGGCTGCGCACCACTGTTCCCAGACAGCATAGGCATAGGCAACTCATTATTACCAAGGATAGTATGCTGCATGGCTTTGGTGATGGTCATTGGATACCGCAAGATATATTCTACGTATACAGTTACTATTCTTGTTTCCTAGGAAGATTTTATGATATTGTGCTGTCCCCCTGTTCATGCTTATATAGATGGTTTGTTGGAGCATGGGGGGATTATGTCTTGAATCTAATTTACTTTTTACTAGAATAGCTCGTGTTTTCTTTCTTTCTTTTACACTATGTTTTATGTTGCTTGTTCTTTTACCGTGAACTCTTCTTGGTTGCCTTGTGATTCCCTGTGGAATCATAACAAATGTATAAAGACTTAGATTGTTCTTCTTCGAACCAACGTCTATGTTATCACTCGCACTTGTGTAAAATAAAAAATAAATTCGCTTTTTAAAAATTCCGCAATCAATTTCTTTTTAATGGAACTTCATATTTTAGCACTCTCCGACATTTCATACATACGACAACGGCGGGAGCAACGCAAAAAGTTGTGCTTCAGATTTAGGTTATATATATACAGAATCAAACTACAGCAGAGGGTCTTAAAGCTACTATACAAAAGCATCAAAATAGAAATAACAACAGCATTTACTTTAATGATCACTACAACCTTCTTGCACCAGGAGCGTCCACCCACTGCAGCTGCACTTCGATTTCACCGCTTTCAACATCTCTAAGCTGAAGGGTAATGTCATGAACAACCTTCCCCTCTTCACAGTAGATAAGGACTCTCCTCAACCAGGCAGTTTTGCCTATTCGGAACCAGCTTCTTGATCACCTTGTTGAAATTTTTTTGAAAGAAATGAGAACAAGGGCATGTTTCCACAGTAAAGTTTGTGTTTGAATAACATGACTTTTTGTCAAATTAAGCAGCTTGTTTTGCTGAAAAAAATAAACTGATGCTTCAGCTTTTCGTGTCTTATGACAAAAAATAACCATTTTATTCTTACTCAGTTTGACAAATTATATACATATAAATTTACTCACCATTCAGCTATCCACTCAGCTCACTCATTTCTCACTAATTCACTGCGCATTCACTTCTCACTCGTCTGTGTAGCATTCACTCCTCTGTCGTCTCTGCTCGCCCTCGCCCACCCACCGTCGGCGTTGCCGTTCACTTCTCATTCACTACGCTGCGTATGATCATTCACTACTCTATTCAACTCTCCCGTTCGCTCAACACTACAAATCTTCCAGCGGTTTCATCTCTGCTCAACAAATCTTCCGGCTGATTTCTGCTCAAAACAAGTTCGCGGTGCATCAGAGATCTTCGAAGCCTTCGTCGGTGCTAAGGAGATACACAGGTACTTGATTTCTTGGTTTCATTCAATTTTTTTGGGTAATAACACTGTTAGGGACCGATTTTTTTGGGTAATAACCTTTATTGATTCACTATTGAATGACCGAAAATTTTTTGGTAATAACACTATTAGTGAATTTTGTCTTCTCGTCGTGGGTTTTTTGCTGCAGTCCAAGGTTCAAGGAATCGAAAATCACCAGTTAATCATCATCAACATTGGAGCAACTACTCTCATGTAATCTACTTGAATCATGGATCTTTCTTGTTTCTGGTTTCTTACTTTTATATGCTTTAGAATTAAGAAATGGTTGCTTTAAAACATTGGTTTTGGGAATGTTCAGTCTGTGCCGACCTAGAAACCTGCTTCAGCTTGTCGACCAACTTCCTCTCTTTACGCTATCTTCTGTCGACTAAAACCAACTTGACTTTGTTGTTTTTTTTTTTTTTTCCTTTTTAGATCCACTTCAAAAGTTTGCGTTTGTTGTTTGAAAATATCCAAAATCCAGCTTCTCATCGTCTATTTGTTGATGATTCGTTTACTATTTCCTTCTTTTAGTTTTCAGTTTGTTTTCACAGCTAAGAATTTTTGTTGGAGAAATTCAAGGTATTGCAGGAGCTGAATCCAGTTTCACGGCGTTGAACTAGTTAGTAATTTCTAATCCTTGGCTGATTTCTGGTTTTGTTCTGCTTGTTCTTTGATGATTTATCTTTTTTAATTATCGTTTTTGTTTCTTTTGTATGCTAGATGTCAGTAATTTAGGAGTTCTGAAGTAAATGAGTTTGATTATCTAGCCAACGAATGTCAAACATTCATTATTCTGGTATTAGTTATCTTGAGATTATGATGCATCTTTCTGTTTTAGATATTCCTGTTGATGTTTAATGATTTGGGTTCAGTTGCAGTATGCTGCTCAAATCTGAACCATTGTGTCAAATCTTGCTCTGCAATAGTTAGCCAAAACTGTTTGGAAGCTTAGTTAGCTAACACATTTGGTTGTTGATAATTGTTATCTGTGTTGAAAGGATGCTTCTTTGGTTAGCTAAAACATTTGGAATTATTTTTGTAACTAAAACATGTGGGATTTCATGACCCTCGTGCGACTTCCGAGGTAAATGTGTGTAGATTCTTTGTAGTTGTTCGTAATTATAATTATTGTTTTTGAAATCTTGCATGATGTAAAATTGTTATATCTATGAGTATTTGAGTGTAATAATAACAATACTGAGAATTTTGGGAATTGTTTCTAGAATTTGGGAATAATTAAATTGTCTTTCATTTTGTGTTGCAAGGAATAGTAACGTTTAAGCTGGAACAACTAAGGTGTTAATTTGTGAATTTTCTGCAGGTTTTGTGTTAAGTTGCAGATGAGTATGTTGTTTATCACTAATGACTAGATTTAAAATAAAATTGATTGACATAAGAATGTGCACGTTAGTAATGAGTAATAACAACAGTCGCTTGGAGGCTTTTTTTAGTAATAACAAGCAGATCAATAGGCAAGAGCATCTTTTTCTTTTTCTTATTTAAAGTTTATATGTAATTCTTTTTTTAATGCTTAAAATCACTCATTCCTATTTCAACTATCCAGTTCTATGTTTTCTTTGAAGCTAAAAACTGCTACTTAATGGAATTTTGTAAATGATTTATTCTTGATAATAATGGATTGAATAACCATTTATCTTTTTCTGGCGGATAGGTTCCTTAATGCACTTTATTGTAGCTTATGTGATTGGTTTGAGCTTATTGCTGATTGAACAAGCGATACCATGAAATACTATGGATGCTCTTTTTAGCTCAAACCACACCAACTATTGAATCATCTGTACTGCTCTTTTCATCAGTCTTAGAGTCTCTGAACTGTGAGCATTTCAGGTATGCCTCTTGGAGTGGGTCACTGCCTTACAGAGCAGTTGAAGCTAATGCTTATGGAACTAAATCCAAGCCCCCAGGTAGCCAACGAACACGATGATTGTACAACTTATGCTTATGGAACTAAAAGCGGGCACTCAGCAAGCATGCAAGAAGATTGTTTATGCCTGTATATCACATTGAGAGGGTGTAGCGTTCATAGCTTCTATCCGTGTAATATTTTTTAGGGTAGTTGTGTGTAGCTGGAATCTTGACATTCTTGTGTTGTTTTGGATTTCATGAAACCCTGTTAATACAGTTCTGGACCTCTTAGAGTGTTTGAAAGTACACTTTCACCATGTAAAGGATTTATTTGCTGTATAGTCTTTAGGCATCAATTCAGGACTATCAAGAATTCCTTAGAAGCTGTTTGATTAGAGAGATTGTGAAAATATAATACCTCATGTTTCTTGTGGACAAATTGATATTCTTTTTCTTTCTAGTTGTGTTGTGTGAGACAGTAAAGTTATTACGTTCAAAGATGTATGTTGCAGGTTTTGTTGTTTGATTCTTAATTTTCTGAGATGTAACATACGTAATACATTTTAATTTTTTCTTAATTCTCTGAGTTGTTGATGCATTTGTATAACATGTATTAGTTTCCATTGGTGAATCGATATATTAAATAATAGTAATATATTTTAATTTCAAAATATTATTATAAATTAATATAAAAATAATAAAAATAATATATTTATTAATATGTTTATAAGTACATTATTAAAAATATCAAAAATATTTTAAAGTATGTTATAAAATTAATTTAAAAAAAATTAGATAATATATTAAAATAGATTCAAAAATTTAATAATATATCGTTTCTTATATAAAAAGTATTTTAGTAATTATATATCTTATTTATTTATAAGCACAAATTTAGTCAAATATATTTTTTATTTTTTTTATAAAAAAATTTTAAATAGTAAAATTTATCTAAACAGAATTTAAAAAAAAGTAACTTTTTAATAAAAAATTCAATAGCCATTTTTTTCAGCAAAAATATATAAACGGCAGCTTTCGTTCAAAAATTTTAAATTAAAAAGTTAAGCAAACATGTCCTAAATAGAACAAATTTATATTTTTTGAAAAAAATGGTCGAAGATAGATCGAAGAGTGGTCAAAGAGTAATTAGAAATATTATTGAAAAGGTGTTGAGGAAATCGAAGAGAGAATATTTATATCTTATCTCTTTAAAGATTTTTCATTATTAGATTTTTTGTGATTTAGTGCCGCTGTTTTTAGACATGTAGATAAATCTTCAGTATTTTAAGGTTTATTATGTCATGGAAATCTTTTAAATATGCATTCCAAAATACATTGAAAAACTGATTTTATTGAAAAAAAAATGACGATTGAGAAATCCTAAAAACATTTTATTAAAATATTACTATACAAATAAAAATATTATTTTGAAAAGTATAATTAAAAATATGATTTTTAATAGTACAAAAAATATTTAATCAAAAAACTTTATTGGAATAATAAACTTGATGAAGTGGCCCATCAAAAGAAAAAAAAAAATCTTCCTTCCAAGTGAATTTTCCAATCCAGTATTGACTAAACTGATACTTTCCAAAAAAAATATAAGATGGTCTCCTCAAAAGAATCTTCTTTGCAAGTGTAATTTTCCAATCCAAAATTGACAAGACCTTCTCTTCTGGCCTATCTGTAGAAAAGATGTACTCCTCAATAAAATCTTCTTTTGCAAGTGAATTTTCCATTCCAACATTGACTAATAAACTGTTATTTTCCTGGCCTATCTGTTTATAAGATGGAAGGGTTCATCTTCCAAGTCCCACATACATCACTATACTGCAGGTAGCAACTGAAGTGGGAGAATTACTGATAAAGGCATCAACAAGATGAAGGTTGACCAAGTGGTTCACATGGTTGGAGGGTCGGGAGAAACCAGCTATGCGTCCAACTCCAAGGGACAGGTATCTCTGTTTCTATTTTAGAAGCCACTTCCCTTATTTCTTCGTAAGTAGTAGAGTGTTGAATCGCTTACAAATGAGATTTCTCTTTTTAGCTAGAGTTTATGAACTTCCGTGTATGGGATTATATACATGTAGCTAGCTAGGTGCTTAGGTAAATTGGATTTAAGCACCTTATGATGAGAAATCATAAGGCAAAAAGTTTCTCATAAAATAACTCTCTCAATCATAGACAATGTACAGCTCTCCTGAAATTACAAGATGCATAACTTGAAAATTCCAATGGCATGCTCAGTATGCCACTTGATGAAGCAAGAGCTTTCGGATCTGCGCCTTTCTATCAATAAGAGTAACATTACGTAAAAGAATCATTGAATTGCTGAAACCAAATTCATAAGGTAGCAACTTGTTATCGATGTATGTACGTGTGAAAGCACAAAAGAAACTAACTAGGGCCGCCGCCGGCGGTGCCGCCGGATCGGCTGCTCCCTTGCAGCAGATCTAAGTGAGGGCAAAAAATAGAGTTGCATATCGATTGAGATAGGATTTACAACAATATACAGTATTATAAGTAAATAACTAATCTATCTAACAATATTTATAATTTTATATCGTAGTATGGACATGAAGTTCCCTTTTTTGGAGGCCCTAATGCAGTAACGTCATAATTCAATGAAAGTACTCTTACCGTAAAATTCTAAATTCTAACACAAAATATTATAAGCTATCATTTTTCCATCCTTCAAATATACACCAAACATATCTCTTTTGGGTATATCTAGGTTGAAGTACCTGGTACCCGTACCTGTCACCATTGGGTACAAGGTTTGCTGTCCTCAAGGGCAACGCCATTTTTGTCTCAACAAACGACTGAAAGTCAGTCTTAAGTTTTTGTTTATCTTCCATAACTTGTGCTTTCCATTGTTCTTCCTTAATGGTGTTGATGATTGCTAATTTCAACCTTGTAGGCAAACATGATATCACATGCAACTCCTCTAATGAGAGAGGCTGTGTTCAATATTTGTAGCAATCTTTTGCCTAAATGCTTGGTTGTGTCTGATCTTGGTTGTTCCTCTGGGCCGAACACCTTTATGCCGATGACTGAAATCATCAATGCCATCAAGGATAGCTGCTGTTCTCTCAAGATTACAGTACCAGAGGTTCAAATTTTCTTGAATGATCTCCCTGGAAACGACTTCAACTCAGTTTTTGAGGCTCTTTCTTCCTATAAGGAGAAAGTCAAAGAAGGAAAAGGAGATAATGTTATGCCATTTTATGTTGCTGGAGTCCCTGGTTCTTTCTATACTAGACTATTCCTCAGTAGTAGTATTCACTTCGTGCACTCTTCGTCTACCTTACATTGGCTTTCCCAGGTACTCAACTCCTTAACCTTACAAAAGCGATAATCTCCAGATTACTCCATATTGATATATATATATATATATATGTGTGTGTGTGTATTGTTTCGTGCGTACTTTTTGCAGTTTTATTATCTATTATTTTGAGCGTTGTTCAACTTTTATAGGTTCCTGAAAAACTTCAAAACGACAAATATAGAACTTTAAACAAGGGAAATATCGCTGTAGCAAAATCAAGCAGTCCGTATGTCTTAGAAGCTTATTCGGATCAATTTCGAAGGGATTTCACTACATTTCTTAAGTTACGCGGTGAAGAATTAGTCCCTGAAGGGAGAATGGTTCTGACAATTCCCACCAACGATAAGGATACCTCAGACAGTAACTTCCATGATGCTTTAGAGTCATTGGCGGAAGCATTACAAGTTTTAGTCTCAAAGGTAAAGGTTAAGTTCATGAATTGTTTTTTTTAAAACTACTTTTGTAGTGCAAAATTTCATATAAGCCAATGTATATTTTTTCCGAACTTGCATGAAATACATTACATTCTTTATAAAAGTTCCATCTTTCTCAGGGTTTGCTTGAAGAGTCACAAGTCCACAACTTCAACTTACCTCTATATGTACCATATGTTGAAGAAGTGAAGGAAGTAATTCAGAGGGAGGGATCATACCATCTGGACCATTTACAGATTTTTGAATCTTTTTGGGACTCATTTGACCGGAGCAGTGGAAGTTTTGATTTGGACAATACGTCTATCGCTGGCAATGTCGCAAAGACTTTAAGAGCAGGTCTTGAGCCTGTTCTTGCAAGTCACTTCGGAACGGGTGTCATTGACAAGTTATTCATGACATTCGCTGAAATTTTTGCAGCCCACTTGTCGAAGGAAAAGATCAAGATGACGTATGTTGTAGTGTCATTGAGAAGATGTACCCTTGCGGAAGACAAATGAATGAACAAAACCATGAGGAAGACAACTGCAAAGAATGTATAAAGACTTCGATTTTCTTCTTCAATCCAACGTCTATGGAATCACTCGCACTTGTTTAAAATAAAAAATAAATTCGCTTTTTTAAAATTCCGCAATTAATTTCTTTTTAGTTGGAACTTCATATTTTAGCACTCCCCGACATTTCATACATACGACAACGGCGGGAGCAACGCAAAAAGTACTCTCTAAGTTGTGCTCAAGATTTAGGTATATATACAGAATCAAACTACAGCATAGGGTCCTAAAGCTACTATACAAGAGCAGCAAAATAGAAATAACAACAGCATTTAGTTTAATGATCACTACAGCCTTCTTGCACCAGGAACGTCCACCCACCGCAGCTGCACTTCGATTTCACCGCTTTCTACATTTCTAAGCGAAGGATAACGTCTTGAACAACCTTCCCCTCTGCACAGTAGATAGGACTCTCCTCAACCAGGCAATTTTGCCTATTTGGAACCAGCTTCTTGATCACAGCGCTGCTTCTGATGCCTTCTTGATTTTTCTTTACAGCTTCCACGAAAGGAAGGATGTCCAATTCAGAATTACCCATCAGATCATCCCTGCTAAACATGTCATGGTCGTACACTTCCTGTACAACAACAACACCGGATAAGTATTGCGTCAGTCAATTGCCCAATGCACATCAAACAACAAAACTAAATGTGAAAGATGGAAAAAGAAACAACTAAGCCTTATTCAGTTCCTTTTTGACAGCAGGTAGGTGTCGCTTGATGGTACAAATTTGAAATCAAATATTATTCGTCTCGCCTTCTGGAATATGTCTGTATAGCAACAGGGATTGTAGGTCGATATCCAGCTCACCGGATGAAGAAAGGAAATATTTGTAGGACCTTCGTAGAAGAAAACCAAGTAATGATGTATGCAACAGTATGAATAACAGACACTTCCAACCGATAGGCTCACTAGAACAGCCACAGAAAAAAAAAAGAACACCGCTCAGACAACATCTGATGTAGAACAAAGAGAGGAAAGAAGGAAGACAGAAAAAGAAGAGAATTTAGATTAACTTGGACATTTCACTTAATCTACTAATTCTTCCTTAAGAAGATTCATGCCAAGCGCCCTTAGGTTGGAAGGCGAAGGCCCTCAGGTTGAGGATTTAAATCTCGTATTCCTGGATTTGAATAAAAACAAAACAAAAAAGTTCCAGGTCATATTATTCGAGTCATTATCTTAGTTCTATAAAATCAGGTCATGAAACTCTTTCAGGAACAGTCTGCTTTTGTCTAGATTACACATTTGCATAAAGGAGAACTATGCTCACTTCCGCGCACGTCATACAGAGTAAGTGTGCTTTTCAATTATAGGGAACTCACTTTCTCTGGTCAATTTGAGTTCGAACACACTTTTTGTGTTTCAAATCACCCTGAATCATAGAACTCATCTCTAGTCCACTTCTTACTGAACTCGGTTCTATCGAACTCTGTTTCACGCAACTCACTTCCCATCAATTAAAACACACCCTAAGTTAAATGCATAATGATCTTGGTTCTGATAGATAAAAATAATGGTCTTGCTCAACACATCAGGAGATCCTGATAAGGGATGCTGATACAGATTTATCTCCATGAACACCTAATTAGAGGCACTAATGAGTATTTACCAAGTTTTGAGGCACTCACAAGCATTACTATGCACTTATGTTTCATAAATAAGCCGAAGATTCCCAAGCAGCATATTTAATGAGATACAGTCATTTAAACCTATGAACCCAACAAACCTGGTTCAATTTAAAGCATCATTTTTACAAACTTATAATACAAGCTGAGTTACCATAGGCCTCTGTGTTTCTAAGGTCGTGCTGTTTGCAAGACTACAAGCAGGTGAAAATCTCATGTTCCCAAAACTCAACATGATCGACCTTGGTAATTTGCTATGCCATATGCAACTTCCTCTGATTTATCCAACAGTCTGCTATTCCAAATCAAAGAACTGTTCCATCCTCAACCTCATGTTCCTTAAACTTGGCTAAAACCGCTGACTCCTTAATAAGGTAATGTAACTTAGCTAGTAGAGATATTCTGATGAAGAAACCATGAACTTTGTTGTGATTTATTTGGGAGTTTCTGTAAATCCCAACTACAGTGCAACGTCTAGCATTTAGTGTTGCTTCATTAGAATTAACTTCAACTTAATTATGTGTTACGCTTGGTTAAGACATTGGTAAGTTTGTTAAGTTAAAAGATACATAAACAAAAGACTCAAGACCATCACCTACGAAAATATTTAAATAGAAGCCATTCTTTCAACCGGTCAAAAATAGAAACATAAAAGTGGAAACAAATGCACTTACAAACTTGAGCAGCACAGAAGGATCTTCAACAGAAACAATCAGCTCTTCATCCCACTCTGGGTTGACATTCTTTTTTATTACTTTAGTCCTCAATTTCTGGAATATATTATAGTTTGGAAAATATATCAGAACAAATCATAGCTCATTAAGATAATTTCAAATCATAATATAATGTCTCCTAAATGCAAGTACGAGGTTTGTTCTGATACAAAAGAGACAAAATTCCTAACCAAACCATGCACTAATTAATAACCTCAAGGGATAACATTAAACCCAAAGAATATTTCGAAGTTTAGATTCTGGTAGCCACCACACCTCTAAATATGCAACCAAATCAAAGAAAAAGGACATTAGGAAAAAAAAAGAAGAAAGAAAAAGAACATGTGGTTAAAACTTATTCTAAGCTTCGACGAAAACTTATAAAAAAACGAGGTAATTATTTAAAGGCTCCCCAAAACTACAAACTTCCAGAACAAAGTCAAAGTGACCAAATACTGAATTGCAGCTGATCAATTTTAAAGCTTGGGCCCTATAATGTTATGATACATGAGATAGTCATAAGAACAGGTGCACAGAAGCCATATCCTGATGCTATGTGATGTCTCAATGATTATCAACCAAAAATATAAAAGAGCTTGACATCGAGAACAAGAGTTTCATATTGCATAAACAATTTTCAATTCAGATGGCTACAAAAGCTTGTAGATTCACTACCCCGAAAATCTGTCATAGAATTCGCGTACACCTTAGTTCTTTTCTCTTTTGAATAACTAGAGTTTTAACCCTAAGCTATGAGCTAAATTGCCTTATATTTTCTTAATGGTAGCTTATAGCAATTTTATTATACTCAAAAACCCAATGAACAGATATCTTCTTGCAGGGATAATTACCCAGATATTCATTCACTACCTCCCACTCTCACTTTTCTTTCTTCCTTAGTTCTGTTAACATCTTCAACTATTCTAGCCAATTGAATAGAGATAACATATGCATATATTCTTGCACCGTGTTAAACATAATGCATGTAAGAAGCAATTTCGGCAGCAATTACAACAAATGGACAAGATGTTCACAAAGCTACTTTACTATGGAGATAATGACCAGAGGATGATTTCCCATGAATATCTAACCACGTTTTTAGTAGTTTTAGTCCCCTACATCTGTAGAAAGTAAGTAGTATTTCTTAACTAGAATACAGCAAACACAGAATTAGTACAATCCTTTATTTAGAAAATGCAAGCATGTATAAGAATCTTGAGTATCACTAAGCAAACCATATAGAGTTTAATACAAATATGACATAAGAACCACTACTATTTATTAAACCCCAGCTCTAACCAGTTAACCCAAAATTCAAACCCGAATAAACACCAACAGTTCCTGAAAATTCCAGGAGCACATGGTGATGGCGCACAACCATTTCTAGCTTTGCAATGAAGTCTATGAAGATGTTTGTGTTTTAATGGTTAGTAACTGCTGTTATCAGGAAATTGCTTTTCTGGTTACTTTTCTGTAACAGTCTTCAATAAAACATGAGCTGGATTCTAGATAAAGGACCCTCAAATAGAAAGATCAATACAATACTAACACTTGGTAGCTCCATTAGAAGCAACTAAAGAGCTATCTTGATTAATAACAGTAAAATTTTGACAAGTAGAGAAGGGCTCGACAATCAAAACCCCAACTTGAAGACTATCCAGACGAAATCTATCAACTACAAACTGGCAATTAATAACTCAACCCTAACATCTGATGAGGCAATTTTCCAATTCTACAATAAAGATAAAGAGATCCAAATTTGAAAATGACAGCGAACATAACTAAATTCTTCTTCCTCTAAACAGAGAATTAAAACCAGTAAAAACTCTTCAGTAGAATGGCAAACATAACTCAATCAAGGGTATCATCAAAACCAGATAGTCAATATAAAAAAATCAACAAATACATAACTTTAGAAGAAAACTAAAAAAAAAAGAGCTTGCAGAAAGAAGAAGCTATCTAGATGAAATCTAGCAAAAACCCAGATTCCAAAACTACGGATGAAATGAGAAACTTATGTTCTTTACCTGTTTTCCCATTCGAAGGATGACATATGGATCACTGCTACGGACATCCCTAACAGCAAGATTAACTCCCCTCTGCACCTTCACCCGTAGAAGCCCAAGCAAATGGCGGTTCATATTTCTTTTGCCTATGTTCTTCTTTCTTCTCTCCTCTTTCTTTCAAGCTGTGTTTCTTGGCTTCGTTTCCAGATGAATTAAGAAGAAGAACAACAACAAAATGTTAAACTGCTTGTGTTCAAGAAAGCAGGCTTTGGTTTTACTGCTTTTGTCTCACGGACTCCTTTCTTCCTCTCTTCGTTTGTTTTTTCCTTGACACCTCTGGTTGGTAGAATCTTCTATTGATGTTCTTGCCATGTGGTGTATTACTGGTTCTTTGTTAGAGAAGAAAATTCAAATTTTGCAGAGTGGGTTTTGGGAAGTAAAACGGCCGCAAGGCAATTTTTTCAGAGTCGGTTCTTAATAGTTTATAAATAAGTTATCGTTTGAGATTATCAAATATAATAACATTATTGTTAAAGAAAATTATATACAATTATTTTATAATATAATATAATATTTTTTTAATTAAAAATTAATATTATAGAAAATATTCTAAACTAAAAATAAGTTTCAAAACAAACAGAAATAAAATTACCAATCTAAACCCGATTAAACGGATCGGCCCACTATATAGTCCGTCTGATCGGTGAACAGTAATAGAATCACACCGATTCGGCTCGATCTAGTAGATTATATAGGGCTGATCTTGTCGGGCCACCATTTGATCACTATTTTCATGTTGATTGGTTAATGAAATACTGTTCATTTGATCAATTTTAATAGTTAACAAAATTAATTTATAATTAAAAAATACTTTTAAATAATAAAAATATTTATAACTTTTATATTAACAAAAATTTTATAAAATTCATTTTAAAAATTTTATTATTTTTATTATTTATTTATTTTATAAAATAAAAAAACAAATGAATAAAATTGGGCTATCAAAATTACACTCAGACCGATCCGCTTATATTTATATCTCTAACAGAAGCAAACAAATAGAATTTCAACAACCAAAGTCAAGATTCAACAATCAACTTTTTTAGTTTTATATTTATAATAAATTTTTTATAATATTCTGTAAAATTTATTTAAAGATATACTACTTCGTAAGATATTATATATTTTTATTATTTTTTCTGAGCTAAAATAATAAAACTTATTGAAATAAAACAAAGTTAATTTCTACTTTAGAAATTTTTTTTTTTATAAACACTTTCAAACACTCCTTAATTACTATCTGTCTCAAACACTCCTTAATTACTCTTTTTATTATTTGTGCAAACAGTTTACCAATGCTCAATAGAAACAAAATTTAGAGATAATTATATTGTGCTAAAAACACTGAATTACCTCGAAATCTTTATGATTCACCTTATATTAACAAATGATCCTTAATACTTTACTTATAACGTAAAATGTAAAATATAGAAGAGAGATAATACGGAAATATTAATCAAAATAAAACACTTCATATTAACTCACACTAAAAATTGAATCTAATTCAAAAAATTAACCCAATAAATTAGTTCTTTATCTTACTATAATTCACTATGAAATTAACTATTATTATACCCAACATAAAAGAAGTTTTACATAATTTTGCTTATAATTGAAAAAAAAAAACTCATATAATTTTTTATATCAAACAAAAGTGGTGAAAAATATTTTTGAATTCATTTATATCCATAAATTTTAATGTGAATGTTTAGATTAATTATCATTAGTGTCTTTGGTAGAAAAACAAATGTCGGTCTCTTACATTATAGTAAAATCTTTAAAAATCATTTGTTATTTTATAAACTTTGGGAACTCTTTTGCATCATGAGCAAAACTTATAGAACATTTAGTAAAAAATAAATATTAAGGATTTTTTGACACTTTACTAAGATTATAAAATTTTTGACGTAATTTGCCGACATTTTATCTCATACTTAACCAATAACACTATAATTTAAGGTTAAGGTTATATCAAAATTTAAATTTTTACTTAAGAAGGAAAAAAAGAGATTTAAATGCTTCCAACATTACCAGACATATGATAGATAAAAACAAAGCTTCTAACTTTTAAGTAGAATATAAAACTTCACAGCAGCAGCCATCATTCTGCTTTAGTATGGACATCACCTAAAACTTACTTCACCATAAAAATTACCGCTGTCGGACTTCAATGAGATAATCCAATGCACGGGCGATTACAGCAGACCTCTTGCGCCGCCAGGAACATCCACCCAACGCAGCTGCACTTCGATTTCACCAATTTCAACATTTCTAAGACGAAGCACAACATCCTGGACAACATTCCCATCTTCATTATAGATGGAGCTCACCTCAGCAAGGGAGTTTTGCCTGTTTGGAACCAGCTTATGGATCACAGTACCAAAGTCGATGCGTTCTTGACTTCTCTTCGCAGCTCCAACAAATGGCAGGATGTCCAATTCAGCATCACCCAATGGGTCATCCCTGCTAAGCTTGTCATGATCATACACTTCCTGTATAGGATGCGTTATCAGTCATGTAAGAAAGGTACTCCTAAGATTAGATGCATTCCCTACAAAACTAGCAACTATAGAAAATATGAAACTTTTTCTTAGAAAACAGGTGCAATTAACCCTTATTTCTCAAACTGGGGAAAAAGATCCTTCCAATGAAATCATGCTTCAGTAAGAACCACAACAACCAGTGACTCAGGACTCGAAAAAAGAACAGTATGATTGAGGACTACTTTTAAGTACCAAAATGTAGCACCCTTATATTTTGTACTTTTGGCATAATTTTTACTTTTTTGACAATATTCCCCTCTGTAATAGTCTTAGTTTCAAAACATTCAGTAGTGTCAATTGAGTTAAAGACTCTTCATTTAACTGTCTCATCCCTCCTATAGAGTTTTCGCATCTCACTAAAAGATGTCAAAGTCTGAAAGCTAAAGGGGCAAGGAAATAAATAGGATAGGTGCACTCACAAACTTAAGCGGCAGAGAAGGATCTTCAACAGCAAGAGTCAACTCTTCATTCCACTCAGGGTTGATATTCTTTTTGACTACCCTAGTCCTCACTTTCTGCAAAGGACATTTCATTTTAATTACAATTAGCAGAAAAATAAGTAAAATCATAAGCTTAAAGAAGCAACCAGCTCCTAGTTTCCATCTAATATGACTACCCGAGAGTCAAGTTCTTAAGGCTACTCAAATTCCAACTCGTTATGTGATTTCTTGTTCCATTTCAAGAACTCCACTGCCAGTTTGTTTGGAAGAAAGAGATATCCATAGGACCAAGTCATATTATCTAATACAATATTGGAGTTCATTAATTCTACCTACGACATGGTACAGGCAAAAGAATGCACAAGGAATAAAGTTGAGATGCAAACAATTATTAATAACATTCCAACCATACACAAAAAACCCGCAAAACTACTTCAATCTGCTCTGAGAAACCAACAATCAGAGGAGTTAACCAAACAAGAGAGCTTCATTAACTCCATCTGAGGAGCTATAGTCATTTAGCAGAATACGTAGGTTGAATTTTTAGCCAACTCCAGATCGACAAGAACTACTAGTGACACCAGAACAATCTTACTGCAAATCCATTCACCTAGAAGAAGTGTAGTGTCTACCATAAGACCAATATTCAAATCAAATGAACACATGTCAGACCTCTATAATGATCCTTCACTCATGTCAAACTGCTATCGTTACCGGGTCTGGTTGACTCAGTTAAAGAGGAGTTGCCAACATATTTCAATCACAAAAGCAGCGCCCTTTGGATACAAGATCAGCAGCCGAGAAGAAAACCAAGCTGTGTTGGTGAGTGAAACTACAAACAGTAATTAACTTTCACGAGTGGAACATCATAAGGTTGCAGTCTTTATTAAATCAACTCATCAAACAGATGTTAAGCGTAAAAGAAAACAAACCAATATACCAAAGAGCAAAAGATAAAAATCCAACCTTGCCAAGTTGGATGCAAACAAGAATACCCAAAACATAAATTAATTACACCTGCAGACAACATGGTCACTAAACAAAACACAAAACAAGACTCGAGAAAACAAAAAAAGAAATATGATCTAACCCTTGTTTTTGAAGTACCTGCTTGCCCATTCGAACAACAACATAAGGATCACTGCTCACAAGATCTCTAATCGCAAGTTTAACTCCTCTCTGCACCTTCACCTTCAGCAACCCAAGCACGTGCTCCATCGTCTTCCCTCAAAATTTTCCTTCTTTGTTTTCTGAATCTTGGTATTGCTTACATCGACTGGTTCTTTGAACAATTTTACAATTTTCCTTCTTTTATTGCTTTCTTGAAAAGAAAACTTATTTTGACTGGTTGATTTTGTTACCAATCTCTTTTTTTTTTTCTTAAAATGATTTGTTTTCATTAAATAATTTTGACTGCACATAAAATCAAATCCGATGACTAGAATTCAATCAAACAACGAAGCCAAAATAACGCGTATATCTTCAGACCAGTCAGTTTATTAAGATTTTTTATCTATTTGTTTTCTGGAAGAAATGTTTTTGGGAATTAAAATTTGTCGCCATCAACAGCGCGGGAATTCTACCCAAAGAAATGCTCCTTACACTTTGAATCTTTTTATAGCGCGTTTGGCTTTCTATTTCTCTTACCAAATTTTTCATTTTTCATTTCATAATTTTTAATATATATTTTATATATATTTAAAAATTTTATTTAAAATTTTAGAAAATATAAAAAAATTTTAGATAAGAAGATCTTTTTATTACATATTTTTATTATTTTTTTAAGTAAAAAAAACTTAGTTTTTAAAAAGAATAAAATATTTTTTTAAAAAAAAATTATATTCCATAAGCAATTCCAAACATTCCATTATTAAATCAGATTAGGAGAGCGTTTTGGAGTAATTTTAAAATAAAACTTTTTTTAAATGAACACTATTTTTATTTTTTGAGAACGAGTTCTAAATTTTTATCTTCAAAAAAATAATAAAAATATGTAATAAAAAGATCTCACTATGTAAAATTTTTCTATATTTTTAAATTTTTAAATAAAATTTTAAATACTTATAAAATATATATTAAAAAATATAAATTAAAAAACTATTTTTTTGATAAGCTAAGCCAAACAGTCTCTGGGGTAGATGAAGGGGATGTCAATGAGAGATTTTCAAATGCTTATCTTTTTAAATAATTAGTTATACATAAATGTTTATAGAGAGATAGTAACTCTTCAGCGCATTCAATAACTGTTTGTGACCGTAAAAATCTTCAAATCTCATTTTTATATTTAATATGAAGAATTATGAATCGGTAATATACTGATAAAATTTTATATTAATTAGATTACGAATCGATCTCCACCTAGCCACTTGATTATAACGACATATATATATATATATATATATATATTGTCAATTTTTACTATTAGTATTATCATGATCAAGTGGCCAAATAAAGTTCGATTCGTAATCCGATTAATATAAAATTTTGTAAGCATATTACCGATTCATTATTATTCATATTCGAAAATAGATATTAAATTTAGAAGTTTCTACGGTAAAAAATGATCGTGAAGTGCGTTTGAATGTGCATAAAAATTAAAATTATCCTATTTCTTCCCAATGTTTATATTATTTCATAGTTTTTAAAATATAAAATTATATATTTATATATTTTTTAATAATGGTTATTAATTTTAAAAAATATAGTTTTATTTAAATAAATTTTATTTATAAGAATTTCTGAAAATTTTTGAAGTGCGCACGCGAATGATACGTATTAATATCTCGTATCAATCAATCAATCCAAACCAAAACTTTTTCTACTAAAACTTTTGGTCCAAAAATTCTAACTTTCGTGAAGATTTCAGATATTTTTTATTAGATTTGTAAAGTTTAACTTAAGATATGTAATAGAAAATGATATAATTATGAACTAATTTATCTAGAAAATGACTGTTAAAAACACACTAATAGTTATTTGTCAGGGATAAAGTTTACAAATGAAAATTTTATCACAATGGGAAATTAACAAAGGATTAAAAATTTAGATAGGTAAAATGATAATTTGTAAAAGTGTGGTGATAATTATAATTTACTTTATCATAATTTCAAATACAGTTATGTACTTAACAATTAGGCAAACTTAAATCCTTTTACTAGTGTAGTAAAATAATCTAATTCCAAACACTTGTCTTCGAGCGTTTGGAAGTGAAAATAGAGCTTTTTTGAAATGAAAAATATTTATATTTTTTTAAAAATTATTTTTATTTTTTTATTTTTAAAAAAATAATAAAAATATGCAATAAAAAGATTTCACTACGTAGAATTTTTTTACACTTTTTAAATTTTTTAATAAACTTTAGATACTTATAAAATATATATTAAAAAATATAAAATTAAAAATTAAAAATGATCGTCTGTAAAACGCAATCCCAAACGCACCGGCTAATATCAAAAAGAAAAAAGCATATGCAATTTTTTAGATAAGTTGTTGGAATTCTAAAATTAATTTTGATGATAACAATGATTAAAAATATAGTTTATGAATTAGGATGAACTAATGATTGAAATTAAGTTCTGCAGAAATTTATTAAACAGATTTATCCTACATCCAGAAGACAACAAGCCAACTACTCAGCTACTAATTATTTAAGATTTTTTTTATAGCATACAGAACAGAGGATCCCTCAGCCAATAAACAGCCAGCTGCATAATTGCTGCTACATGAATAAAATAGAATCTCGCAAACAGAGCATCTCAAATAGAAAAGAGCAGAAAAAAGAGCATCGCAAACAGAGAAGAACAAAAAAAATAGAGGACTCGATAGCCGGCTACTTTGCTGCTGCTCACTGGACATAGAAGAATCTGAAAATCGTGATAATCATTCACCTTTCAGAAATATAATTCAATCAAGAATTCGTCATCTATTTGAAGCAAAATTTTGAAGACTTACTGAGGAACATATCAGCTACAAGTTCATATCAAGACATGAAAAATCACAGCAAGAGAAAATAAAAAATATAGTGCAAAGTATCATCAGAATCATGTCTTGCTGACAATGTAAAAATGCTTCAACATGCAGATTTTAATTTTCCACCAAAAAGAAATCACGAATTTAATTACAATGTGATATAATTCAACAAATCTACTATTTTATTACTATCACAAAATTGAGCTATATTTAGCCACCACATTATTGAAGAACAAGTTCAAGTAGAGAGATTGCTAGATGGCAATAAAAATCAACTGAATACAGTAGAAAGCAACGAAACAGAGACTGCACAATCACGCTATTGGAGTCTACCTCACTTGAAGCAGTCAACCTAACAAAAAATAGCAAATCAAGAGAAGCCAACTCAGCTAGAGAAATTTGAAAAATACAACTCAGCTGAAACAATTCAAAACTGCAGACAGGAGTTTTTGAATTGCTTTCTTCGGTGTATTAATACTGATAGAAGACTTGCACCAGTTTAGCCAAAAAAAATCTTGAGGCAGTTGATTGACCACTGAACACAATCTTCATCTCTACCTTAGAAATCTACCACTCCAAACCACCGAATATTTTTCTAACGGAAAGAACCACCTATCTGTAAGAATAAAAAATTCTATAAGAAGCACAGAGGCATAGAGACAGAGAGACAAAGGAGATAGCGAACAAAAATTCAAAAACGAACTGCGGTATATCAATTCAATTTCTCAAGTAAAAAAACTCCTCTTGCTGTCAATCACTTACAGAGCATGATCTTCAGCAGCAACAAGTTTGATCATCTCAACAGAAAATTTTAAGTTCATTTATTTATTTTGAGATTGATCCTATGCCTAACCTTACTTTTTTAGTTTTTTTGTTTGTAAACTTGTGACGGAAGTGCTTGGTGCACTTGGTAAAGAAGCTCGGTTAGAGCTTGGTGAAAGTTTTTAAACTTTGTAATAGAGCTAGCACATTAGCTAGAAGAACAGAGGTGTTCAGTAGGCTGTAAAGGATTGTCTTGGTGAAGAAACTCTTTAAGAGTAAGTGTACTTGATGAAGCACTTTGCTCTTGGTGTATGTGTAGCTTATTAAAAGTTTAGTGAAGCTTTAGCTCTTATGATAGAGCACCCGTAGATATAGACAAAGAGATTTATCGAACCACGTAAAATATTCTGAGTGCTTTCTTATTTATTTAAATCGCTATATATTCTAACTCTCTCTATCTGTAGGATACAAGCTTACTCACAGTCGGCTGCAAATCTGTTGTTTGTAATAATATTTTTTTATAAAAAATTTTTATTTATTAATCAATTTATCTCTCTACTCTTAAGTTGATATTGCAGGAGATTCAACGTAAGTTTATTGGTAACCTTTAAAAGATTGGACACATAATTTTTAACTTAAATGTTGAAATTGCAGCATGAAAAGACAAATAATGCTTCGGTTGACGTTACTTACTTCAAAAATAATTTTTTAATTCATATATTTAATATATTTTTTTTAAATATTTAGAAAATTAATTTAAAATTTTAAAAAATATAGAAAGTAATAATTTTTAAATAAAAAAAGACTCGTTTTAAAAAAAAGTAAAAATATTTTTATTTTAGAAAAAAATTATTTTAAAAGAGACTTTCAAATGCTCCGGTTTGGCTTAGCATTCGGAAAAAATTATTTTTAATTTTTAATTTTATATTTTTAATATATATTTTATAAATATCTAAAAAGTTTATCAAAAAATTTAAAAAGTATAAAAAAATTCTATATAGTAAGATTTTTTTATTATGTATTTCTATTTTTATTAGAATAAAAAAATAAAATTTATTTTAAAAAAATTTAAAATACTTTTTATTTTAAAATATTTTATTTTATAAATACTTCTAAACGGTCCTAAACCTTGTTTTGTACAATAAAACATGCTGCTCCAAATCTCCAACATTATTCTGCGTAAGGATAAAGAGGTGGCTGAAATAAATTAGTTACTAGTTACTACTTTTATATACACTTTCGCTCTCTCTTTTATAATGAAACGTTTGCTTAATCGAAAAGTCATACTTCAAATTCGTATTTATTAAGAAAATACAATCAATTGCTTTTCTGTATTAATAATTATTTTAATTTAATCGAAGCCGTATGATAACTAGATCAACTAATTGTGAGGAAAAGAGTGATGTATATGAGAGGGAGAATATTTACATCTGCGATTAAATTTTTAAAAATGAATTTAATATTTTATTAAATAAAGTAGAATTATATATAAAAAATTATACGATATAAACTTTATTTAAATTTTTTAAAATTCAAAATTTAAAAATTTTAGAAAAAATAAAAAAACTTTTGAAATAAAAAGTAGTATACTAAGCACCGTTAAAAAAACACCCTAATCACCTAAAAGACAAAACTGCCAGTTTGTGATATCACTAAATTATATTTAATTAATAATTAGATATCGTTTACTTGCTAAGTTGAAAAATGATAATTCTTTCGCTTAACCTCGCTTCGTACGCAACTACTCGTCAGTGTCACGTATCCGGTAGCTAACTGAGTTTTAAAAGTGGTTATAAAATAAAAAAATTTTAAATAAAATTATATTTATTTTTTAAAAAAACTTTATTTTTGTATTTTTAAAATATAATAAAAATTAATAAAAAAATTTTATTATAAAATTTTTTATATTTTTTATTTTTAAATAAAATTTTTAAATAATTATAAAAAATATATTAAAAAATAAGCGTTTAGAAAACGCAATTTCAAACGCATGAATTTATTGAATTCAATTATATTTGTTTTTACTTTTCAGTGCTGACTTTACTAAGTACCAGAAAATTATCGCTATTTTGTTTATATTTGTTCGTTTTCAATTCGTCTAACTCAATTTCTCTCTGTTCTTTAATTAATTTTAAAAAAGTGAAGACCCCGACACGTATAAATTCTTTTGGGATTGGTGATTATCATCTAATTTTGAGTTGGCATGAAAACTAGTCGTGGATAGTTAGATTGGACAATCTACATTTTAGTTTCTAATTATTTCTAAGCTTGATGCCAATAATTCAATTAATATAAATTGTTTTTGAAGCAAAGTGCATTCCTAAGCAGATTTTGTCACAACGAATATTGGCCAAATAAACTCTTATAAACACTTTATAAATCGAGTCTCAATCTGATTACCAAGACTGCTTGTCAATGCATACATCACCGATATTTGAAATTCAAATTAACTAATAAGTTGCTGCACAGAATCAAATTTCAAAGTCTAAAGTGCAATACGAAACTTACAATCTCAAAGCCTGTAGTCCCTTCATCAACATTACTAATTATCATGAAGAAAAATAAACAGGATGAAGTCACTATTTCTAACACTTATAACAGATCTACCTTCAATACAAAACTGTTGTCCCTGCTCCGGAAATAGTGTGGCGTGAAGGGCAGGAATAGCTAATTATTTCTGGTAACTGATATATGATAAAATTTGAAAATAATAAGTATAAAAAAGAACAAGAAATACCAACCCAAAACCCCAGAGGGCACCACTAAATAACAAGTTTGATAGTTGACGAATCACTTGCAGGCAAAATCCTCCATCACCCAGAAGTGTGGTAAAATAGAGAACATGATATCTTCATGGCAGGAGCAATCCAGAGAGATCTCTAACTATCAATTAAGAGCCCTGTAATTGTCGGTGTGTCTGCAGGATCCAGTCGACATAGCTGACAGAACCAGCTGTCTGATCCTCGACGAGTCTGGAGAGAAACAAGGAACCTTCTCTCGGTTGCACACCTTGTCTTACTAGATGAGGTAACTGATAATAAGAAGCATCCTTATTCCTTAGTCTCCTTAACAAACTCATTAGTTTTCTTGAGAACTCATTCTGATGTTCACTCAGTACCACCTAAATTCCAATGAATTAGTTTTAGAACTGTGCACAAGAAATAGCAGCTGGGTATCAATATCAAATGAAATTGCACAATAAGAAACAAACCTGAACAAGCAAAAGATACTTCAGAAGTCCATTGAGCAAAAAAATTAATAGTGGCATGCATCTATTACAAATTCTGCATTTTTTAATACTAGTTCTTCAAACTAAGTTTTCCAAACTCATGCAGAAAAATTGGAAATAATCCAAATGCCTTCTCAAAAGAAGAGTACCTAACTTTTCAGATAGACATAAGCTTGAAGGTAAAGGTTTTAAAGTTCAAATGTCAAAATGCAAGAAAACATAATTTGAGGCATGGTTTGGACCTATATGATTGAAGAATTCAAACTGTAAATATACATTCACATACCCATGTGAAAGATCCACGGAGCCATGCAGGTAGATACATCTCTGTGCCTTTTCTCTAGACAAGTAAAAGCACTTTGTACAATGGTTATATCACCAATTATCTTCAGTTTTCACTGATTAGTAAGCCTCTATGTATCATTATCTCCTAATAATTGCAGAATAAAACTACTTTTTATCATAAGCAGATATCTTGAGCAAATATTAATATTAAAATATCTTTTAAGCACATCTTGTCAACAAATATTCCTATACATGCATTAGTTAAGATAACTAATGAACCAGACTTTAGTTTATCACTATCAAATTGTCAACAAAGCAAATGGAAAACAAAAAAAAGAATCCAACTATTGAGCTATAAAAAGAGAAATTACCATGGAAAGATCAGGATTGGTACTCAAGTCAACTCCAAGGATCTTCATAACAAGATCAGATGAGAGCATTCTGCCGAACCAAATAATAAACTCAATACCATCATCAAGTATGTATAGGCCTCTTGGATCTAAGCTCTCCCCAGTCAAGGGCAAATCTTTCAGATCATCCTCAGTGCTATTTGCTTCCTGCAGATGAAATATTTACATATGTTAAAAGAACAACAAAATTCATAAAAAATCATATTGGTATACCACTAGGATACCATGTGTGTCAATCCACGCATAACTGAATACCATATAGTTGAAAAAAGTAACACGGTAAGAAACCATTCGTAGGTCTTGCGGAAACATAACTCTGCTCCTATAAAAATACAAATAAACAAATAAAGGAAATTTGTCTAGCAAGAAAACACAAGCTTTCATCGTTTCAATCTGAGTGAAGAAATATAACACCATCTAGCATTTATCAGGATAACGATATTCATAATAACTAGCAATACTAAAGGTGAAGTTATAAAGTACCCTTGTGAGATTCTCATCAATCCTCATCATGGTAGGATATAAAAGCTTAAGCATTTTCCCAATAGGTAATATCATCATTCTGTAGCCAGTAGCGCAACGCTCATCTAAAGATGTGTCAGCATATCCCCCCCGAAGCGCTGAAGATTTATCAAGAGCCAGTATATACAAAGGCAACAGTCTTAAAGATTCTGGATATATCAACCTCCCAACCAATCGATGTTGCACAACATAAAGGTTCCGGTATTCTTTAAGACTTTTAACTAGCTTAAACTGTACAAACTGGCGAGCATCCTCAAGCTTACTGGACAAGGATTTCTCGATGGCTGATAAGAGTTCACATCCATAAAACCATCAGCTACAAACAACATTGGAAATTTTGAAGTGAACCAGATGAACTTGCTTTTCAGTGACAATATCAAATCGACTCACCAAGCCGGCCCAACAGAGTCACAATGGCTCCGGTATCAGCCTGCCGATACATTTCACCAAGGTCCGATACAACAGGAGCTGCTGCCGTGAGGACCCTAATACGCCTTTCACCAGAAGATGATGTATATCTGTACCTCGTTAAGTTTACATCATCATTCAAATTTGTAGAGATTGACCATGGAAGGAATACAGGCATACAACAGCCACTTGAAATCAATAAGCTACACCAATCCGAAACAAAACTTGACTCACAAATAACTTATATCTTGTAGAGAAATTCCAGAGGCCCTTATTTGAATGATGAAAAACAAGCCTTTAAACTCTTTTAAGAATTTCAGTGAATCTAAATGTAATGTTTTTGTTTTAAAATTACATAGAATTACATAGAATTACATGAAAGACAAAATAACAACCTTTTACACTCTTTTAAAATTTCAGTGAATCTCAAAAGTTAAAAAAAAAGTACACTGATTCGTTCAATGGTATATTATATCCAACGCAACCAAGCATCTAGACATAATTATTTATGTAAACTTGCTATGAAAATGAAGATATGTATCAAAGACTTCCTAGCCAGATAGTGACGATGCACGAGCAAACTAGATATGATATTATGGAATACAATTACATCTACAAGATTGAACGACTAGTTAATGCATTGAGAAAATGCAAAATCCATAATGCCGAACAAGAGGTATTCGTGAAGTTCAAATTTTAGAAAAAAAATGCTAAAGCATTATAAACGTTTCCCAGTATGAGATACCCAGTGCTGTATGTTGGAGCCAGCAATTTGTGTATTAAAAAGCATGAAAGCAAAATAATCCATCCGCAACATACTCATTACGAAAGGCACCATAGTTAGCTAAGATACTCCAAGCAGGTAAAGGATACAGCAAAGCGACTTGAAAATACACAGTTTGTGTTGTCATCAAAGTTTCTTCAAGTGATAACTGCATTGTAAAGGCTTTATCAGAATCCACAGCTGGAAGGGCGAGTAAATCAGTAGATCTCAACATGAAGTGACCATGATAGGTTGAAAAGCGAATTCCTGAAAAGAAGAATATATAAGAAACTCATGTGAAGTAGATTGGAGGATCAATCAAAGCACAGAGTTAGCTAAAACCTTTGCCACATCTAATTCGCATTACTGCTTCCCATGCAGTTTCCCTCAAAAGGTCCCTTCTTAAGTCATGACCAAATTTATCCTGGTGCACTGCTGCTCGAAATGAAGGATAATGATAAACCTGTCCACCAGTATACTTGCCAAGTGTTCCTATAACAGAACTAGATTAGTGATAGATATCCAAAATACCAGAGGACCTAGGGAAGTTTAGTGATATATATATATATATATATATAGAGAGAGAGAGAGAGAGAGAGAGAGAGAAGTTTAGCACCTAGGGAAGCTATGTCCGAATACTTGTCGCTGAATGCATATATGTCAATTGCAATCTGATGTTTTGTGAACTCTGCAGCAGTTTGTTTGTAGAATGGTTCTTCAGGTACTCTTAACAAGTACTCCTTATCTGTTCCATAAACACGAGGATCTTCACCACGTAGCCTCAACCGGCCAACACCATTGGAAGGCAATGTACTTTGGAAGACCAATACCTTTCCTCCAAGTTGGCTCTATAGAGTTCCAAGTATAAAAATCTCTAACATTACAAATTCCAGAGTAAAAAAATGCACATACTAGAAAAAGACTACCATAATCATGAAAGCTGCTTTCAGTGCTGGACCAAAGGCAGATTCCATGTTTACATTGTCTTGGAACATAGTTGGTAGGCTATCCAAGAGAGAATCGACTACGTTTCTTGAATCAGATAAGTTGACAAGGAGATCATCAGGCAAGGGAAGAAATAGATCATCTAGATCAGTCAGAACCATCATTTGAGGTTGAGTAAAGGAAGACTGCCAAAAGGGAGTAAAATAGATCATGTTAGCAGTCCAAAAGTAAATACTGGATTAAGATGGTCCAAACTAAAACATATACCTTCAAGCAGTAGAAATGTAAAGCACTATCAAATGTCAAAAACCCAATTTGCGTCCTAGGCGATCCAGGAAGCTCATCGAGGCAAGATTTAATTGTCCTGGCTATTACCTGCAAAATGCATTTTGTGTAAACATGTCATTAAAAATCTTGATTAACAGACAAATAAACATCCTTATTGCCTAGGGACTGGAACGAAGTTATTGCCTAGGCCCTAGGGACTGGAACGAAGACTGAAGCAGTAGAAACACACAACAAGCAAACAAGCTGAAACAAGATCAGAGCTTTCACTATAGATACCTCAAGCACACCGCTCCTGACTGCAGAGATTGACACATCAATAACGAAAAAATACACAGGCGGCATTGGTGGCCTGATCATATATTCAGTAGGTGCGACAAATTCAACGCTTCCCTTGGAAAGCTCAGGCCTTTGTTCAATATCATATCTCTGCCCATTTGCATCCAGAGCAGAATAATATTCACCTGGAACTGTACAGAGAAAACTTTGATTTATCTAATGCAGCAACACAAAATTGGCAAAAAGCTGGTGTTCCATGCAAATTATTTTAACAAGTACTACTCAACATGCTAACTTTAATCAAATTATTAATATGTAATCCAGGCAGTACTGTGAATCATGCTAAGCTTCAGAAGATACAACACAATGTTGCCTCCAGCAATTTGGGTTCGATTAATCAGGGTCGGCATAGTAGCTTTGTTAAGTTATAGATGATTACCATCATTAAGAAGGAAACAAAGGTTGCAGCGCCATTTCCATCCTGCATCGGTGAATGTCACATAGGGGTTCACATATGTTCGACAGCGGCGGCAGCGCACTATACCTGCTGATCCAAAATTAACAACTGGAACTTCATCCTGGATTACAAACAACATGGAACAATATGCATGACAGATGAACTTCATAAAGATAAAGTAAACAACACTAAGGGAAGAAAACTATGGAGCAGTGTTACTAACACCATCAGGAGCTTCTGCTAGAGGATGGACCACTGCTCCAAGAGGCAAGTGCCACCTAGCAAGTAATGATTGTGAAGCAGGAATAGCATGAGTAGTGAGCCTAAAATATCTCGGGTGGCAATTTAAAGGGTATGACTCATGAGCAGAAATAGGCTGCAGTTCACTATCCAAAGGCCTTGGAAGTGACTTGCGGTCAACTCCGGCATCTAATGATCCAGGTTTAGAACCAATAGACAGGGATTGGAACTCCTCAACAAGACCTTGTACAGGTCCTCCAGTAGGAGGCACCATGCCAGGATACTGCATCTGCTCTCTTGAGTTAAATCCAAAAGAAGGACCTAAAGGAGGAGGAGGTGTTGGTGGTAGCAGAACTCCTTGTTGAGCTTGAAATGGCGCACTTGGTTGAGGAACATTTGCAACTGTAGGTGCTTGAAAAGGTGACTGGGAAATGGGCCCAGAAGGAGGGATCTGTGTCTGACCAGGAATACTGCCTCTAAGAGGGATATTGGGATAGCTTCCAGAAGGTGGTTGCAGAATTGACCTTGGCGGTACAGGAAATGAAGGCACTGAAGGTCTTGGCACTTGAGGAGGATAAGCGTTTGCAGTTTGTGTTGGTGGTGCCATTGGCACAGAGGGTAACTGAGGCTGAGGATGAAGAGACCCTGGTTGAGCGGTTGGAGGAGGAGCACTCATTACATCAATTGGACCGCGCAGAGGAGGAACTGATGGAGGACCAGTATTTGAATATAAGTTTGCATCATTTACGGGAAAAGATGGAGTTGAAGGACTAGATGGCCCATTAAACCTAGCTAGGGGAGCAGCTGTTGATGCAGCATTTTGAGAGTACAGTGGCGGTGTTCCACGGACTACAGAAGTAGCCATCATTGGTGTTGGCCTCTGAAAAGCTGGCCCTTGGGATGCAAAAGGTGCTGGAGCTTGAGGAACGGAGGAGAAAGGCGACACTAGCCGGCCTTGTGTGTTAGTGGTCGGCATCTCATTGCCCATTGGCGGCTGCATGCTTGCTTGCTTGATATTATCCGCTACCTGCATTTGAAACATGCATATATGTAATGACTGGAGCAATTCCAAATCCATAGTAATATATATATATATATGTTATGGCATTAATTTAAGAAATACGGCATTGGAAACTTTCTTAACATACAAGAATGATTGCCACAGATTGCTATGGCTTCTACCTATCACTATGCTGAGCAGGACAGCGACAAACATAAATGGAGGTTTCATTACCATAATGCATATTAAGATATAACTGATCGTTGGAATAAACTACGCTGGTAGAGCAATAGCAGTTTTGGTCATGACATGAATTCAAATTAACAAACAAAGCCTTTGTACGAGGTGGGATATCCAGAATAGTACATGGAAAGAGAAATCAATTCAGCCTCATAAATATTAGCATTTGGTGAGTTAAACATGAGAATTGCAATATTACAGATATTGTCTACAAAACATGTTACGAAACATAATGCTATAACTCCTCACACAACACGATGCTTTTCCATTCAACCATTGCTATGTATGATCAAGTCATATGATGTCGAGCCCATGAAGCACCAAGATTTAAAGAAAAAACCTTATGTTCACAAAAAGCTTAAAGTTGTTAAATCTGTTCTCAGTTAATACTATGTCACATTCATGTCCCACTACCACAATATAACCTTCTGGCAGATAGATTTCGTTTAGTTAAATTTATTTTACAGGCCGCGTCCAAGCAACTCAAGTAATCAAAATAAATAGCTCAAGTACGAGACGAACTCTACCTTGTGATGCACAGCTAAAAGCAACGATATCAATCAGTAGTACAGCCTACAAAATTATCAATTATATATTAATGAGTTTAGAAACAAATTCTTTCCCAAGAACATATCAATTTCAATTATAACCAAATCTAACTACATCATAAGGCACGTTAAGCGAAACACCTAGAACATCAAATCGCTAACAAGACTTACCTAAATTACCTTTGTTTACACCAAAGGCACCACTTCTTCTTACCTAATCAAACTCCGTAATTACTTCTAATTCTGACATGACTCATGCAGAAAAACCCTCTACATCGCTCGATAACGTAATTTTCTTAGCACAGAATCTGCCCGTGATATGTGTATTACCTTGTGCGACTACTGAGTTAGGAGAATCGCTAGCAAACAAGGCATCAGTAAGGATCAGAAGTCCAACGACGGCAACTAGCAACGAAGAAGCCTGCCGCGGGGTTTAATAGAACTGAGCAACGAGTGTTGGAGACATAGGTAGAGAAGATTTCTGGAGAAGGATTTAGTTGACGGCGCCAGAGATTGACGATGCAATTCCGGCGATTACGGTGGCAATCGAGATCAGAAACAAGACTGGATCCGAGAAGAAGCAGAGATCGGGAAGTACCAGAGAGGAAAAAAACAAAAATAAAAAAATAAAGAAAGAAAGAAATTAACTGGGTGAACAAAAAAAAATATAGAAAAACAGAACACAACAAAACAAAAAGAAGGAAAGACGCAGAATAATAAAAGAGGATTAGAAGTTTCTTTGGATTTTGTTTGGACTTGGGCTTGAGGCGTGGGCTTAAGGCATCACGAGTTTGGAACGAAATATATATTTGGTATGGACTTACTAAATATATTTTGAGTTTTGAATATTCTTTTACTATATTAAATTTTTAAAAATTAAAAACAACATAAATTATATATTACAGAGATTACATAGAAATCTTTTGTATTCTGAAAATTCTTTCATTTATTTGGCAACGGATTAGTGCAAGAACTTTTTGAGCTTAAACAATGTTTAAATATTTCGTTTTTGTTAAACTTATATATATATATATATCGTTTTAGCCATTCCAAATCCAAACGTGTTCTTGCCAATACATTTTGTAAGTGAATATTAAATTTTATGATTACTTAAAAATTGGTAATTCTTAACAAGACAGAATTAAATTAAGAATTAAAAGGAAGGGTAAGTCCAAATATATTTAATTTATGTCTTGTGTTTGAATTTTGAATATATTAAAATTAAGTTTCAGCTATTTTCATTTTGGATTAATTGTCATTTAATAAGCTTTTAAACAAATTTTAAAAGGTAATATTGTATATACAAACTCTTAAAGAATTATGAATGAGACTAAGTATGTCATTGTAATAAATATTAAATACGAAAAAATAGAGGTTTGTTTTATATATTATTTTTCTACATTAACTTGACATCTGTTCGTTGATTTGGATTTATTAGTTTTTTAATAGAAATTGTAATGCAATCCTTATATAATTTCATTTAAAGAAGAATGCCAATTTGCACAATTATTTATTTTTGTTCATATATTTAAAGTATAAAATAATATCTTTTTCTTATGTTTTTGTTTTGACCTTGACTTGACCCGGACAGGTTCCTGTCACCCAATCCGCCCGTCCAAGTCAACTATGAATTGTTAACAAAAATCCTAAATCACTAACACAGCCGCATCTCTTTCTCCTTCGAACTGCTATTGAAGCTTTTGGATTGCTCGAGCTTTAGAGCGCGTTTGGAGTAGCATTTCAAACACTATTTTTTAATTTTTTTTTATTTTATATTTTTTATACATATTTTATAAATATATAAAAAATTTATTTAAAAATTTAGAAAATGTAGAAAAATTTTACAGAATGAGATCTTTTTATTATATATTTTTATTTTTTTGAAATAAAAAAAATAAAACTTATTTTTAAAAAAATAAAAATATTTTTTATTTTAAAAAATTTTATTTTATAAATACTTTCAAACGCTTCTTTAGTCGAATTTTTGAAAAAAATAATTTTATATACACCACGTCCTTCTATGATTTTTTTTCTCTCTCTCAACCTTTTTATTCACCACGCACTTCTATACAGTAATGTTCAATAATGACTCAACTATGAATTTCTTCCTTATCCTATTAATTAAATTCAGTTTTGCAGATAATAATCGATTGTTTCCTCGAGGACGGAGGATTTAGTTAGCAGACTTTTATTAAATTATTTGCTGATTTGTCAGAATATTTTAGTGTTTTTTCTCGTTTTATTTCTATCAAAATAATCCACTTTGATTTTGAGGTAATCATCAACATTCCCAATATCTTGTTGTAATTACTGATTTGAAAGTTTTTGGCTTTCATTACTTTTTTGAATTTTTGTTTCCCTGATGAATTGAATGAAAAGAAAGCCAGCTTTAGTAGCTCCTGCAGAAACCAGTGACTCCTGCAAAGCCTAGTGACCACATCCTAAGAGCTCGATCATCTCTAGCAAGACGTGCTCCATCACCATTTCTATCTTCTAGAACGAAGACAAAGAAATCTTCTGCTTTACCGGTGATGGTAGTGGTAGATGATGAGGCAGCGCTGGACAACCCTAATTTAGGATTATTTTTGTTGAAGTAGAAAAGAGACACCATTGCGTCGGGAGAGAGCGCAGCGAAATCCAATATAGCTTTTAAGCACAAACGGCGACATTAGAGACCCCGCAGTGAGATCCACTGACCTAGGCAATCGATCACTAACTTATCTACCCGAGAGATTTTTTAGAGGTGGTAAATTTTGATCCGACCCAAAATCAATTCGAAAAAATTAAATTCGGATCAATTCTTAGCCGGATTCGGATCGATTCGAAAATGATCCGAACTTTTAAATAGATTCGGATCGGATTCAGATTGCTCGAAATTGACACGTTTAACCCGTTTAACTATTTATATAATATATATTACTTAATAATTAAAAAATAATAGTAAAAAATTTAAATTTAATTTGTATATATATATATATATTTTAATTTATATTAATTTAACTAATTTTTATTTAATTTATAAAATTTATCAAAATTAATATATTTTTTAAATATATCATAATTAATAATTTTTATAAAAATTATTAAATTAATATTTATTATTTATATTTTAATAATTTTAATTATTAAATAGGTCGATTCGAGTTTGACCCAATTATAAATAGGTTGGATTAGGGTTGATAATTTTGGTAGCATTTGGCGCAGCGTTTCAAACGCTGCTTATCAACTTTTATCTATTTCATATTTTTTAATACATATTTTATAAATATATAAAAGTTTATTTAAAAATTTAGAAAGTGTAAAAATTTTTTAAGCTGTGAGATCTTTTCATTGCATATTTTTATTATTATTTTTTAAAAAAAATGGAGCTCGTTTTTCAAAAAATAAAAATATCTTCTATTTCATAAGCACTCCCAAGCGCTCTCTTTGACCTATATAAATAAATAGGTCGGATTAGAATTGAACAATTTTGATCCGATTATATGGGGGCCTTTGGTAGTGCTTATAAAATAAAGTTTTTCTAAAATAAAAGATATTTTTATTTTTTTGAAAAGCGAGCTTTATTTAAAAAAAAAAATAAAAATATGCAATAAAAAAATTTCATTCTATAAAATTTTTTTACACTTTCTAAAATTTTAAGTAAAATTTATATATATTTATAAAATATGTATTGAAAAATATGAAATAGATAAAAATTAAAAAATAGCGCTTGATAAACTTAACCAAACATGCTCATACATGGGTCGATCCAGTAATCCGAATTGGCACTGGGTATGAAACTTTGTTTAGTTATGCTACATCACCGCAGTGCAGACTCAATGTTATTATTTTTATAGCAGTATATTTTGTGCACTCTCCTATCAAAGAGCCGTCCCTCAGATTACGAAGACATTTGACTTAGTTTATTAAATACTTCTTATTTCAAAAGTTATTTTAATATTATAATAAAATTTATAATATTTTAATATATAATATAATATATATATATATATATATATATATATATTTATTTTTAGATAATAAAATAAACTTATTTTTTAAAGAAATTAAAATATTTTTTATTTAGAAAAACTCTTTAAGTATTTTCAAGCGGACATGTTTACTTTGCTATTAAATAGATGTTCGGTGGAGCTCAACATCTTTTTTTACTCCAACCTTTTATTTTATATTTTTCAATAAAGTTTTTAGAATATTTTATAGATTAAAAATTTTAGAAAATATAAAAAACTTTTATATCGTGAAATTTTATTATTAAATTTTTTATTATTTTTTTGAAAAAAAAATAAGGCTTATTATTAAAAAATTTCTAAAATACACTTTTTTTAAAAATAGCTCATTTTCAATAAGCATTTCAAAACATGCTTATACTTTTAAAATGATTATAATAATAAATTTGTAGTTACATAAATTTAGTAAAATGTAATTTTGTGCATTTACTTGTATTAAAATTAAGTTTGAAAGTGAAATTTTTAGTTTAAAAATTTAAAGAAAGTGTGTTTTCGGTGAAAAATATTTTGTTTAAAAATTATATTTATTTTAGTTTAATGTAAATTAAATGTTAATAATAATTTAGAAAAGAAAATTTGAAGTGTACATAAATAAGCCCTAAGCGATGGAACGGTTCTGAAAAGAGGCTTGATCGGATGGCTCTGAAAGAGTACAAGAGCGTATATTAGGGTACATTTTAAAGTACTTATAAAATAAAAATTTTTTAAAATAAAAAATATTTATTTTTTTATTTTTTAAAAAATAATAAAAATATATAATAAAAATTTTATTTCGTAAAATTTTTTTCTATTTTTTAAATTTTTAAATAAATTTTTTATATATCTATTAATTTAAAAAATAATTTTTGAAAAATTAAACCAAACGCGCTCTAAGGAGATACTCCGTTTATCTATTACATTTCGAAGTTGAACTTTTCGACAAGTTTAAAATCTTCTAAGTCTGAATTAGAATTACAAAGTGAAGCATCACGTAAATAAAACATAGTACTGTTGGGCTACATCTCTGCAGCACATCAATGCATTAAGGGACGTCTGGGGAAGAATTTTTCAAAAATAATATTTTAATTTTTAATTTTATATATTTTTTATAAGCATAAAAAATAATAAGATTTTTTTATGACTTATTTTAATTATTTTTTAAAATAAAAAATTATTAAAAAAAAGAAAGAAATATATTTAGTTTAAAAAAATCTATTTTAAATTATTTCCAAAACTAAGAAGTTATTTAAAATAAGATGGCTTTCAAAAAAATATTTGAGATATATGGAAAAGAAACTTATTATTTTAAAGTAATAGAAAAAATATTTATATAAAAAAAGTTTATGATATCAATTTATCTATTTTTTTAATTAAAAAATTCTTATAATATTACAAAACAATTTTAGAAAATAAAAGCTTGAAATAGAACTGATTGGCACTCTGTTTCATTTATGTTATGATTTTATTTTAATTTCATAATTTAATAAATATTTTATTATATTTTAAAATTTAAACAAACATTTATAAATATATAAGTTATCTAGCAAATATATCAATATATATGTTAGTAAAAAGTTAAGTTAGTTTTTTAGAACGTCTCGAAATAAAGCACTTCCAGACAGAATGTACGTGTGGCCCTATCTCTTAAAACACAACGGCAGCATCTTTAAAAAGATCCGAACAAAAAGATCAACGGTTCTAGTTACTCGAAAGCCAACTCGTTACTTTCTTCTCTCTAATCTCAACAATTCCATTTACCGTTTCGCATCTGAGAGGTTTTCCTTTTTCGTTTCTTTTCTTCTTCCCAAATACACCGTTACCAAAACTAGAGGAATTAAACTTAAACAAATCATTCCCAAATCATTAGCCGACAACTCCCATTTCTTGTTCTCCTAACTGCATTACTGAACCAGCAGTAGTCTCTCCATTGCTTGGTAAGTTTATATGTTGTGAATTTTTTCTAATTTTTTTCATTAGTTTTTGATTCTTCCTTTGCAACGTATTGCTGATTGAAGATGCACTGTACTTGTTTGTGGAATATTCGAGCCGGAAATTAGAATGATTTTTCTTTTTTGCCTTTGGAAAGATTTTGTGTTTTTGATTGGCTAGCCCTTTCAATATTCCTTCTTGTTTGTTCAAATCTTAAAATCAGAAATCGAGTATGATATAATTTGTCAATTTTTTGGGGATATCTAAGCTTTGATATTTTGATCTTTCTTTTCGAGACATTGTTAATTAATGCCCTGTACTTGTTTGTTGAATTGCCAAGCTGAAAATTGAAACAATTTTTTTCTTTACATTTTTTGTTGGTCTAGAGAAAGATTTTGTACCCCCTTAATTTCTTGATCAATCTTGTGAACCAGCAGTAATACCTGCGCTGCCTGGTAACTATATAACTTTTGAAGAATTTTCGTTGATTTCTTTATTTTTTGGTTCCTTGTTTGCAGCACTTTCTGATCAATTCTCTCTACTTGCTTGTTTGCCAAGCCTGAAGTCAGAACGATTATTTCTTTTCTTTTCTAAGAAATATATTTTTTGTCTTTCTTTTGTTAGTCCCTGTTGTTATCCTTTCTTGTTTGCTCAAGTCGTAAAACAGAAATCGACAAACATAATGTCAACATAGCCGATTCCACCAGAAACTGGAGCGGTATGATATTTTTTGAGTAACCAAAGTTTACCATCCTTGTTAATCGAAATTGGAGGATGTCGATTCATTAGGCTTTTTAATTAAAAGACTTGATTCCGTGCCTGTCCTATTCCGATTTGCATATTGATGACCTTTCTAACTTGTATACAGGCTTAGTCGTGTTGTGCCCAAAATTTTGCTCATTTTACTAAGTAGTTTAAGTTGGCATTTTAAGCGCCAAAAATTTTGAGTTGGCATTTGTTGCGCCAAAAAATTTGATAATTATGTTCAACAGTAGATGCTAGTCCTGAAGTAGCTAAAGTGTGCTTGGCGTCTCACTAGAACAAGACTGTATGTAGTCTTACAAAGTTAATAAAAGGAACTTTACAGCATTCTTCTAGTATGCTCTGATGTGTTGTGTAGGATGATATACATCAAGTTTCTGTTGTTAGAAGTCCTGTTGATTACTTGTAAAAAACAATGATCTATCTTATGAGGATGTGGTTCGGTAAATATATCATATGGCACCTTTAGCCTGACTTTTTCTTTTCTATTTAAATTGCAATGCACGTTATGCATTGCAACCTCTACTGCTGAGAGGTTGGTATTGACTCTCAATGTAATTCTAAGAATCATTGATGTGAAAAGCTCTTCGATTAGGTTCTACTTCCTCTTCGGTTGGGTTCTGCTCCCATTTTTTTGTTCCCAGTCTCGATTACTCCTTGAAATTTTTGACAAAAGTTTATATTGAATCCACCTAGACAGTTGTAGGAGAATCTTTAAATCTGAGAGATGACTTCCTTTGGTTTCACTTACTGCTATTGTCTTCGTCATAATTGAAATAGAATGCGCAACATCTAAAATAAGATTCTTTTCACGTAGGTGATTTTATTGAATTTGATAATCTAGGTAGTAGTAGGAAGTAGTTTTTACCTGAAGCAAACCTTCAAACTTGTGAAATATGAAGGTTCTTGTGACTGAAAAGAAGGTTAGAGGACCGATGGAAATGATGAAAGTGTGAGAAGAGGAAGTATTTGGGTTGATCATACCTTCGGCATTGGATTACAGTAAGAATGTTCTAATATCTAAGCCTCTTCTCTTGAACTACTCTGCTTGTCACTTCAAGGTAAAGACTGTGGGCCTTCACACACAAGGTTAGATGATAGGCTTAAAGGTGAAATGATTACTCAGCAGATTTTAGAATATACGATATTTAAGTTTCAAATAGAGTTCTGAGTGGTTCTTGACGCAAGCCAGGCTACGAACTAGCTAGACTCTGTCCAGTCAATAATGGTTTCCTAGCATTGTCTTTTTAGCTGTCCTGCCATCCCTGGTAAATAGTTACTAAACCTAGAGTTTCTAGTTAGAAACTGTATTTTATTATTTCTATTTATTATGCTTGATAGTAATCCTAATTTAAGCATGGTATATCATTAAAAATAATCTTTTGAATTCCTATTTGAAATTCAGAATGATATCAACAATTGATGCCATGCTTTACTTATTTATGTGTCTATATTTGTTTTATTTTTTCACATTTTAGGAAGGAGTCAACCATGGAGTGTTTGGAGGTGTCTTCTTTGAGGTAAAATCTCCAAAGTAAATATAATTAGCTGCTTCCACAGGCATGGACAGTTTTTACATACTAGTGGTTATTGTTCCATAGGTTTGTGCCAAATTAATTGTTCTTCCAGTTAATATCATTATGCATATCTAAATGTAACTGTAGTTTCGGTTTCTGTTCATTATTTATTGAATTAGGCAGTTACGTATTTGTAGACTTTCATGTCAAAGTAACTTGAGATACATAGATTGAATCTTTTGTCTTCTAATATGTTTTTCACTTTAGAGCCATATTATCTTATCTAGATGCTTCTTTTTTCATGCATGCATGCTGTTAGCTAAATATCAAAAGTGTTCTGTTCTTTTGGAAACATCTGATATTTCAGAAGGATATCATGGAAGAGGACTGTTGCTGTCTATTTGCAAGCACCTAACTTATTGAGGAGGCCAACACAACTATGTTTGTTACGTAAAATTTCCAGAGAAAATAAACAGCTTTCTGGGCATGTTGTTGTAATATATCCTATTAACATGAACACACCCCAAACTGAATCATGGAGAGATGTCTCAGCGTCTGTGAGTCTAGAAGAGGGAAGTTCCTTATCCTCACAGGAACAACAATCAAGTCAAGATGCTGAACAGTTTCTGGACGATGTATCTGGGAATAATGTTCCAAGAAAATTGTCTTCTGATGAGGTATTTGTAGTAAGATCTATGTGCACACTTGGTCTATAAATCTCTACCTGGTCTTACAAATTCTTTGTGCAAGTTTTTTTTTAATTTTGTTTATTTTTTTAAAGCTTTCTTCTCATATGTTGTTTATATAGAACAATACTTAGCATCTTTTTTATGGAAATTGTGAATTAAGGAAAGGAAAGGGATATGTTAATTACTTATAGGTTTTAGAAGCTTGATATTATGGTAGAATTGTCTTAAAGCACCAAATTTTATACCTGTAGAGCAACAATTGCTGTGGTCGCATTTATAAAGTGTGCATAGGCTTCAGAAGGTATTCAGCGACAGGCACCACAAGTGTCAGCTGCATATCTTTTATTTATATGTTCAGCCAATAAATTTTCTACATATGAGATTGCCTCGCTGATACATATGAAAATAGGGCATCTAAATGGTATTTCAGAAGTGATTTTGACCTCTTTTATTATCTTCCAAATCTGTTATTCATCTTATTGTTTTTACCGGATAGGCAACTGAGTTGATTTTAGCTTATCTCTGTAGACTTATGTTATGACTTATGCAGCATTTTAGTGACAAATCAGTGATTCCTTAGCAATGTGACAAAACCTAAGGATATAAATTAATGGTGTTGAATTGTAACTTAATTTAGAAGAATTTTTGTTTTTGGGTTTAGATATATATTCTTCTACTTGATGTCATACACAGTTTATCTTCACATATTTTTAGGTTTTCTTGGCAGTTGAAGTCACTGTTGACTGACTCCGAAAGATTGAAGCTTTTAAAGAAACTCAGTGAAGCCAATCAATACAACAGATTCCTAAAACGCCAGGTACATGTGAATTATAAATCTTTTCATATGCTTTAACAATCAGAAAATTGATTTGTTGTCTGTTCCTTGAGTGGTTAATCTCGAGATATATTTAGGTCTATGCTATTGTTATGGATGGTTAGCATCATGCTGTCGACGTGGTATGTTTATTTTGTCTGGTTTGTGTGCTGGTGGATATCTGCTCTTTTACCTCCTTTGAAGAAAAGTTTAATAGTTAAAGTTCTTGATAAATGCCGTCTTATGAGTTTGATGACATTTTTTGATTCTGCCACACACTCTGCCTTTGTTGAATTTTCCCCATAGCCTTCCTGTGTCTGGATAAAGAAATAGGTTTGGGGTGAGGTTGGTGAAGTCCAGTCATATCTTTATGACATGTACTCTTGCCTGAAGATTTGTTTTTGCATGGTACCTTATGATTTGTTTTTGCACCACAGTGTTATACCCACAAAGTGTTTGGTACCTTATGATTTGTTTTTGCTCCACAATGTTATACCTACAAAGTGCATGGAACCTTAGGTATTTGTGATTAAACAAACCTGATGCTGTCTTTGTATTTAGAATAACAAACTATTTAATGCTGTGTGTAAGCTGTATTTTAGCAAAGTAATTAATAAATTTTTCACAAGTTTCACGTGGCCATCATTTTTTAAAGCTAACTTTCAAATCTAATTAGAAATGTTAAAGTTATGCTATGTACAGTAGCACATGAACAAGATGTAAAGGCCTTGGAATAGTAAGTTTAATCATCGTGTCTGTTTTTGTTCAATAAAGAGGACTATGAGGACAAGGACCTGTGAGCCTTCCAACATCAATCCATAAATGGATTTTTACTAGAGTTCAAGGAGGACAATATATCTAGTTGATCTGGAATTAAAAACATGAAAGCGATCTCTTGTCTTAATTGTTCCAGTTTGTGTAATAACTGTTTTGACTCATTTCAGTGTTGTCTATAGACTTGTTAGGATTTGCTGTGTTTTGCTGCTACTTTTTCTTAACTTTAGTAGGATGTTGAGAACTGCTACTAATGCTCATGTCTAAGAGTAAGAGCTGAAGAGGAAAGCCGAGATGTGTAACTTGCCACACAGAGATGTCCCAACTATTCATATGGCATGCAGAACTAGTAGGAAACAAATCCTAAAAATAGAACAATAGAAAGGAAGAGGCAGATATAGAACAATAACATGAAAGAGGCAGGTACTTACAGGATTACATAAGATGTTTCAACTTCATCTATATGACAACGACAGCTTGATTATATAACCTATACCCAACTTTACATATATTACGTGGAGAGCTTCTACAGAAATAGTAGATGGCGATTGTTGTATGTCTCGTACCAAGCATGCTACCTGCCCGACTGTTAAAAGAGAAGTGCTGGAGATCCATATTGAGTCACAATTTGATGGAATTGCAGATATGATGCTACTATAAAGAGAGGGTGTGCATGCGTAAAGAGAGGGTGTGCATGCGTTTCTTTTCAAAAGGATCTAATATGACATTTAAGTGATTTTTTAAGTGTGCCTTCTCTTTGTTTTCTTGCATCCTGACTGCTAGGTCAAGGAAAGCTGCTCTAGTACATTGCCTTTACCTTTCTTTTTCAAGATGGACTTATAATTCCCATTGTTTCACACTGCACTAGTTCCCTAAGGATAAAAATAATTGGCAACTATATGAAATTAAACAAGTAGGACTCCTACAGAAAGTAAACAAAATGTATTATACGTGGTTCAGTGCCTTATGCAATATTCACATGCAGTCAACATTTTAAACATTGAGCTACTAACTCAGTTTAGCTTCTAACTGATACTGTGCTGAAAAGGCCATGGGCAAGTACATCCAGGCACAAGATGGTTGAACCACCTGAAATGGAATTGTTAGATGCGTATAGCAGGGAGAAGAAACAAGACAAAGAGAGAAGACAGCTAGTGTTTCAGGAAGCAAAAAACTCAATTAAATTTAATTCAATTAATAATCATTTGTACCTGTCTAAAATGACGAAAAACTGCTCATGAAATAAACAAAATAACTTACCATAAATCAAAACCTTAAAAGGAAGTCAAACTCAGAAATAGTTTCCAAACTAAGTCCAAATCTAGTTAAGAGTCCTTTTAAATTAAAACTCCTACAATGTCTCTATTTCATTATTGTCTCACGATGGAAAAGAACTCGACTTTGGTGGGTTACAGTGTTTGTTTGTGTTTCAGTTGATCCAGTTACAAGCAATATAGAAACCCACCCAACCAGGCTATATAGAACCAAGACACCCATGAGTGCCTCAATAAGGTGTGAAGTTTAAAACATAAAAGAGTTTGACCAAAATCACAATAACCTACCAAAAACTTTATCAAAGTTGTAAGTAGTTTGGTTGCAAACTTATTCTAGGTTATAATCAACCTGAAAAATCAAGTTTGACCAAAATTACATCTGCGAATTTCTGTTTTTGAATATAAATATGTTTTGAGATTTTAAATGTTATTTCGGGCTCCAAATTCTAATATTATACTACTGGTGCTTCTAACTTCTATGTCCATTTTTTGTGCAGCTGCAGTTGAAGGATGATTATCTCATCAATTTTAAGAATGAACTTGCAGTCTTGGAACTGGAACTTCAAGTAAGTTCTTCCACCATATATACTTTTTTCCTTATACAAGATTTAGTCCAAGTTTGTTTTTGGATTAGCTTTTATTTAGGATGAATACTGCTTGCTATATGCAATATTATTTTCTGGTGATGTTTACTTTTTATCTTCTTATTTTGGTCTAGTTGAAGGGTTATGCCCATCTTTAGAGAAGCTTTCTGAATCACAGGTATAGTTCATTGTTGTATAAAATCTGAATAATCTACAAGTCTACCTTGTAGTCTCTGAAATTGGGTGACTTATTTTTTGTTGTTGTAGAGGCCTGCACAGATTTAAAGCATTTTTTTATCATAATTTAGCAGGACTATTAAGTTTTTTTGAATGTATCAGATTAGTTAAATGATACTGATTTGCTTTGCCTAGTCAATCTTCATGAGGCATGTTTTAGAAGTCTCTCTTAATATAGTTGATTAACATGGTTAATTGAATGGAATTTTAGAAGGTTTTAGCTATTCGAATGACGTTCACTTAAATCTGGCTCCAGAATCTGGTTATGTATCTGCTTTCAAGTCACCGTTGAACGGACTTTTTGGTGAATTGATGTGACATGAATTTCTGGTGTTCTTTACACATTTGAGGATATAGATACACAGCAATAGAGCTGTGTTTATATTGTGCTGGGATGTTGTTCTATTAATTAATTATTACCTTTATATTTTCAACAGTCATAGGGGCTGATTGTTTTGAGTTCCTTGAGAATTTCATATATTGTTCCTTTTGGCTTTGTGTTGTATAGTACGCTAAAAATTGGTTGCCTTATGTAAGCATGAAGGTAAAGGGAAAGGTAAGTTCAGTTTTCCACTGCTTCCACCACTTCTGGCCAAGCAATTAAAACAGGCAATTAAAATGATCCTTGAGATCTGTACAGGAGAAGCTAAATGTAAAAGTAACTGCTACGCTTAATCTAGTTAAGAAGGTTGTGCATTTGTGCATAATACATAAGATTAGGAAGGGTTTCTATGATTCATGCAAATTTTGTTGTAATCGAATAGTGATGTGGCACTTTCTGATCACTGCAGTAAGTTTGTAAAGTACATCCGGGTTTGTAGCTACAAGAATTTTAGTTTACTGACCTACTTACTTTCCCTTATTTGATCTACAGGGTTTACTGGGCCTAGCCGAGGAGATAGCTAACACAAGTATAAAGCCTAGTTCAAGAAAAATAAATGGGAAATACATCCAGTCAGTCCTCCTCTCGAGATTAGAAGGTTTCTTTTCTCCTAACTTGTGATGTGTATATATTTGAAAGTGAAAGTTGCTTATCTTATTTCAGTGTTTAAGCATAATATCAGCACAATGACATTTCAAGCCAAGGAAAGTCGTCCTTATGTTCAATATAAAAATTATTTATTCTATATCTCTAAGAAGTAGTAGAAACATTCTGCTGAATTTTCTGGAATAGGACTTAAACCAAAAGGACCAAGAAGGGAAAAGGGTAGATGTTTGACATCTAAGGGCTCGTTTGATTGCAGTGAAGTGAGTTTGTAGGAAGTGAGTTCTTGAAAAGTGAGTTGAGTTCTTTATTTGATTGTATTTGGAAATGACTTTTTTGTGTTTGGTTGTATTTGGAAGTGAGTTTATGGGAAAAAGTGAGTTCGGGGAGAACTGATACATGCCTATAATCTTGTAAAACTAGATTCATGCATGAACTTATCACAATCGGCATGAACATCTATAATATGGGATCTCTTTGGACGTCAATATTTTATGGTTATCATCACACTTTTCTTATCAGAATTTATGGATGCCTTTGTATTAGAGTCAACAGTTCTGAGTTTGCTTGTGCTTATGATTAGTTAATTTCAATTGCTCCTAATTGTATTTCCCTATAGCGATTCTTGAAAAGGTGAAGGTAGAGATAAAGGATGTTGAAGCTGCAAAGGTTCGAGAGGTCACCTTGTCTTGGGTTGGCATGGCTGAGGTATTTGAAATGCAAAAATGTTGTCTTTTCTGCTGTATGTCTCTTTATTTTTTTTATGTTATTTTAAGAATCTACTAGAGGCATTGTTTCAGATTTGATCTGTCTTATTACTTGGTCTTGTGCTCCGAACTGTTTTATGTTACATGAAGAACATGTGTTTGCCTACTACTGTGGCATTTTGTACTCATCCATTGTAGCAAAATGTGATTGTAATAGTCGAGATTCAAGTTAGCTTTGAGGGCTATACAGTTTTGGACAAGGTCATATCCACCAGTCATTTGCAGTTTTGTTGCTTTTTTTGTTTAGTCTCAAGCGAACTTCTCTTCCACTGCTGCTCTTTACATTGTACAATCTATGGAAATTTGGACTAAGCATGTTAATCTGCACCATTTTGTTTGACCATGTATTAGTAAAGTACAACTATAGTTTTGTAAGGTATAGTCATGTCTCATTAGGTGGTACGGTTGATGAAAATATTGACCTCTGACAAAATAATGACTAGCTGTATAAAATGCATTCTGTTATTTAAGATAGAGGAACTTAATTTCTCATTTTAATTCCCGTTTCTGTTTAATAATCAGTGTGTTCAAGTAATGGGCTCGTTTGATGGCTGGAGTTATGGTGAGGAGCTGTCTCCTGAATATGACGGTAATGATACCAGATTTTCTACTGCTTTGAGGCTTAGACCTGGAAGGTGTGTGATACGTTTTATAGTTTTTAATTGTGCAAGAAACTATTAGTCCATGTTACTTCTTCTGATACTTTTCCTGTTGCAATTTGGATACCCTAAAGGTATGAGATCAAGTTCTTGGTTGATGGAGAATGGCAACTGTCACCAGAGTTTCCTACTGTGGGTGAGGGTTTGATGGAGAACAATCTGTTAGTTGTAGAGTAATTGGGAAAGAACATATCTGTGATTCCACCATAAACCCGATATGTAGTCTCTTGGGTCTTTGACAGAAGGTGCTTGCATTCTAATATCAACTTTATGGTCAATGAATTCACTTTGATATTCTTGTTACCCTCAAGTTTTTGACTGTATCATGTGTTCTTACTCACTCTAATTTCACTGGAATTTGCATGGTAAATCGTACTCCGGAGGTGTTGGATTGTGCCTTTTCAGGTCCCAAAATTTGGTAAGGGATTTCAAACATATTTTGGGGTCTTTGCCATGTTAGGGTCCACTTTGGTATGAACTTGAAAGCTTCTGACCATTTTCAAAAGCTATCAGCATAAGATATGAAAGATATAGGATCTTGTTATCTCATTCAGATGTTGATGTGCTGAGTTCATTGTTTGTGTGTGTACATCCCTCTGCTCAATGCTCACATGCTTTCAATGGTCTAGAGAAATGGAAGGTGCACCATAACGATTTTGAAAGTTCATCCGTTTGCAACCTTCATCCTGTTAATAGTTCCAATTGAAAAATATTTCGTTGTTGTTCTTGTTAGGATTTGATTGTGATATTGCTACATTGTTGTACACGTTTGTCTTGTCATATTTAGCTGAGTACCTGTACCTTTCATTTTGGATAGACGGAAGAAGTCATTGGATCAGTCAGTGCAGCAGTAAAATCATAGGGCATATATATATATATATATATATATGCTATTTATCTCGAGAATTAACCATAGAGCTAGAAAAAAACATGTCACAGATGAAGACTTATACCTACCGAATTAGTATCGCAGTGTATCTTCTTTCATTCCTGTAAAAATCCAGTTGATCTTAATCTGTCCTGAGCTACCTCTATTATGGGCATATGTTTTATTTCATGTCAAAAAATTTTATTTTTCAATAGCTCAATTTTACTGAATTAATGCAGTTTTTTTAACAAACTGAATACTGAGGAAATCGCTGTGCCTAGTCACTAAGGATATTCCTAAATGCTTTGAAGGAGCCTTTCTCCTTTGACATGGATGTTGAAAATCAATTCTAATTTGGAACTAAAACCTGGAACAAATGAAAATTCTTCCCTACCAGAAGTAAGGTCACTACCAAACTATCTTCTTTCTGAAAATTTTGCATTGCGTTATCACTACCAAACTACGTGCTTTGTATGCTTGATTAGAAACCTCGATCAGAAGCAGGACAAAGCTGTGACATCGACGAAATTTGGCACACAAACAGTTTTCGTTTATCATTTCTGATAAGTTCTAAGTCTGTTTGAAAAATAAGTCGATATTGATGTTCTTGATCATCCACGTTTGAAGTTGGTTCATGCTTTTGAAATTAGCGAAAGAACTATTATTGCTAGCGTAGGTAGATTCTGCAGTGCCAGGCAACGATCGCAACATCTTCGATTTGCCAAGTAAGTCCAAAATGTTTTAAATTTTTGTTAGGACCTGGACAAGATTGCCGCACTGTACGAGCTGCTCTTCAGCACGCCGCTGTACAATTTAGACTCCACCATTCATTCTTTGGTCCGTTCAAATGATTTCGAGAATGTTTAAATAAAAAAATTTTGTAAAAAGAATATTTATAACTTTATTAATTTTAAAAAAATAAAAAATGCATTCATAAAATTTTATTACATAACTTTTATTTTTTTATAAAAAAGTAAGCTCATTAAAAAAATTTTAGATATTTTTATTTAAAAAAGTTTATTTATAAGCTGTCTCAAATCGTTACCATAACATTGTGTATGACTTTTTTTGACCTTAAAGTCCGAAATAATTATGTCAAATATGTAAATACTGAGAAGAATGTGCTCTGCTTTGTGCTATTGATTGGTACTAACAAATGTTAAACACATTATAAGTTGTAATTTGAATATTATAGCATTAAATTAATACGTAATTCAATGTAGGCACAACCTTTCAGAAACGTATCCCTGCAAATTATTTTTCTCTACAATTTAACTTCTAATTGAATTATGATATTTTGTGTGATTACTAAATTTATCTTTTAATTGAATTCTAATATTCAGTGCAACCAGTAACCAAATGGAGTGCCAATTAGCCCCTCTGAACTTACTATCAAATGATTTCAAGTAGTACTAATTTTTTAAAAAAGTATTTGGCAGTTTTATAGTACAATTTTTCATTCTAAAAATATTTTCATATTGTTTTTGATAAATTTTTTATAATATTTTAAAAAATTTGAAGATATTAAAAATAAAAGTAAATTATAATAGTATAATATTTATAAGCATAATAATAATTATTATTATATATAAAAGTTAAATTTATTTTTTAAAAGTTAGGTAAAAATTCTATTCAAAGAAAAATTTTAAACACTTCTAATGTCATGAAATACATATGCAACAATATGTTATAAAAAAACTATTTCGCTTTACTTAAAATGAAGGAATTTATTAAAATAAAAAGCTTATTTTTTAAGTAAGAATTTAAATTTAATTCTAAAATAAAATATTTATTTTATTATGCATTTGGATTAATGTGTTGTATATCTAAATTTTTTAACTCATTTTATTTCAATTTTTTATTTCACATTTTTGTTTCAAATTTTTATAATATATTATAATTTTTTTTAAAAAAAAGTTTTACATAATAAAATCTTATTACTAATTATCTTTATTATTTATTTAGAATAGAATTCATTTTAAAAAAAATTATTTTTAAACACATCCTGAAACATCCTTTAAATTAGTTCGTTTGAAATGCTTATAAACTTACGAAATAACTGAACTATTTTTTCGTATAATTACTAAAGTTTGTGATATTTTTTATAATTTACTTTATATATTTTAAACATAAATTAATTTTAAAATTCTTTCTAACAATAATTATTTTAAAAAGTTTTTATTGTATTATAAAAATATTTGAGAAGCACTCTTAAATTGCTTTTACGTATAAAAAATGCTACTTTTTTTTTTAAAACTTTTAATCTTGATCAGTCAGTAAACAACTGAGTTATTTGTAACAAATATTATTTCAAAATTATTATTGAAATCCTCTCTTTCCTTTTTTTAAATGTGTTATTGTTTGTTTCTTCTGTTTAATTTACTTCTTTTTTAAATAGTATTCTAGTTCGCCTATTTTTTCTGGAATGCTACGGTGGTTTGTTTTCGTTTTTCTTCCTTCCCAAGTGCCCACCGCCCCCCGCCCAACCGGTGCACCTGAAACCGAATCATCCATCATCAAATCTAAGCCGTTCGTTCTCCAACTCTTCGCCCACCTATATATATATATATCAGTTCAATCACCTAACCAAATAAATCTAACAACAATATTCATATTCTCTTCTTCTCCCATTCATTCATTTCGTTTTAGAATTGATCGACTGAATTTTGGTTAGAGAGATCTCTAATATTTATCTGTTTTTCTCTCTTTCTGCAATCAAATAAAATCAAATCGATTATTGTGAATGGTGGCCGTCCGTCTGTGTTCATCACCGTCTCGTTCCTCTTCTCTAGAGAGGACTCTTTGCGCGAGAAGCTTCACTGCTACTGCTTTCGTTGTTATCGTCGCCATCTCTTTCTTTGGATCTTGCATGCAAGGCTGGCACTATCGCTGCCTCGGCCTCGACCCGTGATCATTCAAATCAATTATATTACTCAATTTTTTTTCTCTTCAAAGAACGAGAAAAAGGAAGATCTCCATTCTTGATACAGCAATATTTCTGTTGTTGTTGTTTTTTCTTTTTAAATTTTGGTTTGAAAAAGTTAGCATTATTTAATTTTGATTTTGGGAGGAGATATGGCGTTGTCGCCGCCGGAGCCGAAGAGATGGGCACACCAAGAGAAGGTGAAGAAGAAGGAGAAATCGATGGGGGTGGATGGAAGGAAAAATACTAGATTTCTGATAACGGTGACGGTGCTGGGAAGCGCAGGACCGTTAAGGTTTGTTGTTGACGAGGCTGATCTTGTTGCTGCTGTTATAAGCACCGTACTGAAATCGTATGCGCGTGAAGGAAGGAGGCCTGTTCTTGGATCTGATCTTAATCATTTCTTGCTTTATCGTGCCAATGCCGGACCGGAAGGTAATGATCATTTTTAGTTGTTGGTGGTTTTGTCTTTGGATCTGTTTCTGAAGCAGTTTTACATCTGATTTGAAAATTATGATCGATTTTTGTAGTGTTGATAGATTTATTAATTCTCTTTTTTTTAGTTTAAAAAAAAATTGTTGTAGATAAGTGTTGCTGTCTATAGAATGTTTAAAGTCGTTTTACATACAATTTGTTGGGATTTTGTTTTCTGAGGTATAATAGTTTATCTCTTTGGCAATGAAGTCAGTTAGACTTAGTTCATCACATTGTTTGGAGTAGTCATGTTGAAATCTATTGTGTTCCCCTATATATGCATGCACGTTTTATTATTTAGTTATCCCGATTGTGTATTGGTATATGCATTTCCGGCTTCAAAGTTAAGAAATTATGACTTTCAGAATCTGTCTGTGTTGAAGCTTGAAACTGGCTTGCTTGTTTCGTTATAGGCTGAACATTATATAATTTGCATGATTAATCTATGATCGATGAGTTGTTGATTGGTTAGTAGTTGATTTACGGATTTTTCGGTTGCAGCATTGAGCCCCTGGGAGCGGATTGGCTCATTTGGCAGCAGGAACTTTCTGCTTTGCAAGAAGCAGGGAGTGGAGGACGTGAAGCTGAACACACCTGCTCGGGTGATAAGCTGGAAGAGCGGCGGTATTTGGAAGGCGTGGCTTAACAAGTCCCTCCATCTCAAGATCTCTTCCCATTGATTCAACACCAGATTGACTGCTGTCGCTTCAATACTAGTTGTGCATTGCCTCTTGGAGGTTTGAAATAAATGGGTGCTTAAATCTTATTTTTTTTAGTTCTGTTCCAAGAGTTACTAGGAGCATAAGGTTGAATTGGGGAGTCCATGATCTTTCTGTCGATTAGTTGTTTAATGATTTAGGTCTTTCCCCTCAAGTTTGCTCGAGTTGTCTTCCAATGTTGGTTTAATTGAAATACTTTTTTGGGGTAATATCTTTGTCCATCTTTTTTTGTGTATATGATTCTTTCATTACCTGCTTTGTTGAGCATTGCTATTGATCCATTTGCTAACAAATAAGTAATTGCTGAAGTTTCTGACTGGTGATTTCGACAGGTAAGTGCTGCTAGATTGTAGAAGGTGGCGATCACAGATCTCTAACAGATATGTCGATTGATCCAGTAAAATAAAATAAGAACAAAGTTTTAAACTAAACTTTTTTAGTCAAAAGTTCACTTCTAAAATTTAAAATTTAAAACTATTATAAACTTACTTTTTAACTTGAAGTAAATTTAAAATTTTATTTTTATTAAACTCATTTTTAATTTTTAATTTATTTTTATAAAGTTATCTTAAAAATAAATTTAATGCCTAAGTAAACACGTTTTAAGCAACCACCAATGCTTCAAGATATTATGTGTGGAATTACCAGAACTAGAGCCCGTTTAGGATTACTTACAAAATACTTTTTCCCATAAATAGCTTCTTTCTAAAATAAAATGTGTAAACTTATTTTTAAAATAAAAATCTTATTTTATTAATATATTTAGATGAAAAGAGCTTATGTTTATCTCTCAATGTGATAGTGTTGAATAGAAAAACGTTTATAAACTGATATAAAATAAATGCTTGACATGTCCTTTATATATGGTAAATTAAAAATTTTTGAAGTACTTATTTAACTTTATTATTTTAATAATTTGTTTAAATATATATTTAATTTGTACATGCTTTTATGTTAACATAATCGAGTGGGATTAATAACTTGGTGAAATATATCATAGTACGATAATTTTAGCTTTTTTTCTCATCCTTATTATTTTGATAAAATATGTTTTACTTAGATAAAATATTTTATATATAAAATTATTTAAAATATAATAGAATATTCTAAACAGTTAAGCTAGTTGGTATAAATTTAACGTAATTTAGAAAATGTTTCAGATTAGTATAAATATTTTGAAAAGCAAAAATTTTTATAAAAAATATAATATAAGAATATTTTAGATTAAATGTTCTCTATTGTACGATTGAAAAAATCTTTAGCTATACTAAAGAGATACGGTGTGTATAAATGGGAGGACAATGCTCTTGTAACTAATCTTGCAATAAATTCTCTTTCTAAAGCTTTTTACTTAAAGTGATGTTCATCTCTTCTCGAGTCCCTTTTCCCAAAATCTATGATTATCTTAGACTGAAATCGGAGAAAGACTAAAGTTATCAAAGATTGAAATTAAGTGCGCGTGCGTACGTATCAAAGATAAAATTTGAAGTACATGACAAATATTAGCGCGTATTTTAGAGTAAGTAAAACTTTATTTTCTTTCAAAATTAAAATTTCATCAACTTTCTATATTTTAATTATAAATAAAATTAAAAATTCGAATTCCTAATTCTACATAAATAAAATTTAAATTTTATTATATTTTTTTTTTACAATTCACTTTCAATCCACTTCAATAATCAATTAAAATATAAAAATTAAATTTCATTTTCAAATTATTTTTTAAAAAATTTTATTTTTTATTTTTTATTTTTATTGTATCAGTTCTACCGACTTAAAACATGTCTACGTTATTTTGTTCGAATATCTGTACCACTTTAAGGATTGTTGAGGACAAAATGCTCATTTTTGCACCACGTGTGACTTAATAGTAGCAGCTTTTTCAATAAATGCTAGCATTACTTAAAAATAGCTCCTGAGCACTTTTATTTGAACGCCTATTTTTATTACTATTGAGAGCTTGTTTGGGCTGCTCAGCGCAAATAAGCTGGGCCCAACATCCCTTGGCATGGCTTGTCATCCAGCTTGACAACTGGGGAAGGGTACCTAGCATCACAAACATGATAACTAATTGTATACGGAACCTTTGACGGTAGACCTTCAACCTTTTAAACAGATATTTTGAAGTATTTTTAATTTTTTTTAAAAACAAAAACTATTATTAACCTATTTTGATAAAAGAGTTTTTTTTATTAATCTAAAAATAATAAAAATAAATAATAATAATAAAATTTTACTATATAGAATTTTTTATTTTTTAAATTTTAAATAAATTTTATAAAATATTATGAAAAATTTATTAAAAAATATAATTAGAAAATTAAAAGAATATTTTTGTGGAACGTGATGAAACACCCTCTTAATCTGAAAAGCAGGAGTTAATAAATCTCCTTAATTCGCTATGCCCATTCCCTTCAAATCTGGATATTCCCGTTGTTAATAAATCATTTTTTTTGAAAAGTAAAATAACTCTTTTTAGAAGAATTTATTAGTTTAACTCATATCCTGCAATTGATGCCTGTCGGCAAAGATTGGCTTAAAAAATAAAAAATGGTCCCTCACGACAAGAACTCAAAGTAGGAATGCAACTTCTGATTCGACACATGGATCGAAGCTGGTTCAAAAAAATTTAATTCGGATCAAATTTTATTTAAATTTAGATTAATTTTAGATAAAAAATTAAATATATTTAAATTGAGTTCAAATTTATTCAAAATTGATACTTATAATTATAACTAATTAAATAATATATTTTATTTAATAATTAAAAAATAATAATATAAAATTTAAATAAATATATATATCTTAATTTTAATTAAATTTATTTAAATTAATATTTATTTAGATATACTATAATTAATAATTTTTATATATTATTATTAGAAATAATATTTATAATTTTTTTAAATAATTTTAATTAGTAAATAAGTCAATATGAATTTGAGTCGGTATTAAATATGTTGAATTATAATTGACAATTTTGATCTATATAAATAAATAAATCGGATTAGGATTGAATATTTTGATTTGATTATTATATGAATCAATCTGAAATCGATACTGAATTGCCATCACTAATTCAAAATTTGCTTCTTGAATTCTTAAGTACTTATATAGTTATATCTAATGAAATAAAAAATCATAGACGCAGAGAGAATGCGGTTCTCATAAAAAAATATATTTATGCATAGTTCTTGTCTTAAGCAAGTTAGAGGTAACACCAAGTTTCACTACACAACTGAACTACCAGAACCTTGAACGTTTCGTAGTGCAAGTAAATACAATTTGTAAATGAACAAACATCAACGGAAGCATGATAACTTCTCTTAGCATCATGTGGTGCTTGAACGGAAAAGAATAATTGGTCCTGGATCCTGCCTAACACCCATCTGCAGCAGCACTTGCAACTTCCCTAGAAAATGAAAGTGTAAAGCCAATAACTGTAGTAAGGGTTGCCCAAGATAACCCTGCCTCGTTAACTCCAACAAGCTTTTGGCTTAGTAGAAAAACTCCATAGTACAACAAAACACAAGCTACAAATGGAGCAGTCACAATAAGATAAAGCAAACTTTCCATTGTTTGATTTCTAGTATATATTGAAGAACTCTCGTGTAGTCGTTAGCAAGTGTTTGAGGGGAGATAAAGATTGTCAAATATACATCTGTATACTGTATCAAGATTGTCAAGATATATTTATTAGCGTCTTTGTTTCATTTCATTGCACATACCAAACTATCTTCCTTCTCTCCATCAGCGATCTGATTAAATATTCAGAAAATTACTCCCAACTTCTTAGAAATAACACTGGTGGGTACAATCTCAAAACTTCGTACAATACCATAGTTACCTGAAATCTCATGATCATATCATGCATAAATGAGCACTTCGATACAAACGCTGTACTGAACAGAGTTAAAATTGAATGAGCTAAATAGGGATCATAATTAGAACTGGTAGAGCTAAAATGCTGTAATGTACTCTCGATTTCACGTTAAAGTGGTCTTTCTTCTAATTTCTTATTTGTTTCTTTCCTTACGAAGCTGTTAAAAATTTTCAAGTGTGCATGATAATGACTAGAAACTACATTTAGAACTGAAGGTGTCTGTAAGGTTGGGTCAAAACAGAAGCTATAGGCCTATTGAATGGCAATACGATATATTGAGCTTGTTTTTCTATTACATAAGGTTTCCTCGCTTTGCTTCTTAACGATAATTAGAATGCATAAACTTTTCAACTAATGGTACTCCTATCCAAGTTTAAAATAAAATATTGCTTCATGAGAACAAGGAAGTTTGAAGCAAACAATGTACCCACCACTTTAAGGTGGCTTATGGATGCATTATCCGGTCTTTTATCTCCCATGATTGCAAAACTTCTTGCCATACTCTCAGCTGCCAGTCTTGATGCATTGACAACACAATCAAAGTCCATGTAAACCACACTGATGTTCTCTCTTGGCCTGCAAAGTAGAACAGCTTGCATTCTTCTATGACACTATCACGGTTGCAGGGAATACTGACCTTGAGCTGAACACACATAGGATTGGAAGAGGATGCAGACATGTCAAGACCAGACAACACCAATGCATTGGATGCACAGATTGATGAGAGTTCATGCAAGGCACTTATCTTAGTTGGTTAGGAGTTCTAGTTCAATACATCCTGGTAGTGGTGACTCTAAGTATTGGAGTTAGTCCAAGTAGCGGACTCTGGATAGTGGAGTCCATGTAGTAGTGGGACTTTGGAGCTGTCTACAAATAGTGAATGTTCCAACATCAGCAGGGGTTGAAAAATTGTATTTTCTTTTCTAAGTTTCTTTCCTTCAATCTAGTATTTGGTTTTAGCCTAGCAAATAAATTTCTGTCACAGGCTGCACTCTGTGACAAATTTGGTATCAGAGTCTGGTTTATTTAGGTGATTACAATGGAGAAAGTACCAGCTACCACACCAGAATCACCTCAGTCTCCATTATCCCCACAAGCAAGTAATGTGCAAACCAACCTTCAAACGCCAACAGCACCCCTCAAAAACCAAGCAACTACCCTCGTCATGCACCTAAATTCTACGAACTATATGACTGCATGGCCAATAATCTATCCCATCAACTCGCATATATAACTGTAGATTTCGCAGAGTTGCAGAAGCTCGTAAATTCGTTGAAATCAACCACATAAGAAGTTGGTTCTTCAAACTGGGCAACGAATGCGGCTTCGCCACCATCCACTACCAATCAATTACCTTAATCTAACTATGCCTGCACAATTTCTTTCCATGGCAAATGCAGTACCCTTGCATGCCACCCTATTTGTAACTTCCGCAACTACCTATAGTCACCCTATAAGCGTAGTCACAATGCCAAACCATTCCACTCCCATGCACCATCACCTCCAGAGCAACTAACCTGTAATCTATGGGCAGCCAGCAAACTCCCACTGGCCAACCCAACCCAACCATTTCTTGGAAACTTCCAATCAAGCAAGGAACTTTCCCATTTTATCACCATACACCATGAACCAGGGATCCGTGGAACAGCAAGGGGCACCCACCAAGGGATCGGCATCGATTTCCTATGTTTGAAGGAAAAGAACTACAAGAGTGGATTTATTCGGCAGAAAAATACTTCAAGTAGTACAAGATGCCTGGGTAGGAACAGCCTGCTATTGCGACCATGTATTTCCAAGGTGATACAGATCCTCTATTCAGTAACACCTCAAAATACTGGTTAGATGAAGCACATTGTCGGGACGAGCGCAGAGGTAGCCTCGTGGACGAGGCTAGTCTTCCTGGGGGAGGGAATGCCACAGTTGTAGGGAATACTGACCTTGAGCTGAACACACATATATGACTGGAAGAGGATGCAGACGTGTCAAGTCCAGACAACACCAATGCATTGGATATACAAATTGATGAGAGTCATGGAAGGCAGTTAACTTAGTTGGTCAGGAGTTCTAGTTATAATACATACTGGTAGTGGTAACTCTTAAGTAGTGGAGTTAGTCCAAGTAGCGGAATATGGATAGTGGAGTCCATGTAGTAGTGGGACTCTAGAGTTGTCTACAAATAGAGAATGATGCACCGTCAGATAAAAAGCTCTTTCAATTTTATTCTTATCATTCAATATAAGTATATATATATATAGACTATTTATAAATCTAAATAAAGACAGTTTTAAATAAAGAAAATATTTAAATATAATTTTAAGGAAAGATATCTAAAATAATATATAGTTGACTCATGCCAATACTTTCCCTCAAGTTGGTGCAAAAATATCATCAATGCCAAACTTACTCAGTAAGTTATGAAAGATTTTGCTTGGAACTCCTTTTGTCAATATATGTGCTAACTGTGCTTCTTAAGTCACAAAAGGTAACTCAATTAACTTTGAATCCAATTTCTTTTTGATGAAGTGTCGATCCACCTCAACATTCTTGGTGCGATCATGCTGTACTGAATTATAAGCAATATTTATTGTAGTCTTATTATCACAAAATAGCTTCATAGAACTCCTTTGAGGAAAACTAAGCTCTGTCAATAATATTCGAAGTCATTAAAGTTCACAAACTCCATGTGCCATTCCTCTATATTTAGCTTCAGCAGAAGATCGAGCAACCACTTTTTGTTTCTTACTCCTCCATGTGACTAGATTATCTCCAACAAATGTAAAATAGCCGGATGTAGAGCGTCTATTCGTCTGATCTCCTGCCTAGTCTGCATCAGTATATTCATCTACATTTAGATGATTATTCTTTATTAATAGTAATTCCATACCTGGTGCTAACTTCAGATATTTCAAAATTTTGTTCACAGCTTTCATATGATCGACACTTGGAGAATGCATAAATTGGCTGACAACGCTCACAGCATATGCTATATCAGGGCGAGTATGTGATAAATAAATCAATTTGCCAACCAATCGTTGATATTTTTCCTTAGCTGCTGGTATTTGATTAGGGAGCTCTACTAAGTTATGATTCTCAATGATAAGTGTGTCGACAGGTTTACAATCTGACATCCCTGTCTCAGATAATAAGTCAAGGACATATTTTCTTTGTGATAGAAAAATACATTGCTTAGATCTGGCCACTTCAATGCCCAAAAAATATTTCAACTCTCCAAATTCTTTCATCTCGAATTCAGAGGCTAGATATGTCTTCAATTTCTTAATTTCTTCATGATCATTACCTATAACAATCATATCATCAACATAAATTATCAAAGCAGTTACTTTATCATTCTGATTCTTCAAAAATAATGTATGATCAGCATTACTCTGTCGGTAACCATATCTGCTCAAGCTTTGACTAAATCTACCAAACCATGCTTTTGGAGATTGCTTCAAATCATATAGAGCCCTTTTTAGCCTGCAGATATATTCAATTCTTTTCGATACCTCATAACCAGGTGCAAACTCCATATACATTTCTTTTTCTAACTCACCATGAAGAAATGCATTCTTTACATCAAATTGCTGCAATGGCCAATCAAGATTTGTTGCGAGAGATAACAATACTCTAATGGTATTAATCTTTACAATTGGGGCAAAAGTCTCGTGATAATCTACTCCATAAGTCTGTGAGTACTCCTTGGGCACTAATCTTGCCTTATATCTATCGATCGTTCAATCTGCTTTGTGTTTGATGGTGTACACCCATTTACAACCAACTATTTTCTTTTCTTTTGGTAATGATACTATCTCCCAAGTCATATTTTTCTGAAGAGCATCTATTTTTTCATTCATAGCCTTAATCCATTTAGGATCGGATAAGACTTCTCTAGTGTTAGAAGGAAGTGTCACAGCTGCCACCTGATTAATGAAAGCAACTTATGATGGGGACAGCCTCTGACAAGACACATGATTAGCAATAGGATATTTGGAGATTTTTTTTTCTGGTGAATATCTCTCAGGAGATTTTCCACGATTTTCTCTATGTGTTAACTGATAATTTCTGCAGACAATATTAGATTTATTCATAATAATATTTTGAGTCTCGGTACTTACCTCAGGGATATCGTCAGGAGTTTGAGCGGGTACTGTAGGATGCGAGAGAGGGATTTTTTCTACAGCTTCAGCTCTGTCTATCTCTTCCGTTTTTTTTTTGTTCAAGTTCAGTAGCTCTAAACTCCTTCAAACCTGAGTCATGATCCACACATTTTTTCTAACCTTACTCAGTATGTGTACTGAATTTAATGGTAAGTCAATTCAGATCTTCCGTAACTTCTATCTCCCTCTGAAGAGCTGAATGTGAAGTCGATCTGACAAAGTATATTTTTGACTCTAAAAATGTCACATCCATAGTCACAAAAGTACGGCGTGTAGGAGGATGATAGCAACGATAACCTTTTTGGTGAGGACCATAGCCAAGAAACATGCACTTTAAGGCACATGGATCCAATTTACCTCTTTGAGTTTTTTACAAATGTACTAATGCAACAGATCCAAAAATTTGAGGTGGAAGTGAAAAAATAGAAGGTATAGTAACAAATGTAGATAAAACCTTAAGTGGTGTCCGAAAATTTAGGACTCTATATGGCATGCGATTAATCACATAAACCGCAGACTGAACTGCGTTTACCCAATAATGTTTTGAAACATGAGCTCCAAACAATAAAGCACGGGTGGTTTCTAATATGTGTCGATTTTTTCTTTCAGCTACTCTATTTTGTTGTGGTGTTTGTGGATAAGAAGTCTCATAAATAATACCATGCTGATGAAAGTAACAGTTCAAGATGTATTAACATACTCCCCACCATTATCAGAGCGAAAAATTCGAATAGAAAGAGAAAATTGTGTCTGCACTATTTTATGAAACCGCACAAATATATCACTAACATCACTTGTATTATTCAAAGCATATAACTATGTCATGCATGTGCAATCATCTACAAATGTCACAAACTACCTAATGCCAGTAGAAATCATAACTGGAGAGGGTCCTCAAACATCCGAATGGACTAATTCAAGAGAAGTTGTTCTTTTATTGCTAATAGGAAAATACGACACTCATGACTCTTAGTAAGGATACATGCATTGAAAAAATCAGACAACACTTAAGTCAATTTTCAGATGAACATTGATCAAAATTTTTTCATTTATTTGAAACCACCTTTTGTGGACTTACTGTACATATCCACTTTCAATTCATATCAATAAAAGTAGAAAATCTCAACAAAATGGTTGCCAAGAATACAATACTAAAATGCTGTCATAATCATTTTGTCAACATGTCAGATTTGAGTTAAGAAATTGAATTTCAATTTTCAATAAAAAAAAAACCAAGGATCCAGTTACAAGGAGCATACATACAATTTATCAACTATGTTGCTACAATAATACATCACACTAACATGTTAAATGGGACTACTACTCCGAGTGATGTAAACAGTGAAGCTTACAATGAGCTTTTATACAAAATTCACAAGATTAAATTCAAGCATCCTTTCACTTCATGTCAGAGTTAATCTTACTGAAATATCAAGATGATATAGACTTCAAATACTAGCCTTCTTTATTGAAAAACAAGCCTACAGATTACAGTTCACAACAAGCAAGTTGAATTGAAGTCATCTTTGAGGTAATTAACACTCTACAAGAACATCACCTAGCTGATCGATGAACTAAAAAGAAAAATTCGAAATTGAACCTGAGCCACTCCAATCACTTGATCAGATCATCATCTTCATATCGGGTGCCACTGGAATAAGGAAGAAAATGCACAACAGACAAGAGGGGGAAGCACAATACTAACAAACTCATTTAATGCTGCAAAACAAAGATCTAATCAAGCCATACCAAAAGAATATTGAGATTTAAGTACTAGATGGAAGGATATTCTAGTTACCTCCTCAAGATCCAACTGTTGAAAACCTATTTGATGGAACTCGAATGGCAGCGACGTATAAGAACAAATTGACATTGCTGTAGCAAGCGCCAGGGAGAGACAATAGATGAATTTTCTACCGTTAGGAGATTAGAAAATTCTCAGTCGGAGAAGAAAAAATTATATAAGAGGAAGAAAAAGAGAAAAATAAATAGTGGGAGAAATACTACAAAGTTTATCAAACAGAGCTGCATATAGAGGACAAAGCCTATATAGAGAAAACACACCGTTACTCTTCACTCTCCGCCTGAGCATTACATAGATAACACCTTTGACATTTCATTTCATCATCTCCTTATTTTCACTGAGTTTACACTCAATCTGCGAGAAAGAGATTATGTGCTTTAAAATTGCTTATAACAAACACACTTGGTGAGAAGGGTTTTGCTAAGCATTTTCGGTTGTACTGGTCTAGTAAGTAGCTACGTATTTGAATAAGGCTTTGACTAAGACTTGTGTGATAGCGCCGGAGAGACTTGTGAGTCTAGTAGGTTGTTGATGGTTCATTTCGTGAAGAGAACAGGTTAAGATAATAGTATTTGGCTAAATACATTACCTAAGTAATTGTAGATCTTAAAAAGGATTAGTGGAATTAACTCTTGACGAAGAGTGATCGTAGACGTAGGTAAATTTATTTGCCGAACCACATAAATCTTGCGTATTTGTGCATTGAATAATTTTCTTATATTGCTTACACTTTAACTAAACCGAGAACACTAAACAGAGAATTTTTAGTGCTGCTATTTTGTATAAATGAAGTTCTGTTTAGTTAGAAATACTGTATTAAAATTTTTTAGCTATTAACTCAATTCATTCTTTCCCTATTGAGTTGGTTGTGCAGGTTTGATCAACAGGAAGGTATTTTGATTTTTATTTAATCTTAACATAATTAGAACAAAGCAACTTTGGAAAGGTGACAAAAAAAAAAATCAAACTCTACATGAATGTGCCTACTTGATCAAAAAACCCGCTCCATTTGTGCTTCGCAAATCAAACCGCAGGAAACCGGTGAGGAATTGGACTTCTTGATGACTACTTGTATGTGCTAGCAATAATATAAGCGCTAAATCAAACTAATGGATCTCTTCGTTAGGAGGTTCTTACCAGGTACAACAAAATTGTAAAACTAGTTTTTATTCTGCCCAAGTTATTACGATAGCGAGATGGTATTTCTTTTTGCACACATTCGGATGTTACAAACTTAAACATGCCTACATATTTCGCATATAGTTTATTTTAAACATGCTGGTAAGATAAAGCATTTTCCTGGAACAACATGTAAACAGAAACTCAACGTTTATAAAATCCCATGAAATATTAGGAACTCAAAGTTTCTGTAGGATGACTTGAGCTCCATACTGCGGTTGCATTGTTAAGACAGGATAAGGAGCATGAGCATACGAGGGAGAGAGCTTGAAAGAAAAATTCTGAAGGACCATCGAGAGAGCCATCTTGGCTTCCATCATTGCGAAATTCATGCCTAGACAAATTCTCGGCCCCCATCCAAAGGGGAAGAATGCGTTCTGCCCTTTGCTTGCATTTGAAATACCTTCGGAGAATCTCTCAGGATTGAACTCCTCTGCATCTTCTCCCCAGTATTTTGGATCATGATGGAACATTATTGTTGGTAGCATAAGATTAATTTCAGCAGGGAAGGTGAGACCTCCCAATTCCATTGGCTTGTATGTATATCTTAATAGAAATATCACTGGTGGGTACAACCTCAAAACTTCGTATAACACCATAGTTACCTGAAATCTCAACATCACATCATGCAAGAATGAGCACTTCCATTCAGAGTTCGTAATGAACAGTGCAGAATTAAATGAGCTAAATGGCGATCATAATTGGACTTGTAAGAGCTAAAATGCTGTAACCTACTGTTATCCAAGTCTAAATGAAATATTGCTTCATAAGAACAAGGAATTATGAAAATTTCGGTACAAAGGAGTAGACAATGTACTCACCACTTTAAGGTGGCTTATGGATTCAATATCTGGTGTTTTATCTCCCATGATTTCCAAAACTTCTTCCCTTGCTCTCTGCTGCCAATCTTGATGCATTGATAACACAATCAAAGTCCATGTCAACCACACTGATGTCGTCTCTTGGCCTGCAATGTAGAACAGCTTGCATTCTTCTATGACATCCTCGATGGTCAATTTCATTTCATTTCTACTACCTTTCCCCTCTACGTCAAGATTACTTTGACTAGTGGCCTGCAGCATCAAGCTAAGTAAATCATCACTGATGAAATTTCCCTCTTTCATTAACTTAAGTTTTTTGTTGATCATTTCTCTTAATAGATATTTTATCTCACGGTCAACATATCTTCTTCTCCTGTTTTTCTGTGTAGGAAGAAATCTGTCCCATTAAAGCAATCAGTAAATTGGACGTCAACATTGCTTCCATTCGATAATTAAAAAACTTTTGTTGATAATGTAAAGATGGAAAGGAATACCTGAAACCAGGAAGATAGAGCGTGCGAGCTGCTTCCATCACTAGATGTGCTTGCTCTTTCTGAAGCTCAAATACTCTTTTTCCTTCTTCGAAACTACTCCCAAATGCTGCTCGGGAGATTACATCCCCTGTCAAGTTCTGAAATTCGGGCCAAACATCTAACTCACAAGATCCCACTGGGCAAGCTAGTCCTTCCCATCTCTTTACCATGTCTATGCAACTAACGCAAAATGAAGGCACCATTTGCTGCAACAAGAAAACTTGCAAAATTCAAATAAAAAGAATTATTTCACAGCATCTTATAATTGTGACATCCGGCAACAATCTCACAGAAAACTGAGTGCATGTGTATAAAATCTCTTAGTGATGCTTCAAGTTTGAAGGCACCATTTTCAAATGCATCATCTTCTAAGAAATTTGCAATTCATGGAGCATATCTAAACCTTAGATTTAGTAAAAATGGTAAGATACTTTTTGAGATACCTAAACCTTCTCTACATTCTAGCATGTTTTTAATCCTTGAAGTAAATAATATAAACAATTCCCCTCATGCTTATTTGCTTAACATTATAAACGATGCTACTTTCTCCGAACCAAATCCTGAATGTTATTGACTTTTGTGTTTAGCCACCTAATTCTCCTGATAATTTCCAATTTCGTACACATGCGGAAACTTTTTGATAGGACGTATATATGGAATTATAAGAACTAGTTTAACTTGAAATGTCAGACAGCACTTGATTAGGGAAGGCTACCACTATTGAACATGATCCTAATGTGCAGATGAAGAAAAGAGAATTTTATAAAAGTATACCTTTAACTTGTCCATATGAAAAGCAGGAGTGATAAGTCTCCTTCTCTGTGCCCATTCCTCTCCCTCAAGGATGGAAACTCCCATTGCTAGGAGCTTTACGAGTGGATTCTCTGGAGGCTTTTGGAAATGGCCAAACTTGTTGGAGAGCACTTCTCTCATCATATTTGGCTCCCATAGAATCACTCTTGGAGCTGGTCCGAACCATATCATCGATTTATTTCCTGCAATTTATGATATCTAAATACTTCCTTGCAATTTAGAAGTTGCTTATGTTGTGACTAATGGCTGAATATGCCTCTAAACTAATTCGTTATTGTTTAAGGACTTAAAAAATTAACAAATAAACATAGAACAAAACCAATCTTATTAAAACAGAGAACATTTTTGTGATAGACACAGTGTTACATACTCATGCTAAGTTCTTGTCTTAATCAAGTTAGAGGTAACAAAAGTTCATTACAACTGAACTCGATCCCAGGGCTTGTCGACTATGTAGAGGAAAATATTTAGCTCTAAATTGAATTACTTATAAGCCTAGAAGCTTAAATACAATAAGTCAAGAACAATTTGTATACGCTGAAAAGCATCAAAGATGCTTTCACACCATGTAATGCTTCAATAAGCTTACCGACTATATTCAAGTAAGAAAAACACTGAACACAGATGTAGCTACTAACAGTGTTATATTATCGAACAGGTGGTGCTCAGTTTATAAACGGGACGATCCTTAAACTACCAAGAAAGAAACTGAAAGAAACCAAAACTCCTAGTAGTCAACATAGTAGAGCAATACCGTATTTCTGCACTGTTCGGTAAGCCAAAGGGAATACTCTTGGAACAATCTTGTGAGATAACTCCATGGGCTTGGACCAAGCCTCCTTGTTGAGCTTTTTGTCCTCCTTGAGGTCTCCATAGAGAAGCTTGTAAGGGTTGCCCTTGATACCCTGTCTCCTTAACTCCCTCTCTAGTGCTTTGGGCTTCAACCAAATATAGTGGAGACCCTTTGCTCCATAGTACAACGCACAAGTTACAATTGAAACAATCACTGCAAGAGAAAACAAAATCTCCATTGCTTGATTTCTAGAAGAAGAAACTCAAGTAGTGGTTTGAAGAGAGGAAGATTGTCAAGACACATATATAATTGGTCGGGAATCTGTTTGTGCATGTGAAGGAAGAAAGTCGGAAGCAGAAGTCAAGGATGGAGTGTATTTGCAGTACTTTGTCCTTAGAAAAACAGAAACATAAATGCTTAGACACCAAAAGCCACCAAGCAAAGACTGAAATGTGCGAGTCACTTGTTGGGCAACAACAGTTGCCAGCTCATAGTTGGGATCCATCAGAAGCATCTTTGACCTCTATCTTAACAAAAGACCTTCGATTTTGTCATCCCTATAACTCTAGTTAGCAAACCTGCCAAACTTCCCTCTATTATTGTTTCATTTCATAAAGAAGCACATATAGCATGTCGAAATGTTCATGTCATGATTCTCATTTATAGCTTGTTTACTAAGAAAATCAAATGACCGTACTAGATCATCCAAATTTGCTTTATTCTAGATCCTATTCATACAATTTAACAACGCGAGCCAAACTGCTTGCATACTTAAATGAGGAAACTCTTTTTGGTACAACAAATGTACGTCACTATTAAGTGCTGTTAGTAAAATGTTATTTGGGAAATATTCTTCCAAGTATTCAGTTGCAAATAATGTTTCGTTGGATGTCAAGCTAGTCTATTCTATAGCGATTTTTGAATGAGATGTGAAATTTCATCCGAAGCAAAGGTATCTTTAAGTTAAAAAGCATGTAAAAACGTAAAGTACTAACTATCAAGAACATTTGTAGAACTAGGTATGTTTTCCCTCGTCCAATTGATAGATCTTAAAACATTTTTTTCTGTGCTGTTTGGTTAATCTTTTGAACTCTTTTTTTTTTTCAATTTTTAATTTCACGTTTTCCAATAGACTTTCTATTGTATTTTATAATTTTTAAAAAAAATTTAAAAAATATAAAAAAATTATACATAGTAAGATCTTACTATTATTTATTATTATTATTTTTTAGGTAAAATATTAGAACTCGTTTTCTAAAAGTCTTTGAAATATCCTTCATTTTGAAATTTTTTTTTCAAAAACACTCGGTCCCCAAGTCAACAACATAAACTATCACAATAGTAGCAGAGAGTATAACAACGACAATAGAAACAAGTTCAATGAATGTTCTGTTAGGACGTGATTCAAATGCACATAATTGAATTTCACGAAAGTATAAAGTGGGAAGTACAGCATTCTAAAAAATAAGTTGAAAATATAGTTTAGGTTTTTGTGGATTTCATAATTATTTGAAGTGAGTTAGAAGTGAAGTTTAATTTTTATTTTTTGAAATGGGTTGAAAGTGAAATATAGTAACTTTGAAGAATAATTCTGAGTTCAGTTTATATTTGAAACATGTTGAACTATATGAAAGTCTAATTATAATAGGAGAAACTGAAGTTTCAAACATTTGAAGACATCCTACTATAACATTTAATTCCAAAAGCAATATGTTACTGTTAGTATGCCACTTGCTTATCTAGCGAACAAGTAGCCAACATAATCAGGAACCGATGGATGATAACAAATATTTGACAACACAATCAATTTCACTGAATTTTTTTACAGTGTCGAAGATCGTAGAACTTAGAGGGTGTTTGGCTTTGCGTTTGAGTGCTCTTCAATTAGATGTGGTAATTTAGATTGGTTGGTCGGTTTCGGATCGACCCATTTAATAAGCGAGTTAAATTTTTTCAATCATAACCTAATCTATAAATTTATACGTATCAAAATTGTCAATCCTAATACAATCTACTTAATAACAAGATCAAAATCGGACCGATACATTTAATAATTAAAATTTTTATTTTTTAATTCTATACTTTTAAACTTGAGTGAAATTATAAAATTAGTTGGAATAGAAGTGCACGATATTCCTAGTGAAGAGATATAGTGATTGTCCGTCAAAATGTGCATTCTTTAATATATTTATCGGTTTTTAAATTATTCAAAAAAATAATTTTTATTTCTTGAAAATATGTTATCACAATTAAAACTTTATAAATATAAATAGATATTAATGATAAAAGTTTTTGATACACATAGTTATCTAACAAAATTTTTAATAAAAATCTTTATACAAAATTCAATGTCGTTAATTAACAAAACATCTACATAATAATACTTTGCATGATATTATAATCTCATCTTATACTATTTTACTAAGGCATGAAAATAAATAATTAAATTATAAAAACAATATAGTTTAATAATTTATAAATTACTATTATTGATTTTTTTATTTCTAAAATTTTATTATACGGTAAGAAAAAACTAAAACGAGTTGTTTCTAAAAAAATGGGCAATTCGAATTGATGAATCAATTTCGGGTCAATCCAGATTGACCTACTTAATAACCGAATCAAATTCGTTCAACCCTAGCCAAATTCATATATTTATATGGGTCGAATTTTTCTACCATAATCCTATTTAAATGGGTCAATTTGAGTTGAATTTTCGGGTCAGGTTATATATTGCCACCTCTATTTCTAATACATTCATTTTATTTTACATTTTCTAATAAAATTTTTATATTGTTTTATAAAATTTACTTAAAACTTTAAGTATATAAAATATTACGTCATAAAATTTATGTTTATTTTTTATTATTTTTTAGAAGTAAAATAATAAAACTGATTTTCTTTAAAAAAATTTTAAAATTTTTTATTTTAGAAAAATTGCTTATGTTAAACATTCCTAAACGTCCCCTTGATACATAAACTACACCAAATATGTGACCACAAGCCAATGCAACCCATTTAGTTTCAAAATTTTTTTGTTACTTTTAGTTCATCATATCCACTACGATTTTTCACATTTTTTTGTCTCCAGTCTCCAAGGTCTTTTTTCTTGTTTGAATTGTTTCCAACGGATGTAAATTCTCTCTTCCTATTGTTGTCAAGTTGGTGGGTGTAGGTTTTGATTGACCAAGATCAGCGTGGTTCTTTCTGAAAAGGTTTTCGTTTATTTCACTTCCATTCTTTAACAGTTTTGAAATTTATTCTCTTCTAATGATCCTTTTCTTCTGCTCCTTTGACTGGTTCCTGAGCTGGAAAGCAAATAATTAGAAATTTCCTTTTCAATTTATATTGTTTCCTTTCGTTACAACCGAGAGTGGTAATGTCAAATCTAAGGCTCCATCTTGACCTTATCGTCCTTCCTCTTTGGTGACTACTCTGTTGATTCTCATTAATGCTCATGATGTTGGTGATCTATCCCTTTAGTTTGAACTTTCCTGCATGGCTAATTATCTATCGGTTCAAAGAATGCTTCTTCTAATTGTCATTAGGTCAGTTTCTTCAATGGTTTTGGCTCCAGCATGAACTTCTCCTCTTATTTCATTCAAAGTTTACATTGCAAATTGTATTGTACAATGTTGAGAATGGGACGATAGTGAACTTGGTATACTGTGATTTTTACAAAAACTTGTGGAAGAATGAAACTTGAATAATACCTAAAATCTTTTAATGTGTATAACTCACTAGATGCATAATGAGTTTGTGTGTGGTTCTAAAAAGTCTGCATATTCTTCTGTCTTCTAAATTTCATGGTATTGGATTATATTCTCAGGCTATATATAAGACAAGTCCGTTATATACAGTCTATGTATATATCCACCTATGTACTATTTACTACTATTTATTCATAATATTCAACTCTATTGTTATTCATTTATCAATTGTTTCATGCGTTTCTCTTTGATTTTAGACTTTGGTGCATCACCTAACTTCTGGTCTGCTATTGTTATCTAACATTACACCTTTACTATTTATTATTACATACAGCTGATAGTTCTCAATTGACCATCACTCGGTCTAAGTCTATTATTCAGATTCTTTTAGTCTATCTTTTATCTTACATGTTCATCATCTTATCTTATACCTAATTTTAATCAGTTTTATTTACGAAAGTGAGCTTATTGTTGTCTTTGATTCACTTACTTATTTTGTACAGGATCCTCGTATCGGTCAGATAATTAGTCATGCACGTAAAAATGAACGACTGTATCACTTAGAGTATCTTCATCTTCTATTTTTTAGTTCTTCAAATTTAGTTTTGCTACTGTAGTTTTGCCTGCTACTAATTTGTGCACATACGTTTAGATTATATTTCTAAATTTTGGTTAAAAATATTATCGATAGTGGAGCTCTTAGGTGAGTTTGCAAAACATTCAGTTTTACCTTTCTCTCAAATTTTATCTAAAATTTAGTCATTTTGAATGAATCCATTCTGATATTTGGAGACCTAATTCTATTCCATTTATGATTGTTTTCTTATTATGTGAGTCTTCTTAATGATTACACTCGTTATATTTAGGTTTATATTATACATCATCATTTTGATCTTTTTACTATTTATAACACATTCAGTACTAAGGTTCATCCTTAATTTAATACTTGGATTAAGATTTTTTGTTCTGATGGTACCTCGCGAATATTAATCTACTATTATGAGATTCATTTTTCAATCTCACGGCACCTTTTTTCAACAATCTTGTCCTTACACACCTGAGTAGAATGAAGTAGTGGATCGTAAATATCGCTATATTCTTGAAATAGCTGCGTCTCTATTGTTGTCCTCTTCGTTCCTCAAACTTTTTGGACAGAAGTTATCCTTATCTTTGTTAATCTTATCAACATCACCCCATTCTCTGTCTTGTCTAACAAGATACCTCATGAGAGTATTTTTGCTTCTCTTTCAGACTATATTATGCTCTGTACATTTGGTTGCACTTGCTTTATTCTGTTTTCTCCGACTGAGCTAACGAAACTAAATGCTCGATCAGTAAAATATGTCCTACTTGGTATTAGTTTTCAAGATCACTCATTATTTGTACGACTCTCACCGTTGGGGCGAATACTCTTGTTATTATATTTAGTGACATAATTTTGATAGAAAATGATATTGCAAGTAATATAGCGACTAAGAAGCACCTTCATCAACAGTTTCAGATGAAATATATTAATTATTTACGCTATTTTTTTGGATTGTAAATTGCGTAAAGTGTCTAAGAGATTTTTATTTCTCAGCAAAAATATAAATCTAATTTTATTACATCTGCAAGCTTATTTGATCGTCAGATAGTTAACACCCTTTTAAAATTTCATTTGAAGCTTCATTATATAGATGGTGAGCCTGTCACAGATCCTACTCCGTACAGATGGTTAGTCGGTCAGCTTGTCTCCCTCTGTATAACTAGTCAGATATTTCTCAAGTTGTAACTGTTGTCAGTCAATTCATTTCTGCACTACGATCAGCACACTATAGTGCTTTATTTAGGATTCTTATATACCTTGAAGGCACTATCACTCACTCCCTTTTATGTCTTCAACATTCAGTTTAGAGCATCGAGCTTTTATAGATGCAGATTGAGCTAATGATCCGACTAACAGACTACAATTTTCTACTTATTCCTTGCTAATTCACTGATTTCATGGCGATGTAAGAAATAAGACGTTATTGTATGTTCTTCTATAGAAGCTGAGTATACAGTTATGGCTACTACCAAAAGGGATATTGTTCACGTGCGTAAATTATTTTCTTATATTAGGGTAACATTTACAGGAGCTATCTCTACTGTGACAATCAGAGTGCTATTCAAATTGTAAGTAATTTAGTATTTCATGAACGAATGAAGCATATTGAAATTGATTATCATTTCATTCGTGAACATTTTGTAACATATAATATTTCTTTACCTCATGCGATCTCTAATGATCAGTTGGTAGATTTTTTGACAAAGTCGCATCCAAATCGAAATTCTAAGCATTAATGGGGAAACTCATATTATTTGACCCATCATGACTTTGAGGTAGGATATTTGATATGATTAAATTATATACATAATCATATACTCTTATACTATATGCTCGATTTATAAACAAATATTGATTAAAAAGAACGTTACTTCTTTGTTTTTCTTATTGTCAGCAATTATGTGCAGTCTGAGCATTTTTTAGTAAAACTCGACTTCTTAGCGGAGTTTTTGCAAATGGACAATTGTGTTTGAAAGCCAAGATTTCATCCAAAACTGAAAATAAAGAGATTAATGAGTATGTACATTGTATGGAAGTTTCGCCACCTTACGAATGGGGCTATTGTAAACGACCTTTTCGTAAGCTGCTCAAAATATACCATCTTGCTATCGACATAGAGGGAAAAAGTCAATCTATAAACTATAAATAAAGCATTATTGAGAGGCAACCCAAGTTTTTCATTATTTAGTTTTCCATCTATTTTTATTTTTTAATTAGTTTTCTGTTTTGATTTCTCTTTAACTCTATTAAATTTCTAATGATCGAGAGAAACATGGTAGGTTGACATAAGCATCAGGAACTTCGAGCGAGCAAACATAAAAATCAGAGATGCTTTCTAACCTCTTCTCTTTACTATTACATTTTTATGCACATTGTGGACAATGTTGGTGATAGGTGTGGGGTTAGAGAAACTTTTTGAAATTGTGGTATTGTTTATTGCTTGGTTGGTTGGAGTACACTACTTATGATGAAAATTTTTCTATCTTGAGTCTTAATTCTTATAGATAGACTAAGCGCATAGCCGTTTACAATAATTTTTATGTTAATTAGTGATGATTGCAATATTTGTTAGCTTGAACTTGTGATCATTAGTGGCTTAGAAAATTGATTTGCTCTTATTGCATTTTGAGATTTGAAGCTAATGTATTTTTTATTTAGAAGTTATATTAAGTATTGACTGGACACTATGATTCTATTCCCAACAACTATTTTAATAAAAGATATTACACTAGTTAGGCTCGTTCAGTAGAAATGAGCTACCTATACGAAAGTTTGAAAGCTAGCATTGACTAATTTGACCCTATGTATCACAAATATATAGGAGATAATCTACCATGAAAGAAAAATGCCTTCGTGATAGTGTGAAAGCTATCAATTACGAGTTTTAATTTTTATTGTACAAAAAAAAAAATGACTGACTAAATCTTGGTCACAAAGGGGATTTCAGATGACTAGATAGTTTGACTTGCTCGATTTAAACTTTGACATTTAGACTACAAAAGTCGAAAAGATAAAATATAGACATCTAAGTACTGATATTCATGAGTTTAGCTTTCTTGTCTTAAATTCTTTACTTGTATGTGAAGAAGTGTGTGTAAGATCAAGAAAATGTGATTGGTAATGCTTTGAAAATTTGTTATGAGTTATGCATTCAATTACAGATCTGAAGATATTGGCGTTATGAATACCAACCAAACTAGATGAACATTAATATTTTTTGTTGCTCGAGGGTGAGCAAAAACTAAGTGTGGAGATATTTGATGTGCTTAAGTTATAAACGTAATCTCATTCACGTTTCTACCATATATGCTTGATTTTATAAAGATATTTTGACTAAAAAAATCTTACTTTTTTGTTTTTTTATTTTTAGTAATTATGTGCAGTCTGAGTATTTTTAATAAAACTTGACTTCTTGGTGGAGTTTTTAGGAACAGACAGTTAGGTGTGAAAGCCAAGACATCGAAATTGATTGATTAATTTTTTCAGAATTTTCTAGTCAGCCAATTGATACATATTCACAGACGAACTTGACACCTAGTGCAGAACCGACTCATATGTGCAGTTTTAGAAATAAGTGAAGTTTAAAGCCTTTCTCGATTTTTAAATGATATGTGTGATATATAGTTGGAACATAAGATATTGATCTTAGACTTCCATATTTTAACTTATTTTTCGAAGGCAAAATAGACCCCAAAATGATGCAGTCAACTAGATTGATTAAGAGTTCGGATTAGTTTGGATTACACCAATATAATTATGGAAAGAAAAACCCTATAGTTTTATATTGAATTTTCAAATTTTCTGAGGGAGGAGTGCAGCAAAGGCGGCTCATCTTGGGTTCATTTTTCAGATTGTTACTGCTGGAACAGAGAAAAGGATAGACGGAAAAACGGAGCAAAGAAAAAAGAAAGCAATTTTTAGAATTCTTTTGTTCTATCTCTTATTTTTTATTTTATTTTATTAGATCTGAAAACTATCAACTAAATTCCTCTTTACTGGGGCTAGTGATGTAGCCTAATTATGGTGATTTAATTTTTAATTATATGTTATTCGAAATTTAATAATTGCTTATTGAGCATTCATTATTGTGTTTAATGCTTTTCACCAATATTCAAACAATTTGAGATTCATATTGAGACAAAGATGTGACATATGAGTTAGTTTTTCTGATGAATGACATGAATTGCATGAGAGACGGAGATATATTATTATAGTTAATGCAGTTGATTTAGGATGCCATAGAACTTAGTGAGTTTTTTGGTATGTTAATTCACATAGTGATATAGTGAGTTATTACACGAAATAATATTTATATAACTTGAAAAAGTATATAAAAGAAAGTAAGATTTTTCGATTGTCAATAAAGATTATAAACTTCGATAACATAAATACGGAGTTGAATTGGTTAGTTAGGTGAAATCAAATACCCTAATGCTTAAATCATTGAAATCTCATAGGTGTTGTTTTTGTTTGTTCTATTTTTTTTGTTTTAGCATTCACTCTTTCAAGATCGGTTGTTTAAATAATTCTAAAGTTAGTTATTTTTTGTACTTAATAAGTTAATCAATCCTTATGTGAAGGATACTTTTTTCGTCATTATGTCAGTTATGCGACTTGTACATTTATGATAGCAACAATATTGAATTAAATTGTCGGAGCTATATGTAAGACAAATCTGTTATATACAATATAAGTATATATATATATTTATTTATTTATTTATGTAGACACCGTTGATTATCATTCATTCACAATATTCAATTCTATTGTTATTTCTTCTATCAATTGTTTCACATGGCAAATAGATGTTTGTAGCATACGCAAACACTACCTGAATGTTGCTCGAAGATGACACGCTTCACTGTTGAAATGTATTGATTTTCTTTGCTTTTTCCTTTTTTTTTCTTATCTTTTCTGTTGGTACGTGATGAATGTTTTATGTTGGTTTGGAGGCAGAAATCTTGCTTTTATGTTTTCAAATTTTTGTTACAATTTGATGACTTTAGCTTGTTGAAGTTGCCTTCTGGAAGTGTAATCTAGTCTCGTCAGGTTGTGTGCATCCAACTGATTTTCTTCTTCTTTTCGTTGATTTTTTCAGTGCATTAGTTAATGAGCCAAATGATTTCATTCTTATTGAAGTATGTTGTCTTTATGTCTCTCTAGACAGATTAATAAAGTTCAAAGACAATCGGGACTACCATGATTCGACATTGAATGTGCATACATTCATTCTCGAGTGCTAGTTTTTTATAAGAATGTTATTTATGTAGAAAGGCTGCTATTTATGCACAAAAGAGCTGCAGCAGCAGTCAGTAGCACTCGTCGGGGTGCGGAGAAACCGAAAGCCCAAATCAGTAGAAGCTCCTTTTCCGCCCTCATGAATCAAACCGCGGAAAAATGGTGACTACGTTGACACGTTGATGACAACTTAATTTTATGTGCTAGTAATAAATAAGCGTAGATTAAAAGTAACGGATCTCTTCGTTAGAGGTTCTAAGCAGAGTTCAACAAGATTGTAAAATATATATATTTTTATTAACATACTGATATTAAAAACGTACTTAACATGCCTACGTAACTCCCAATGTAGTTTATTTTAAACATGCTGCTAAGCTAAAGCATTTTACTGGAACAACATGTAAATACAAACTCAACCTGTATCAATCCGTGAAATACTAGGAACTCAAAGTTTCTGTAGGATGACTTGAGCTCCATACTGCGGTTGCATTGTTATGACAGTATAAGGAGCATGAGCATACGAGGGAGAGAGCCTGAAAGAAAAATTCTTAAGGACCATAGAGACAGCCATCTTGGCTTCCATCATTGCGAAATTCATGCCTAGACAAATTCTAGGCCCCCATCCAAAGGGGAAGAATGAGTTCTGCCCTTTGCTTGCATTTGAAATACCTTCGGAGAATCTCTCAGGATTGAACTCCTCTGCATCTTCTCCCCAGTATTTTGGATCATGATGGAACATTATTGTTGGTAACAAAAGACTAACTTCAGCAGGGAAGGTGACATCTCCCAATTCCGTTGGCTTGTATGTATGTCTTACTTGATATATCACTGGTGGGTACAACCTCAAAACTTCGTATAACACCATAGTTACCTGGAATCTCATCATCACATCATGCAAGAATGAGCACTTTCATTCAGAGTTCGTAATGAACAGTGCAGAATTAAATGAGCTAAATGGCGATCATAATTGGACTTGTAAGAGCTAAAATGCTGTAACCTACTGTTATCCAAGTCTAAATGAAATATTGCTTCATAAGAACAAGGAATTATGAAATTTTCGGTACAAAGGAGTAGACAATGTACTCACCACTTTAAGGTGGCTTATGGATTCAATATCTGGTGTTTTATCTCCCATGATTTCCAAAACTTCTTCCCTTGCTCTCTGCTGCCAGTCTTGATGCATTGATAACACAATCAAAGTCCATGTCAACCACACTGATGTCGTCTCTTGGCCAGCAAAGTAGAACAGCTTGCATTCTTCTATTACATCCTCGATGGTCAATTTCATTTCGTTTCTACTACTTTTCCCCTCTATGTCAATATTACTTTGACTACTGTTTTGCAACATCAAGCTAAGCAAATCGTCACTGGTAAAGTTTCCCTCTTTCATTGACTGAAGCTTTTTGTTGATCATATCTCTTAATAGATATTTTATTTCACGGTCAACATATCTTCTTCTCCTGTTTTTCTGTGTAGGAAGAAATCTGTCCTAGTAAAGCAATCAGCAAATTGGATGTCAACTGTGCGTCCAATGGATAATCAAAAAAAAATGTTGTCGATAAAAAGATATCAAGTATTATCCGTAGATAATGTAAGACGGAAAAGCATACCTGAAACCAGGAAGATAGACCTTGCGAGCTGCTTCAATCACTAGATGTGTTTGCTCTTTCTGAAGCTCAAATATTCTTTTTCCCTCATCAAAACTACTCCCAAATGCTGTTCGGGAGATGACATCACCTGTCAATCTCTGAAATTCAGGCCAAACATCTAATTCACAAGTTCCCTCTTGGCAAGCTAGTCTTTCCCATCTCTTTACCATGTCTATGCAACTAACACGAAATGAAGGCACCATTTGCTGCAACAATAAAAATTGCAAAATTAAAAAAAAAGGAATTATTTCACAGCATCTACAATTGTGACATCCTGCAACAACCTTCACAGAGAAACTGAGTGCATGTGTATGAAATCTCTTAGTGATGCTTCAAATATGAAGGCACCATTTTTCGGATGCATCATGATCTAAGAAATGTGCAATTCATGGAGCATGTCTAAATCTTAGCTTGAGCATAAACCGTAAGATAATTTTGAGATACCTAAAATTTCTCTTTTTTCTAGCATGTTGTTATCCTTGAAGTAAATAATATAAACAACTCCCCTCATGCTTATTTGCTTAACAGTATAAACAATGCTACTTTCTCCGAACCAAATCCTGAAGCATATTGACTTCTGTGTTTAGCCAACTAATTCTTCTGATAATTTACAAATTGTATGCATGCAGATAGTTTTTGGGAGGATATATATATGGAATTGTAAGAACTAGTTTCACTTGACATGTTAGACAACCCTTGATTAGGGAAGGCTACCACTATTGAACATGATCCTAATGTGCAGATGAAGAAAAGAATCTATAAAAATGTACCTTTAACTTCTCCATATGAAAAGCAGGAGTGATAAGACTCCTCCTTTTTGCCCATTCCTCTCCCTCAAGGCTGGAAACACCCATTGATAGGAGCTTTATGAAATTCACTGGTGGCCTTTGGAAATGGCCAAACTTGTTGGAGAGCACTTCTTTCATCATATCTGGCTCCCATAGGATCACGCTTGGAGCTGGTCCGAACCATATGATCGATTTATTTCCTGCAATTTACGTCGACAAAGATTGGCTTTGAAATCTAAAGACTTACCTTGCAATTTACCAGTTGCTTATGTCGTGACTAATGGCTGACTATATGTCTCTACACTAATTGGTTCTTGTTTAATGACTTAGACAACTAATAAATAAATATAGAACAAAACCAATCTTATGAAAACCAAGAACCATATTTTGATAGACTCAGTATGACCTACTCATGTTAGGTTTTTTGATAGAACAAAAGTTTATTACAACTGAAATCGATCCCAGAGCTTGTTGACTATGTAGAGGAAAATATTCAGTTCTAAATTGAATTACTTATAAGCCTAGATGCTTAAATATTATAAGTCAATAACAATTTGTAAAAGGCAAAAGGCATCAAAGGTGCTTTGACACCACATATAAGCTTACCGAGTCCACGTTTGAGAGTCCATTCTGAATAAGTATTTTTCAGTTCACATTTTTCAAAAGTTTTTTATAATGATCTATAGAATTTATTTAAAAATTTAAAAAATAAACTGTAAGATCTTATTATTATTTATTTTTATTTTTATTTATGAACTAAAATAGTACTCCTTTTTTGAAATAGAATAAAAATATTTTTTATTTCAGATAAGTATTTTCAAAAGCACTCTCTATAGCTCCCCCGATATCCAAGTAAATAAAACACTGAACACACATGTAGCTACTGAAAGTATTATTTGGTCGAACAACTGGTGCTCAGTTTATAAAAGGGACGACCCTCAAACTACCAAGAAACAAACTTTGAAAGAAACCAAAACTCCTAGCGGACATGGTAGAGCAATACCGTATTTCTGCAAAGTTCGGTAAACCAAAGGGACTACTCTTGGAAGAATCTTGTGAGATAACTCCATGGGCTTGGACCAAGCCTCCTTGATGAGCTTTTCGTTCTCCTTGTCTCCATAGAGAAGCTTGTAAGGGTTGCCCTTGATACCCTGTCTCCTTAACTCCCTCTCTAGTGCTTTGGGCTTCAACCAAATATAGTAGAGACCCTTTGCTCCATAGTACAACACACAAGTTACAATTGAAACAATCACTACAAGAGAAAACAAAATCTCCATTGCTTGATTTCTAGAAGAAGAAACTCAAGTAGTGGTTTGAAGAGAGGAAGATTGTCAAGATACATATATATTTATAATTGGTAAGAAATCCGTTTGTGTTTATGGTGGTGGAAAATTGAAAGCAGAAGTCAAGGATGGAGGTGTATTTATAATATTTAATCCATATTTAAATATCCGTAATTGAGTTTTGCGAAAGTAAAAAATAAAAGATAGAGTTTCTTGAAAAAATAATTAAAATGGAGGTCAGTGTTTGTGTTTCAACAGTTTTTAAACTGAGTTAAAAATTAAAAAATAAAATTGCATTGGAAAGGTGTACAAATAAGAAAGTTATGAAATATGAAAGTGGAGTTCTAAAATTTTTTGTGCAAATAAAATATATAAACTGCTCAGAACTCAAATTTTGACAAAAAAATAAAGTTACGGACTGTTTGAAACACAATTATCCTTAGAAAACCAGAAAGAAACAAAATTGCTTGGAGACCAAGCCGCTAAAATTGCTTAGAGACTAAGAAATGTGCGAGTCATTTCTTGGGAACAAGAAGCTACCAGCTCAGTGCTTGCAATCCAAAGGAAGAATCTTTGACTTCTATTTTAATATGCTTATTTTGTAATTTTATTCAGAATTTCAATTTTTTATAAGAATTAAAATTTCAAAAATTTTATATATTTTAAATATAAATTAAATTTATAATAATATTTTAAAATTAGTATACATCATTTTTAACTTATATTAAATAAAATATAAAATTGGTTATATTTTTCTAAAATTTTATTTTTTAAAAATTTTTATGAAACTCAATTAAGGGGAGAAGAAATATGCTCCAAACGCAAAGGCTTTTAACTTGTCATCCTTGTAAGTCTAACATAGTTGTAAAACTCGGACCGGCCCATTCGGATCGATGGGAGCGTAAACCGGTCCGGATTTATTATAAAATCGTTTATGCCATCAATCCGTTCTGACCTGCTTCGACCTGGTCCACCCGCTCGTCCGGGTCAAATCGGGTTAAATTAAATTTTAAAAAATTTAAATTTGTGATGTATTGATGCAAAAATAATTATTAGTAGCCTTATATTAAAATATAATATGTAGATTAGATTTTATATTTGGATGTGATAATGCATAAAAATAAGTTTGTTATATTTTATTTGTAAATATTTATTATTTGTGATTTTTAAGTTTTTATATTACTAATTTTGTTAAATTGTAAGAAAAATAACAAAATTATTTTAAGACAAAGAATTTCTTTTAAAGTTTATTAGTTAAAATATTTTTTTATTTTTCTATATTTTTTTGTTAGTTTATTTTTTCTTTTATGTCTTCTAACAAAGAAAAAATTTATTATTCTTTTTTTTGAAATAATAAACGTTCGCACTACCGTCAACACTTTAGTATTTTTGACATGACGGTTCAACTCATTGATCCGACGGATCAATCCGTGACCCTTTGATTTAGATATTTTTTCGGTTGAATGTCCGATTCGATTTTTATAACTATGAAGTTTAGTCTACGTCTAGTTTAGTTGACAACCCGTTGTTTGGATATACATCTTGCTTTTTTTTTTAAAGTTCATATTTTCTAAATTTCTTTTACAAAATTAAATATTTTTGTTAAAAGATTTAAATAAGTTATACATCTTAAAAATATATAATATAAAATATTTTATTTTAAGCAATTCTAAACAACCAACTTCTCTCTAGTATGTTCGTATCATTATTTCAATTATAGCTTGTTTACCAAGAAATGTCATTATTTCATTTATAGCTTGTTTACCAAGAAAATCAAATGCCGTATTAGATCATCTAAATTTGCTTTATCCTTATTCCTTTTTCTATACGATTTAACAACGTGAACCAATCATAAAGTAGGGCATACAACAGACTGCAACATGAATTGCTTCACCTAATAATTATTACTAGAGAAGAGAATGGCTAGAATGTGTACGACTAATTCAATGGTTCTCACAGTAAAACAAATAAAATATTGACAAATTCTGATCACAGACGAAACAATAAAGGAAGAGATATAAGATCAGTTATATACTTGAATTGGTTACTTGCATCACGCAGCGCTGATCCAAATAGAACCATATATTTATCAGGAACTCCGAGATGGTTATTCAACCGGGATACTAATGCTATATCAAGACTTCCGATCAAGGCAAGGCCAATGTGAGACCACCTGCATCAAGTTCAGTCACTATATCATCAAGATAGTATAATACATTGCAGTGCTGTTTTACTGAAACAGTTAGATTGAACTTTTTTAGTATAAAAATATACAACGCATAATTATTTAATCTTTATTATCATTAAATTGACTTGGGGCAACAACCAAAAGTGCTATTTTTTTATAAGAATGTTATTTATGGAGAAAGGCTGCTATTTATGCACAAAGAATGCTATTGCATGTATTCGGCTTTGATTAAACTATAATATGTCTGACCATTTTATTCTACGATTATTCTGGGTTAAGTGATATTCTACATAAATATATCTAAGCTTTTTATTGCAAAGTTCAATTACTAATCTTGTGATAAATATTTTTTAAAAAGCTATATAAATTTTACACTTTTTTGTGGCTACTTTTATTTAAAATGTCGAGTAAGATCGAATATAATCAAGAAAAAGTTCAATTCATACTTTTTTCCTTAATTTTTTAGAAAATTTTTATGAAAATTTATATTTTATTCAAATAATGGTTCAAAAGATATAAAAATTGGTCCAAAAATGTCGAAGGATGGTCGAATATGACTGCGCCGAATCTCAATTTTTTGTTTATTTATTTTAATCTCTTTGAAGACTTTTTATGGGTAAAATCTTGTGTAATTTAGTGCTAATATGTTTTCATACATGCAAACAAATAGTTTGTATATTTTTGTAAATTGAAATTTTCCACATATGCACTCCCAAATACATTATAGAACTATATGTTAATTAAAAGGTAGAAGATTGAGGAACTTCAAGGTACTTTAGTCAAAATAGTTATCATAAAAATTTATTTTGAAAAGTAGAATTAAAAGTACAGTAAAAAAATTAGTAAAATGGATTATCTGACAAAAAGAAAAAGCCTTTGAATGCACGTTTGTAAACTATATATGTTTTATCCACATTTTGATATTAAAAACGTAAGAGTTTACATGCCTACATAACTCGGCATGTAGGATGACTAGAGCTAAAGCATTTCCCAGGAACAATATGTAAATACAAACTCAACCCGTATAAATTCGGTGAAATAGTAGGAACTCAAAGTTTCTGTAGGATGACTTGAGCTCCATACTGCGGTTGCATTGTTATGACAGTATAAGGAGCATGAGCATACGAGGGAGAGAGCTTGAAAGAAAAATTCTTAAGGACCATAGAGAGAGCCATCTTGGCTTCAATCATTGCGAAATTCATGCCTAGACAAAGTCTCGGCCCCCATCCAAAGGGAAGAATGCGTTCTGCCCTTTGCTTGCTTTTGAAATACCTTGGGAGAATCTCTCAGGATTGAACTCCACTGCATCTTCTCCCCAGTATTTTGGATCATGATGGAAAATTATTGTTGGTAGCAAGAGATTAACTTCAGCAGGGTAGGTGACACCTCCCAATTCCATCGGCTTGTATGTATATCTGATCAAAGCTACCGCTGGTGGGTACAACCTCAAAACTTCGTACAACACCATAGCTACCTGAAATCTCATCATCACATCATGCATGAATGAGCACTTCCATAAAAAAGTCCGAATGAAGAGAGTCAGAAATAAATGAGCTAAATGAAGATCATAATTTGAACTGGTAAGAGCTAAAGTGCTGTAATCTACTCCTATCCAAGTCTAAATAAATATTGCTCCATAAGAACAAGGAATTTTGAAAATTTTGGTACGTAGCTGTAGACAATGTACTCACCACTTTAAGGTGGCTTATGGATTCAATATCTGGTGTTTTATCTCCCATGATTTCCAAAACTTCTTCCCTTGCTCTCTGCTGCCACTCTTGATGCATTGCTAACACAATCAAAGTCCACGTCAACCACACTGATGTCGTCTCTTGGCCAGCAAAGTAGAACAGCTTGCATTCTTCTATGACATCCTCGATGGTCAATTTCATTTCGTTTCTACTACTTTTCCCCCTATGTCAATATTACTTTGACTAGTGTTTTGCAACATCAAGCTAAGCAAATCGTCACTGGTGCAGTTTCCCTCTTTCATTGACTGAAGCTTTTTGTTGATCATATCTCTTAATAGATATTTTATTTCACGGTCAACATATCTTCTTCTCCTGTTTTTCTCTGTAGGAAGAAATCTGTCCCAGTAAAGCAATCAGCAAATTGGATGTCAACGGTGCTTCCAATGGATAATCAAAAAAATGTTGTTGATAAAAAGAGATCAAGTATTATCCGTAGATAATGTAAAGATGGAAATGTATACCTGAAGCCAGGAAGATAGAGCGTGCGAGCTGCTTCAATCACTAGATGTGCTTGCTCTTTCTGAAGCTCAAATATTCTTTTTCCTTCTTCAAAACTACTCCCAAATGCTGTTTGGGAGATGACATCACCTGTCAATCTCTGAAATTCAGGCCAAACATCTAATTCACAAGTTCCCTCTTGGCAAGCTAGTCTTTCCCATCTCTTTACCATGTCTATGCAACTAACACGAAATGAAGGCACCATTTGCTGCAAAAATAAATATTGCAAAATTCAAACAAAAGAATTATTTCACAGCATCTTACAATTGTGACATCCTGCAACAACCTTCACAGAGAAACTGAGTGCATGTGTATGAAATCTCTTAGTGATGCTTCAAATATGAAGGCACCATTTTCGGATGCATCATGTTCCAAGAAATGTGCAATTCATGGAGCATGTCTAAACCTTAGCTTGAGCATAAATGGTAAGATAATTTTGAGATACCTAAAAAAATTTCTTTTTTCTAGCATGTTGTTACCTTGACGTAAATAATATAAACAATTCCCCTCATGCTTATTTGCTTAACATTATAAACAATGCTACTTTCTCCGAACCAAATCCTGAAGCATATTGATCTGTGTTTAGCCAACTAATTCTTCTGATAATTTACAAATTGTATGCATGCAGAAAGCTTTTGGGAGGACATATATACATGGAATTATAAGAACTAGTTTACCTTGACATGTCAGACAGCCCTTGATTAGGGAAGGCTACCACTATTGAACATGATCCTAATTTTCAGATGAAGAAAAGAATCTATAAAAATGTACCCTTAACTTCTCCATATGAAAAGCAGGAGTGATAAGTCTCCTTCTTTTTGCCCATTCCTCTCCCTCAAGGCTGGAAACTCCCATCGCTAGGAGCTTTATGAGTGAATTCACTGGTGGCTTTTGGAAATGGCCAAACTTGTTGGAGAGCACTTCTTTCATCATATCTGGCTCCCATAAGATCACTCTTGGAGCTGGTCCGAACCATATCATCGATTTATTTCCTGCAATTTATGTCGATAAAGATTGGCTTTGAGATCTAAAGACTTACCTTGCAATTTACCAGTTGCTTATGTCGTGACTAATGGCTGACTATACATCTCTACACCAATTGGTTCTTGTTTAATGACTTAGACAACTAATAAATAAATATAGAACAAAACCAATCTTATGAAAACAGAGAACATTTTTTTGATAGACACAGTATGACATACTCATGTTAGGTTCTTGTCTTAATCAAGTTAGAGGTGACAAAAGTTCATTACAACTGAAATCGATCCCAGAGCTTATTGACTATGTAGAGGAAAATATTCAGTTCTAAATTGAATTACTTATAAGCCTAGATGCTTAAATACTATAAGTCAATAACAATTTGTAAAAGGCAAAAAGCATCAAAGGTGCTTTGACACCATATAGTGCTTCAATAAGCTTGCCGAGGCCACGTTTGAGAGCCCGTAGAGTCCGTTCTGAAAAAATACTTTTCAATTTTTTCACTTTACATTTTTCAATAAATTTTTTATATTATTTTATAAATTTATTTAAAAATTTAAAAAATAAATCATAAAATTTTATTATTACTTATTTTTATTATTTTCTTTATGTAAAAAAAAAACTTTTTTTGTTAAATAGACAAAAATATCTCCTACTTCAGCACTTTTCAAAAGCAGTCTCTAGCTCCCCCTATATCCAAGTAAGAAAAACACTGAACACACATGTAGCTACTGAAATTGTTATTTTATCGAACAACTGGTGCTCAGTTTATAAACGGGACGACCCTCAAACTACTAAGAAACAAACTTTGAAAGAAACCAAAACTCCTAGTCGACATGGTAGAAAAATACCGTATTTCTGCGAAGTTCGGTAAACCAAAGGGACTACTCTTGGAAGAATCTTGTGAGATAACTCCATGGGCTTGGACCAAGCCTCCTTGATGAGCTTTTCGTTCTGCTTGAGGTCTCCATAGAGAAGCTTGTAAGGGTTGCCCTTGATACCCTGTCTCCTTAACTCCCTCTCTAGTGCTTTGGGCTTCAACCAAACATAGTAGAGACCCTTTGCTCCATAATACAACACACAAGTTACAATTGAAACAATCACTGCAAGTGAAAACAAAATCTCCATTGATTTCTGTCGAGGAAGAAAACTCAAGTAGTGGTTTTAAGAGAGGAAGATTGTCAAGATACATATATAATTGGTAAGAAATCTATTTGTGCTTATGGTGGCGGAAAGTCAAGGATTGAGATGTATCTGGCGGAAAGTCAAGGATTGAGGTGTATCTATAGTACTTAGAAAAACAGAAAGAAACAAAAATGCTTGGAGATCAAGCCAACAAGCAAAGACTGAAATGTGCGAGTCATTTCTTGGGTTTTAATTTGTCATTCCTGTAACTCTAGTTGACAACCCGTTGTTTGGATATACATTTTGCTTACTTTTCATTTTTTAAAACTTTTTATTCTCTAAACTTTTTTACAGATCTTATTTTAAAAATTAAAAAATATAAATAAATAATATATTGGAAAAAATATATAATTAAATTTTAAATTTGAAAATAAATTCATTTTTAAATAATAAAAGTTATTTTAAAATCAAATGACCGTATTAGATCATCCAAATTTACTTTCTCCTAAATCCTATCTGTATACAATTTAATAACGCGAGCCAAACTGCTTGCATACTTAAATGAGGAAATTTCTTTGATACAACAAATATACGTCACTATATAAGTGCAGTACTAGAATGTTATTTGGGAAATTTTCTTTCCAGTATTCAGCTGTTGATCATGTTACATTGGATGTAAATGTAGTCTGTATAGCAGTTTTTGAATGAGATGTGAAATTCATCCCAAGCAAAGGCATGTTTAAGTTAAATGTACGTACAATGTAAAGCACTAACTATCAAGAACGTCCACTGAACTACGCTCTGTTCTTCCCTCATCCAATTGATTGATCAGATCTTAAAACATTCGTTCAAGTCATTAAAATAAACTATTACAGCAGTAGCAGACAGTATAGCAATCACAACGAAGACAAGTTCAATGATTGTTCTGTTTGCTATAAGACTTAATTCCAAAAGCTCTGGAAAACAAGTGCCCAACAGAATCAGAAATCCATGGGTGATAACAAGTGTTTGACAACAGAATCAATTTCACTTAAATTTTTTACAGCATCAAAGACGAACAAATTTGGGAGACTTGATACATAAACGACACAAAAAATGTGACCACAAGCCAATGCAACCCATTCAGTTTCAAATACTGTAAGCCCAATGCAACTAATCGCAGCCACGGAAGGATTCAAATGTTTGGCGGCAAAACTGTAGCCTAAAAGATGTTCCTACCAGGTTCTGTCAAATTCAACTCTCAAGAAAATATTCTAATTTCAAAGACTGAAAAGTACCTAAAAACGGCTCTAAAAGAGGGGGACAAAGATAGTGATGCTAGAAAGAAGGAAGACACTTAGCTTTGAAGGTTTAAGATGTTAATCCTGTGGCTCCACTAGGAATTAGAAACATGAAAGCAATTGGAGTGAGGGTGTCTATTAAGTGTACAAACAAGCCAGCAAGAAGGTTAGCAAAGGATCCTAACGAAATACTCAGAAAGGAATTTCTGAAAAGCTTTGCCAAACGCACCTTTAATCTTTCCATTGCCATTGGTTTTGAAAAAAATTTTAAATTTATCACGTGATATCAGAACAGGCCAACGATTTGAGCTAAACTAAAATTTATTATTCATTTCGTTCATGGACTTCATGATTGCTTTATTTTCAGAACAAGTCATCTAATTTATTTTAGAACAAATAGTATGTTTCATTTGATCGTGTAGCTCGTGTTATTCGAGAATAAGTTGTCCACTTTATTTCAGAATAAGTAGCCCAATTTATTTCAGACTAAATATCCCACTTCATTTTAAAAAATTTACATTATTTATCAATAATTCTGAGATGATATTGATAAAAATTTGGACTTAATTTTCTCATTATCATGACAATAATTCTAAGTCCGTCACAGGTTGATAGCTAGTTTTAAACTCTAAGTCACAGGCAGATCTCTTTTTCTTAAAATTTTGTCTTCCTATATCATATTTGGTGTGCACCGGACAAATCACGACTAAGACTCGGTTGTTGAATTCGTGCATAGGCGAAGGACAACCCCACGGACTCCTTAAAGAGTTCATGAATAATGCAGCCGCTAAGTAGCTTTTTGGAAGAACTTTCATTCTCATTTACGCATATTTTGCTCATTTCTTATCCATTTGAAGCATCAAGAGTTCTCCTATTTATAAACCTGCATAAGAGAGTACATCAAATTTGTAACTAACTACTCACATGCCAAAATAATGACACTGCGTTTAGCTGGGTGTTTCCCTAACGCTTCTTTTTAATTTTTTATTCTAAAATTTTCAATACATATTTTATAGGTATTTAAAAAATTTATTTAAAAATTTAGAAAATGTAGAAAAATTCTACGTAATGAGATTTTTTTATTGTATATTTTTATTTTTTGAAAGTAAAAAAAATAGAGTTCGTTTTTTAAAAAGGATAAAAATATCCTCCTTTTTATAAAAGTTTTATTTCATAAGTAATTTCAAACGCTTTATGTCGTGGTGATATAATAATCTTTTACCTTCACATTTGTGACAATAAAATGTCATCTAAATGGGATCAACTTCTTCTTCCGTATAATAAGAAAGCCAACAAACCATATTGAGAATATTAGAAAGCCAAGAAACCTTATATCTCCTCTGTGGTTAACCAAACTCTCAAGCTCTCTTATGACGTTAATGTATTTCCTCTCCTCCAATAAGAAATGTTGACAAAGCCTCTAGTCTAGTTAATTTACCAATCCCACGAGGCAGGAGAGCAGACTTGTAGATGTTTGGAATAAGATGTTACATATTTCGCAGGTTAAAAATATTCTCAGTAGCTCTATTAGATCATCACAATCTTGCAATTCCGAAGTCTACAGATGGTAAAGGTTACCCAATGATTCAGGCAACTTGTAATTTTTGTGCGGTTTAGGGGAAAGCAGTGGAGATGTTTTAGGATGGCAATTGAATCAGGCAGGTTTGCAAGATCTATGTCACTTAGATCTAGTACTCTCAAGGACTGCATATTAGAAAAGGAGTCATTTGGAAGCAGAAAACGAATTTTATCATTTTTAGGGGAGTAGTACGAAAGATGTGTATGCTGCATCCTAGAGTCAGAAATGTATGCAAGTTCTGGAGATTGCATGAAAAGTAAATGTCTAGAGGTGACTGTCTCAATATATCAAAGACAAACGGTAAGCATGGGAAGGAATTGAACTTATGTTGGATTTTATATTCTAGAAATTTGGTTTTTGGAGATAGATACGATTAGGTCATGAACAAGATGGTGAATCATAAATGTATGACCAATTTGAGCATGTTGGAGAAAAGGACATTTACCTACTTGTCCAGGTATTTGCAGCCCAATTTTTCACTTTGTGCTCTCTGCATGATGAATAAACCCTTCTACCTTCGATACGCGTACTAAGTATTAGTTATCACAGAGATAATCTTTAGCGAATGTAGAACAATAGTTCACACGAATTTTCAGTTCTAGAGGCAAGCTTAAGTAACTTAATTTTACGGCAGCCAAAGTTCCATCAGAATCCCATAAATGGCATGCAAAATAGAGTCCAGTACTCCTCATGACTTTCAGAATGCAATAGAACTCATATCATCTTTATGAACAAAGGTGAACAGTTACATTTGTCAACTACTCTTTTATGGGTGTTTACTAAGTTTGCTCAGATTCTTGTAGCTGTGAGCAAATGCATAGTGTTGAAATAAGAGCCAACTAGTGTCAGGTGACAAATATTTTGAGATGGTATGAAGGGACAGGACAGTTTGAATAATTTTAGCATACTTGCTATTCTTCTGCGATTACTAGAACTTTACTTCCCCAGTGGCCCAAAGATAGGAGATCTTCCATAAGCTTTCGTCTTCTACGGAAAAGTCATCCATCACTGGTTTTAAGGCATTTACGAATATGCTTCGCTATAAGAAGCCACAAGAGATTGAATAAATAATCTAATAATACTTTTTTGAAACCTCGCTGCATCCAAAATGCCTAGGATGTACACCCAATTCCCTCTTTTCAAAATGGTTGCTGATAATTAGATCATCGTATAGGACTCTTGCAAGAGTAGTCTTCCCTATGGCAGCACTATGACTAAGGAGATGATAGAATTAGTCTGATTTTCAGCTAAAAGTATTTCAATCAAATTTGTTTTATCCTCGTCTCTACCATAAAGAATCAGTTCATCCCATTCAGCTCACATTAGCTTTTCATTTTGAGGTGCAACCAATGTTCCTTTTAAGTGCAATACATGCTTTCTGTATGAAATTTCATCAAACGTCTTCACTGCATTCCTAAATTACTTGCTACAGTAACGAACAGGTCATCTTTGTAACTTCAGCTAGTAGTTTGCGAAGAATCACTGACCTCAGGTTCGTATTTTATGAGCTCATACCCAATATCATCTGGCAAATGACAGCTTGGTGTGCCGCCTCTGTTACATTCTGCAGCCAATGCCTCACATTCTCATCACTCGAACTCTTTTCTTCTCTTTTCTTCGGCGTCACCAATCAAGCTTGGGTTGCAGGTAGCAGCTAGCTTCTTCATTGCACATAAATATTCACTGATGGCACTGCACCAATTTAAATCTTGGATATAAGTTTCTCAATCATATATACTGCACTTATTGGAGAAGACAGCATAGCTGATTCCAGTATATAATTGATTGGAAGTGCACAAATTATATTGAGTTGATGGTGCTGGAGCTTTAATGTTGATCAAATTTAATATAGAAATTAACCACTTGTCCAAGTTTGAATTATCTATAGAAACTTAGGTAGCAAACAAGCTAAGGGTTGGAAACTCAACCTTATTCATTGTTTTACAGTTATACGTATTCCAAGTATTCTATACTTCCAAGAAACATCCACAACGATAAACTGTAAACACATAGTAATCTTAGGATGGGATTTTGGTACAACTAACATTTGAATCCCCAATTTCAAATTCTATATCGAACACCGTGATCTGCAAGAAGGGGTTCATTTGGGATTACTTAAAAAAAAAAGCTTTTAATGAAAATAATTTTTTGGTGAGATTTTTAATAAACGAGTTTTTAGTTTAAAAATAAAAAAATGTACATATAATAATTATATGATATATAATTTATTCTTATTTTAAAATTTTTATAATATAGTAAAAGATTTTTTAAAAAACTAAAAACTAAAAAAGAGATGAGACAAACACCCATAAGCAATGCCGAATGAGCCAAAAGTTAATACCCATTCTAGCATTTCCATTTATATTGGACGTTTGGCTGAGCATTCCAATTCCATTTCATTTTGAATAAACAATTCGCATTTTGTAACAAACTTTATTTAATAATATATATATATATGAGGAATAGGGACACTTTCTCTTTAGGGGCACTTCCAAACACTATTTTTGATTTATGACCAAATTGACCTCCAAATTCAATCTCCACGGTTGAATATGAAAAATTATGAGTTAAAAAAAGTCCAATAAAATTTCAGCTCAATCAGATTACGAATTCATCTTCATCGGATCACTTGATCAAGATGACAGAAACCATACAACATATATATTTTTAAGTTTTTTTACTTTCTGTTATCTAGATCAAGTGACCCGATGAAAGTGAATTCGTGGTCCAATTGCACTGAAATTTTATGGGTATATTTTTAACTCATAGTTCTTCATATCCAATGGTGGAGATTGAATTTGAAAGTCATTCTGACCATAAACTGAAGAGTGAGTATCCCTATCTCTCCCTATATATATATATATATATATATATTATATATGCAGAATTTTTTTTTGAATTTGAAAAGTATAGAAAACAATATGTCATAAAATTTTATATATATAGTTTTCATTATTTTTTTAAGTAAAACAAGTTAAGCTCATTTTCTGAAGAATTCAAAAATATCTTTCATCTTAAAATAATTTTATTTTATAAACACTCCAAATTGTCCCCTTTGTTAGAGTTGGTGCTAGAATTGGCTAAATGAGAACTAAAGTTAGCTTCTTCCTGATCCTATATAATTTGTATATGGACTGTGTCTCCAAGGCTTCTAACCACAACATAAAAAATTCTTGACACACATAAAATTGTTATATGAGCAAGTTTTAACATATATGAGACTTGTTACCATGACGGTGGCATGCTAAGTTCGTGTAACCAAATGAAGTCGCTTAATTTCTTTGGCAATGATGGATGAACTTGTTCGACCAGTCGGCAAATAATAACATTCGACCAGTCAGCAAAAAATAACAGTCAGTCAGCAAATAATAACCATTGCAGCAGTTCAATATTACTGCATTCTGCAGAAAATAGACGAGGAAAACCATATATTCATCAACACAAACTTCTATTACATGCCAGCATAAGAACACAAATTCAAAATGATTACGATGGAGCACTTGAGAATATAAGCTTACTTCATGGTTGCAAGCACATGAAAGATACACAATGATATCCATTTCCAACATCCAGTACTTGTGAATATTGATGCATACAAAGTGACAACTCTGAAAAAACAAAGAAACACTGGGAACCAATATATAATAATGTCAATTTGTAAGTTGTAACAACCTCTGTGGCAACAGCATAACCTCAAAACAAACCATGTCACTACTATGGAAGCATTAAGTGATATACTGCCTTTTTACATATACATAGTGGTCATTCTCAATCACAAATACGACGGAATGGATGCGGGTCTATATAGGAATGGCTTAACAGTATGAGAGTGTCCAGATTGGAGGTCATATCTGAACTTAATTCCAGAATGGGAATCCCCTCGCCTAGTGCAGTGCTCATGGATACTACTTATTGGCCTGACCACAAACGAAACCCACCTGTAACTGTCAGGCATTGACTTTGCCACTCTGTATATACCCTTTGGATCAGTGAATGCCTGATAATTGAAAACATCACTGTTATACAAAGAACTGCAACCTCTGCACCTGAAAGGAGCAAAGGCCAAACAGATTAACATTGTGTGCTTGATTGCTAAGGACATGCTTCAAATAAAGTGTAGTAAGCTTAAATGCCACTAATTATTTAATACAACTCATCTGATGATGCAGTGACAACTCAGAGTCTCTTAAGTATTAGCAGTGCTCATACACAATTAAAGAAATACCTATTTACCAACAAAAGAATGAGCTCAAATCTTAGCCTTCTCCTACTTTCACAAAATGGAAATTAATAATGAAACAGCCTCGAATTACTATAATAGTGCTCTGTGTTCTGAAAGACTATCAACGCCAAAAAGAGCCAAATCTTATAGAGCAAGTTTATGCAACCATAGTTAGAAAGATTGCACCCAATTCAACAATTCAGCATGATTGATGGTGCCATATGCATGTTTTACCATGCAGGCAATAAACACCTCGAAAAGTGTGTGTGTGCATACATTTAGTAACCTAATGTACTGTGCTGATAAAAGTAGAGAAGTGAAAACAACTTCAATGGGCAAACAGTTTCAGATTTGTCAATTAATGTCGTTCTTGTAATTATGTAAGGCCATAGTTATACTAGATGTATGAAAGCCATTGTCCAAGAAGAACTTTGAGAGCTTCATTACCACCTCATTATGGGGCTGTTTAGGAGTGATTATGAAAAATGCTTTTTTCTAAAATGAAAGATATATTTGTCTATTTTGAGAAACTGAGTTTTACTTGTTTTATTTAAAAATAATAATAATAATAATAAGTAATAATAAGATCTTACAACGTAGAATTTTTCTATATTTTCTAAATTTTATATAAATTTTGCAGAATGTTATAGAAAGTTTATTGAAAAACGTGAAGTTGAAAGTTGGAGAGTGCTTTTCTGGAAAGCAATGCCAAACACATCCTATATCATGGAGACACAAGTCCTTATGCTCTAAGTAAATGAGTATTACTTTCATGCATGCCATGTACCTCCTTCACATAGACAAAACTTAGACAATTACGAGAGAAAGAAGCCATATCTCCCCTTTGATGGTTCTTCACACCTGCGGGCTATAAGTGAGGCTAAACGATCCTTCATTCAAGATTGCCCTACTCATGCGTAAGCAATTATATATCTAGCATGCATTTCCAAAAAAAAAAGAAAAAGACAAAAAGAACTCTAGCAGAGCATTCGGAAACTTATGTGCATAATGTAGCACGTTTCAAGCTATTGTAGAATAGTTATATTAAGGGTTTTGGTAATAATAAATTCGAATATTTTATTGGAATTAAATTACTTAAGAGTTTTAGTATATTAAAAGTCTAAGTCATAATAAATTCTAGTGTTTACCAAAATTAAAACTATTTAGAGTTTGAAGTTTTGTGTTATTAGAAATATTATAGATTATGAGTCTATTTATATGCGTATAAGCATGATTGTAAAGAAGAGACTTAGAGTTGAATAACTTGAGAGTTTTCTCTCTCTTTATTATCATGTTCGGTATTTCTTAATAATCAACGAACCTTGATGCGTAATTGTTATGGCATTCTGTAAAAATCAACAAAATATTTAGAAGCCTTTTATCCTGAGCATTCTCAAACTCAACAGGATAATTAGAGTCTTCTATATTATTTTTATATCAGTCATATCTCTTATTGATGAAACTATCTGTTAGAGCTTTTCGCTGCATCATTATTGCTTAGCTGAATTTTGACTAAATATACCTGTAGGTGGAGTAGCTACTAATTTCAAGTCCTAAAGTTGCTAAAGCATGTTCTCACATTCGTCATGTGAATAAGAAATATGCCACTGTTAACATGAAGAAGGGTATTCTCTTACCTAGAGCTAGTCCTTTGTTCATTCTTTTTATGATTTTCCTGAATAAAAACTAATATCTAGGATGCCTTGACTTGAAGAGATACAGAAGTTTTTACTATTTCGGTAATTCACAATCCCTAATTCCCACAGTAAGGCTATCAAATAAAGACCATACCCTAATTAATCAATTGTAACGACACATAAAAACCATACCAAGTTACCAACCATAAACGATAAGGCCAAGCAAGAACCAGGGGATACTTGACTAAAAAGGCGACACTGAAACATAACCCATCATTATCTGGTCTAACACTAGATTACACTACCTTGGACAAGGAAGTTCAGTTAACACATTAACAAAATTCAAGCTGAACAAAGAATTGCGCCAAAAAAAAAAATGAACCGACAGAATTTCTTTCTTTTAACCTAAGTATGCAGTCTCCAAACATCAGCATGAGATAGACCAAATTCACCATGTTTAGTTAGAAAGCAGTAAAAACTACACAGACGAATGGGAACCTGGGAGACCGTGATCTGGGACCGACTGACTGAGGAATCAGCGCAGAAATCACAGACGACAAGGCTGTGAATCTCGCCGGTACAACATTCCCCGCCTCTGATCAACAGCACCATGAGCACCAGCAGCAGCAGAAATTAAAAGAAACCCTCCTCTCGCCATGGCTTTGCTTTCGCACGAAGAGAGAGAGAGAGAGAGAGAGAGAGAGACAGAGATGAATTTAAATAATTTTTTTAAGTTTTTATTTTTTGAGTTATTCTGAAAACTGTCGGTTTTTGGGAAGATCGAGCTGCTACAGTAAAACTTGTAGGAGTGTTTCCGAGTACGTTTCAACCTCATTTTAATTTATTTTAATTTATATTTTTAAATAAATAGTTTATAATATCTTTTATATTTTTTAAATTTAAAAAATATTAAATATTATGATTACTTAATTTTTAATATTTTTTAATTAAAAATATTTTACTTCATTTTAAAAAAAAATTCAAATGGGAAGATCAAGCTTCTAAAATCAAACTTATATATTTGAGGGGAAGAGTTATTTCCAAATTTATAATATCTACTTGAAAGGTATGAACCTTTTATTAAACAAATCTTTTACCCTCCCATTTCATTTATTTTTTAAACTTTTTTGAAAATAAAATTTTCTAACCTATTTATGATCAAAATTGATCAAATATTCTATCTTCAGCTAAAAAATCTACTTCAAACTCTTTCTATTGATTTACACAGCCGATTTTCATTCGTTCTTATAACGTGATTCTGATTACATCTTTGATAGATTTCGATCAATATTAATTTAATAAGAAATACTATATATATATTTACATGTTTGAAGAAAAAATTAATACCAAGCAGAGCTCCGACATAACAAAAAAATTTTTAGAAAAAATTACCAAAAAATATATTTTTATTAGTTTTTTCTTTAATTTTGTTTTTATGACTGTATTACCACCACATTACGATGATTTTTTACAACTACATCATTTTCTTCTTTAGTTTTAATTTTTCTTAAATTTTTAGCGACATTTAGCAAGATTTTTCTATATTTTTTTATTACAAAATTCAATTATGCATATGCTCTTAAAATATCTCGTTCAATATATATAATTTTAATACTTTACAACCATTTAGTATCATTTACCACCATATTACCACTATATTATGACCACTTTATAACAATATTTTCGCCATATTTCCTTATTCAACTTTTTCAAAACATTTGTGGTGATATTCTAGTAAGGATTCCAATATATATACAAAATTCAGTTATCGATACATATGATCTTAATGGATTACAACTAGTTAGGATTCTTACAGCCAAATAATTTCTCCATTTCTTTTCAATTTTAAATAATTTGTAGCAATATTCTCAACAATAATTTGTACACTTCTTACTACACAGTTTAGCTATTAATCTTCTCCTAAAATATCTTGCGAAGTTTATATGATATTATCACATTACATCACTTAGGTCCCATTACGACCATATTAGGACCATTTTAGGATGACATTACAACCACATTATCACAAAATTATCACAAAGTTGTGTAATAATCATATTGTGATCGTAATGTGATCACAAAATGTCCTAACTCAATGGTGATTGTAATATGATCGTAAATATAGCTGGAAATATGGGCGGGCTGAGCTGGCCCTGTCTGATTTTATTTTTATGACCTAAATCGGTCCGTTTATCCGATATATTTTTAAGTTTTATAAAAATAAAATTTAAAATATATTTTTAAGATACAAAAAAATATAAAATCTTCTTTATTACTAATATATTTTTTTATTATTTAAATAAAATTTGATCTAATCAATAGTCTGAGTCAACTGTCAATGTTGACCGGTCAATGTTAACAGTACCCGAGCGGGCATGCCAATAAGGTCGGCCCGATACTGCCTATAAAATCGGACCGAGTCGATCCGATCCTGTCACTATTCATCGGACCGGGCGGACTAGTACCTAGGCCAACTAATCAACCGCAAGTCGGTCCATTTTGCCCGGTCTATTTTTTACATCTATAGTCGTAAAGTTGTTGGTAATGCGATCTTAAACTTGTAATAGTCATAATGGATTTTAAGTAGTCATAATGTATTCAAAATTATGTACTTCACAATATCTTTCAGGAAGAGGGTGAATTTTGTAATAGAAGTGTACAAACTTTTGCTAAGAATATTCTTACAAATTTAGAAAAAATTTATGAACAAAATATCACCATAAAGTAGCCGTAAGAATAAATTTTTAAAAATTATCAAAATGTGTATTTTTTTCAAAAATTTCTGAGATTTTATTAACTTTATTTGATAAATTTATAATATACTTGAACTGTTTGGTGTTGCTTTTATCTTCAAACGTGTAGGCATATATTCATAATATTTTTCTGAATTTAAACACTTTGTTGAATTTCTAAGAATGCATTGAGAATTTGCTGTAAAATTAAATAAAAATAAGTTTTGAGTTTGCGGTGAAGATCAGAATGTGTTTTTTAATTAAATGGAGAGTATTGTTTTTTAATTAAATGGAGAGTATTTTTTGTCAATTTTGATTAAAAATATGTTAGAAAAATTTAGCTTGAAAAGAAAGGTTAAAAAATAATGAGAAGATAAAATATTTTTTTAATAAAAAAATCATTTTATATTCTCATTCTTGAACAAATAATATCTTCTAATGCTCAATGCCTAATGAGATTTTTGTCTTCCAATGCTCAGTGCGAGTACATACAATGAACTAACTTACCATTCTCATTATATGTGTAATGTTAGTCCGAATGTAAATAATGATATATATTTGATTTATCACTACTAATGTATATGATACCCAATACATTACTATCTTGTCTTTCTCCTTACTAGGTGATGAAAAGGAAAAGAGTTTGAGTCTAATAGTGAGTGAAGTAGACATCAATTTACAAAGGCTATAACTCAGCTCACTTGATAGAACACCTAGTTTACACATCCACCATTATATTTTCAAAGGAGACACTATAAATGTTGAACCACACCAACACTTTATCATATAACTACCTTGAGATAGTCATATTTCTCTATTACATTTATCTCGCCATATCTACTCAGAATTCTATTTTTTGGTCCTAAATCTCTCGTATCGAATGTACTAGCTAGTTAATCTTTCAATTATTAAATGCGCTCCATTCTTGGACCTGCCACAAATATATTATTATCAATATATAACAGCAAAATAACAAACTCACATTTCTCAAATCTCTTGATGTACGTATAAAAATGAACAAGATTGCTGTACTTACTGCTTGTACCAATACTGCGGTGCTTGTTTAAGCCCATAAAAAGATCTAATCAATCGACAAACTAGATCTTTCTTATCCTTCACGGCAAAGCTTTCTGTCATCATATATATCTTATTTTCAAACTCCTCCTATAAGAACGCTTTTTTCATATCAACCTGCTCAAGTTGAAAATCCAATCATACACATAGTACAATTACCACACAAACAATAGTCAAAACTTACCTAGAGAGAATATGTTATCAAAGTCGATACATGTTTTCTGTACATAGTCTTTAACCACCAACCGCGTACAATACTATTCTATTTGATCATTTATCTGCGTCACTTGATCTTGTGCTCACATTTATTTTCAATAGCTTTGTGGCTTTGAGATAGAGAGAGCAGCTCCATGTTCTATTCTTATAAAGCACATCAAGCTCCTCTTACATAGCTTTTACCTACGGAGATGATTTGAATTGTCCAATGCCTACTTGAGAGAAGGTTTCAGCTTGGTTGTTCTAACAGCTTTGTTGACCCAAGCTACCACAGCAGCGGAGTTTACCTTAGAGTTGTGGATAGCCTCATGATTATCCATTGCTATAAGCTTTTCAAATTGCATGCTGCTCCTACATCGTGCGCAGAAAAGTTATCAGGCAACAATAATACACCAAAATTTCAGTAGAAGAATCAACCATTCAGTCATACTCCGATTCGACAGAGGCTTGCGTGTATCAACCCAGGGCCTAAATTTGCCTTCACCGTCAAAGGTCTATGTGCCTATGGAACCGCATTCGCATCTGCTTTAAGATGTCTCCATCAGCTAAGATCTAACACATGTAGAACAGAAATTATGAAACAGTTATACAGCGAGAAGTTACATCTCCCTTCACGTGGGAAGTAATTGCTGTGAAATTACGGGTGTTTTGTAAAGAACACTTGCCACAACTGTGTTCCGGCCCATAAGAAGCAAGCCACTAGTCCACTTTTCCGTTAACACTGTTTAGCTTTAGTTTTGTGGGAGAAATTTCATTTCTCACTGCCTAGCACTCGAATCCTAGATATATACACCAGCCATGGCAAATTCATGTCACAGGAGCAAATAAATATCACTACAATATTATACTCTGTGGCTAATACATTCCCGACATGCCAAAGGAAATAGGACCGACCTTCCTATGAACCCCAGCAGCAGTATTAGCATTTGTCTCATTGTAGAGAGGCCTCATCCCTGCCATGCTAGGGTTCATAGTTGTTCTGTTGTCAGTGACACCTCTTGAAGCATAGAACGAAGCAGCTTTCACATCAATAGCTACTTCCGCCACACTTTCAGCCCTTCGCTGATAAGGTGGTTTATAAGGTGCTGATCCTTTCTCTGCTTCTTTTGAGCTTTCTTCATTGGCCACAGCCTTCTGGAATGAGTATGCAGGTGGGCCAACAGGGTGCGGAGGAAGAGCAGTGTTCCTCAAATACCTTCTTTGGTCATAAGTTGTGGTTCCATTTTCACGGGGCACAACAGATCCTAAATGTTACTAGTATTAGCAGCAATACAAAGATGAAAATTACAGGTAAATGAACTTCCAAACTAACTTAAAGCAAAATCTGAGAGATCTGATAACAGGCAATACACTATCTCTCTGATGTGACGTACCCATTGATATCCTCTGAGACTCCTGCACGACCCTTGATACATTTCCAGGCAAGATTGCGTTGTCTCCAGCATTCTGAGAAGACTCTGGAATTTGTTGTACTTGTTCCTTGAAAGGAATCATAGTAGAATGAACAACCGCAGATCTGCGCGCACACAAAAATTACCTTCTCATAGGAATAAAATAAATGACGTCCTACAGATGCAACCAATAAAAACAATATAGGCACAGCAAAACCCTGAAATTGGGGTTGCACCAGGTGTGCTTGATAAATTTTGAAGTCATACTCGGGCAAAGCCATATTGCATGCTCACATACACAGCAGATATATGCCAGATATGAGCTTTTCAACCATTCCAATCAATGAAAAATCATTTATAAGAACTTGAAGATAACCGTTCCATCAAGCAGTGCTCAAGCAGAATATGCTTTTTACACATCAGGCACGCAAGTGAAGATAAATCTAGATATTTGTTTTTCACTCATAAGATCAATATCTCAGTTTTTATTTTCAGAGGATCATAATACATTTTGTGAAACAGAGTATCATGAATTGTTAGAAATTTCTAAAACTTCTTTAGCTATTCTAAGAACTCTCCAGACTACTAATGTCCATTACAGAGGTTATCACCACTGACTAGATGCACTTCAATTTTCTCATCTTATCTACTCAAGAACTTTGACCAAATACATAATAAATAAAATAGGGAGTCAGAAATGACAGATAAGATCAACATTCTCATTTCACAATGCCTATCTACTGTTCTTACTAGTTTTGAAGTGTTCTACCATATCATAATCAACGCGTTACACAAAAAAACCTTGCCTGCTTTAGTTTTGAAGTGGAAACAGTTTTCCTTGCCGTCTTTAGTAAGGCAAAAATGACATCTCATATGCTTTCCACATTGTCCAGTACTCAGTAAAGATAGCTAATATCTTCAAAAGAAGGGATTGCTATAATTTAGGACACTTATCCTTGAAATATTTGGTCAAGTTTTATTTAAAAAAATAAGCTTTTATTTTGCAGCTCTGCATCAGTAGTCACATAGGAAAAATGGAATTAAATTCACACTAAACGTCATGTAGAGTAAAAAATTGTGGAGTGACTGGCCAGCCACAAGAAAACAAATTAAATTTAGGAAAAGAAGGAATAAGGAGACAGAAGCGAGGCAAACATGCAACTCTAGTTTCGAACTTCTCACAGCTACCAGGGGCTGACATGCTTCACAGCCTTCCCTCTCATACCTCCAATGATACAGTTCGTCTTTTTCTTATCTTCTTCTGCCTTCCTCTACTTCACTTATATTCTTGTTGATAAACAACACTATTCAACCATCTCCACCTTCACTGCTTAGCAACGAATAAATCACACCCACACCAAATAAATCTCAAAGCTATTGCCTCGTAATCAGCTATATCCTCAATACACCACCAAACATGCCACAATCACTCCACGTGCGCATCTCCATCCATTCCAGCTTCAATGGTTTTGCAAGCTACACAATCACCACATCAAGCTTCCTTGCAAAACATAGAATGAACAGCTAAAACCTAACAGCCAATCACTGTGAGCAATGTCATATCTAGTTCAGCTACTAGAATTTCTATCACCACTTCAATCGACAATCTGTCCTTGCGTTAACTCTCTACTACATTGATGGTATACAACTCAACTACTTCAAACAGAGAAGATAGCAATTCTCAAGCGTCTATAAATCTAATCGAGTTACTAAAGCTGAAGTCAGTGACAAAGTTTCTTAGAAACAAGAATTCCACAAATGAGATTGATGCAACTTTCCAATATAAGTACCTAGGAAGAGAAACATGCTTTCGCTCCATTCGAACCGCTGTGGCACTTTTGCCTCCATTCTCCTCTACGTGAGCAAACTGCCTTTGGAATTGGTCAACAGGACTGCACAATGGTAAACATATTTCGGTAAACTGCCACCTCTTGGGTAAATATTCATGTGGTATTAGTTCTGGTGAAATTGAGACCTTGGGTAAAGGAAATTTGTCCTCTCTGTTCCATTTAAGTAGTCCTTGAGAAGTTGAGGATGGTACTCCAATATCTCTCGGTAGATTAGCTCCCTGATATCCTCCTTTGTTACTCTTCGCCTTTCAAATTCGAACTCCAACTTTGAGATTGACTGACAAGAAGGCTCTCTCTCCACTTTTGACAGACTTTTAAAATAAGGGTCAGCCAATGCCTGGTAAAACATAAACATGCAACTAAATTAGCATTGCGTTAGAAACTTGAGTGACCAAATCACCTGGAAACAAATAGGCACACTTTATCAGAAGAGATCCACACAATTCCCACTATACAAAATATTTACCTCTTCTGCAGTGGGTCTGTCCTTTGGGTCAAATGCTAAAAGCCTCTCCAAAAGCTTAAGGGCTAAAGGGTCTCCATTTGGAAACTTCTGCGAAAATGGAACAGGTGTTTTCCTCCTCATGCTAGTCAAGTACCTCCTAGCTTTTTCATTTCGAACCTGTGGAAACAAAAGTTAAATATTAAGTATCTAGAAACTTATCCTTCACTCCAGAACTCTCCCATTCTATCTGTTGTGCGCTCTAGCAGCATACCCGAGATATGGTATCAAGTGAAGGTGTGCCAAGAAGATCAGTCATAAGATCTAACTGGTGAACCACATTTTTCCCTGGGAAAAGTGGTTTACCAGTTAATACTTCCGCAAAAATACAACCTATGCTCCAAATATCGATAGCAGGAGTATACTGGCAAAGAACAATCTCTGTCAGTGTCATTAACAAAAAAAAAAAGAACTCTCAAAAGAATCAGATGGCGTACTTAATGAAAGTAAAGGTATGACAATGTGCTGGTGTACAATTCTGACAATGGATATCAAATTAGCTGAAAATGGACAGAACAGACCCAGTCCCAGGTCAGCCATGAACTAGTAGAAGGGTTCATTTATGACAAAAGAGACCTACCTAACCTACCGCAAAATTATTTTTCTATGGAAGATAAGTTGTCTGTTAGGTCATTACATTGAGTTACAGTAACAATCAACAACAGACCTGAAAGCCGACATTTAGCCTTTCTCTCCATCATTAAGATCACACCAAAAAAAAAAAAAAAAGAACTACCCTTTCCAATTTATTATTCTAGAAAAGACATGATTTAGCATGATAACTTTCTGGATTGAAATCTGACAAAGGCAATTGAAACAGAATGCTAAAACTAAGCAAGGTTTCTAATCACTTGGAGCTAGCATCATTACATCGAATGTGGATAAATACAGCCCATATCAAATGCCTTGCTGATTCTTTAACGACTTCCTCACTGCAATTTGTCAATGGAGCGTCATAGTGGCTAACATCATGAAGCCATCAGCCACAAAGCTACCATCTCACAGTCTATACTACAACAATCCATCCAAAATCTTTCTCACGAAAAACCTAATTACGACCTTCCTCGATTTTAATGAATTCAATATTTCAAATCATCAGCTGACCTCATCCAATTGATATTTAGTTAATCCATAAAGATGCAGATTTCATACTTTTGTAAGATGCAACTGTCATTCACAACAGCAGCGAAAGGGAAGACAGAAGCATCTGTTCCCCATTACACCTACCTGTAGACACTAGTCAACTGGATGTCTCCTCAAAAAGTGAAAGAAATGAAAAGATTCTTCCAAACTAAATGATAGAAGTAAAGTAGGAATCACATGTTAGAGAAAACTCCACCTTAGAATAAAAAGATCCACAAAGTTCAGGGGCTCTATACCATCTTGTTGCAACATAGTCCTGTAAAACATAGCAATGTTTCATAAAGCACTGACAAAGTTGCAACTAAATAATACAATGACTGAAAGAAGTGGTAAAAAGCTTCTGTAACACACAGAACTTAAAGAAAATCCCAAATTTCCCCACTAACCGTCCAAAATATAGTTGATGGAGTGTCATTAAATGCGACTCTTGCTAACCCAAAGTCGCATATTTTGAGTTTGCAGTTGGCATTTGCAAGTATATTCTTTGGCTTTAAGTCTCGATGGTAGACATTTGCTGCAAAGAAGTTCCAAATTATATGTTAGAAGACAAGACAGATTTATTACGCAATTTTTGGCATACTAAATTTTATAAATCAGTCAAATATGTAGGCAAGGCACCAACATAGAATTTGCCCAAGATCTTAAACATGATTTATCAAGAAATCAAAACCTCATAGGATTAAACACTAAATCAGTTAGATGCAATATGGGGTGTCATAAAACAAAACCTTCATTAAATTACAGTTCAAGTAATTCCCTTAAATGTCTATCCATGAACAAACATCACTGTTTTAATTTGATTAAAGTGGAAACTGAAGTAACATTTAGTCATATATTTTGAAGAACGGGATACAGAGTTGAAACTTCGGGTCTGGATACCATATTTGAAAAAGTGAGCTAAGATAAAATTAATCAACAATTTCATAAATACATATAAATAGTCAAAAATTACTGTTTGAGAACACAAAAACTACCCTTCTACCCTCTTCTTTGTATGTCATAATGACACTTAAAGACTAAGCAAGCACAATTCACGCAAAAGTTCATGTTAAACTGAAATCTGTAACTTGACTACATTGTAGTTATTGCTCATTGTATCTAGGTTCTCTCTCATCACCAATTAGTGTCTCCAATGTCTACGGATATTCCATCACTATGTTCCTTCTACGAATAGATTGTTTCATCTCACAATCCACATGAGTTTACAAGTGCAACTTAGTTGTTACTAAGGACGTGTTTACTATAGGATAAACTCACTTTTTCGGAAGTGAGTTTAAAAAATAAAATTAAAAATTAAAAATATTAATAAAAAATAATACTTTATAATTATTTTATATTATAAGTAAACTTTAAATTAAATTTTAAAAAATAAATTATTAATAGAAATAATTTATTTTAATTTTTTAAGTTATTTTTTATTAAAAGTAAGTTTCAAAAAGTGAGTTTGAAGGAGTCTGTAAACAAGCCCTAATTTGCTAAGTGAAGTCACAGTACACCATGTGCCTACATTTGTTCTAACAGAACTCAAAGAGTCTACCATGAAGCATGGAAACGGATATGTGGATGTGACACGATACAATAAAGACATGCCGCCATGGCCATGCCAAAAATTATTAGGACATTATATGGTTTGCACGCTGTTGTATAATCATGCATATAAACATGCACAACAGCGTATATGCTAGCAAATTTAGACAAAAGCATACAGTAGAGAATAAAGATAGATTACACATTTAGATACTCCATTAATATGTGAACACTCGAGTTACCCATTAACAAGTAGAAGAAATTTGTTAGCAAATAATTTTACCTTATAATTATATCTATTTTAAACAACAAGTTATAGTAAATAATAACAATCATAAGTTTTTTCAATATTAAAGGTCAAATTACGCTTCTAGGTGTTCTCAACAATCTAACATGTGATTGTCAAATATCCTTAAAAGTCTGTCGTTGCACGGCAACAATAGGTATCCTCTAAACTGTCGTGTCTACTAAAGTGCCGTGTCCAACACATATCCAACATGGACAGGCATTTACTAGAAGTTCTGTGCTTCATAAGCAGTCCTTGAATAATAAAAACTGGACAAACTTCATGAACTTGAGTGAATATACAAAAGTTGGTCTCTTCCCCAAGAGTGAAAACTTCAAGCTGGGTCTGGTATCAGAAAAGAGAGGAATGTTACACCAACCAGATACAATATCGTCAGTACAAAGTTGGCTATAACATAAACACTAGCACCAATACGTATGACCAGTAATATACTAATGTACTCAAACTCTTATGTACAACAAGTTCACGGCATCTGAACCAACAAGTTCTCCTGACTTGATAGAAATGACAAAACAAGAAACAACAAATACCTGTATGAATGTACTTCAGGGCGCGTAGAAGCTGATAAAGAAAAAACTGATAGTGCTCTTTTGTCAAGTCATCGTTAGCCTTAATGACGTGGTGAAGATCAGATTCCATGAGCTCAAAAACAACATAGATATCTTTAAATTCTCTTCTAGATGGTGGCAGTAATATGTGCTTAATCTCTACAATATCAGGATGTCTTAGAAGCCTTAAAAGCTTGATTTCACGGAGAATCCTAGCAGCATCAGAAATATGCTCGAAAATATCATGTATTTTCTTGATTGCTACTTTTTCTCCGGTATGTGTATCAATGGCTGAACATACAACACCATAGCTTCCTTTCCCAATAACCTCCTGAATTTTATAGCGATTAGCATCGCCATATTCTGTAAAGAAATCCATTTCAGGAGTACCTGCAAAAATAACAAGAAATTAATTTTAGCAAACTGCTGAACAGAATAAACCTTAATATATTTACTTGTTTGTTTATTACAATATAGCTGCAAGCTAAGAGTAAACAATTTAGGGATGACTAAGAGTAAAAAATCCACCTTATTAACTTCGTACTTTAGCTGCAAGCTAGATCTTTATATAACATTGACAACAAAGAAGAGGAAAAAACTCATTGGATGAAAACAAACCGTCAAATATCTCAGGCAACTAGACATGCTGCGTGGTTAAGGAGAAAAAAGCAAACACAATGTTTGAGCAAGCATAGACATAATAGCTTGGACAATCAAGTCACATGATAAGAGGATGGAAACTCAATTTTGCTTTGTCTTCAGATTAGTGACTAAAATAGAATCAACTTCTCAGTTGCTGACAATGACGAAATGGACAAGAGATGCTTTTTATGCAAAAGAGAGAGCCAAGCGCATAAAGCTCCAATGCTTATCAGTTCTTAATCCTTAGTGTGCCGTCTTGAAGCATTCAAATTCTGCTGATCTAATCAACTACAACAAACACACAGACACTCTAAGGAGGTCCACTCTCTTCCCTATCCTGATCTAAATGATAAAATAAGCAAACGTACTAAATATTAAACGAAAAGAAATCTGACAACACAACAAACAAGTTCAATTTTACTAACAAAGAAAAGAATTTGCAATAACTGTGGAGGAAACGAGGAAACAAAATCAAACCCCAACCACGAATGAAGTTGAATCTCGCCTTCTTTTGTTGCTCCTACTGCATTTCAACCGTCCAAATAAAGCCAAGTCTCTTCTCAATAACGACACGTGACGCCACTTCGACAACTACTTCACCAACTCAAATAGTTTAAGTTATACAACCATCAAAAGCTAGCTGAAAATGTCAGTAGTTTATAGATACCAAATTTGGTTACTTTTACCAGTGGCAATCCAACACAAAAAGCTTAAAACTTCAATTAACCCAACTAGAGATCGGAAATTCAAGAACAAACAGTCCAATTTTCTAGATCTCTCTTCCTTCTTTATCAAGAAATCAAACAACTCCGCAGTTGGAGTAACAGATCGACCTTAGATCTCAATCCTTCGAGAATTATCGACAACACCAGAGCCTAGCTCTGATTCAGCCGCACTTGCCCCACCTTCCCCTGCTCCGAATGACCATTCCACAATCTCTCACGACAACTGCAACAACAAAACCACCACATCTATCGATTTCCAGCTGCCGTCTCCGATCCCTCATAAACAACTCTTCTTTCTCCAACGCAACCCCCGCCGTCGCTGCTGAACCAGTTACTATCATAGGATTTCAATATCTACCTTTCTTCTGCGGCTCAGATCTCGCATCTCCGCCGCCGCCGTAAAAAGAAACTTTATCCTTGCAAATTTCTTCTGCTTCACTCAAATTGACTAATCGAAATTTCAATGAAATTAATTCATTAAAAAAATTTTCTCCGAAAACAGATTGGAAAAAGAAAATTTTCAGAAACAACTAAGAATTAACTGGTAGTGATAGAAGAGAAACCAAAGCAGAGAAGAACACGAGAGAATGAAATCAAATGGCTTGAAGTCGGTGAATGAATAAAGAAAGAATCAGTGTATATAGAAGATTTTTTAAGGTATTTTGCAAATCGGGCCATCAATAATCATATAGAAGTGTGCATATATACATAGTTTGTAGACCCAGACGACAAATCAATTCCGACCTAAATAAAGTGTTTATACAATCGGTGCGTTATGATCTGTTTCGATCCGATTTGATCCGGACGACCCTCTCATCCTGATCAACTCCGGATTAAAAGAAAAAAGCTAAAAGCTATAAACCTAACCTTATTAACTTACCCGATTTGAATCCTAATTCGATTCCAGACTTCGCAATCTACTTCTTCTTCTCCAACATTCTCACGGGACGAGCTCGCTACCTCTTATCTGACTAAATTTGAAATTCTCTTTTTCAGTACTCTCTCCCCTTTTTCTATCTAAATTTCAATAGCTCTCCTACTGATCGCTTCAGTATTGATGCAGCCCAATTGAGACTGTTATTCAATAGTTTTCTCGCGATCGTTGTTGATCTAGTTGCATAGATCGTGCTGCTGAAGTAATTACTATGAAATTGGGATCGGAGATGAGACCGGTCAGAAAAAAGATTTTCTTATTAAATTTTTTCTTATTCAAAATACTTTGAAGTTCTATTGTTTATGTTCTTTGATTTTAGAACTGGAGTATCATTGGAACTGAAAAAGAGAACAAAAGCACGGCGATGGGCTGATCTTTTGGCACTCTCCGGCGACAATAGCCAACACGGCACTTTGGTTTATCTTCGGCTCTCTAGAAAACTTCTCCCACTTGGTATAAAAGATTGAATATTATAGACAATATTTGTCTATAATTTGTTGCGTTCACTATGGTTTTCTTAATAGAGCTAGTGACTCAGTGGTATATTGGTGAATGAGTTTTTTTAAAGTTCACATTTTTCTATTAAGAAGATTTTTGGATGTCTAGTTTACTTCATATTTCTTCTTGAAAGTTTCAATTCATAGGTTTTCTACAGATTTCTTCTTGAAAAGTTTCTAGCATTTTTAGATTTTTTCTCAGATTTCTGTTTGGAAAGTTTCTAGCTTTCATAGTTTTCGTCAGATTTCTACTTTTAGTACCCAAATTGCTCTCTGATATTCTACTTCAAATGTGTTTTGTTTCTTGTTCCCTTTGAGATCCATTTATGGAGATGAAAGAAATCATTGAGCCCTTCTTTGATTGTTTCTTTATCTTTGTGATTCAGTTGAAGTAGCAAAATAGATCTCAAAAAAGTTCAATGGTAACTAATTATCATCAACCATCTCAATTATTAAGCTGATGGGTCGATTCGTTGACCCATCAAGTCAATTCGAAAATTTTTGATCCGAAAATTTTACTGGTTGACGTTCGGTTCGGTTCAGACAACTATACATATATGTTTGCCTCTTGCAAAAGTGTATTTATTTACCATCCAAACTCTACTTTATTTAAACTCAATTTTAATATAAAATAACAAAAATTTTAAATAAATTGTTTCTATCAAAAAAATTTTGTTTCAAAATTTATTTTAAAACTTAAGCTATTAGTACAAAATTTATATAAAATTTATTTTTTATATAAATATTTTAATTTTAAATTTAATTTTTTAAACTCATTTTCAGAAAAGTGAGTTTATGTACACACACCCTAACCGTGCTAAAAAATGTGCCTTATAGTTGTCTCAAAAACTTTTTTCCAAGATAAGTTTTTACTATTTGTTTAGGTCATCATAATAATTGTTTAAAAAAATATTGTTGATAGAAATAATAACTTTTTTTCAAAAATGTTTTAAAGAGAGATGCTTTTGTGAATAAACGAATACTGAAATCTTTAGTGCGAAACATTAATTGTGCTCCCATTTTTGTGGAAGGTCATTATGATGGTATGAAGTAACCTTAGAATGCTATTTATATGCTACACCATCTCAAAAATTATTATACACATTTATATATTAATTTGTATGCTTATGCACACAGTTATCTATTGAAAGATATTTTTTAAAAAAATGTATAAAATTAAACTTTTAGTATTCAAATCATTTTAATGTCAAAGAGGGGTTCGCTTTGAAGTGAATACACATGTCTTTACCGTCTTTATAAGTATTAGTTTTTCACTAATATCAAGAATCTATGATAAAAACAATTTAACTAGGAATGATAGTTTGAATTGGTTGATTAGTTTTGAATCGATCTATTTAATAATTAGATCAAATTTTTTCAATTTTAATTCTAATTTATAAATTTATACGAGTCAAAATTATTAATCTTAATTCTATTTTTTTAATAATCGAATTAAATTCAGATCGATTTATTTAATAATTAAAATTATTATTTTTTAATTCTACACTATTTTGGTATCTTCATTGATAATTAGAATATTCAAAAAAAAAATTATTTTATCTTTTAAAAATATTTGGCGACAGCCGAAATTTTGATAAATATATATAAAGATAGCTAGTTAACAAAATTTTAATACAAACTTTTCCTACAAAATCTATATTCATTATTAAAAAAATACCTATATAGAATTGCTCTCTATAATATTTTAATTCTTATCTTAAACTATTTTATTAAAATATAAAAGTAAATAATTAATTATAAATATAATATAATTTAATAATTTATAAATTATTATTATCGATTCTTCTTTTGTGAAAATTTTATTATATAATAAGGAAAACTTTAAAAAAAATTGTTCATTTAAAAAGTGACATTTTTAAATTGATAGGTCAATTTTTGGTCAATCCGGATCGATCTATTTAATAATAGTGTCAAATTTTCAACTCTAATCTCATAAATATTAAGGAGATCACTTGCGGATTAAAATTTCTAATTATCATATATTTCACTCTTAAATTTAACTTTAACTAAGTTACTTATGAGAAATGCTATTAAAAAAAGTACAACATATATCGTGCGCATATATTCACTAAGACATATATTACTTTATCTAAATTTTATTTTTTTCACTTCAAAGAAGTTTCTTTTCAATGAGTTTTATTTTTATTTTATAATTTATTTTATAAATTCAAGAAATCATATGTCAAGTAATAACTAGAAATCTTTATCTAATATGATTGGTGTAAGAAATATTAGAAAATAAATTATAAGATTTAAACTTTAGAAAAAGCACAATACATATTTTGTGCACATTTTTATATTATATATACACAAATAGATGCAAATGAAGACATGAAGTCTATATTTATATACTAAAAAATTTATTATTTCTTAAAAAGTTTATGACACAATGAATTCAGAAAACTTTTAAGAAATTATTTTTAAGATTTTCTTAAGAGAGAATGTAATATGCGCTTGTATTTGTACGCATGTATATGTGCACATTTATAATGAAGAAAGATAAAAGGGGATGTTTCGCTGAATCTTTAAAATAATTATTATTAACTTAAAATTATATATTTTTTAATAATTTTTTTAATAATTATCAAACAATTTTAAAATATAAAAGAAATTATATGTAGTAATTTGTTATGTATAGTTTTCTAGATAAAAAAATAAGCACATTTTAAAAAAACTTTAAACATTTTATTTTAGAAATGTATTTTATAATTACTACTAATTGTCCCCTAAGTAAAGAGCAAGGGTGCGTTTGGCGTAGCTTATGAAAAACTGTTTTTCAACCTTTTTTCATTTCACATTTTTAATATATATTTTATAAATATATAAAAAATTAATTTAAAAATTTAAAAAATATAAAAAAATTTTACGGAGTGAGATCTTTTATTGCATATTTTTATTTTTTTTTAGAAATAAAAAAAATAAAACTCGTTTCTTAAAAAATATAAAAATACTTTCTATTTCAGAAAAGTTTCATTTCATAAGCAATCCCAAACGCTCCCAAAATAGGTCTTCCACAATTAGCTCATAATAATTATTAAGGCCTATTTTGCAAATATGAAGACTTGTATTTGCTGAATACTTTTTTTATAAGTTAGTATAGAAACGCTAGTGGTAGTATAGTGTAATTGTGAGGAATAAAGAGGGGTAGTTTAGAAATAAAAGGAGAGGGAGGCTTCTGGCGGGAGATTCTTGGCGTTAGTACGGAATAAACAAGGTGTAAACGCGTCGGTCTATGATTGGATCTTAATCTGGATCTGAAATCAATGTTGGAAAATATTGTAGTTGCGGATTTTACTCAATAGTTCTTTGTATACCAAAATTAGTCAGTGTCTTAACTTAAATATACATTTTAAGCACGCTACAATCATGTTTTAAGAGTCAAGCACTATATGCCGGTCAAAGTCAGTCACCTTCTTGGTTTTATTTCTGCACTCAATGATCATTTTTAATTATAATCAAGAAGTAATGATATTTTTACAGGATATGTATAAGTAGGACCTCTTAATGTCTTAATGGTATTAGGTGAGCAATTAAACGCTTGATTATGACTTTGACGAGAACCATTTTTGCAAAAATCGATCTTTTAGCCCCGTTTGACATTGTTTATAAAAAAAGTATTTAAAATTTTTAATTATATATTTTTTAATATATATTTTATAATATATAAAAAAGTTTATTTAAAATTTTAAAAAATATAAAAAAATTTTACGTAATGAGATATTTTTATTATTTTCTAAAAATAAAAAATATTTAAAAAATAAAATAAAAATATTTTTATTTAAAAAAATTTTTATTTTATAATTATTTTCAAACGTGTCGGTCTATGACTTGACCTTAATTACTTATCAAAAAATTTATTTTTAATTTTTTATTTCATATTTTTTAATATATATTTTATAAATATATTAATAATTATAAAAGTGTACGTAGTAAAAAAAATTTATTATATATTTTTATTATTTTTAAAAAATAATAAAAATATTTTTATTTTAGAACAAGTTTATTTTATAATTATTTTTCAAACGTCTCTTAATTTGATTCTACTCATACAAGCCAAGGATGATGTTCAAATTTTACAAAGATAAGTTGAAAATAACCGCCTTCTTTGGTGCCATGGAATGAACTTATCAACAATCTCATGAAGGACAAGAGGTTCGTGCTAATTGCTCCAAGCTCTAGGACAGTAATTAGCAGAATTTGATATAAAACATATGAGCGAATGTGGATAAACATGAAACGCTTTACAAATCATTAGTAGGTACATTATGAATGTCTACAGAGTTCGTGCTCATGCTAAAGATGGAGAATGGAGAGAAAGGTCTTGCCTTTACATGGTGGATCCCGTTGCAGGTAACGTGGGTTATGCACCGTTGGTTATGATCAAGTTGCTGGAGATTTTTTTTATTTATTATTTCTTCCCTACAAAGGTTCATGCAAAGATTTCTAATCAGTTAAACCCATGCCAGTGCGGTACGAGCTATGCCAACAAAAAGATTCTCGATTATTTTGAATCTCACATCATTAATGTCGGTTGCTGACAAGGTATGACTGAGAATTGCAAGAATTTAAAATAAAAACAAACAAAACAGAGAAAGGAAAAGCCGAAGAAAATTATTGATTCCTCGAAGCTACTGTTTATAATGGGTGTTACATAGCTGTTCCAGCCTTGTTCTCATTCTTGGCAATGCTTGGAAGGAACTACTTCTTAATTTAGATTGATTGAGTTATTGACGGTTGATTGGTTAACTGAAGCTAGGCATAATCAAATCACGCATAATGGTTAGATATGGTACCGACTCCGATTAGCTAGTTTGGCACAAGTGTTATTTGCTGAGTCCAGTCTTAATTTAAGTGCTCATATGTCCCGGTTCGATCAGGAGTCAGATCAGAGTAGCGAATTCTTGCCACGCCTCTGGGCATGTATTTATGCGGTCTATTATATCAATAACAGCTGCATGTTCTGGCATCTTTGCTAGGTGCACTTGGGTCCAAATCTCTCGTAGTACTCGTGCAGTGGCTGAATGACAGCTATCAATGTGGTTGTTGAAAATTTTAAAATATATTTGTTGTAAATAGATGTAGCAAAAATATAAAATACATAAAAAATTACTAAATAATATGAAAATTTGAGAATAGAATAAAGAAACACATAACATAAGATATTTACATGCGGAAAACAAAAATAAACTCACGAGAAGACAACTTGTATGAAAAAAAGTACTACTTCTTACGAGTCATGTTATACTTAATAGTGAAATTCTCACTTACCATGATATCTTATGTTGTAGTTGTGATTTTTGTGATGATGTTGTTGATAGTGTGATATTCCGAATATATGCTTCTAAATATACATATATATATAGTGTATAAGATGGCTATTAATGTTTCTGCATAGTTAGTATTTTATCTTTCAATTAATAGCCCAAGTCCTATAACATTCTATCTTCCAATTTAAGGTCCAAATCTCTTGACATTCCATTTTTTTTGTAATGCTTCAAGTTAATTAACCATTAGCTTTCTATCTTCTAAGATGATAGTTCATCTTCCTTAGTTAGTGGCCTTAAATATAGATTTGATTATATATACGTTATATTTTAATGAACTATTTGCTAATATTAAGTTAGTATTATATATCTCATAGTGGTGCTCGTAATAAAATGGGTAACACCAGTAATGTTCGTAATCATATCGATTGCTCAATTTTGTTTATGACTAGGTTGATGCAATCATAGTTATTTATTTTTTTTTCCAGTGAACATCAAACTAGATTGTTAATGCCTTGATAGTCATTATTGTATAAAGTGATAAATAATGGGTATGTTGGTAGAACGCAATTGTACATTGCTATAGGAGGAGATCTTGACGAGTTCTTATACAAGATCTTGTTAGAAATTAGGTCGATAACTTAAATAATTAGTTATAAGAAGAGTAGGCCTAAACTTTTATACATAAGCAATATCTAATTCGAGCTCAACACAAGCAAATATGAAGAGTTTGTCGACTAATACTAGATTATTCTCTAGCACTTTCTTTCATAAGAAATGATCTCCTTTATAGGCTAGGCTATATTTTTTAGGAGATATTTTTTTTATAAGCATGCAATCTCCTTTACAGTGCACACATCCCTTTTACGGACTGATTCTAATACCATGTTAGTAAATGTTCTGCAACATAAAACAAACTAGTTATAAAAAGTGCAAATGCACGGATTTATATAATAGTATAGATGTATACAATTAATCTATATGAAATTCTTCCCGAATATTCATAACTCAACAAAATCTTGTATTTTCTTCTAAGAGTATTGAAATAGTATCAAGCTCGCCTTCTATGCAAAGAGTTTTCATCAAAATGCCATCGAAGTGATACTTTGCTCAATTTTATGTCCATATTTTGCAGTGTAATCAAAATAAACTCTTCTTATGTTACTAATATATGTAAAACTAATGTGATAATGTGCTTAATTAGTAGGGGTTTTCATCACAATGCCATCTTTATCAAAGCATGTAATTAATGTCAAAGTTTTTCATGATCAAATGATGCCACGGATAATTTAGCCAAAGTCACCCCTTCTGTACTGGTGGGAAATTATGTTCGAATTTGTTACTCAACGGAGCTAGTGGAGAAACCCCAACTCTTCCTCCTAACAAAAACGAAAAGAAACTTGATAGACCATTGAAAGATAAAATAAAAGGTAACATTTTCATGACAAAGAAGACAATTGAAACTATATGAGCATTACCTTTTCAGACTTCATATGATTGGATGAAAAAGTAAACGAACAAAAATAGCAGGATAACATGAACACTTCTTATGAAAGATGCAAGCTGCATCATTGTGATGTATAGACGAATGACTTTCGCATCGGTTTATAATGGATAGAATCGGATGTTATTACATGTTTGATGGGTGTTTGCACCGAATGATTGCGAGAAAATACACCTATTCTTACCTATTGGTTATAAATATCAAACAACCAAAGAAATTTTAGAACGTCCAAAAACGTCGAAAGATAAATTTGATTAAGACAACAGAAAAAATTAACCTATAGCAATTCTTACATGTTGAAATACAATTACCGAAAATTGAACCATGATCAAATGCATATATATATTTATAACTCTGAACACACAGAAACTTTTTTAAGTATCTAGTAAAAGCCTGAAGGTCCCTGAGATGAGGGTCTTTGAAAGGGTTTCCAGAAGGCGCCGGGGGACTTAAACCAATCCTTGATCCCATCATCCTTCTATTACCACCGGCAACCAACAATATTCCTGTAAATAATATTACAATAAACCATTTACCTTCTATTGGTTTAAGTTTTATTAGGATCTGAGTGCTTTTTAAAACTTACCGTTGATCGCATGGGATAAGTAAAATTGCATTGAAATGGCGATGATTATAAGGTTTACAAGAAGAACATATGAGAGGATTGAAGGGAACTTCATGGTTTCTTTTTTTGCTCATCTTTTTCACTATAAGATAGAAGGAATTATATATTTCATTTTTCATTCAACAAGAATAAATTCTTGTTCTAGATTTTGTGGTAGAGAAGAATATAATAGCCTGCATTAAGAGGCAATTCATTCCCTTTAGACTAAACAATTACTTTTTCAAGTCACAATAATCCACCATCAATTCGATGTGATGTAGTCCTAGTATGGCATTGCTTTTGATCTCCTTTTCAATTATTTATTTTTCAAGAATTTTTTATAATATATATATATATATATATTTAAATTACAAGATATGAGTAAATTATAGTTATAGAATCGTCATATATATAATTTTTTTAAAGCTAAATAAATAAGCTTATTTCTCAAAAAATTCAAAAAATATTTCTTATATAAAAAAGTTCTACTTTTTAAGCAATTTTAAACAACCCAACCCATATTTCATCTTATCCATATAGATAAAAAGAAGTAAATACATAAATAAATTAAGACGGTCTGTGAAATGCATGAATTATTCCTCAACCTTTATTTCCAATCTTTTGTTTACAAAAGTTTTTGGGAATTTGTTCGAGATAATTTATTTATTAGATGAGCTCAAAAGGAAAGAAACTTTTTTATGTTGTGATTTCAATACAACATAATTTGCAAGTCTTTTCCAAAATGTAAACCAAGAAGAAAGTAGCAATTAAACTGGAGTGGTCAAGCTATTTAAAGATTCACAAATTTCTGTGGTGGCCATATCTGGAATAGCTAAAAAAGTAAAGCTTTAAAAAATTTTAAAATTCTTTTTCTTATTGCTTTTTTAAAAGAAAAATAATTCGACGTACAATTTTCTCATTATTTACAATTAACCTATGCTCTCCAAATTTTACCATATTTTTTTAGAGCACTATGCATGATTTTTTTTAACATGTCCAAATATGACCCTATGAACCGTTGAACAAATGGTAGTTGAAAAATTAGCATTTGAGTTTAGAAACATGCCATATCAATAAAATATAGTATTTCATGCAACTCCTAGACAAACATGGCGGTGAATAAACTCTTCGGCTTTCTAATATTCATTTCATTCCATTTTCATCTATATGTAAATTAGAAAAATAATTCTCTTTATAAATTTTTTGAACTAAAAAAAAAAATTTACAACGAGTCAAAAAGGTAGAAATTGTTAGAAATTATAAAGTCACTATATAAATTAATGATTCATTAGAATGTAATAAGTTAAATGTGTATTCATATTGGAATACCAAAAATCAAGGAAGACGAACTATCATCCAAGAAGTTGGAAAGCCAACAGTCAAGGACTTTTAAACATCTCTTGGAGGATGGAAAGCCAAAAGACTTGCACAATTAGTGGGAAGATGAAATGACAACCGTTTGGAAGTTCAAAAATCTCCTTAAGGCATTATATATATGAATGAGAGGCATTTGCTTGGAAGAGAGAACAAGATAGGCAATGAGAAATGATCATTCTCACACCAAGTGTGAGAGATATAAACAAAGCATTCTAATGAGAGTTCCCACTTAAAGTATAATACAAGTTTATAATTGCTTTGGTCTAGTGATTTCTTTGAAGGCTAGTTTGTCTTTCCGTAGAATTTTTCTCATTTTTCCCCACGTAAATCTCTTGTCTTTGTGATTGTCTTGCTCTTGTCTCAATTCTTATATTGCTTAAGCAAGATTTTTGAGTGTGTTTATATTTTCGCTGCGTTTATCGACAACCGAACACACTCGCTATTTCCAACAATTGGCATCAGAGCTATTGGTTTGTCGCAATGACAAGCAAGTACGAGATTGAAAAGGAATGCAAAACTATGGCAAGTAAGGTTGGAGGTGCGGATCCCTCAAATGTCTCTTACTTGTGTGGCGTACTGATGATGGTGAGGCTCTAGTAGGAAAGACAATGGTTGCTGCATGTAACAAGTCTTGAAGTTGTTAAAGTCAGTTCTATCAAGCTTATGGCAAATGATGGAAGGGGATGCATCAACAGTAAGGTACGTTCTACTTTTCGTCTTACGAAAAATTTATTGTCTGTAGGATAATTGGATGATCTGGACTGCAAGACTCGTGGTGGAGGCGAGATCATTGAGGTCATTAAAGACGGGTTAGAAAAATTGGAAGTTAAAATGATCGACTCAAATCTGTATAAGATGCGTGGGGTGACACGGCTAGTATATGCTTATGTTGCATCGAAAAATATTAGGGATATCACGTAAGTGTGGCACCTGAAACTTGGACACATCTCGGAATGTGATTTAAAGATTCTCAATGATCGGAAGTTCCTAACGGGACTGTCCGAGGTAAAATTGCCGTTCCGCGAGTAGTGTGTTACCTGTGAGCTGCACTGTGAAAGATTTGGAGATCATTTTCAGTTTAAAGACAAGTTCGACTTGTTTCACTCGGACTGGAACTTGTATGTTTCTAATCCGAAGGAAGTCAGGATGTCTTTGAGGTATTCAAATTTTTTAAAATTCGGGCGGAACTTGATTCAGCAGCAGGATTAAGTCCGGAAGATGCCTATGGTATGCTGAAGATATTTGGGGTATTACTTATGGGATCCAATTGCCCATACGGTTATCTTCAGCATGGATGTCATCTTTGCGGAGACCAATTGTAAAGAGTGACTGAAAGCGATGATATAAGGGAGAAGAAAGCATCACTCCCAGCGGTGATCATATCGGTACTGGAAGAGAATGATGGGAAAGACAATCCTAATCTAGAGCATGAATCAGCTGATGAGCACATGGAAGAGGATGGAGTTCCCAGGCCTACATCCATTAGGCATTCAACTCGGAAGAGAAACACACTTGAGAGATATGAGGACCATTTTATGAAGTTATCTCAATCTACATATTGCTTATTCACAGAAGAAGGAGAGTCATCTTCTCTCAAGGAAGCGCTGGAGAGTCCAGATGCGTCTCTGTGGATGGAAGCTATGTAGGAAGAGCTTGAGGCGCTTTATAAAATAGGACATGGGAGCTGGTCCCTCTACCCCAAAATCGTAAGGCTACTAGGAATAAATGAATCTACAAGATCAAGCGAGACGGGAATGATCAAATAAGACGGTATTGTGCTCGGCTGGATGTGAATGGTTATGATTAGAAAGAAGGGATCGACTTTGATGAGATCTTCTCTACAGTGGTACGTTTTAATGTGGTATTAGCGCTGTGTGCATCATCGGTTCTCCATCTTGAACAGCTCAATGTCAAACAATATTTTTGCACGGAGAGCTTGAAGATGAGAAATATATGGTCCAGCCAGAAAACTTTGCTATGAAGGCAGGGAGGGAGGATCTGGTTTGTCGGTTGGCCAAATCTCTTTATGAGCTTGAGCAAACACTGTGATGTTTGTATAAGAGATTTGATTCTTGTATTGGGAGCCTTGGATACAGTAAGCTGGTTTCAGATTTTTGTTGGTACATCAAGAGATTTGAGAGAGGTGAGTTTGTCATCTTGCTGCTGTATGTGGATGATATGCTTGTGGTAGGTCCAAACATGGATCGCATCCAATAATTAAAAGCTCAAACGGCTAGTGAATTCGATACCAAGAACTTGGAGCCGGCAAATAGAATTCTAGGGATGCAGATATGGCGAGATAGAGGCAATAAAGAGATTCGGCTGTCTCAGACTAGTTATCTGAAGAAAGTGTTGGAATGGTTTAACATGTATGATGGTAAGCCGATATCTATCCCACTCTTTATTAGTCTTAAACTATCTTCTTTGTTATCCCCTAGCTAGGAGCAAGAGAAGATAGGAATATCTCGGATACCATATGCATCAGCAGTGGGAAGCTTAATATATGCCATGATTTGCACTCACTGACATTGCACCTGCAGTGGGAGTGGTAAGTAGATTCATGGCATGTCCTGGTATTGAGCGTTGAAAGGCGGTGAAAAGGATCGTACGGTATGTGAAAAGAATCTTGAATGCTGTATTGTGTTATAGAAGATTTCGATTTATTGGCAAATGGTTTATTGATATAGATTATGCAGGTGATTTGAATATTAGATTTTTTTTTTTCCAGTGGGAGCATTGATATGTTCAAGATTCCTACCAAAGGGAACTCTGCGGATGCCTTAACTGAGGCGGTAACTCTTGACATATTTTTTATGTTGTAGATCAACCATAATGAGGAACAGCATTGGATGAGACCATTGTCACAAAGAAGTAGAAAGAAAATCACTTAAATATAGCAATGAAACCGGGGGAAGATAGGCAACGGTATGCGATAAATGGAAGTCAGTTAGCATGCGTGGTAGCCCTGCTCCTCTCAATCGTACCTATTTTCAGTGTTATCGAATTTTGACACTTACGTATCGATTTCTTGTTATTTTTGAATTGCAATTTACAAAAGTGTCTTTAAGTGGGAGATTTGTTAGAAATTTTAAAGCCACTATGTAAATTAGTGGTTCATTAGAATGCAACAAGTTAAATGTGCATTCATATTGAAATACCAAAGATCAAGGAAGACGAACTATCACCCAAAAAGTTAGAAAACCAACAGTCAAGGACTTTGAAACATCTCCTTTAGGACTTTTGTAAAACCAAAAAACTTAAACAATTAGTGAGAAGATGAAAGGACAACCGTTTGGAAGTTCAAGAGTCTTGGACAATAATTTTGGATGAACAAAATTTAATCGACGATGGTAGTTTTAATGGTCATAATACATCCGAATAAATAATATTTTATTTAAGTATATGTAAAATATCTAACAATTTTGATTTTTTAATCTGAAAGTCGTAAGCTCTGTTTCATCTCTTTGGAACTGAGCGATGGACTCCGTAAACTCTTTAGCTCTCAAAATAAACGATTGTCATTTGCACACATTACCAAAACCGCATCTTTTGCTCCCAATTCAAAAACACACGCCATTGCCTTTAAAAGAAATAAACTTTTAATGTTACATTTTTTTTAAATTTGAAAATATAATAAATTGTGTTATTAAATATTTATACTTATACTTTTTACTTTTTAAGAAAATAAGATTGTTTTTGAAATGTCTCACAAAAAATTTCTTCTTAGAAAAAAACTTATTTTGGTGTTTCACCGACCACAAACGACTCTTGACTTGAAAACATGCATATAGAAAGTTAGAAACTCGTCGGGGAGGCTTGAAACAAAATGCTACTCCTGCTTTCTTAGCCAGAGTGTGATGTGGTAATTTTTGGGTGGTATGCCTCCCCGACGAGTTTCACCTTATTTTTGGGTGTTTGAGAATGTGATGTGGTGTATAAGCTGTTTGAGAATGATGCTGAAAAGTCTTCACTTATTGTTGATGATCGAGAATGATGCTAGATTACTGTTTTGATTCTCATTCACCTTATTACATGGCATCAATTGGTGAATTGTTGATTCGAGCAGTTTTTCAAATCAATATCTAATTCGCGTTTCCCAACTAGCTTTCAACTGTATTTTATTCTAATTTTTGTATCGTATGCTTTAATAAATTTTAACAATTTATAGATTTTTTTATAAAAAATAAAACAATAAAACTTTACGTCCTAAATTTTTTTTATTTAGTTTGATTATTTTTTTAAATGAAAGAGATAGAGTCAATTTTTTAAAATAAATTTAAAATATGTTTCATAACAAAAAATCTTAATTTTATAAGCAATCTCAAACATTAACCCTTAACATACGGCTACCAAGGTAACCCCAAGCCTACCTCTTGAATCAAATATGGAGTGCCAAACAAAAATCTTAAGAAATAGTTCTTGCTATGAGTTTAAGTTTGAAACGAGTAGATCAACCACCTATACATCCCATATGTAATTCACGCTTCTTGCTTGTTCAATATGTACTGTATCATATTCAATTCAGAGAAAAGATAACGATATCTTTGTCTTACATGCATGCCCTCCTCACTCCACAAAAAATAAGCAGCTCATAGAAAATGTCAAGGAGATAGATAAGCACGTTGCTTCTGTTTCACAAAGAAACAAAATGGAAAGCAAACAAAAAGGAAGACTAAAATTTTCCAAACAGAAGTGTGAAAGACTTAACTTCTTTCTTCGATCTATGCACCATCTAATCTTTTCACCATAAATGAATATAGAAGAACTCTAAAAGAAGTCACCCGTAATACTAGCGAATAAGTTGAGCATGAAGATTTCAGTATTCCTCTTCCAATTTTTCTTTCTGATTCTCCTAATAACAACCACCCTCTCTCACTTATCCCATGGAAATGGTACTGCTGATGTTCATGCTACGCAAGGTAAGTACTAATCTTGTATTCGGATTTTTTATTGAGAAAAACAAGAAACTACGTAAGTACTTCCATATGAAACCTTGATGTTTTATTTGTTTGGTTTCTTATGTAGTTGCATTTTATTTTTGAGCATTGTCGCAGAGATAAATGGAGTCAGAGAATGCTGGGAAGTAGAAGAGGTTACGGGCCGCCTTCGCCGTCTCATAATCGTATGAACAGACCTGGGATAGATATACCATTTCCTCCTCCTCCTCCTTCCCCTAGCAATTCAAGTTTCAATGACTAAAGTCTTTGTAAAATATTTTTTTAGTTTCTCAAAGTTCATTAAAGGTTTCGAAGATTTTATAGTTTTGTCCTCTTTGTAATAGAAATGTTCAGTACAGAGTTTTGTAAAGATTTGTAACTGAGTCTTTAAGCAGCAAAGAAGAAGAAAAGCCATGGAATTTTCTTCAATTACTACTAATTACTAACAAGAAGGAATCCACTATCAGCCAACCTTGCTCTTAGCTTGTGGCTTCAGCTGGTTTTAGTAGTTTGTTGAATTCAATTATAGTTATCTAGTTAAGAGTATTAGAGTTCAATAGGGACTCCAAAGGTCTTAGAATCCGCTAGGGACTCTTAGACAGCTTTGAGTCCACAAAAGACTCTTGGAGTACTTGAGTTCATTAGGAACTCGTAACCTATTTATAGGTGTTCGCTCTGCTAGAGCAAGTACTCTGAATAAGTTAATTTGGATGCGCTTGAAAATACTTTTGAAATAAAAATATTTTAAAATAAAAAATATTTTTATTATTTTACATAAAAGAAATAATAAAAATAAGTAATAAAAAAAATTTTTTATTTAAAATTTTTTATATTTTAAATTTTTAAATATATTTTTAAAATATTTAAAAAATATATATTAAAAAATATGAAATATAAAATATAAAATTACAAAATGTTTTCTCCTTACTTTTATCAAAGTTTCTAAGAAGTAGTATTTTTCCTTTTTTTAAATTTGAATTATTATAGAAAATAAACTTACTATTCTTTATTTAAAAAATTTTATCTTTTATAAAATTTTATAAATTACTGTAGAGATATTTTTTTATTTAAAAAAACATTATTTTGAATTAAAATATCTTTTTCATTACTGAAGAAATATTTTTAAAAGATATTTTTGAATTTTATAGAATAAAAACTAGCTATTTTTAATTTTTAAAAACTATATATATATAATTAATTTATAACATATAATTTATTTATATTTTTAAAGTTTTAAGAAATATTTCTAAATTACTGTAGTAAATCTTGTTGAAAGTTAAAAGTAGAGTAGTGTTTTAAAAATCCAACCTCAAAAACAAGGCCATAATGAGTGACACTAAAGAGGCGTTTGAGAGTACTTATAAAATAAAAATTTTTTGAAATAAAAATTTTTCTTTAAAAAGAATAAGTTTTATTTTTTTATCTAAAAAAATAAGAATAAGCAATAAAAAGATCAATAACGGAAATTTTTTTTGTATTTTGTAAAATTTTAAATAAATTCTCTATATTTTTAAAAAAAATATATTTTAAAATATAAAATAAAAAAATAATAATCAGCTTTTGAGAAAAGCTTTTCCAAACAATCTCTAAATTGAAAACTTCAAACTATAATAGACGATTTCAATTTGCAAAACATTGGCACATCAATCAACAAACAACGACCAAGCATTTTAACGATTGCCCTATGGGCTATTGTTACTATCAATTTAATAGTTATTTATTACAAAGAATATATTCAAGGTTGAGAACATAAGTGGGCTTGATTGTGGATTGATATTAAGCTGAAACTTGAACAAGGCTGTTTTTGGCGCTGATGAATATAATAGTAAACTCTCTTGTTAATTAAGATGTAATCTTCTCATCCTCATCTTGTTCTGGATTTCCTCGGCATTGATTTACTTCCTCGCATCCTCTCTGCCAAGAACCTCTTGCAGGTGTTGGACGACAGTTTTGCCTGTTTTTTGGGTCGCAAGGAATTCTACCGCGCCCAATAGCACCGTAGCCTATCGTGTTTTCTCCTTCAACTTCCGCAGCAATTATTAGGAACAATAATGCCCCCAGCATCATCCATGCACGAGCAGAAGCCATCTGCTATTTCAAGAAAATTAAAGCTCGGTTAGTAATACCATAATATTATGCCCTGAATTCGGATTATGATCGACACTGGTCTAGACTAAATTTAGCTCATATTGAAACTTCGTGTAAACCATTAAGCCTAAGTAAACACTAACACGAATGAAAATTAAAATACAGAATGCAAATGCAATGATATATGACTTTATAATTTCTAAAAATTTAACTAAATTCTGATATTAGTTTGTCACACCCTGAATTTCAAATTAAAATTTTGAGATGTTACACATAAATTTATATTGAATAATTTTGTATCTGTTTCATAACAAATAAAAAAATATTTATAAATACAAGCACACATAATAACTTCATGAAAAGACTAAAACACTAACATCTACAAAACTTTCATAGTTATATGAGTATAAATTTTAAAAGAAGCAACTCTAACACGCATAATGGAAGTAAACTTTAACAATCGTTGAAATAGAATCAGAAGAGATACATTTTAGTTTTGCTTATATAGAACGAATAGAGCGAATCAAAGATATACTTCTTGCTTTACTTCGTTGGTCTGTGATTAATTTTCTGAAAAAGAACATATATATAGAGCTAAACTATCAAAACTAGTCACTAAGTTTAGGAACAGACAGATAACTATGCTTGTTATAGTTAAAATTAGTTTAAGAATTAGAGGCTTCTGCGTTAGAATTTGCACGAGAAATGAGAATAGCCAACAACGTTAATAGTAAATTTGGAATTGGAATTCCAAATTTGAGATTCTGAATATTTATGAATTGCTTTATCTCAAGTTCTGAAACAAAAATAGCACATTCGTTCCAACATGATTTGGCTTTCATATTTCTGTACCACATACATCCGAAAGAGAGAAATTCTATGATCTCCACGTTGCTTCCTCTTTTGTTGGAGATATTGCACGGTAAAAAAAAATAATAATGTATCAATATGTGCATGAAATCGATGTTAAATAAATAAAATGTATCAAACATGTGCATGCAAGAGTGATGACGACAAAGAACCAAAAAAGAAACAATAAATCAAACAATAAAGCTAAAAAGCGTGAAATGAAGGCCATGTTTGACAACGCTTTTTTCCTGCTTTTAGCAGAAAAAAAGCACCAAATAGTAATTTGATCGTTTGGCAACCAGTGCTTTTCGTCAGAAGAAGCGGCTTGTTTGCTCCAAAAAAAGAAGCATCAAAACGATGCTTCTTTAAAAACGCAGCACGGAGCTTTTTTTAACTGGGGTTGAAAGAAGACGTCTTTGCCCATATTAACTTCAAATAATTACAGACGTTATAAACCTCCTATCCTTTTATTTTTTCTCATTTCTCACTCACTCTCTCCCGATCTCTCGCTGGGCTCCTCTCCGCTGCCCCCTCCCTCCTCCTGCGATCTAAAGTTTCCTCCGCCGTTCTCACCTAAGTTCGCCCCCAACCGTCCGGCTATCGGAATTCTCCAAATTTCTTTATCCCAACTTTCTCTAGTTTCTCTCTTTGACAGTAAACCTCATTCTTGTTTTCATACTCACAGCGGCGGGGATTCGTTCGATCTCAGAAATTAAACCAAAAAGAACAAAAAAAATATCGTCGTGGATTCGTTCGGCGATGAGCAAAGCTGTGGCGGTTGGTAATAAGAAGAACATCAACCGAACCGTGTGCGGCTATGCGGACACTCTCGTTCACCATACAGGCCAGGCCGTTACCGGCGGAGCTAAGATCTTGCAAGACAGATTGGTAATAGCTATCCTTCTTCTTCTTTGTTTCTTTACCTAATACGATGATAGGGTTTTTTCTCTCTGATTGATTTATCTATGGAGTTGGGGGAAAGGAAAATTGTTGACTTTGAGTAATATATGGAAGAAACAATGACTTTTGCCAACGCATGCTGTTAATCTTGTTGAACTTTGTGAGTTTTGATTAATGAAGTTGCTAATCTCAGTATAGCTCCCTGAATCATCGAAATTAATCTCCTATATGGAAGGAACAAAGAATTTCGTCAATGCATGCTGTTGGTCTTAACTGAGCTGGCTATATTTTAGGATTATGTAGGTTTTAATCACTATTTATCTGCTTGAGTCATGGAATCAATCTATCCAATAACTTTCTCATCAGTCGATGTTGAAATTCTAGTATAGGAAGGAATGTTTAAATTTGTAGCTGCTTCTTCTGGTGGTGATGTTCTTTCTAAATTTATTTGCCTTTATCACATAATGATCCCTCTTGATAGCATTTTGTTTCTTTGATGAAGCTAAATAGAGCTATTCACTTAGAGGATAAGGAAGGTTTTCGTTAATGGTGGATTAATCTACTAATTAATCTCTTCAATGTACATGGTTCAGGTGGTTTAGGATGAAAGGAATTCTAAACTGCTGCTTCTCTATCTAGACTAATTTATCTCCAGTTTGGTGACTAACATTTTGATAAAAATATTCATTTGATTCTAATTAAAATCTTATCTGTTGGTACTTAAACAAATTTGCAGGGAGCACGAGATTATAAAAGCATCAAACAAACAGTCAAGAGACTCGAAGAAGCTTCTATTTCATGCAGGGGTTCTGAAAGAATTGAACTACTGAAAAGATGGGTGCGGGTTCTAAAGGAAGTTGAAAGAGTTTCAGGTTCTTTGTTGGATGGAAAAAGTCTTGAAGAATCTCATTTATCTGACGAACCACAATCTCCTAGAAAACCATCTTTTGTACGTATGTGCTCTCTGGTGCTATGCTTGTAATCTATAATTCTGTTAGGTCTCCCTTGCCTTCCATGAGTCTGATGCCCCTGATTCAATTTAATGGATGCACTTAGTAGCTCACTGAAGCTCGACATTCTATTTGTTGTCTAGCTTATGGCTTTGTTTTAGTTGTGGTACAAGCACCATAGAATCTGTATATAATGTAATCCTATATGAAAATTTTAATGTTCCTGTTGTTGATTATTTACAAAATGTCTAGTTGATAGTTCGTGGAAATTAATAGTACGCAATATGTCTAACATTAATGGTTTTGGTTGGTTATTATTAGCTTGTTTGAAGCCATTTGTTGTTTTCAGTTATTAAAAAAACTAGAGTCATATACTTTCATCCATAAGTAAAGCACTTCATTTATTCTAGGAGCTTGACGTTGTGACTAGGTAAAATCTTTAGATCTTTCGAGGTTGAATTCAGTACTCTAATGTATTACTATATTTTTTCATTTCTACCAATTAATTAATTAATTAATTAATTATTATATTATTAAATAATAATATATTTATATATTTATAAGTAATTTAAATATATTATTACAGAATCTATAATAATAATAATAATATATTTATTCATATGTTTATAAATATTATTATAGAAAATATTAAACAAAAATATTTTACAGATATATTATAAAATTAATTTTTAAAAAAATATATAATATATGAAAATGAATTAAAAATTTTAATAATATATCATTTGTTATATATTTAAGAATATTTCAGTTATTATATATTTTATTTACTTATAAGTATAAGTTTAGCCAAACATATTTATAATTTTTTTTTAAAAAAAAGTTTAAACAGTAAAATTTATCCAAACAGAATTCAGAAAAAAACAGCTTTCTAATCGAAAATTCAGCGGCCCTTTTTTTCAGTAAAAGCACATAAACAATAGCTTTTATTTAAAAACTCTAAATTTAAAATTTAGCCAAATATGTCTGAAATATAAAAATAGAAAGCACTTGGTAAGCAGTCCCAAACGATCCCTAAATTAAGTAGTGCCCACATAAGGTTGGTATAGTTAGTTTAAGGTGTTTGCTGGATATGAAAACGTTTAGAAGTGCTTAAGATAAAAAGCTTTTCTGAAATAAATTTATTTTTGTTAGTTTTTTGAGAAATAAGTTTATCTTAATTTATTTCAAAATATTCAAAAAAATACATATAAATTATTTTATGATATACAATTCATTTGTATGTAATTTTTTTTTAAAATTAAAATACTATAAAAGTCTTTTGGGAAACAAAAAGTTAAAATAAAATAGTAATAATGCGTTAAATGAAAATTTTTACTAATTTATTACCTAGTCGTTATATTACTATATATATGTATCAAACATAAAGATAGACTATATGACATTCTACTAAATCTTCAGTCCTCCCGTACCGACTAAATTCTTAACTAGAAAGATACAATAAGAATAAAAAGAGTGTTCAGCAAAGCGTTTTCAAAACAGATTTTTAATACATCTTTTATAAATATTTAAAAAATATAAAAAAGTTTTATATAATAAGATTTTTTTATTTTTTATTTTATTTTTTTAGATTAAAAAAATAAAACTTATTTTTAAAAAAGAATAAAAGTGTTTTTCGTTTTAGTAAAATTTTATTTTAAAAATATTCCCAAACAGTCTTTAAAATATAACACAAAGCACTCTATTGTTTGCATTAACTAATTATATAGTTAATTTCTTTTATAAACACTGAGTCGCATGGAATCGGCGGTGGACGTAATCAGAGATCAGATCAATTGGAGATACGACAGCCACGAGCAATTGAAGCGATGGGAGACGAAGTGGCTAGCAGATCCGGCGACGTCCTAGCGGGTGTGAGATCAATCTAAGCAGAGCAAGGCAACGAGATCAAATATATTTGCACCTCTAATCTAATCATGAGGACCATGGCGAGCAGCAGCGGAGTTCACTGCGGTGGTGAACCGTACACAGTCTATTGGCTACAAGGTGAGGACGCAGGAGTGCGCAATGCGCGTGGAAGTGCCCGTGTAGATATGTCGCCTTGCTATTGGGCTACAACTAAACCCAACCCGTTTTTAGCTCTTCTACTTCAGTTATATATATTAAGACTAATTATGATTTTAGTCAAAGTTGTGGTGAGTGATTCCAATGAGCAGTAGCTATTTAGCGGAACAGCCGCATGCAAAGTATGGTTTTTATATTATTAGATTCTATTATTGTTTATATATTTTTTAGGTAAGAAAAGCAAAAGTTATTTTTCAAAAAAATAAAAATATTTTTAATTTCAAAAAAAGTTCTATTTTAACAACTCCCGAATATTCACTAAGTATCTTGTCCTTCATAAAATTTCTGAAGTATGTTAAAGTGTGATTAGATATGGTTTTAATATTCGTTACTACATGAGTAGAAAGTTATGCTTGCATTAGGGATGATTATGTTAGCAGAGTGTTTGCGATTGATTTCACGTTGGTTGCTTGCCTGCTCATGGTGCTACTAGTTTGTAATTTAGCTCGGCCATTACACGCCTTACCAGCTTCGCCGACATGAAAAATAACCAAAAAACAAAGAAGGAAGAAAGCTGGGAAGACCAAAAATAAAGATTTGTGAACTTGGATCCGTCTATACTGCTCATCCACTTCTAGTTGAGATGCCGAAATTTACCACCGAACTACAAACACACTACTACATAAAACAGCTTCACCGACTGAAAAAAACAGTCGCGCAAACCATCCAATTCAGTCGGCAAAGCTAAATACCGACTGAAATGTACGCAGTCGGTAAACAGTCGGCAAATCAAGGTCGGTAAACTATTTGCCGACTAACTCATGTGGTTTGTCGGTATGGTACAGTAAATTAGCAACGGATAAGTGCGTCGCAAATTACCGACTATTGTAGCTGTCGATAAGCTTACCGACAGACATTCAGTCGGTATTTATCGACTAATGCTACTGAAATGTCAGTCAGTATATACCGACTGCTTCTTCGTTCGGTATTTATCGACTACGTTTTTAGTCGGTATGTACCGACCACTTTTGTAGTCGGTATTTGTTGACTGCTTCTGCAGTCGGTAACTACCGACTGCGTGCTAGTCGGTAACTACTGACTGTGACTGTGGTCGGTATGGTAGTGCTAGGTTAGTTGCAAATTAGCGACTACTTCTTCGGTCGGTAACTCAATTTCATAAAAAATCGACTGATTTTATAGTCGGTAATTATTGACTACTGTTTTGATAATATGATCTGCTCACTGCATGATATTTCTAATTAATTCTATCAATTCACCACACTTCATATCAAACCTACTATATTTATTATCCATTCACCACAACACATTCAACACAAATGTTGAAAAGAAAACTTTAAATTAGATAAATATTTCTTAAATTATCACAAATGCTTGGTATATATTTATAATTTTTTAAATAAATATTCCTCGAATAGTCTCACCTCACTTGCTATAGGTCGTCGATCTATTCCAAGAACAGAAAAGGTAAACAAAGTTTATACAATATTGGTCTCAGCTCACTTGCTACAGGTACAAACTTCGAACATCATGCTGCTCAAACTTAGAAGCAAGCCACTGACCTCCAGCTGCAAGCCATGGCATGAGTACCATAGAAATTCCAACCCTTAAGAACAACAAAGAAGAAATCTGCGAAGAAAGTATGCCTTGCAAAAATCAGGATACATGATAAGAAAATGAAGTTGTACCACATTATTGAGTTATGAATGGTAATCATTATTGTACCACATTGAAATATGCTAGTAGATGAACTCAGGTAAAGTGCTGAGAATAAGATATACCTCCTCTAACTCGAATAGCTGCTGAAACGCGAACCATATTGCTGTAAGCACGTTCATAGCTTTCTAGGACCTAATAAAAAAGAACCATAAGTTACCTCAGGAACAAGAACTTACATTTGTAAAAAAAGGAAAAAGCAAGAAGAACAGAAAATTTCAGATTAGAAACGAAGTGACATCTAAGAAAAGTTCCCATTTTCAAGTAGTAAAACATAAACATGCGATTGTTTTTGCCAGGAGTTGAACATGCATAATACTTTTGACAATTACTAATGGTAAGAGGCCAGGACGTCAAGCGTCAACCAATAAAAACAAATTGATTGGGAGCCAACAAATGAAAGTGTTTTTTGATGCTAAAGCCACTGTTTCAACTTGATAATGCGCAATGGCTCTATTGACTATCAAATCAACTATCCCTCAAAACAATGGGCTAACATGAGATTTATAAAGAGAACACAAGAATAAGCATACAATCAGGATAGTGATAACTAGCTATGCTCCAAAATTATTTCAGAAAGGAGTAAATCAATTAACGGAAACAACAGTTCCTGAATGATTATTCGAGTAAAAACAGTTCTATATTCAAATGAGCACAGCTCAGAGTCAATAAGAAATAACAAGACATGTACATGTATAAATTCACTGAAAATATTAATTTTCCAACTGTTATGCATTAGTCGACCACAAGCAACACAAATAAGGAAATGAGGTGGTTCTAGTGTTTATAGGACATACCAGTGCAGCTAGCTCATTTGCCAGACACTTTCTTGCTCTTTCAACATAATCACGTGCTTCGTCATACTGATAAAGATATATTCTTTCAAACCACAGATCTAGACAATGATACCCTGGAAACAAAAACGCAAACGGAGTACCTTTCTGCGTCGAACTAATAGAACAGCCCTAAAGAAAGCACCATTACTGCTTCCATCACTACTTGCGGTAGTACTACCGATCCTAAGTTTGCTTTCATCACCATCATCCAGTTGTGAGACATAATCTGACATTTGATCCCACTCTCTCATATTCCAAGCAGCACTAGCAGCCTAAAATTGTAAAATCAATAACAAAAAAATCAACTAACTGGAAAAGACGTTATCAGCAGCCTTAGATCATGGCATAAGGACTACCGAATGAATAAGAATCAGCAGAAGACTCAAACCTTGGAAGAGAAGATACCATTGGAGCCATTTCCACCCGAGCTGCAGGCTCTGCACGTGACCACTGCTCTTTGCATAAATTGTTAAGCTCTTCCCAGCGAGCCAAGGCTGCAAGGCACCGCATACGTCCTACAAAACAGAAGGCAACAAACTCAATGCTTACAAACAAGAGTATAAGCACAAAATCTAGGAGATATTTCAAACCAAGTACATGAACAAAACCAAATACAATATTTTCAACTTTAGAAGAAAATCAAGACCTCATACTAACCTACTGTGGCGTGAAGATTCTGCAATGAGCTTCCTGCCTGACATGATTTTGCAGTATAAGCTTTGAGTGCATCTTCCCAGCGGTGCAACTTCTCATACCTTATATGAAACCGACACAACCGGTGATCAAATATATACACAAAGGGGAAAAAGAGAAAAAAAAAAAAAGGAAAAAGAAAGATAACAGATGAAGAGAGCAACAACTTTGGGGAGGGGGAAGAAGAGGATGCCACACATGCAATTAAATGTGTGTGTATGCAGAGACAACTGTATTTATACGTTCTAATTTTAATTTCAGTAATCCATATTCTGGAAGAAGTAAGATGTTTTATGTTCCTATCTAGGCTAATTCTGCATGAAGAGAGTGCTTACATGGACTCACTCAACCTGGCCCCAAATCCTATACTAATATTATAGTCTTGTAGATAACTCAATCAAAAAAAGCATTGACCCATGATTGAATGCACTGTATTAAACAAAAATCATATAAACAAGAATTATCTCAAACGTCTATCAAAGAACAAACAATATTAAGCAAAGAAGTACTTCATTGATTACTAGATAAAGGGAATAATCTACATAAATTAAGTTAGTCATTCCAAAGCACATTGATTCGAGCGTGTTTGAATATCTATTCAAACAGCGTCGGCATGAACAATGCATCTCAGCAACATTCGGTAGATGATTTTTAGCAAATTGCATGAAAGAGCGGATTCTATCTGTATACTCCTCTGACAGTTTGTCGGGATTATACATCCAACTCCTATCTATTCTTTATAGAGATTTTTAAAAGTTAATCCTACTATTCAAAAAGCTATGCAAGATTCATACATTTAGATAGAAATAAAAACACATCACCAACACATTTCTATGAATAGCATACAACTAACGCAACTGCAGGTTCTGGATCAAAGATCACTTCAATAATCACTCATATCATAAGCTGATAAATTCTAAGCAGCAAACTAAGCTACAGACTATTTAAGAAAAGTAAAACCCACTAAGTTGCATTAATGATAAATATGTTAGCACCCAAATTGTGAGACCAAACAACTACAAAAGGTTCTTACAAATGTTCTTAAGAACTAACACAACCAGAAATAAAAACAGTAGGTCCTGGTCAACATAAATAAAGATAAAAATCTAGAGCTGCTAATAGAAGCCAAGTCCTAAAACAGACCTTCTAAATTGTATGATGCCAATCTCGTTGGCAATATCAAGAGCATCACAATCAGGAGTCAACCTAACAGTTCCAAAAAATTCAAGAGCAACATATCCTACTGTTTCTTTCAGTCACTCACAGACGCACACTCTCTACCTTTTCTTGAATTGAATTCAATTCATGGTCTTTCTTCCATATAGCAAAAGATTCGTAGAAGTACGTACGGACAAAGTTTGTTGATGATGGTGAAAACTCTAACCCTGTAATGAGTGACAAAAAAAAAAAAAAGAGGAGAGAAAGTTATGTTCTTTCACTATCTATTGATTCAGAAAAAAAAAAAACAAAGAACAGTGTGACGAAATCATTAACATATTTTTCGGCGAGTGACAAAATCATTAACATATTAACAGTGTGAACTGACACTTGCCTTCTTACATTCAAATTAGCAGTTGAAGATGAACACCTAGATGCTTACCTATTTCCGGCGAGATGACAGTGGCGGTTGTGCAATTTCCGGCAAGACAGCGGCTCCAACGAAATCCAGCGAGATGGAGCTCAATCCGGCGAGATGGAGACCGAATTAGAACGGCTAGCGTCGGACGGCAGCAATTCCGGCGAGATAGAGCTAAATCTCACCTGTAGACTTCCCAATCACCGGTAAGAGAAGACCTCCGGCGAAAACCTAGAAATTTAGAGTAGAGAGAAAATGACGGGTAGCTAGTTCAAGTCGGATTAACTTAGACAAATTATCACCTGAAACATCACATCAGTTGGTAACCATGCCGATTAATGCCGATTAATATATACCAAAATCGATAATATATCGAAACTACCGACTATTAAAGTATACAATTAAAAATTTGTAAATAAATTACCGACGGAGCTTGTAACCAATTGGTAACTATATAAATACCGACTGCAATAGAATACGTCGGTAAAACACATATCCTATATCGACTGATCAGAAAGCCGGTCGGTAATTCATATTCACATTACCAATTGTAACGGTTTCTAGTCGGTAACATATATCCACTACCGTATACAAAAATATACTGGTCGAAATTAAAACTAGCTTGCAAAAAAACTCATTACCGACTGATTTTGTTCCCAATCGGTAAAAGATGTCAAATACCGACTAACATAATATACCGTCGGTAATATACTTACCATATACCGACTAACTATCGCGCAGTAGGTAATTTGTTTACATTTCCGACTAACTTAGTATGTAGTCGGTAAACTTATAGAATATACCAACGATTTAGTTCTCAGTCGGTATTTGACAAATTTACCTACTGAATATTATCAGTCGGTAAAAATTAGTCGGTAATGCTAATTATTGTAGCAGTGACAATCCCAATCGTTACGAAAATGGTAAGGATTTACTTGAGTGAAGAAACATAGTAAGTTTCAGTGGTGTAACTAAGAAGTCGGTGCCATTATGAGTAATTATTCTCCAGCAGTTAGCCAGACTCCATACAAGGCTCTATTCATGGATCAGAGTCCATGCTCTTTGATGCAACTCCATACCTCTTCAAATTTCATAGATTTTCTGATAGTTTCACGTTAACGCCCTTCTTTTTGTCTTTTTATTTTGATTATAATATTCACTTCTAAATACTATTTTATTAGCTAAAAGTGTGAGTTGCAAATACTTCAATTCTACTAATTAGGAGAAGTACTCACTAATGGTATATTTTTTTAAACTGAAAATAAATTACTAGAAAGTAAGTTACTAAGAAGTGAGCTTTTATAAATAGTACTGTTATAAGTGATTTTAATTTTTTATATTTTTTAAGAAAAGGTGAGCTGGAAATAATTTGTATTTTGCTTGTGCAGTCAAAAAGTGAAATACAATTGATTTTTAGTATAAAAAAGTAAACTATAAAGATGGAAATAACACAACTTAAGAGAAAGTGAGCTCAACACCGAATGCATAATGAATGAATCGATTGCTAACTTATCTTTTTTATAAAAGAAATATTCAATTCCACTGTTCCAAGTGAAAATGTGCAATGTTGTCATAAATAGTAATTATCTATGAGAATAATATGTTACATGCTTATACAAGTCGCATATTTTATCGAAAATATGACATGCCAATATGAGCAAATAATCATATTTATTGCACTAAATTTGGATATTCTGAACATCATTATCGTCTATATAAAATTTATATTATATAACACGATCTTTTAAATTAAATATATAAAATTATGTTATATTTCAGAAAAATAAATAGTTAACTAGATTTCGTTTTGGAATAAACCCACTCAATTAAATTACATTTATTTATAAGTTAAATTATAAAAATAAAAATAATATAATAATAGTTAAAATTTACATGCCTATATATCACATATTTATATTTAATTATGATTTGACAATTTCGTTTTCATAAGAAAAATTATCCACGGATCATTGACGAATGAGAACAAAATAGGGTTGTTGGTTAGTTGAATTTGGTGTTCTGTTACAACAAGAGAATTTAGGAAAGAAAGCTAAGGTGATCATACCCAACCGCCGGCGAAGAAGATATAATAAACAAACAATTGAACATGAATGAATGAGCCAATGATTTATGGAAAGACACTGAAACAGTTGAACATGAATAGAGGTTTTTTTTTAAAAAAAGTTTTATTTTTTTATTTAAAAAATTAATAAGTTTAAATAATAAAAAATTTTGATTATGTAAAATTTTTCTATTTATTAAATTTTTTAATAAATTTTCTATTTTATAAAAATATTAAAAATATAAATTAAAAAATTAAATAACTATTATTTTTTGAATGGAATGTAAAACGGCTTTTTTCTAACCGTCTCCGATTCCCCTACAAATAGTTTAACCTGTTTTTTCTTTTCACTTTCTGTTCATTATTATTTTGCGTGTTAACGACGTATTTCTAAAATAGATAAGAACGTTGACTTATAGATTAGATTTGTAGATTAGCATAATTTATTATTAATTATATATAAGAAGATATAAGTATTCTTGTTTTAAATACTTTTGCATTTTTCAATTTAGTCATTTATTCGCTTGATTATACCGTCAATGTTTTACTTTGTTTTAAAGTTTAGCAAATTTGTATTAGGTGCTATGATCATTTAACTAATAAAAACGTGTACCAAAATATACACAATAGAGAGAATGCTATATCCTAAAACTATGCATATTCATTTAAATATATTGCTAATTTGTCAGCATGTTACGATAAATAAGATTTATTTGGATATATAATTAATTTGAATTATTCACTTAAACAAATTCCATGGTGTACTATAATTCTTACTATTAAGTTTATGTCAAAATTTTCAAACTAATAGCTTTAATTAAAATATGAAATATGAAATTAAAAAAAAACATTTGAAAAACGCAATCCTAAACACACCCGAACGTTCTATTATGAAGTTTACTAAACGAATATAATTTTTTTCTCAACAACGACTTAGACATCCTAATGAGATTTCAAATTAACACAAGTTGAAATAATTCTTCTCCCACAAATATCTCACTACTTATTCTATATTTCTAATATTTTGTGTTCGTCTTTGAAAAACATATATTTCTCACGTTGTATTTTATCACATTTCAATCACATATTAGAAGATATATTTTGAATACGATCAGCTAGCACTCTATAATAACTCAATTTAACATGAAATATCACCAAATTATTTGCTTTAATTAGAATAAAGATGGGAAGAGACCGCCCACCAAACCCTAAGAATAGCTAAAGCTTAATTAGGTTATCAGGCAGAAGGGATTATCATCATCATCGTCATCAAAATAGATTAAAGTCCATTATGCGATTCTACTGAAACACCAAACCAGGAAACAACACAAAAAATAATTAAATTAAAGAATGTAATTAATGAAGAGAAGAAATCATGCAGCCGGGCGGCTATGTGTTTAGCTTTTCATTTCTCTAACAAAATTTTTTAATTTTCAATTTTATATTTTTAAATATATATTTATAAGTATTTAAAAATTTTATTTAAAAATTTAAAAAATATAAAAAAATTTTACGTAATGAAATTTTTTTATTATATATTATTATTATTTTTTAGATAAAAAAATAAAACTCATTTTAAAAAAAATAAAAATATCATTCATTTAAAAAAAATTTATTTCATAAACAATCCCAATCTCAAAAAAATAGAGCCCGTTTTAATTATTTCAAGCTCAATTTGTTACAACTAAGGAGCGTTTAGTATTATTTATACCAAAAATAATTTTTTAATTTTTTATTTTATATTTTTTATAAATATTTACACAATATTTAAAAATTTAAAAAAAATAAAAATTTTCTATATTATATAATTCTTTTATTATATATTATTATTATTTTTTAAAATAAAAAATATAATTTATTTTTAAAAAAATAAAAATATTTTTTATTATAAAAAAAAATTATTTCAAAAATATTTTCAAACGCCACCAAACTACTATGTATATTTCATTATTCATAAACTCCTTGATCTTAAAAGCTAGCAAACACAGAACGTGCACCCCTCCACTACCACTAGTAGCAAAATCATCATTACTATAAATAATCGTGGGAAAGTAAGGATTTATTATTAGATAGTCTATATAACTGTCTATGCGTGTCCATGTTTGGGTAGCTTTTCTAGACTACAGCTTCTAATTAAGTTATGGATACTCAAGTATATAATATCAGTATCGGCGAAGACGGTGAGTAATTATGAAACTCTGTTAAATAAGATTATTAGTCACATCGTTTATACATTGCCCTTTAAGAGGGGGATTAATATGTTAGGGTTAGAGTGCACTTTTATATATTGCCGATACTATATGTACCTAATACTAGAGTGCGTGCTCTTTTATATTTGTAGAAATTATGTATTTATATACCATGACAATTTGTCTCCCATAAAAATGAGAAAAAAGCCATCACTTGTGTTTGTAAACATGGCTTACAGGGCAATTATCATGACGTTTATTTTGCTTTGTAGTTCATGCATAGTTTCAAAACTATTTTAAGGAACAATTGAGAGTGCTTAAAATAAAAATAAATTTTAGTTTTGAACAAATAAATTTAATTTTTATCTTAAAAAAAAAACATATATTTATAAAAATTTATGGTATATAATTTATTTATACAATCTAAACTAAAAAATAATTTAAGAAAAATATAGATTTGGTTTATTTTGAAACATTAAGAGTGTGTTTTAGACAAGCACTTCCAAACATCATCTAAATGATAAACATATTTATTCTTTTCTTCCTTTAAGAATTAAAACACCATTATCAGTCTTTGTCTCTCTATACAAAGAAAGTGATAGCTAATAAACTTTATACAAAATGTAAGTTTATAAACTAGTTTGGGTAATCCAACATTAAAATGAAAGATCAGAATTATTTACATTAGTGTAAATCGCTCATAAATAAAATTTTTAAAATCTTATATTAATTAATTGTTATACTAATTAAATTACCGTATGCTTATTTTTTACGTCTTTTGCCACTAGCAAATCATTATTAGTTTGTAAAGAAAGCATCATAATTTCTGTGTTGCAATATGTATTATATGAATAATATAATATTGAAGTATTTGTTTAAGGGCTTGTTTTAATTATATCAATTTTTATTTTTATTTTTCAAATTTTGAATTGCGGCCACTTCACGTATTTTAACTATCACTCTAAATTTTATTTTTTTCTCTATTTCTATTAAAATTTATTTTAAATTTTACACATGTGTTTAAATCATTACTATGAATTTTATTTTTATTGAATTTTATTTCTGATCAAATTATATTTTAACATAATTCAGTTTCGTAAGACTTACATGTATTTGAAATACATCGCAACATTATAACAACCTACAAAAGAAGCAAAGAACAATAAGTACTAGTAACACTTTTAGTTTTGGTATGAAGACTTGATCCTTAAGTAAAAGGGAAATCAATATAACATCAACACGTAACCCATAATATTAATTTTAAAAAAATATAAAAAAGAACTGTCATATGAGTGTCAAAACCATAGTTGTCAGATTTGGACCGACCCGTTCGGGTCGATCCGAACGGTAAATCGGTTCGGATTTGCAAAAAATTGTTTATTATAATCGATCCGTTTCGATCCGATTTGACACATTCTGATCCGCTTCAACTCGATCGATCCGTCTGCTCGAGTCAAATCGGATTAAAAAATTTTTTTAAAAATTAATTAAAAATTTTTAAATTGATGATATATTTATGCAAAAATAATTATTAATAGTTCTATATTGAAAAATAATATGTAGTTTAGATTTAGCATTTGGATGTGTAATGCAAAAAATATAATTAATTATTTCTTATTTATAAATATCAATTATTAGTGATTTTTAAAATTTTTATATTGTAAAATATTTAAACTCAAATATGTATACCTAAAAAAATTAATTATATCTTTTTTATGATTTATCTATTTTATGGTTTTATTTTTTCTAATCTCTAATTTATTTAAAATTTTCTATTTATAAATTTTAGTTGTTATTATTATTATTGGTGGTGGCAATTATGGTGGCAATACTTCAAATTTATAGTGATTATTATTACTATTATTGTTAATAATAATGATATAATAAAAATATTTTAATTTTTTGTTATGATTACTATAGCTATTATTATTGGTAGAGTTATTAGCAATAAATTTCTTACTATAATTATTATTATTAATTAAAAATATTTTAATATTATTGATCTGACGGTTCAATTCAAAAATTATGATCCGTACAATTTTTCGATTCGAGTTACGATCCAATTTTTATAATTATGATTAAAACTACTAATAATGTTATTGGAATCGCTAATGGAGGGAATGATTCAAACGGCAATAAAATGTCAATATTATAATTATAAAAGTTCGTGCCCGTATGGACCACTAATGCGCAAGTGATATCCGCTCTATTATATATAGCACAACAGCGCACGTTAGTCTATTGATTAAAGGCAAAAAAATAATAGCTACCTTTTATCCTATTAGACAAGATCTATTAATAAATTCCTACTACATTATTTTGTGCCCAGAATTGCTGCAGAGGAATGTTTAGCATTACTGATTTTTATTTTTCAAAAATATTCGTCTCTTAATAGCATTTTTATAGTATGTATAAGTTGTTTTAATTATTAGTAGACTAAAAAAAATTATTTTTATAGATTTTTCAAAATATTTTTTATTAAAAAATTCTTTACCATAACTCCTAAACGTCCCTAATATGTCTAGGATGCATCATAGACTACCGTAATGTTACCATGAGTTTCAAATGCACGTTTAATAGTACTTATAAAATATTTTTTAATAAGTTTTTTATTTTCTAAGAATTTCTTTAAAAGTTTGAATAATATAAATCTATTATACATCATAAATATTATATATATATATATATATAAAATAAATTTATGTTCAAAAATTCAAATAGAATTTTTAAATATTTAATTAATTCGTAAAGTCAAATATATATATATAGTTTGCACTCTAAAAGTTTTATGTTGCTAGACATATATTTTCAACGGGATAAGCCGTCAAAGAATATTATGAAAGCAGAGGCCAATCATTTGTTCGTACACAAGCATAGGAATGTGGACTTTGGAAATTTCTGATCACAATTTTTGCAAACTTCTGGAACATAGAAATATTAACATTAAATTTTATTTATTCATATTATAATTATTAGTAGTAATATATATATAACAGCATGATTATTATTACATATACACTTTATCTTATTAGGAAGAATAATGATTTTACAAATTAATTCCATTCGAGATTACCGATTCTATCATTCAAAACTTCCTTGCTTTTTTACCAAAACTTTTGACTACTTGTGTTTTCATGGTATACGTCGTCCGAATTTAACTTAAATTAAACTCATTTTTTTAAAATAAATTTTAAAATTAAAAATATGTAATAATAAATAAAATTTTTATTTATTTTGTATTAAAATAAAATAAATTTTTAATAAAAATAATTAGTTAATAATTTATTTATTTTGTATTAAAAATAAATTTAGAAAAATGAGTGTGATGGATCATGTACTTCACGGTTGTCTAGTTGTTCCAAAATTCAAAATGCAAAAGGAACGAAGTTAATTGTATTAGTTCTCAAGTACCTTTGAATCTGCTCGACATAATTTTCTTAATAAACTCCAATGAGGTTCATATTTATAAATTATTGACTAAACTTTTTCATTATTTTTTTATTTTCTAAAGCGAAACGCTAACTAATTTAGAGTTCGTTTGGTAAAATTTTTTATTTCATTTCATATTTTATTTTAGTTTTTTTATTTCACATAAATTATTTATAATATTTTAAAATTTATACAAATTTAAAATTTTGATAAATTGCATGTTCAATATTTTTATAATTATATTTATTTTTTAAAATAAAAAAGTTTATTTTTTAAAAAGTTTTTAAAATAAGCTTTTTTTTAAGCCTTCTTAATCCCTAAAAAAACTTTTTTGCCTAATAAAAGAATAATTAAATCCTATAAATCCATTCATCAAAAACCAACTCCCACCTCCCTTCACATGGCTTCTCATTATCACCACCACCACCATCTTCCCCCTTCTCCTCTTTCATTCCTTCCATTTCTTTACCACAACCATCTTTTCTTCTTCTTCTTCTCCTATTCCTTCAACATGTTACTCACAACACCAGATCAATCAGATCCTTCTACTTCGAATAAACATAGTAAACCTTCTCCTGCATCTCCTCCGCCTCCGCCGCCTAAGAACAAGTGGCGGAACGGCGCTCAGGAAAGAATATACGGCCGAAAACTTATCGAAGGTATACGGTCGGCTCGCGGAGAGAAAGCCGTGAAAGAAGCAGCTGATTCTGCTCTAGCTTTAACAGCAAAGGGACAATCAAGATGGAGCCGTGCGATTCTTGCCAACAGATGCAAGAGAGTTAAAGTTCAGAAAGCCATAAAAGCGCGCAGACGCCGCCCACCAAAGCCGCATGTTCTGCAGCTGCTCCCGTCCGTGATGGTGGAGAAGGAAGGAGAAAGAAAGGTTGGGGAGAGGCTGAGGAAGCTTGGGAAACTTGTGCCTGGTTGCCGGAAACTTCCAACGACGAGTTTGCTTGAAGAGGCAGCTGATTACGTCGCAGCGCTTGAGATGCAGGTGAAGGCTATGCGTTCCCTTGCTGAAGCGCTTTCTAGCGCTTCCATCTCGCAGCCGACAACAACAGTAACAACTGATTCCGGCGGCCCAACGGAGAACTGATGGGGAATGAAATAAAAGAGAGGGAATATTAATCGAAGGTTAATCAAATCATATTATTATTGGTGATTATTGTTATCATGATTATGGTTATAAACTGTTGGTGTTAATTGTTGTTGTTACGTAGAGGATGAATGATTAAGTTCAAGTTCAAGCAGCGGGCGTTGATTGATTGTACATTGTGGATAACATGTATATGCTTTCTACTCTCCAACCATTTTATAATAGACTCTTCATTCAGCTCAACTTCTAATTACATGAAAAGATTATATAATTCAACTTCTAATTGTTCTCCGATTCTTATTTGCTTGCAGGGTTATTTGGTAAAACTATTAGATTGTTCTGATAGTATAACTGAGTAAAAATTCATGCAATTGGTTTTTCTTTCATCATGGATTCATTGTTCCTGAGAATTAATGTATTTATTTTTAGAAGGAAAAAGTGAGAGGTTGGTTAGGTTGATTATTATCTGAATACTAAATTGTATCTCATTTTAACTGGTTGTTATTTATTAGAAGTGATGATTTTGATGGATCGAGTGTAGGAATTTGTTAGGTTATTTTTGTTCCTAAAGTTTTTCTGTAAGAGCCTTGTCAATGAACAGGTTCATGAACCCTTCTTTGTCCTTAGTAATTAAGCCCTCAAAGATTCAACTACATGGAATATGAAGACCGTTAAGTTTTAAGGTCGTGTTTAGGGTTGAACTCTTTTTTTTTTTTTAATCAAAACTTTTATTTGGAATTCACATTTAAAACAAAGTAAATATAAAAATTAAATTCAATTTTTTGACCAAAAATTTTACTTTTAAATTTTAAATTTTCTAACTGAAAATTTTGCTTCAAAAGTTACTTTTAATAATAAATAAACATAAAAATCAAACTCATTTTCAAATTTTACTTCTAAAAAACTTAGTTTTGAAAATTTATTTTTAAAAACTGAATTCAAAGCATAATTAAATACGCTCTACATATTTGCTAACAAAGAAAAATAAGGATTCTTTCTTTTTGGGAAGAGAAATTCCAATTGTCGAGTCCAATTGTTATGGTAAAGATTATAGATTCTGATAGTTTTTATTTCTATTTCGGCGGCCAATGGATTAGAAAAAAAAAAAATGCCTTTTCCATGAATTATATTCCAAAGTAAATTTTAGAGAGGCAGGTTGTCAATCGTTCATATAAAAGATTCGTGGATTCTCAAAATTAATTTCTTAGTTGAATCTGACAAATCATCACAAACATTTTCTTTTTTCTTTTATTCTTTTGGAAGAAACATAAATAACGGTGTTTTTCTAAACTCAAGTATGCTATTGCTTTTAGTTGCAATGCGATCTGTTTTTGAGATTGCCAAAATCTGGTTCAAGTGATTCGAAAACACAGTAGAACTATATATAGTGGCACTAATGATAACTAGTCCAAAATGTAAATCGTAATTATTGCAAATTATTACTAATCCATTATGTATTTTTTTCTTCACAAAACTCAATTATATGTTAGTGTCAATATCCAGTTAATTGAACTTGAGGTACGTGTTTATATATATATATATGGGGAAGGATAAAAATACTCTATTTTTAGGGACACTTTCAGGCACTTTCAAAAATTCTCTTTCCGATTTATAATTGAGATGATCTCCAAATTCAATCTCCATCGTTGCATATGAAAAACTATGAATTAGAAATATATTTATAAAATTTCAGCTAAATCGGACCACGAATTCACCTATCTAGTCACTTGATCAAGATAATATAAAGTAAAAAAATTTAAAAATATATATATTGTATCATTTCTGTCATCTTGATCAAGTGACTAGATGAAGGTGAATTTGTGGTCCAATTTAATTAAAATTTTATGAGTATATTTCTAATTCATAATTTTTCATATATAACGATGGAGATTGCATTTGGAGATCACTCCAGTTTTAAACCGGAGAGAGAGTGCCCGAGAGTATTCCAAAAGAGAGTGCCCCTATTCCTCGTATATATATATATATATATCATTTTTTAGAAATTACATGCCATATTTATTGTTTTTGAACTTTAAGAATTTACAGCTGCAATCTTATGCCGTGCTAAATTTTTGTGGCACAATATAGGTAGACAGTCCAACTACCATTGTTAGTCGGATGTCAAAATCCAAATGGAGCTTTCTGCATGTCCCAACCTCAACCGAGCCTACATTAGAGTCACATTGTTCCGCATTATGTAGGACATGTATGGCAATACTTGTCATTACTTCCTAATATATTATTTTAATATATTTTATTTTAAATAAATATTATTAAATAGTTTAATTTTTTTAAAATATAAAGATTAATTTTATTGTTGGGCCTCTAAATTAGATTAAATTCGAATTAGTAAAATGTAAGATTTGATGTGCTTAAGTGAAAGACGAAATAATTTGGTAGAATATGATCGGATTAGTTGCGTAGAAATTTAGAATAGTGCCTAATTATAAAACAGACTTGCTAAATTAAATATAGGCTAGTAATTTGTCTTGAGTTGGACCAAATAAATTCTAATTTTGTGAACTTAACGGTCCACGCTTTTTAAAGTTCTATATAGATGTGTGCTAAAAATAATTATGTGCTTATAAATAGATAATATTAATTTTTAAAAAGTTGGTAAATTAATATAATATAGAAATCCGATCCAATATATATTATAAAGTTTCATATGTATAATTTTTATTATATTTTTTAAAAATACAAAATTAAATTTGTTTTAAAAACTTTAACTTAAAATTTTTTATAAAATATTTTTATTTTAAGCACTCTCGAATCTGCCACTTACATATATACATATATCTATTTCATGAAAATTGGTAAGTGATAAATAGGCTTTAGTTTTGTGATATATAATTTGTAGCTCGAATTTGGTGATATAGACATATTGAACTTACAACGATTCCTTCTTATTATTTGCTATTCTTATATAAAAGCGCTAAAAATGCCCTATTGAAAAAAAATACCAAATCAAAATTTTGGTACGACGACACACCTTTTAAGTATAATCTGAAAATACAGCTGTTTCAACTTTAAGATATTTTAAATTAAATTAAAAGACTATTTAATTAAATTACTTGTATTATGTAGATAATTATGAATATTTTTAAACACTATAACTGATTTCATTTTTTTGAAATTTGATTAGTACATTGTAGTTCTGAGTTTATATAAAAGTCATTTTTTTAATATGTAACTTTAGATTTTATTCAATTATATATTCTCGACAAAACAATCACTTCGAGCTTTAATATAACACGTGCTGCGATGATTTTGAACCTTGGAACCTCTCTGTTGATCACCAAATCATTTAGCTGTTCTTTGAAAATAATTTTATTTGATGGTACTTATTACATAATTTTTTATTTTTAATATCTTTATATATTTCAATAAATTTTATACTATAGTTTATAAATTTTTTAAAATTTAAATATATAGATAAATTGTATGTTGAATAGAGGTGCAAATATGAGTGAGCCCATTTTATTTTTTGATCCGGTCTAATCTATTTATTCGTTTTATTTTTTAATTTTATATAATAAATTTAAATTTTCTTTTATAAAAATATTATTAAGATAAAATTAAATAATAAATATTTTATATTATTTAAAAATATTTTTTATTAGATGTTGATCAAATTAATGCGTATAGTACTAAGCGGTTGAGCCGTCTGACGAGCCAATAATATCGGCCGATATTGTGCACTAAAATTTCCCAACTAGTTGTAGGTTTTGCATTGAGAAAAAACTAGTAAAATATTAACAATCAACTTTTGCAGACGGCAGCAAATACATGGATTAATAGAGATACAAAAATATACAAATATTTATTATTTTTTAATATAATAAATAAATAATAATAATTTAAATAATTTAAATTTATTATAAAATAAAAACAAATAATAAATATTTTTTATTAGAAGTTAATCTAATTAGATCAATATGCACGGTAACTAGACAGACGATTCGTTTGCCCGTCCGATACTATCTATTGGACTGAACCAGATCAGCCCAATCCTGTTACTGTTTCTCAGCCAGACGAATCAAACCTCAGATCATTTTATCGCACGGCGAGCCGGCCCATTTAGCCTCGTTGGAATTTGCACCTCTATGGTCTAATAAAAGATTCATTTACAAGGACTCTTTTCATGTTCTTCTTTGTACAGTGAACTATGAAGACAACTCCCGCCATTTTTTCAAGTCTAAATTCATCTGTACTTCCTCGGTCTTGTATTTCTCCTCCAGTTTCCGCCCATTCACCATTCATAAAAACTCTAGCAAGATCTAAAACCCAAGAAAAACCAACACCAAACATCTCTCGGTTGAAGTCTATTCTTATCAATTTTCTATCCAACAATGAAGTCGATCGAGCACATGAAGTTTTCCCAAAATTTTTGTATCCTGACGTCAAGCTCTGCACAATGATGATCAATGGTTACTCTCAAATTTATCGGATCGCTGATGCACTTCAACTGTTCGATAAAATGCCGAACCGTGATGTCGCCTCGTGGAATTCGATAATCAAGTGCTGTTTAGATTGTGGTGATCTACAGCTTGCGTGGAAGTTGTTCGATGAAATGCCTGAAAAGAGTGTTGTTTCGTGGACTACAATGATTACTGGCCTTGCTCAGCTTGGGAGAGTTGATGCTGCGGAGGAGTTATTTGCTAGAATGCCTTATAGAGATACGGCAGCATGGAACTCGATGATTTCTGGGTACAGCAACCATGGCAGGGTTTTGGATGCTAGGATGTTGTTTGATAGGATGCCACAAAGGAATGTTATTTCGTGGACAGTGATGATTGGTGGGTATGACCGAAGTGGGGAGAGTAGTTCAGCATTGAACTTGTTCAGGAAAATGTTGGTTTCAGGGGTCAAGCCAACGTCAAGTACCTTTGCTTGTGTTTTAACAGCATGTGCAAACGCACCGAACCTCAGCCTGGGTACTCAGCTTCATGGGCTTCTCATGACAACCGGCTCCCTTTTTGACGCTTATATCTCGAGCTCACTTGTCAACCTTTACGCCAACTGTAAGGAAATGGATTGTGCGTGCAAGATGTTTCATGAGAGTGAGTACAAAAATGTGGTTTCATGGACTGCTCTTGTTACAGGTTATGGTCTTAATGGCAGACATGAGGATGCATTAGATGAGTTTAGTAGAATGCTTGCTTCTGGTGTTCACCCTAACCAATCTAGTTTAACTAGTGCGTTGAACTCGTGTTGTAAGCTTGAAGCAGTTGATAGAGGGATGAAAATACACACCTACCCCATTAAACAAGGCCTAGACACTGATGTTTTTGTTGGAAATTCTCTTGTTGCGATGTACTCAAGATGTGGAGCTATAGAAGATGCTCTTGTTGTTTTTAACAATATGAGCATTAGAAACCTTGTTTCGTGGAACTCTATCATAGTTGGATGTGCTCAAAATGGATATGCATCATGGGCACTTAAGTTACACAATGACATGGAAGCGTGCTTTATGAAACCAGATGAAATCACATTCGTCGGACTTCTAACTGCATGCAGTCATGCGAAAATGCTAGATAAAGGAAGACAGTTCTTCAATATTCTTAAACAAGATCCTTCACTAGAGTTGAAGCTTGAGCACTATGCTTGCATGGTTGATGTATTGGGTCGATCTGGTCGATTGGAGGAGGCAGAAGAGTTCATAAAGACTATGCCCGTGGAACCAAACACCACAGTATGGCTGGCTTTGCTGAGTGCTTGTAAAGTGCATTCAAACATTTATATTGCCAGAAAAACTGCACAAAGAATTTTTTATTTGGATCCTTCTAATAGCGCAGCCTATGTATTGTTATCTAACATTTATGCTTCTGCTGGCAGATGGAATGATGTCTCTCAAACCAGAGTAATGATGAGATGCCGAGGGATAGTGAAGCTTCCAGGTTACAGTTGGATTACAATCAAAGAGTCAAGACATGAATTTGTCTGTGGTGATAGATCACACCCTCTAGCTAAAGAAATTTACCAAAAACTAGATTGGTTGGCTGGAAAATTGAAGGAGTTCGGTTATGTTTATGATAAAAAGTTTGCAATGCATGATGTGGATGATGAACAAAAGGAGGCTGGTTTGGCTTATCACAGTGAGAGAATTGCTATTGCCTTTGGCCTTCTTACTACTCCAGATGGAGCTACATTAAGGGTTATGAAAAACCTCCGGGTTTGTGGTGACTGCCACTCTGCAATCAAGCTGATATCTGCGATAGCAAGTCGCAAGATTGTACTTAGAGATTCAACTCGCTTTCATCATTTCATAAATAGCAACTGCTCTTGTGGTGATTATTGGTAATTTCTTGCAAAGCTTGATAACTTGATCAGTTGAAAGAGAAGTATCATTGAAAATCCTTCAAGGAAGCATGCTAAAGACTGCAAAATTGGTTCGCAGTGATGTCTACCAGGAGATAAGGGTAAATTTTTTTTTGTCTTTTTCCTTTTGCTGTACAAATTTTCTCAAGCTTCCGTTAGTGGCCATTCTCCAAAAGAGCATAACATTTTCTTTTTATGCTTCCTTTTTGTGCCAGATTAAGGCAGTGTCTTATGCATAAGGTTTGCAATATTAGCACGTGGACTTGTATATTATCCCTTGCAAGCAATCGAAGAACTTCTGATCTTTGGTGGAGTTCAAGCCAAAGATCTAAAAGATTGAAATTGCACAGAACATAATCAAGATGTTAGTGTTGGACATGAACTTTGTGGACCACTAGATACATTACTTGAAAATCACAGAAACAGTCAACTGGCTATGCTCAAGTTACTTGATTTAATCTGGAGAAACAATTCTTTATGATACCGGAGAGACTGCAACTCCGATGTAATGAAGACTCCAAAACTCTGCTTCTCTTCATTTCTGCAGGTAATTTTGCACTTTATTTACGAGCTTCAATTGGATTCTTGAAATAATTTTTCTGAAATCAAGATGTGAGGAAACAGAGTAAACGTTTTGGTACATGTAAAATTTAGTCCATCTGGAGGTTTAAGAACCCACTTGTTCTTTCTATTTTTCAGATGACTATATCCTTTATGCATGCCATAATAAAAAAACATACTCGGCTTGTTAGTGTATGGAAATTTACTTGGTTGACAGTTTTACCATGAAGATGGTTGCATGTAAACCTTCAAGTTCCTGTTCTATGCTTTTAGAACAGATATTTAATTCAGTTACAAAAAAGCAGCCTGCAGAATTATTTGTTAAATATGAGACTTATAGATTCAGATGCTAAACTTTCTATCAAATAACGAATAATACAATGATGCATTAATATGTCAAAACCTTATTGAATGTCATTAATATGCGTTTGTACTTTATGTGTTATCATGAATAATGCTAACTATTGGTTCTGCTATTCAACCAGTCAGAGTTAAAAATTGGATTTACATGCTCCTGTAACTATTTCTTTTGATGATTGTAGATGTTATGCTTCAACCAAGTGCTTCCAAAACATACTGAGATGAGATTGAGTGCTTCCAAAACTGCTATAACGAAGTGCTTTGTGACCAAAGCCTATTTATACTACATTCTTATAATACATTCAAAAGGTACATCTCACAAGCTTGCATTTGCGAAAAATTTTGCTTCCTGCTTGTGTACATTTGCCTCAATTTTTGAAGCAGTTTTTCTTGACATGAACTATGTCATGAATGCATGTGTGCATGGCATTCCTTTTCGAAGAATGCATGTCTGTAACCGTACCTAGAATTGAAACACAGCGAACCATGAGTAGTTGGTCACACATATTGGTTCAAGCTACACTCCTTGTGTAGAAGGTTAATGATGGCTATTGGTTCAAAGATCCTTCAGAACCTGGATAACATAACTGTTACTTCGTGAATGGTTTTGTTTTTGTTCGCGGAGGACTTGCTTTTCCCTTTAATAGAGTTCTTCATATCCTCTCTCTGAAACTGGTTTGGCGCAAGTCTGGAAGCCTTTATGATCTACATGTAGAAAAACACCCTACCTACTTTAATTGTCCGAATTTGATGTAGTTGCAACTGGGACTTCTTTTATAAAATTTGAGAATAATGACTGAAAACCTGGAAGCGAAATGTTGCACATTTTAGCTTCGTTATATCATTTTTTGAGAATTTTGTTTGTAGTATTGACTGATTTACATGTCTTGACCAACATTAAGGAGAAATCTTATTCTTCATTTCCGTTTGGCCATAAACCACATCCTTGATGTATCGCTCAATAAATCATAAGGTTTGAAAATATTAAGACCTTTTCAAAAGTTAGTGATTATCCAAGCCAGTTGTGTTTTGACATATCATTACCGTAAAATGATCATGAAAAAAAAGGGGTTTGAATTTTTTGGAGTAAATATGAGCGAATAACCATGGGATGCAATACATGACCTTTCTTTGTAGGGAAGTTGGCATGAGTAAGATATGACAAAGAGCCCAAGAGACGTTTGGGTTTATAGTTTGACCTAGCAATCCTCTTGCCCAATTGCAAACATGTTGTATTAAAGAATTGCTACTCTTCGTTTTCCTTTTTGTCATGAACCCTTCATATTTATCTCATCACTGAATGGTTTTAAAGATTCACCAACTTCTAGATGTATCATTTTCTCCAGCAATTTGATTGCTAAATTATTCTTGATGCAATTTACGGTTCTATTGAAAATTAGAATTGTTTTATGATTTCAAATTTAAACATCTATATATTAACACACTAATTTCATGTCGTTTTTGGCAAGCATTGCCATTTGAATGATGATGTGGTCAATCAATTTTTTATCAACTACCTTAATACATAATTAATGTAATTTTAGTATATGGGAGTTCATAATCATAGAAGTTATCCAAGGAAGTTTGTGTATTTGGATACATTACTTAATTTAGATTAGCATATATTGTGTAGTATATAGTGAATGGATAATTAAGTTGAATTAAAATTGAAGAAAACCAAAATTTTCAATACATATGTGCTAATGGTTGTTCTAACCAATAACAATCCTCAATTATTTTTCTCTTTGTGTAGTTGTTATGACTTAAATCTCCACAAGTTTCAAATCATACGTAAGATTGGTCTTTTCTCACTTTACTGTAGAATAATTAAGAACCTATTTAACTGCTTTTAGTAGGTTACATGAATTGGATGCACCTTGCTTTGTAGGAGGGAGAGAATAAGGCCACTTGTAATTAGTAGCGAAATTTATCATTATTTTGTTTGGGTTGTTGAACAACTCTTTAAGTGCGTAAGAATTTTATCTCAAATTACTTTATTCGTTCATGTTTTTGTGTTGCTGCTGTTTGAAAAAAGAGATATGGCAAGCCCCTTGGAGGTCGAATCTATGAGGATCTCTTGTCTTTATGGACGGGAGCCTGCAAATTAACGGTATGGAGTAGAGGAGTCTAGTTCATTTCTTGCCTAATCTCAAGAAAAGTTTCGAAGAATTGAGCTTGTTTCTCCAATTAGAGGAAAGTAACGGTTCTCAGTGGAATTTATTGCCATCCAATTGGCTCATCCGCGTGTTTCAAATGTCCGAAATTTCAAATTTTTTAATCAAAATTAGGATTTTGAACGGTTGATATATTTTAATATACTAAATTTATAACTATATTTTAAGTTAATATACTTCAATTCCAATTCAATTCAAAAATTAAAAATAAAATTTCACTTTCAACCCAATTAAAAAATAATTAAAATATAAAAGTTAAATTATACTTTTAGTTTATTTAAAAAAAATTTTACTTTTTATTTTTTATTTTATAAAATTTATTTACGTAATTGTAGGGGCTCATTGAGGCAGTAAGTCGAGCTCAATTTTATCCTTACGATGGAGCATTTTCAGGTACTTAGTTGCTGTTGTTTTAAGAAAACTTAAAAACTTTCTGGGCGTATTTTATTTCACATCTGAAGTGATTTCTTTTTTGTCAAGAAGTCCTTTTCAGATTACTTTAAATGACCTTTTATGTTTGCTTTCATAATTTATTCTCATAAAATTCACTTCATATTTACTTTAATATAGCTTATTCATTATAACAAATTCATATTTTAGAAACTCATTTTTCACAGATAAAGGTGCCCTTGTTGCTAGGAGTTTTGAATCGGTCGTAGGACTAACTTTTTACTTAGCAAAGTAATTACTAAATACTTACTAAACTTCTTTATAGCAATCCTCTGAAGGTAAAATTGCAAAGTTACAAGGTTAACTCTGCTGATTGAACTTTTTAGTTTGGGTCTTTTTCGATCTTATTCAAGATATAAGTTGACGCCAAACTTTGCCAATTAAATCTTCTCTACAACTGGCTAGCATGCAAGAAACAAAATCTAATTGAAGGCCTAAGAAAATATAGTAGTTCCACTGTATCTAGGATTTCTTGACAACAGCAAAGAAGTAGCATGCCATAGAGCAATGTACTTCTAACGTGCTGCATAAAGTATACCTTCTCGTACGTCATGATATTTTAAAAAACACTGAATCTATTTATAACTTGTGCCCATTGAAAGATTTGCTGACATTGAAGAAAACTATGTCGGTTGTGAGCCTCCAGGTTGCAACAAGAACACCCAATTTGATGATATTGCCAAGTTAGAAATAGTGTTGGCAGATCCAAACTGAACCATCTTGGTTCACTCGAGAACTGTCGTCTCGAGACCAAAATCAGTCCGGATCTACATATAGACCGTTTGTGTAAATGACCCTGCTTTGTTCCGAACTGATTTGGTTGACCCACACACCAGGGTCAATCCAGGATGAATAAATAAAAAAATTAAACACGGTGATATCTTTGATACAAAAAAATAGTTATTAGTAGTCCTACACTGAAAAATAATAGGTAGTTTATAATCTTCTGCATTTTGGTATGATATCATGAAAAAAAAATTTGTTATGCCTCATTTGTAAACATTGATTATGAGCGGTTTTTATATTATGAAATATTCTTATTCAGGCATATATAACTCGAAATTATCATATTTTACTTACACAAAACTCTCGGCAGCTACCTACCTCGAGAGGTCCTTTTTCTCGGCGATAAGTGTCTCTGCACTGCACCTCATGCCTTCATTCTTCACTTTCTGATTGTTACTGTTATGATTTCGGCGATAAGTGTCTTTGAACTTCACCTCTATAGCGATAAGTGTCTCTGCACTGCACGTCATGCCTTCATTCTTCACTTCTTGATCGTTACTGTTATGATTTCGGCGATCTTTGCCATATGAAACAAAGTTAGGATTTTTGTCTGGCCATTTCGATGACGATCCTACACATACATGTGCGAAATCGAAAAATAAAAATTCAGAAACCTGATCAAATCCAACCGAATTTGTTCTCTCTCTCTCTCCATTGCTGCAGCCGTCACTGTCGTCGAAGAATCTAACCCAGTGTTCTATTTTCTTCACTTGTTTTACGTTTGGAACCATAATTTTGTAATTGCTTCCTCGCTCGTTTGCTAAATTCTATAAATCTATTAGACTGATCACTATCCGCTTGTTGTAATCGTTGTTGATGTTCCTATAATCGTTGTTGTTATTGTTGTGGCAGTAATCACTGTTATTATTATTGCTGTTGTAAATTGTGATTACTGTTGTTGTTCTTAAAAATCATACATTATTGTAACTTGCAAACCACTATACTGACCTGGCGGGTTGAACCATTGACCCACCACAGGTTAACTCGAGAACTGTTGACTCAGTCAATTTTTCAGATCGATATTTGTTCAGTTCTGACAACTATGGTTAGAAAACTACAATTCCTTACGAGATCTTGTGGATTGATTTAGTTGTGCTGAAGAAGAACGAGATTTTTGCACTTCCACGAGACGAAAGCCAATACCATAGTAGACGATTGTTACATAAGACGCTTTCCTTCGACACTTTTGGATGAGAAATTGAAGAGTTCTTTGATTTTTCAGTAGTCTAAATAGATTATAAGCATTGAAATTAGTATCTACTTATTACAATACATTTTCTATCTAAATATAAAGTTTTAATAGTTACAATTGCTTAGTTTATTCTACATGGAGTCTATACCAAAATTTACTTGGTGACAACTTTTTTTCTTTTTAATGGTACAAATATGCACTTGGCTTTTAATCAATCAATATATGCCAATATATCTTAAGACTGGTTCAATTTGGCATGGACGCGTTTGGCAATACGTTTTAAAAAAGCAGTTTTTCAATTTTTCACTTTATTTTTTTCAATAAGCCATCTACAATCTTCCATAGAATTTATTTAAATTTTATAAAAATCTAGAAAAATTCTATACAGTAAGATATTATTGCTTATTTTTATTATTTTTTAAGTAAAAAAATAGATTGTGTTTTCGAATTAAGATAAAAATACTTTCCGTTTTACAAAAGCACTTTTCAAAAACGCTCGCGAACGCTCCTTTAGTCCTTTGGTAGATCGCCTTCCCGAAATTACACAAGTCTTTAAATACATATAAACTATCTTCCAATCATTCACGAAAATTATAACAAAGACAAAAGATAAGGAAAAAAAAGTTCAAACTGGCATGTAGACAAATGCCGCTTTTAGTAGAACAACAAAAGTTAAAAAAACCTTCTATGTCGAAGTTGACTCTTGCTGCCGTTGTTTGACGATACCTTTGTTTTCAGCGAGCATCAAATACTTATCCTTTCTTGTAAGCTTCGTCGACTCGAACCCTATTGCATGCACTTGAACTCTGTTCGCAACATCAATTGCTGAGCGCTTGCGAGAACAAGTTAACCCAAAATTGGACGCGGCCGAGCAGTAACATGATGTACTCAGGCCACGTGTTCAATGGAAAAACAATGGGTGAAGCCATTTGAAATCGTTTGCTGTCGTCTCGTAGAACAAACTCATACGCAAATTGATCGTCACTAGTTATATATTATCGGAATGACGGGCTGAACTGAAGCAAGTAAGGTTCACAACATGTTGTTCCTTCAGAGCATACAGCAAACTCACCTTTGCTCAAAAGCTTACTGATTGTTATGCGTCGCGAACTTTGTCTCTCATCAACCTCATTATTCTCATTGGAGCTAAAATTCTGACATATGACTTAAGCAATATGTCCCCTTTTTAGGGATTTTATTTATGTATCTAACAAAAATTTTAAAAAATAAAAAACTATTTAATTATATAATAATTATAATTATAGTGTGTTAAGTAATTAATACCGACCTAGCTAGTAGTTATGCGCACAAACCTTGAGAGGGACTATGTGAGATGAAGAAGTGATCATGGGAACTGAAAGGGTTAACAAGATCCAACCCCGGTCTGCCTTCCCCGAAAATGTTCTTCATTGCTTTGGTTTTTGTTCAAAGTATGTTTAATATATGTATATTTCCTTATCTACAATACATAATACTGGTACATATATATAATAGATACATAAGGGCATCTTTGTTAATTCAACTCACGTCAATACTCTCTTTCAAGTTAGTACATAGATATTTTTAATGCCGAACTAGTTGATATGGCTAAAATCACCTAGTAAAATCTAAATATTCTATCATAATTTATCCCGCAAATGCACGGTTATCGACTACAATATAACAAATAACAAGTTCGATCCAAAATGATTGAATTTAACTCTAACTCAAACCAATCCCATAAAATATATAATAGAGTGAAAATTATTTATCAAATTACAAATATGTATGAAAAATAAACAATCAAGCAGTGAAATTTTCAGAAAATAGAAGTAATAAGATAACTGAAATTTTAAAATTTATCACTAATATTTTTTGTTTGAATTCTTAAACAACTGTGAGTTCTATTATTGACTATGATGAAGATCTCTATCTAATACATTGGTCCAATCAGTATGTCAGATTTCAAAATATAATCTTAATCTTGATCTAATTTAAAACCACCTATCTCTAATTTATTCTAACTTTAATTCAATCTGCAACTAAATAACAAATGCATTAATAACTTTAAAATAAAAAATCATACAATAATATTATTTTTGTCTAGAAATTACAAATCATAATTAATTAGTTCTAAACTCTTATAGACAAATAATTCAAACTTTAAACTCAATATTGATTAAATATTTATATTCAAAATCTAAATTTCAATTAACACAAAATCTAACAACTCACGATGCATTCAATAATTATTTCTTACTACATGTGAAGAATTTAAACAAATTCAATTAGAATTTCATCACAAAGTCCAGTCAAAAGGAGTTTAACCACTCGTGTCAATATTACAAATAATAAAATTGATTGAAATAAACATATGAAAAAATCAAATCTAGTGGATTTCAATGTTGAAGTTTTCTCTTTGTGTTGTGCTGCTCGTCTTCTTCCTGTCCATCCTTTATTCATTGGATTGCAGTTGGCGACTTCCCTCTCTATCTCCACCTTGTAGTCCGGTATCCCCCCTTTTCATATTTTCATTTTAACCCCCAATCCATCAAAGTTTTACCTCTAATGAAATTAAAAGAAAGAATAAAGACTTGGAATTCTTTAAGGTGGAGATTTGATGGAAGAGATTGGATGTCTTCCGATTGGACAAAAGCAGAGGAGATCTACTTCAAGAGATTCAGTTAGTTGGATGCACGCAAATTTCGTGCGAGAATCCTACGTGTAGAGGATTCCTCGTAACTACAGGTGCTCACGCTAGAAGAAGGAGAAGCTTCGAGTGAGTGATATGATTTTTTCTTTCCAAAAACATGACTAGTTAGTGAGCCCTTAATTCTTCCTCCTGCTGGAGTATATTGCTATTAATGGGCCGCAATGAACAAAGCCCAAATATTCTTGTTTATGTCAATTGATGCATCATCTTATCACCTTTCTTCGTAAGCCCTCTTTACCTAGCATCTTCATAGTATAATTGAGTTTAGTTTATAATTATGGAAAATAATTATATAAAATCTACAGACAATATATTCAATTATATTCTTATCATTAGTTAAGTGAGTTGTGAAATACTTTACTTGAAATAGCTTTTGTGAGTATATCCACCAACTGGTTTTTAGATTATGAACGAAAACTGAACCGTATCTTCGTCGAGCTTCTGCTTGATGAAATGACGATCTACTTCAATATGTTTAGTTCGATAATATCGAATTGGATTATGAGCAATATTAATGACTGCTTGTTATCGCAAAATAAATTCATTATAGATAATGGTGTACAACTAATTTATGTTAGTAATTTCTTCAATCAAAAAAGCTCACATAATTTTTTGTACTTGACAATGCAACTATATTTTGTTTGTCATACCTATAAAGATAAAATAAATATTTTGATATACATCTTATATAAAAAATATTCTTTATCCAGTCAGTATCTATATATTCTTTACTATCAAAATGGTAATTTTAGATAACATGATTCCTATCTTTGGAGTAGATTTTAAATAATGAAGATTTCAAAATATTGCATTCATATGATCTTTGTTAAGATAGTGCATGAAGACTTACCATATTGACAATATCGAGGCTTTTGTTAGATAAATAAATTAATTTTTCAATGATCCTTTAGAACATCTCCTTATTGGTAGGTACATAATCAGAATATTTTCCTAAATTGTGAATCTGAATTATTGGAGCATCTTCTAACTTACAATCACGCATTCTTGCTTCAAATAGTAGATCTAATACATATATATTTTTTTTAATATAAAATACCGCTTTAGATTGAGCCACTTCGATACCTAAATTTATATTCATCAATATAAATAATCAAGATTATTACCATTTGCTATCTATATTTGAAAAAACTTTGTATGACTTGAGTTGGTCCACTTGAACTTCACACTTTTTTATTGCCAGACTCGCTCACCCGAACTAGGATCTAGGAGATTGCTTTAATCGTTATAACGCCTTCTGAAGTTTGCATACCAATCCAGCTTGAGATGTTATGGTGTATCATGGTAGAACATTCATATATACTTCCTCTTTAGGGCCACTATTTGAAATAGTTAAGATTAATCAATAGTTAATGAAAACTTTAGGAAAAAGGGAGAAGAGAGAATTTGTAAGAGTGTCAGGTTCGTATCTTCCGAAGTTGCGAGGTTTCGGCTGGAAAAAAAAATTCGGACGATAGAAATTGCAATGAATCGACCGCGTGCAAGAAATAGATACGCAGTTGTGTGATGTAATCCTGACCGCACACGTCAGTGAGTGCCTAGGAGTGTCTACAAGAAATTCTCATTTGTAATTGAAACAATTGAGATTCTAGATTGGTAAGTCGAGAATTAATATTTGGATCTAATATATATATATATATATGGGAGTGATAGGAGCACTTCCTATTTTAAGGGTACTCCCGAGGCACTCCCTCCTCGGTTTATGGCCGGAGTGACTTCTAAATCAAATATACGCCATTGGATATGAAAAACTATGAGTTAGAAACATACCCATAAAATTTCCGCTCAATCGGACCACAAATCCACCTTAATCCGATCACTTGATCAAAATGACAGAAATGATGCAACATATATATTTTAAAGTTTTTTTACTTTCTGTCATCTTGATCAAATGATCGGATGGAGGTGGATTGCTGGTCCGATTGAGCTGAAATTTTATAGGTAGGTTTTTAACTCATAGTTCTTCATATTCAATGGTGGATATTGAATTTGAAAGTCATTCCGTCCATAAACCGGAGAGATAGTGCCCGAGAGTGCCCTTAAGGACAAAGTGCCCCTATCCCTATACATATATATATGTATATGTATATGGGGAGGGATAGAGGCACTTCCTTCCCGGTTTATGGTCGGAGTGACCTCCAAATTCAATCTCCACCGTTAGATATGAAGAACTATGAATTAGAAACATATCCATAAAATTTCAGCTTAATCGGATTATGAATTCACGTCCATCCGGTAACTTGATCAAAATGACAGAAATGATACAATATATATAGTTTTAAGTTTTCTTACTTTCTGTTATCTTGATCAAGTGACCGGATGGATGTGAATTCGTAATCCGATTAAGCTAAAATTTTATGGATATGTTTGTAACTCATAGTTCTTCATATCCAAAGGTGGAGATTGAATTTGAAGGTCACCCCGACCATAAACCGAAGAGGGAGTGTCTCTATCCCTCCCATATATATATATATATATATATATACATATTTATATCCGCTCGTTCTAACCCGAAGAAAGGAATAAATGCCGGAGAGCACACTGAGGAAGAGAGGAACAAAAGCGAAGACGAACGGCGGGAGAGAACCGACAAGAACAATCGAGAGGGAGGCACTCGGGCGAGGCAAGGAAGAAGAATGAGAGGGAACACATAGAAGATATTCAAGTAAAAACGTTTCACGAATTTTCTTTCTCATCAATCGTCTGATCAAACGATCAGACGACTCAAGTTGGATGTGCGGATGTGCCCGCACAGTAATGGGTGTGTGCATATTCCCATATATACATAGCCATATTAGGTGCACATTGGTCAATATAAGGTGCGTAAAAGTTGAAAATGCGATTATCATTATTGGATATGAAAAACTATGAGTCGTGAATACATCAATAAAAATTCAGCTCAATCAGATTACAAATCGATCTCCATTCGTCCATTTGATCAAGATGACAGAACAAAAAAATTAACAAAATTTGTAAAACATAAAATTTTTCATATCCAATGTGCACCTAAAGTGGCATTGTGCATATATATATATATATATAGATATAGATATATATAGGGATAGGATAAAAGTACATAATACTTTTAAAGGCACGTGGTGTACATGCCTACCAAAAGGCCAGCGACAAATCCAAATCGAATCTCTATGTTGGATATGAAGAACCATGAATTGAGAACATGTTGATAAAATTTCAGCTCAATCGGAATACGAACGATCTCCATCGGAACTCTTGATTAAAGTGACACAGAAACGAAATATATATCTTTTATCAAATTTAACATTTTATGTTATTTTGATCAAAAGTTTCGATGCAGGTCGGTTCGTATTTCGATTGAGTTAAATTTTATCAATATGTTCTCAACTCATTTTTTATATCCAACGGTGTAGATTGAATTTGGATATCTCGCCGATCACTATGCATCATATGCGTTTAAGGATATCATATGCATCTATCCCATATATATATATATATGGCGGGCTATAGCCACTTCCTTCACTGTCGAGCACTCCGGCACTCTTTCAAACATGAACAGACAGGATTACATCAGAAGAGATCAATGCGCTTGCCGTAAAATAAGATATATTTACATCTTCTATTCTCTTTCCTCCTCGAAGAAAAATTACATTAGGAATGTACTTTCACTCACAATTTTACGTAATCTCTTTCATCCTCTAATCTTAATTCTTTCATTATTTTTAACTTGTTCTTTTATTAATTTAATTTTATTTAGTTGATATAATTTCAGTTATAGACTTGAGCTCTAATTGATCTATGACTAATATAACTGATCGACCACATACTGGTCGATAACTACTCAATAACTGATCGATAACTAAACTTAAATTAACTAAACAAAATTAAATTAATAAACTAATTAAGTTAAATATTATGAAAAAAATTAAAATAGAAAGAGAAAATGAATACGTAAAATTGTCAATAAAAATACGGTACTGATATAATTATTGTTTTCAAGAAAAAAAAGATCTATTTCGATGACATAATTTAATGATGACATCAAAAGATCTATTTCGACTTTTGAAAAGCTTCAAAATAATTTTTTTTAAAAAACTTTTATGTTAAGCACTCCAAAGGACCTAAAGCTTGTATAGAGGGGATTATTATCAAATAACAATGTCAAGGCAAACAAAGATAATGAAAAACTCAATCGAAGTTTTACTTGCCATTGCAGAGATATATATAATAACAATCATCGAGCATTTCGACACAAGTTGAGACCTGCAAAGTTTGACACTGCCCACAAATGCAAAGGAATCCCAAAATTCTGAAACTTTGAAAACAAAAACAACCACACCTAGGGGTGGCAACTTTTGACCTGACCCGAAATAGTCAGGTTCGGGTCAACCCTTAGCCGGGTTCGGATCGATCTGAAAATGATCTGAAATTTTAAACGAGTTCGGATCGAGTTCGAATTGCCCCAAAATTGATCCGTTTAACCCGTTTAACTATTTATATAATATATATTATTTAATAATTAAAAAATAATAGTAAAAAATTTGAATTTAATATATATATATTAATTTATCTTAATTTAACTAATTTTTATTTAATTTATAAAATTTATCAAAATTAATATTTTTTTAAATATATCATAATTAATAATTTATATATATTATTATTAAAAATTAATATTTATTATTTTTATTTTAATAATTTTAGTTATTAAATGAGTCGATCCGAATTTGACCCAATTATAAATAGATTAGATTAGAATTGATATAAATAAATTAAATTAGAGTTGATAATTTTGACCCATATAAATAAATAGATCGAATTAAAATTGAACAATTTTGATCCGATTATTATATAGATCGATCCGGAACCGACCCAAATTGTCACCCCTAACCACACCATCACACCAATCAACCCAACTACACATCTCACAGACTTCATACAATTATTCGTGCAACAATTAAGAACAAAGTCAAATGTTTTTTTTAGGACTTACTTTTTTTTTCTAGTCCAATACCTATATATAGCAAGGATAAAATAAAGGATTAAAAACAATTGGCATGAGATCTATGAAAACAGGGAAAAAGGCAAACAAAAGATGCTCGGGTCATCTTTACATTGACATCTCTAAGACAAAAGATGCTCGGGTCATTTTTAGTGACCACCCCCAAACAATTACAACCTTTTAAAGCTTTAAAATTTCCATCTACACCTATACCTTTACAGCTGAAAAAGCTCCCTATCCTGTCTTCTGAGCACGCCAAAGCTGCTAGTTGGTTGAAGACTGTCAAGATCTCATTCGTGTTTTGACATCAAAATCTTGAACTAGCTGAAACTAACTCTTATTATAAAGGTATAGACCTTTCGTAAGGCCATCTTTGAAGAATCACATTCAAAACTTCAGCCGTTATGTCAAGCCTGTTTTGTTGATTAGACAAGATGATCAGGATAATTAGGAGAAAAACTGTGGAATTGCTATAGTGATCACGAAATAGTCATACCAGTAACTGTGGAACACGTAGAACAAGAAATGAGATGCAATACAAGGCGAGGGCAATAGAAACTCCAGCAATAGTATTTTGCAATAATCTTTTATTGTCTTTGGTTGGGACGAAAGCTGTCTTCAACAAATTCGTCAACTCAAAGATGCGGTACGACAACTGCCACAAGAAGCCATAATGCGTTACTTTACGTGTTAATGTTTCCAAAGATTTATAAAATCCAACTAAATTCACTTACAAAGAGGTAAATTGTGGTTGTAAGCAAGAAGTTGAGCATTGGGTAATCTGGAATGAAGACAAGAAGCCACTTAGGCTGGCCATTAGGCATGCTTGACCTGCAGGAAATCACATAAGGTATTTGAGAAGATCCCAAATCAGTTGAGCATAAATAAATTCCTTGCAACCCAGAAGCAACATATCTGAGGATTATATAAGCAATACTTCATATGAGAAGTCTCTGAAGATTGCATATCAAGTAACTGTGTAGCCAGTGTAGTCAATAATAGCTTTAGGCACTGACGCTAACATCAGGTTCGAAGGAATTTATAAGTAACTAAAGTATTCAATTTACAGCACTCCAGGTTATCTGTGGCATAATACACCCAACCATGATGAACCATCTTGAAACACTACAGAAGACTATAAGGTAACGCGGTTGCCTAAAGTTCAGGTATACAAATGAACTCTTATTTCATTAGCAAGAATGGAGAGGAACTTCATGAGGAGTCAATGCTTTCTTCTTGTTAAGTTTGTATGGATACATCTGTTATATTCATCAGTTCTTGGTCTCGTTTGAAGCTTTGCTTTTGTGTTTTAGTATTGTAACATGTAAATGGTGCCACAGTTTGATTTTGCTTACTGTTTTAGTCAAGAACTAAATGAAACTTTCACAACCCAGACATTATTTATCTGAGGATTATAAGGTAATACTTCAAATAACAAGTATTTAAAGCGATTTATCCTCAGGAACTACATAAGATTTTCGTACCTCAGATGCGATTTAATTCTCAGAATGTCATTAGGAATCAATGCTTTCCTCTTGTTCAATTTGTATTGAAACATCTTTTGTGTTCATTGTTTCTTGGTCTTGCTTTGGAGCTTTGTTTCTGTGTATTGGTATTTGAAACATGTAAAATGTGGCAAATGTTGCCACATTATGTGTTTCAGTCAGGAACTAAATGAATACCATCGGAAATCGAGGTATATTTACTTAGAATGTGCTTGCATCACTAGTCACTAGTAATAACTCAATAGTGTAACATGACTGACTATTAATTATTCATTAATTACTCACATTATTAATTGCTCATAAAAATTAATTTGACCTAGAGTGGTGGAGAAAGATTTAGAGGAATTGGACCTTTCACTGGATCTGATTAATCATCGAACGGAATGGAGAAAATGAATTCATGTAGCCGACCCCATGCAAGTTGGATAAGGTTTAGTTTGTTGTTGTTGTTGTTGTAATAACTCAGTGTAAGACTGACTTTTAAATTCCAGGAAAAATGACATTTAAGAAAATTAGATAACCTAACTCTTCGTTGTTTAAGGAATTAACCAAGGAATCCCAGTATCCCACTACTTTCCAAGACATTAAATCTAAAATTAAAATTATTTGCCTATAGGTTCACTCATTGAAGAAAATATATCAAAGAAAACTTATTTTTCTACAGGAAGAAATGAACAACTTTCAGTGCTTTAACAATTTTCTAAGAAGGCTGTTTCAAAGTCCATATTCTGTGTCTTTGCTAACTAGGTTCAGATGTTTTACAGTAGGTCATTCTTTTAATAAAACACTGAAACACATAAATTTCCCCTTCTTGATCAAGAATGTGCTGATATGGTCTAATCAAGAGAACTTTTTCTTTTTACAGTAGGCCATATTTCTAAATGATAGTCTGCACAGTTAGGATTTTGGCACTTGTCTCAATAAGATATGTCTAAGGGCCTAGTTGGAGGGATATGGTATTTTAACAAATACAATGTAGAACTTTCCAAAAGATGTGTTAAGACTAGGGTGGCAATTCGGGTTCCTTGGTCGGTTCCGGATCGACCCATATAATAACCAGGTCAAAATTATTCAACCCTAATCCGACCCATTTATTTATATGGGTCAAAATTATCGACCCTAATCCAACCTATTTATAAATGGGTTAAACTCGGATTGACCCATTTAATAATTAAAATTATTAAAATAAAAATAATAAATATTAATAATAATATATAAAAATTATTAATTATGATATATTTAAAAAAATATTAATTTTGATAAAATTTATAAATTAAATAAAAATTAGTTAATTAAAATATATTAAAAATATATATATACAAATTAAATTCAAATTTTTTGCTATTATTTTCTAATTATTAAATAATATATACTATATAAATAATTAAACGGGTCAATTTAGGGTCAATCCGAACCCGACCGAACCCGTTTAAAATTTCGGATAATTTTCGGATCGACCCGAACCCGGCTAAGGGTTTTGGATCGGGTCGAAATTTGCTACCCCTAGTTAAGACATGACATAGTATTAAAAGGAATTCCCATGGTATTTCAAAATACAATGGTAGAATTTTCCAAAGATGTGTCAAGTAAGACATGACAATTCAAAACCCATTGGAATCTTCAAATCCCAAGGGTTTGAAAAGCTTTGGGATTAGGGTGAGTATTTCGATACCATACCCTCTGGTTTTAGCATTAATGCAAATATCATGCATACCTTACTAAAACTAAAAGCATGTATTTAACTAATGTATTTTAAAATCTCTACTTCTGAACGCTCCTTATGGATCCTAAAGTTAAAGTTATGGTATTTACTTGACATCCCACTGGATGATGTCAAATACAATGGTATTGAAAGATGAAGGAATTTTCATGCCAAACAGGCCCTAAAGGGGAGCTGTAGCAAACAGCTAGCACCTGTTCATCATAAAAATTCATAAACACTGATAATAATACCACTGATTCTGACGACAATGACAATCATGATCATAGACTGCATAGTTAAAAAGAGATGCTTCAGGAACAAATTACAAGACAACTAGTGCATTATATATAACATACTTTCTGTTGCTTGTTGTTAGAAAAAAAAAAAAAAGATTTCCTGTGCTTCAAATAAAACATATTTTAAACGGTATCAAGGGGAAAAATGAAGTTCTGAAATATACCTTAGCCAAATGTGAATCTGAGAAATGTAGGTTTCCAGGGTAATCTTGCCGAGCCACCTAAACAATATAAGAATGGATCAAAGTTCATTGTAAGCAAGCATAAAATCTAAAACTCTATATATTTTACACAGGCTTACGCAAAAAGAGTCAACGAGTAACTTCTAAGCTGCTGTGTAAAGTTGCGAAGACATATATAGACCCTGAAACACATTCGGTCAAGCTCAAATCAAGTCAAATAAATCAACCAAGAGATTGTTGTATGGAAAAGAGAAGTCAGTACAGACGTGATGGGTATCCATGATGTGTAAGGATGTAACTTGTTGTATGAAGTCTTGTCCAGCTTGTAGACATACTCATACCACATGTAACCAACCTGCACGAAGATATGAAGAAACGGTAATTGCAATTTCAGATGGCAATAATAAACTATCCCTAACCAACAAGTATGAAGCTTACCATCAAAGCAATTGATACAATGCCTATCTTGATTGACAGTTTTAACTTAGGTTCAGATTCTTCAAGTTTCTCCATCCACCTTTCGACCTTCATAAAATAAGATGAGAAAAAATTATTTGAAACCATTAAAAAAAATCATTATCACCTTTGCATGTGTGTTAATAAATGACCAGTGCTAGGCCATAATACTGTTGGGAACATCCACGAGATCAATTTGAAAACAGATAAGGCACTTACAGTTGGGTGATAGTATGCATAAATCATGCCTATGATCCAGATATAGCGATCAAGGCCAGACCTGAAGTGCCACTCATGCAAAGCGGACAAATGTGCCTTTGAAGGATCAGGATCGTTGTAACCTGTCCAGTAACAAGTGCTGACTCATCCAAACCAACATCACTGCATACTTAAAGAATTTTGCTTACCTACCTAGCAGAAAAGTAAGAGGACTCCATAGAAAATCAAAAACTCCAGGAACTTCCCATATCAAGATGACCAACAGAAAACAGCAAATTATCTTCACAGCCATTACCACCCCAATCTCGTTATATTTGTTACAGATGCCAAGGGTGCCATAAACCATGAGAGTGAAAAGAGTGTGCATGGGGCAAATATAATATAGCATGTAGTCATTGTTCAAGACGATGCAACAGAAGGCAACAAAGAAATTGAGCCGCCACATCATCTGTAGTCCAAGATCTCCAATTATATTAAGCTTGAAGCTCAGAATAATTTGGAAGTATTAATGCAAGCTGTACAAAATACAACACACCTGAGCAAACCGAGCAAGGCTAAAATCCTTTCGTATGTAATAATAAGAAAAGTTCCCAAAGCCAGTCATCCAAACATAAGCTGCAATAAAGATACGGATTGCGTTGTATATCTCTGTAGCCGCAAAGTAGTGATACATCAAAAATAGCACCTGGTTAAATATGAAAGTGAAATCAAACACTATAACAGAAAAATTCCTCAAGTTTGATCAAAATGCATTCGATGAATATCAGCAAAGAAGCGTATAGCTTAGGCATGCACTCAAGATACTACAGAACTACTAAAGGAATGCATGTAAACTTACGGCATCCTAATAAGATAAGGACTGTTCTCGATACCAAATCATACAAGTAGATTTGTGAAGCATCTCCAAGAAAAACCAGTACCAGATAGCAATCCTTAATGTCCTCTTCTGCTCTATATTTATTGGAAATATAGGGGAGTTGAGATTGTTTTAGTGGCCTCAAAATCAATTTTGGAGCACCTGATGTTTATAACTATGTATCACCTAACTAGTGATAGGGAAGTATCACATTTCTCTCTTGTACAAGTTGCTTGGATTAATCGTATAACACCCATATAGAGCAAAGTAATAACCTTAAATTGAGTTCAGTGGAGTTTGCAAGTAAAAATATGTGACCCTAACTCTTACTGAACTCTATCACCAACTTAATAAAAATCATATATGTAAGGCAACCGTTACCACCAAACAGACTGACATTGAAATTCTTCCGTTGGCAACAACACACGTTGCAAATTTCTGCATTTTGGAATTCAGCCTAATATTTTCAAATTAAATGAGCAGAAACAAGTAAGCTAGGACAGGTAGATCATTTTAGTTGAAGAGCCAGGGTCAATCTTCTGATGGATATTAAGGTGCTTTGGATAGTTACACTAGTTGCAGCGTACTTAGCAAGGACATGATGTTACCAGCAAACAGCACACCCTCCACCAAAGTCCCCTTTCCTAAATAATTCTTGGGGAAAATCCTTTGTAGTTCAGCAAGCATAATGTATAAATAGTAGTTGAATTTTGTTGGTAGCAATTATGCACCCAAAAGTAAATTAGCATTGGGACAAGGTTAGGTACAAAATCCACTATAGATTAATGTATAAATTTGACCTTATCGAAAGCATGTGTAATCAAAGTATCTGAAAGTATTCATCATAATTCATTGATAACAAAAACATAAACTATGTTACCAACCTGCATCCATCCTTTCCATTCCTCCGTTTGATGCCGATTTAAATAGAGTATAGATTTTCCAGAGAATGCTGACTTATCATTGTGCTTCTTGAGAGATGTAATGGCCGAAGCTATAATCAGAAGAATGTACAGGAACAAAAAAAGATCACGGCTGTAACTCTGGCAATCAAATGACATCAGGAAGTTAGACACAAGAGGTGCTTAAAATCTTATAAACACATGAATTAAAAGAAATAATGACATAGTCCATCATTCAGGGTAATGGCTTCTGACAACAAACAGAAAATTTGTAAGTACTAAATACTACATGAAAGCATCTTTCTTTATATTGCTTATCTAGCTGGTTAAACTAGATAGCTATGCACTTCAGAATAGATATAAGAGCTGTTAGGAAGATGAGCATGCGAATCATGATCAAATGGGCTTCCACTAAATCAGGAAGTACAACAGTGTAACTACAAGAGACAGCATACTTAATACTACAACTTTCATAGGTAATCAAGATCAACTTAGAGAGCATATATACTAACCCGGGAATTTTTGTTTGAATTGCTGAGATTATGTAGTTAGACTGGATTATTCCCCACTAGGACTGTCTTAAAAGGGACTCCAGGTAATATTGTAAAAGAAGTCATTGACAGTAGGAATTCATTTTATTCAAGGGTGCGTTTGGTATTGAAGTTTCAAACCATGGTTTGGAGTATTTTTAGCTTTTGGAAAAGTGATTTGTTGGCAATTTGGTCTTTGGTGAACATTTTTCAACCATGGTTTGGTATTTGATCATAGAAGAAAAGCACTTCTACAATCAAGTTCGGAAAGCAAATTGATTGGTATTTCTGTACAAAGTTCAAGAGTTAATATCAAAAGGAGCCTAAGAGATTAAACTAGTGTTCTATTTCTTAATTGGTATGTGACGCTGAAGGACGAATTATGTTATTTCTAAATCAATTAATGAACTCAGTAAGTTACTAGAGCTAACTAAATCCAAAAAGCCGTGAAGTTCCAATAACAGTCTATCTCTTGAGAGTTAGGGCCACACTACCCACTTGACTCAAACTCTGGATACAAAAGGATTTTATACAAATAACAAACACAACCATGCGAACCCCTTGAGGTAAATAAAGCTTTGCATTCTATATTTATCATTGAAGTGCAGATTGCCCGATCTCATTCCAGATCCACTGATCACATTTGGTAAGCGCCTGCAATTCCGATCAATCCGATTAGGACGGGATCGGTAATAAATAATGTTAAAACAGCAACCGCCGCAACAACAGCTGAAACATCTTCTCCCTCTTTGTGGGAAGTAAGGTAGAGAAGATGGTCAACTGAGGTGCATGTGACAACCTAATGAGGCAAGTAACCTAATATTAGCGGTCGGCCTGTCACGCGCCTAAATTTCTCTATGCTCCTATTGCTCATTATTAATACATGACCAGCAATAACAGGTCATGCTTTCAAAACAAAACAATGAGCATGTGACTACTGGTCCTTAATTTAATAAAATTTCTTTAAAACAAGAGAAACTTATCTAATAGAGCAAAAGATTTATTAAAATCTTCACCAAAAAAAAATCTAATTAGCAAAGACAGAAGTATCTAACAATATTTAAAATTATAATACTAATTACTTATTTTTATTTTAAGTTGAATCCAATCTGATCCAGCCGATCTTTCCGAACCTCAGAGCCTATTCTTAACTTTTAGATGCCAACTACTCGATCTCGATCCTATGAACCTATTACTCTATTAGTTCCATGATTCCAAAACTAATTAGTTTAGGCTATCATAGTAACTTAGAGCTTATATATTTATTTTTATCGAACGAACAGCCATTAATCTAGAGAAAGTTCAAAATCTGACCCTCCCAGTACATATCACCATGATTCATTAAGAGAAATGCAAGAGTGTGTCATCAAATGAAGCTGGTGAAATATAAGTCAGATCAAGCCTGTTCCAAAGGATTCTATTGGTGAGTGGAAAGAAGAAAGACGTACATCGAATGGGTAGGAACACATCCTCAGTGCATGACCACTTTCAGACTTTCTTATGTAAAAATAAGTAGCATGCAAAAAGTGCATCAATCATAATGAAGAAACAGGTTAATGGCATTATAAAGATAAAACTTGTCAAATAATTATTTCAAAATATAAGAAAATTCTTTTAAAAATTTAGAACTATGTCAAAAGTAAGAAATACTTATAAGTTCATAAAGACATGATAATGCATGAGAATATTTGTGCCAATCCCATACACAAGATGGGGAGTATCATGATATTTATAAAAATTAACCAATACTTCAATCAGAAAAGCTCTTATTATGTGCTATAAGGGTAAATTTCAAGAAAAGTATATAAAGAGATTTTGCTATCTAAAAACTAGTGAGACTCATTGTTTAGCATGACAAAATTATTTTGGACTCATAAGAGAACAAAAGATAAAATATTTAATTAAAATTACCAATAAAATCATATTGCGAAATAGGTCAATTTATGTTGGGATCAGCCATATCCACTCAGTAAGACCGATCCTCCGGCCTATATTGATCACGATCTCTCAAATTTTAGCCACATTAATTTGATCTGATGATCCAACCAACTTCAAAGAGTTGCAAAGCTAGTTTATTAAGCGCCTTTATTAAAAATTTCTCCTCAGACAATGAGGAGGAAGAAGACCACTGGCGCGTAACCTATCAAATTGGTCATGCATCCTGCATGTCACCAATTAAAGTTTCCACCCTTCTAGCAATATAAGTGTATGCCTCAAAGGATTCACGTGCACCATGTGCAACTCTTTTTCTTTTTTAAATAACTTTATAGAATAAGTGTTTAAAAACTATCAACAAGAAAATGAAAATCAACTAAAAATATTGTCTAATAGATAAGATCATACATGTCGCTATTAAAGCGAAGATTATCTTTATATATATATATATATATTATCAAGAAAAAGCTAAACTATATGGTTTACGTATGCTATGTTCATATATTTCAACTAAATACATTGGTCATGCTATCAAAGTTTTAATTCTTTGAAAAGTTGTAATTTGCCACAACCGTTGTAAATAAATTTTGTATTTTAACTTTTTTTAAAATATTTTTTCATTGGTTCTTATCTGCTAATCACATACGATTGATTTCTCGAGTACTTCAGATCCTGATACTATTTTATCCTAAGCAATCCTAATCCCGACTTTTGAACCCTACAAGAATTATGCCAATTGTCAAAAGCATATAAGAAGACAACACCACATAAACATCATTGAGACTTGCAATACATCATTGCAAATTATTTTCTAACTAAAGTAAAAAAATAAAAGATTCAATATTTCATGATATACCAGTAAAATTAATCTGATCATCATCCTACAGTTACCCTAACCAATTCAACATTTTCAATAATTTTCTTTTCTCTGCATTTTCCATATTTGTTTATGTATTAGTATATACAAAATCCTATGTGCAAACCCATTGCTGATTTTTCCAATCATATTATTCCAAATCCTACATTCCAGCCCTGTCCAAATCTAAATCTTAATCCATACTTTGAAATCTTTGAACTAATATTCTTATATTTCTTTAAAAAACAATTTCACATTACTTATTCTGCTACAGCTTAATCCTTAAAAAACTTTTCCTTTTCCTAGATATAGCCTAGTGCAATGATTGACTACGTAAATTGCATGAGGCATTCTAATCTTTAAATTAAAGAGGATCATTCAGCAATTCTGCTGTTATCACTTTTATGGAAACCCTTCAAGCTTCAAGCATAATGAATGCAACTCACTCCATGTTAAGGTCAGCAATGCATGAATACGCATGCATGTTCAAGGATAATGATTAAAAAAACTAAGGGTCTCTAGAAATTAAGACTAGGCATGTTGCTATATCTTAACACAATAAAAAAGTCATAATATGCAGATCTGACCTTTTTAGATTCCGGAAATATACTTGTCCTGTCACATATGTAGAAGTAAATAAGAGTTGCACCAAATTCAGACCTGCAAAACATTTCCACAGGAAATTAATGCCATGACACACATATCATGAAGAACTTAACGGGCTAATAACAAACAACTTACATGGCTTTTAGTAAAGGTCGATTTTCAAGTAAAAAGCAATCATCCATTGTTAAAAATCTACAGAATCATAGGTATATGTTAGTACTAAATGTGACAAAGATAAATGTATGAAGCTGCAGTAGAAAATTGAGTATAACCTCATTAAGTTTACTCGAATAGATGAATTCTGATATTTGACAGAAGGTGATCTTGCAATACCACTCTCAATCAACACAGCTCTATCATCTTCTTTAACAGTATCATTACCAAACTCTGCAAGATTGATATCCGAATGACTGCATTCAAACGACAAAAATGCTTCAAGATAAATGGACTGCGATTTGAAGGTCATATTCTCGGTAGAAGAAGATAATTAACCTCATAATATTGCTAGAAGCAAGTTATAGGAATGCTAGGAGACACGATGAAAGATGTCATGCTTACATACTTTAAAGTGGGCAAAAGCAGCATACTGGCTTAATGCCAAAACTTTTGCTTGAGGGGAGGTCATTGATCCCCCGAGTTGAAAAAAGTGGCTCAATTACTGAAAGTGTAGGACTAGGAGCTTAAGCATAGAAGCAAAAATTTTATATTTCAACAAGGTGGAGAATCGATCTCAAACAAGTCCAGGCCCAGGAAACTTGCACACTCTAAATATAGAAGGACTTCATATTACAAGCACCAAACCTTCTAACTTTTCCTGATTGTCTAAACAACAATGCACTACAGGAAAGATGCACATTGTACAGCAATTTAACGGATTGCTTTAGTTTGAGAAATATCTTACACTTTCACTGGAGAAGAGGTTTTCTTGTACTCCAATATTTCTGAATATATCCATGCCACAAGCACAGGGAAGAAACCAAGCAGAAAAGAAACCTGGAACAATGAAATAGACTCAATGTTCCATGTAAAAAAGCACCATCAACAGAAGATACACATATCGTAAACATTATGTAATATTCACAGGGAACTATGTGTAGCCAATGATCTATGAGGTTCCAAATGTCTTAGACTACTTGTCTAGCGACCAGGTAGTCTAACTTGATTTGCAAGTCACACATAATTTAGGAGGAGCCAGTTTCAGATTTGACGTCCAACAAGGAGATAAAATATAACTTGAGGTAGCTCCTGAAAATACAAAACATTGCCTACATTCTGAGATAATCTGGAGAGAGTCAAACTTTCCAGACAGTCAATAAAATTTGTTCTATTATTTGAAGTACTACTCGAGTCTTGACCCTCTATAATTCAAAGTTGCTGAAAATTTTGAGGGATTTGTAACAAGGAACATTCATAAATAGTTTCTATCTATACATTAGGAAGTGAGGCTATAACATAAATCACCAAAAAAGATACTGATTACTGTAAGCAGCATGAAGTATTTAAATCAATCAAAGAGAGGAAAGTAGCCATACAAGCTCTTAAATTTCAAGTAACCATCACCTCCAATGCTAAAGTTTCTCAACTGCAATAACTCAAAAGTTTTACAAAGCAGTACAAGTAGCGCTCTTGAAATCGACAACTCAAAATGAAAAGAGAAAATGAACAATTAAGAAAATGAATTGGCGTCAACAAGTGCAAATTGAAAGAAACATGTTTCCGGCAGCCTGAGAATGAAATAATCATGCACCAAACTGCAAATACTAACATATGATACCACAAATTTAATTTGTGCCAAAAGTGGCAGGAGAATCCTCAGTCAAGACAACATATCCAACAAAGGCAAGCAACATGCGATGATCCATGAAGTCTAGCCATCCAAATTTTCATGAAAGCATACTTTTAGTCACTATGCGGCTATGACTTCTAAATTCAATGCCATAATTTACCAATAAAACTTGCTTAGGCATGATGGCATTTGAAACACACAACTTGGGGACCACAAACAACTTGGCCTGCTGACCACAAATAACAACCGGCAGACCAAGAAGTACATTGAAGAATATTTGGTTAAAGGAAAGAGAATAAGGACGGAATATAAAACTCACCTGACCAGGAGTTACTGGGCCAGAAACCACCATTCTTTCCCTACAAAGATGAAAAATGCAAATGTAGAAATATTAAGCATAACATATTATGGATGTCCTTCTTAAGAGAAGGGGAAATAACTACTGCAGCCCAAAACAAGTTCTAAGACAACAAACACTCTTCTAACTCCATCATTTTCACCTAGAAAGCATATTATATCCAATACCGCAAAGTATGACTGACGCCAGATGTCCTAGGAGTTACAGATGAAACTTCAAGGGGTAAATCCTGACCAATTTAACAACTTGAATGTTACCATTTCAGTCCTATGGAGACTACAACTTAAGTTTATACAATCTTCTTCAATAATGGAACTGACAGACTCAGCAGTAGCAGGCAGGCATAACCCCTAATGTCTTTCTCGTTTAAAACCTCTGAATCAAAACAGCATCAAGCACAGGACTCACATGAGTACAACTTTTTGACACCCAAAAGTATGATCGTCATCAAGATCAAATCCAGTTAAATTTTTTTAAAAAGAATCAACAATGGAAATACAAGCGTCAAGGTTCTAACTTTTTGGGTGCAAGACTTTGTAACACCAAAACCCGAACCATTTTCCATAACTAAAGATCACCCTTTACCCCAAAAGTAAAACAGACAAAAACTTTACTGAAAGTAGAAACACCAACCTAATCTCCTAAACACAATGCAATGCAGATTCAACCAAAATAAAATTAAATAAGAAACACTAGTAAACATAAACCGAGATCTTACCTTTAATCCCGAGCGAGGAAGATCTTGATGGGAAACTTCCTCGGTAGTGGCTACAGATTCAAAATGTTCTTCTCAGTTCATGGATTGGCGATTGTTTTAGTAATGAAGAAGAGTTTTGAGATGGTGGTGGCATTTAAGAGATGAATAGTAGGGGAAGCGCAGATCTGAAGCAATCACGGGGATAGAGGAGTATGTTGGTTTTCGTTTGGTGGAGATTATTATTGAATTGAACAAATCAAAGGATTCAAAAACCAAGAACGACAATGGTGGAAGCTTGAAAGAGGGAGAAAGAAAAAAGATTGATTGATTGATTGTTGTTGCTGCTGTTGTTGGAGGGAGATGGGAAGAAGGGAGGGAAGTCGCTGTCTGAAGCGAAGAGCCGTAGGAGGGAGAGTGGTGCGTTGGTTGTTGGTTAAATGAATCCCTGACTGAACAAACTTCTTCTTCTTTCTTTTATTTTTATTATTATTATTTATTATTGATAAAGTTATTGATTTCCTTTTCCTTCTTAGTTGTTGTTTAATCCAGCAATAACAAGGTTATGATCAATTATGTGCGAACAAATGTTAGGAGTATAATTACATTTAACCCCGTCTTAATTTTTTTGTTTTAGAAAATCCAAAAGGGCAGGGACCCCCATTGTTCCCTTTAGACATTAAAATTGTGTTTTAATTGATGATAAATAAATTTCGTAAAATTGAGTTTAATGATATTGAATTTGGTAAAAATAAAAAATATTATTTAGTAATTTCAATATTTTGATTTTGAAGTACTATTTATTAATTAGCCTTGGTTAGGAGCATATTATTTCTCAATGCTAGCTGACTAGTGCATATTTGGCTATGGTTATAAGAATGAATTATATCTTATAAAGTTTTCATATGTATAATATTTATTTAGTTTTAAGCTAAAAAATCATATTTTTAAATTTTATTAAAAATAACTTTTTAGAAATAATATCTTACTTTAAGTAATTCTAAATAACTCCAACCACAAGCAGTAGTTAACTCTTCGTTTTCTTATTTATTTAGTTGGTTGTGACAATTCCGGTGAGTAATGTTATGGATTTGAAGTTTTATTTTAGTTCGTGCGGTACTTAGTTACATCTCTTGTGACTAAGTCAATTTTTTATCTAAATGAGCTATCAAGATAAGTAAGGAAGCTTTTATGGATTTGAAGGAGGAAGGAAAGTAAAGAGCACACTTAAAGAGCTTGGAAAAAACTATTTATTACACTCAAGCTTGTTTAAAAGGACTTAGCTTGATTTTCTTTATGCTTCAAATGAGGGCATTGTCCTCCTATTTATATCCCATTCGATATTTTCAATAGACGGTACAGATTACTTTGATCGAAAGGTGGAGAATATTTGATCCAAAAAATTTTCATACAAAAATCTCAATCTCTAAAATATCCAATCTATTTAAAGTATTCTCTAAGCTACTCTAAACTTATGTTAAAATATCCTAAGTGTTTAGAGTATTATACCATAATCTAAATCTTTCTTATTTACAAAGTATTTTACCTAGATAAAATACATTTTATTAAAGTAATAAGCATAGAGAAAAAAGTTAAAAAAACCATACTGTGATATTCTTATCCACCTATTTCGTGATGCCCTAATCGCAAGTGTGTGGAGCTATTGCGGAACACTTTGTTCCTCCTTATTGTGTGGTGACTTTTTCGGCTTGGTCTCTTTATTTTCCTTTGGCAGCTTGTCTCGGAAGGTTAGGCTCTTTTCAGAGTTGCATGGCAGAAATAGTTCTGGCTTAGATATTCGCTTCACGCGACAAAAGTACTATGCACATATTTCCTTCATCCAAGATTCATATAGAATTAACAAAAGGAATAGGCACAAGATCCATGAACTCCATTCTAAGAACTATTGGATGATTATAATCATTCATGCTTACACTGAAAAAGTCTATAAAATCGGACCACTCACCTATGCGTGTCTTCACCCCATGAGCAATTCTTAAAATTGATTTGAGTTCGGAGTTGACTATCTTAAACCATCCTCGTCCCGTTTCGTATTTGATGAAGTCTTTTAGCTTCCTTTTTATCAAAAAAGTTGTGGTAGCCCCTATGTCTACCAAGGTGCGTACCTCTTGCCATCACGTATGACCGACCCTTCACTTTACGTCGCGGCACATCTTCATTGGCTTTGACAGAATGGAAGAGTTGTAAAGAACCCATTCGTACCACTTCAACTTGTGGCTCATCCACTGCTTCCATTAAGACTGACAACGTGCTATATTTTGGGCATCTCTCTAGCTATATGTAATTCATCACAAAGAAAGCATTTCAATAGTGGCTTACCATTTTTTCGATTATTATCATTACTTCATTTATCTCTATTGGAACCTCCCTTGAATTTTACCAAGTCATCTGGTGTCTCATTAGATTGGTGGTCGTCTTACCCACTATTGTTCTCGTACTTCATATGAGGCTTATTCTTTTATGGCCATTGAAATTTTATAAGGAATTCAGCTATAGCAATAACAGAGTTGAGATCTTAAGGTCCTCTATGTTGGATCTCCAATATTTTTCATATTTGTAACTCAGTCCATGAAAGAAAAATGAGCCTCTCTTTCTGAAAAATCAGGAATTTCTAAGATCAACTCTGAAAACTCCTTTACGTAATCCTTTATGCTACCTCGATGTGTCAGGTGTCGAAATTTTGCCCTTACCTCGTCTTTGACATTCACTGGATAGAAATTGCTGTTTAAGTTCCCTCTTGAACTCTTTCCAAATGGCAATGGTGCAGGTCTCCCTCTGATTTCGGCATGCATCTTCATCAATCATACTATTTCGCTATCTTCAAAATAAAGGTGGCATGATCGATTTTATGTACATCCTTTGTGATGCTGGTACTCCTAGAGAGCCGCTCTAAGCTATGAAGTTATCAATCTCTTTCGCATTCCACGCTCCCTTATACGCTTTGGATTTTAGAACATGCACATTCGAAGAAGTAGAAGCTGAGGATACGACTAAAACTCTCCCTCGTGTAACCGTCATTTTGCAAAGTGTCAAGTCCCCTCAGACATCCCTCAATTCGTTGGCCAATCTTACGACCTCTTTCATAAGGATCGTAACTTATTTCATAAGAGCATCCATATCACCAAAGAGAGTATTTAAGGGTCTTACCTTTGCGAGAGCAAGATTCAGCTACCATATTCAAGGCGCCTTGCATCTTTTCAGGAAGCTCTTTTTATCCCTTCTCAAACTTTTTAATGCTTTGGCCCAACTTTTCGAATTGATCCATCTTATCAGCTATAACGAGCTCCACCCTAGCGAGTGTTGAGGTTTACTTCCGTCATTATGTCTCTAGACTTTCTTTGCATTGCTGACTGCTCTTGAGAGCTTTTCTTTCAATCTTCCTTCCCTCGTGAATGGTAAGATCGCTTCCGCTTGCCATTTTTATTTGGCAGAATTTTGTTTCTGATACTATTTATCACGGATCTAAAGTTTATCTTGACTCGTGCGTCATTTAATTACACCTTTTATGATTAAGTCAGTCTTCTATTCTTAATGAGTTATCAAAGATAGCTAAATAAGTTTGTGTGGGCTTGAAAGAGGAAGGAAAATAAATAGCACACTTGAAAAGTTTGGAAAGAATTTTTTATTACACTCAAACTTGTTTACAAGGACTTAGCTTGATTTTCTTGATACTCCAAATGAGGGCATTTATCTTCTTATTTATACCCATTCCACTTCCTCCATGGATAGTGGAGATTATTTTAATCGAATGATAGAGAATATTTGATTCATAAAGTTTCTATACAGAAATCTCTATCTCCAAAGTATCCAACTTATTTAGAATATTCTCTAAACTACTTTAAATTTATATTAAAGTGTTCTAAATATCTAAAGTATTCTACCATCCTCTAAACCTACATTGACATAATAAGATACTGAAGATGATAAAGAAAAGTCAAAATAATCATACCGTGATAGTAAAATCTGATCTTTTAGAGGTATCGTGATGACAAGCATATCATCAATAGGCGAGGTATTTTTATAATTTTAGTCCATCTACATTTTTATCTCATGAATTTATGTATGAAAAGTTTTCTTCACTTGCCCACTTGGTATCTCAAAGTATGCACCTTTTTTGTCTCAAAGTATTCAGTAAAAGATGGCTGAGAAGAAACTTAACGAGCAAGTCCAAAATCTGCTACCTTGATTGTACAAAGAGAAGCTAGTTAGTTGGTGGAATAAGTTTGCGTATTTTGTTACATAAGAAAATGAGGAGTAAACTTGACTTTCACAAACAAAGGGGCTAAATTTGCCAAAACAAGTTATGGAGGTCTAAAGCTTTAAATTTCACAAACAAAAGGATATTTTTCCGTTGATGAAAGGTTTCACATAATTGTTTCAAAAAAATATTTTGAAGGCTTAACTTACTAAATTGTGAGAATGAGCTATATATCCGCCGGCTCTAAATTATTTTATATTCTCATTTTTTATTTTTATTCAGCTTGATTTTCAAGATTTTAAAAGATAAATTACATGATCACTCGAGTATAATGTGAGTGTTTTAATTGATAAAACAAGTAATTATTATATTCCGAAAACATGCGTGCTATTTTATTAATCATTAAATTTCCTGACAAACTACTTTATTCTTAATGGACCTAATGGTAGAAAAAAGTTAAAACTTCTAATTCAAGAGCTCACTTAAGTACCTAACTATCACTTCCTTTTTCTTCTTTTTTTAAATTGATGCATGTTTTAAGCGACAATTATAGATCTCACTTTTAAGTCATATAACTGCTCAAAAGTTGATTTTTTTTTTCTAATGACATCATAAATTTCCGTTAATAATCCATAACAATATCTCTGCAAAAAATGCTTTAATAAGTAAACTTCTACTCCACACAAGCTCTTCAAACTCGTAAACTTTCGTTCATAGGAATCATTGGTTGATATGAACACCAACCTTATATAATATATACGCGATGGTGTTGGTTCATCTGCAGTTTATTGATTTTCATTTCATTATATACTGCTCGTTTGGGAGTGCATCGTGGTTGCTTCTTCTAAACGCATTCCCACTATTAATAAATTCAGAAATAAGTTTTTAGACTCAATAATTTTTTTTTTAAATTTAGATTATATAAATTATATAATATATATTTTAAACTATTTTTTTAGGTAAAAAATTTAGTTTATAAAAAATTTTAAAATAAAGTTTTTTTAGTAATATTTTTTTGGAAGCGATTTCAGAATAGAGAAACAAGCAAGTTGTGAGTCTCGTTATAAATCATGAGCTATTAGCTAACAACTCACCAACTATAAACTATGGACAGTGTACATCTGGTAGTTGTTTGCCTAATCCATTTTCCAAACTTCACCATTACATCATTTCATTAGTAGTGAATTTCATTAATCATCTCACCAAGTCTGGCAACCATTATGAAGCAACCACCCACTTCTTATGCTCTCTAAGTGTTCATCACCTACCCAAGCACTGCTTTTATTATTCTTAAACTTCTCAATTATGTTTACACTTTAGAATCTTTCAAGGTTTTGTACAACAAAAAGAAAACAAAGTGAAAATTTTATCTAAGATTTATTTTAGTTTTATGAAGTTAGTTTAGCAAAAATGAGTTTCTACAAATTCGATGAGAAATAAAGTTGGGTAAAAATAAAGTTTGAATTGGTAATTGAAATACGTTATAGTTGAAGGTTTCAAATGCTTCTTCATCTCTATTTCAATTTTTTATTTTCTAAAACTTTTTACAATATTATAGAATTTTTTAAAAATTGAAAAATATAAATAAATTACATCATAATTATATATATATAATAATACTTTCTAGCTATTTTTGGCTGAAAAAATATCAAAATTAAATCATCACCATTAAATATAAAAAATTATTAATTAAAAATATATTGATAAAATTTTAGTTAAATTAGATCGCGATTTGACCTCCATCCGATTTATTGATGAAAATGGCATATATAGTAAAAATTGATAAATATATATACTCAAATTAATATATATGTAATTATTTTTTAAACTGAAAAAGCTTATTTTTAGAATAATCTAGAAAAAACTCTTTCTAAAAAATATTTTATTGACAACCGCGAACAGGAATTAACAGCATAATCCCGTAAACTAAACAGTCGCTAATCTTGAAAGATTCCATGCACTGTGACAGATGGTAAGTACTACGAAGGTTAGAGATAATCAGTTCAAGTATGCGTTGTTTGGAAGATTCCTTGCTAAGTACTTGAACATTTTAATAAATATTAGTTAAAGTTAAAAATATACAGACAAAACACATTGCAGCTCCATAATAATTATGAAAATATTTGAAGTATTTATAAAATAATTTTTTAAAAAATATTTTAAAAAATATAAAATAAAATTAGAATATAATAGACTCTAAAAAGTACGGACAAACGGTGCCTAAATATAATCTCACAGCATGGGAAAATGATTAGATACTAGGGGTGGTAAATTCGATCAGACCCCAAAAATTGATCCGAAAATATCGAATTCGGGTTAATTTCAGATCGATCCGAAAAATAATCCGAAATTTTTAAATGGATTCGGATCGGATTCGGGTTGACCCAAAATTGATCCGTATAATTATTTATATAATATATATTATTTAATATTAGAAAATAATTACAAAAAATTTGAATTTAATTTGTATATATATATATTTTTAATTTATCTTAATTTAACTAATTTTTATTTAATTTATAAATTTTGTCAAAGTTAATTTTTTTCTTTTAAAATATTTTATTATTAAAAATTAATATTTATAATTTTTATTTTAATAATTTTAATTATAAATAAGTCAATACAAGTTTGACCTAATTATAAATAGGTTGGATTAGGGTTAACAATTTTGATCAATATAAATAAATAAATTGAGTTAGAATTAAATAATTTTAATATAGTTATTATATAGATCGATTCGGAACTGATCTAGTAATTCGAATTGCCATCCCTATTGAATACATAAGACTCCACGTCATTGTTTTGTCTATAAGGAACATCCTCAATATTCAACGAACGACCTACCCTACGAGGGAGCGTGTCCTAATATGAGCACTAAGGGGATTTATGTCATATAAAAATGATGTTTAAATGAAGTTTCGGCATTATTAAATGAAGCCTTTGAATACAGAAGTTGCAGTCGAGCAGAAATTCTGCTACAGAACTCAGATTTAAATATTTGCACTAAATATAATTGAAACTTGCATAGCTTATTGCTTAGATAATAAGCTTTTAACTTTCAAATCTTTTGTACTTTTGTTTTGTTGATTTGTACTTGTTGGGATGGAATATTTTTCTACGAAATAGTTTTTTTTCCAAGTCTATCTCGCTTCTCTGCAGAAGAAATGGAGGACAGAACTCGAAGATGGAGAATTTAAGACAATTTCTTGAAGTGAAGGAGAAAGCTTAAACTAAAAAACCAACCAAATATACAAAGATAATAAAATTAAGATTGCCATTAACTTACAAATAGAAGTACTTCAATTAAGTCAGACAGTCATTAGGAAATTAACTCACAAATCTACAAACAAATAAAACATCGAAAATGTTAAAGAATAGTTTAGTCCAATATAATTTATCAATAGTTTTAAGATGATATTAATAGAGATTTAGGCTCACTGTTCTCATAGCCAATTAATTTTTAAAAAAATTCTAAATTCGTTACATAATATCTGAGCGGATTGAACCGAATCGGTCTAAAATGTGTACTAAATCTAACTTATCATCTATATCTATTTAGGATATTTATGATTCGATTTATTCTAGTACAAAAATAACCGCTTTATTTCAGAGGCAGGTAGTCCGTTTCATTTAAAGAACAGTTGTCTCTATATTTTAGAACAAATAGCTTATTTCATTTTAGAGCAGATCGTCCGCTTTATTTAATTTATTACATGGCACGTAGCCCACATCAATTTAATTTTTAAAAAAAATACTTTACTGAAAGGCAAGTGTTAAAGAATAATTTAATTCTATATTACTTATCAATAGTTCTGAGATAATATTTATAAAAACTTTGGTTCACTGTTCTCGTAGCCAATTAATTTTTGAGAAAAATTTTAAGTTTTTCACAGGACAAAATTTTTAAAGAGAAACCATTCTTACTATTTTTAGAAAATTATGAGAAAGATCAGATATTCTTCTTCTTGATTTGAGCAACAAACTATCAGAATCAAAGCGAGCAACTAAAAAAGGTGACCTTGAGGGAGGTGAATGATCGAGAGGTGGTGCAGGGGCAAAATCCCAGCAGGGAGAGTAATCGGGCGGAAGAGATCATGCCATTCTTGATTGCTCCCCAAAAGAACTAGTACAAATCATTTTAAAATTCTCAAACACACTCTATTGGTACTTAGTTTTCTTTCTTAAGTCTACCAACAAGCGAGCGCTCTGATGATGATCAAGATCGGACGGTTAGTCAATGAAGAAGAATTCCACAAATTGCTGTGGAAGATATCAATAGAGATGGGGAAGAAAGGTGAAAATGAAGATGAACCCAAAAGTCTCTAGCTATTTTGGTGAATTATTTCTGTCAATCACCAGAGAACATTTCAAAGCTTCTATCCTGCTTTCAATTTGGCGAATCATATTTTCTCACCGAAACATGAAAATCTTGATTTCATTGACACTCTACTTATAGGTAATACGAATTCCCAATAAGTTTTATACTCAAAATACCTAGACTTGCTAAGATTAGTAATTAGTGGTGACAATATGAGTTAACAATCAGAATACAGATCTGCTAATATAATATAAAATTAAAATCACTCAATTTATATATTTATATGAATTAAAATTAGCAATTCTGATTAATTTATTTAATAATCAAATTAAATTCAATTTATAATAATCAAAATTATCAAAACGAGGATCATACATCAAGTTCTAATAATAATATGTGATAATTATTACATATCATATATCCGAAACAAGAAAACATTAACTTTACAAATTGATAAATTAAATAAAAAGTTAATTAAAATATAATAATATATATATATATAATTAAAATCAATATTATTGATCTAAATATTTTTATATATTATATAAATAATTAATGAATTAAATAAGTCAATTTCGAATCAACTCAAATTCAAACCAAATTTGTTTAATATATCGTATTAATTTCGAATTGTCTTGGAACTAACTCAATTTGACTAAAGTCAAACTCAAATCTGATTTAAATGAATTACTTAAATCTGTTTGAATTGGGTTTGCGGATGATCACCTTGAACAGAAATTCTCGGAACACATGGCCGCTCTCTATTTGCCAAAGTGCGTACTAGTAACCCATTTTGGCAAATAAAAAGCTGCCTCGCAGGTAGCCTTTTTATAAGATACCAGCTCTACCTGGCAGTTGAAAACCAAAACAGTATTCCTGAAAATTGGTAGCCAACATAAAAAAGTTTATTTGAATTATAGTGATGTATAGCAAATTACATAATTCTTCTCTATGTATCTGTAAACATTTGCATAACTACATCTAACTTTAGACTTGCACCGGGTTGCTATATCCGCACACCTCTCACTGGGTTCCACAATTGCATATTGCTCCATATATACATATGACAAGAAGTTCAAATCATTACAATACGACCAGCAAATTATGTTCAGCTTGAAACACATACAGCGATAGAGAAGTCCTAAGGCTTGAAACTGTCTCTGTGGTGAGGAGTGGAATAATCTATTCCTGGGCCTACTGGGATGATGCAGTAAGGATTGATAAAAGGATGGCTTACGTAGTAGGATTTCCTGATGTGCTCCATGTTAACTGAGCTACTCATGCGAGGATACTGGTATACATCTTTGGTGTAATTGAAGAGATTTGGATATTCACGCAAGAGCTTCTTGTTGCATTTGAAAAGAACTGCATAGACCTATCCGTAAAGTAAAACAAAATTGAGTACTATTTCATTCACATTCATTCAGAAGAATATAATGAAGTTCATCAACACATCAGACACATAATAGAACCTCTGAAGCTACATTGTCATACTGCACAAAAAAGAGGTGGATATGGAACAGATAATATTGGGCAGCCTAAGATATTGTAACTTGAAAGAAAAAGGTCAGTATTTGGATAAGTAAAGCCATTGTCTTTTGTGAATGAAAAATGTATAAAATATTTTGTTCTTAAGAAGCATAGATGAATTTGAAGCAAAAAGTTCTTGGCATACTGCATTAGTTGTGCTACTTGCTTCATAGGTTTCGAAAATATTTTAACTCTCAGATAAGAATCGCCAAACAAAAGCTTCTAATCCATTTGCTTAGCAGCAAGCCACAAGGCAAGGTTTAGTGAAACCTATACGAAATTTAAATTGTTCTTTGCAAATTCCATAAGCATGCATTTCTAAAAAGAAGCGTCAAATTCATGGGGCATTTAAATACATGTATTTTCAATCCCTTGATTTGAAATGTTTTGACGTTCCTTATTGGATCACGAAACATCAAGAAAGAACTTTAAGCTCATGAGATTTCAGAAAAGCAAGTTCAGAAAAAAAAAGTTCAAACTCCAATTAGAAAATTGCTTTTAAGCAGTTAAGCCTCCGTAGAAGTGCTTTTGCATGAATTTTCAAGAAAGTGCTTTCAGGGAAGTAGTTTCTAGAACACACTGCTTGTGGGAAAAGTAGTTTGTACTCCTTCAAGAAACAATTTTAAAAAAGTGCTTTTTGAAATACAAAAACAAAACAATTTTATACAAAGTGCTTCCCCATAAGCATTTTAGGGGAAATAAATCTTTTAGGGATGTAGTTTAGAGACGGTTTTAAAGTGATTTCATGTGTTAAAAAGGAAACCTGCTGAGAAGTGCTTTAAGAAAATAAATATTAGAAGCACTTCAATGAAAATTTGATCTCTCAACTGGATCTCAAACATTATGGTAGCTCATGAACTGAACCAAATTGAAGAATTTAGTCCCTTCACCAAAGACTTGAAATAGTCTTATTGAATGACTTGATACAGCCATCTATTTGCACCTTAATTTACAAAAAATTACTTTTAATATTGAAAGAGATAGGATAAGTACAGTAGTTTTTAAATTGGCAAGACTAAGATTTCATCCAACTCGCATTTTCTCAATATTTGAAGTAGTCTTCCAACTTTTACACAGAACGTCTTCAGATATACGTATCTTCCTATACTTCATCCTTTATACACCACACCTAAACTGAACCTCTCATTTTCCTTTCTCTAGTTATCAAGCCTATATATGTCTTTTCTTCATCCCGTTATCTTGAAAGCTAAAAGCTTTTCTTTAATTAATGCTTTTCGAGCCTCTTTGTAGTACAATTTATAACTTTCCTAACCTTCATCATTTCTACACCTATAAAGCCCTTTGAAACGACTCACTTTTACTTTACCTTATCTTGAATGTCCTCTTTCCACCACCATGCTCGTTGTGCGAAAAAGCAGTCTTTAGACTCTTCAAAACATCTATCATGTAGTTGATATGTAAGCATTGCTCTCCACATATAGTCAATGTATATCCCAATGAGCATTTAGTCACGATGCATTTAGTAGTTTTACCTCTCTTTCTCTCACTTCTCCATGTGCACATGAGGATATGACATAAAATTAATGTTTTTATGGGTATTTATCAACCTAATCTCAAGTTTCCTGCTTTACCGTTGGGTCCATGTAGGCAGAGAAACACGTGTTAATTTAAACAATCACATAAATCTAAAGAAAACATTTTATGTGAAATAAAAGCTGATATTATAAAAGAGATAGACATACCTCATCAAACCTTATAAGAGTAACAAATAAACGAACATCAGCTTCCGTTAGCACATTCCCGCAGATATACCGCCGCTTACTTAGAATTTCTTCACATTTATCCAAACTCTTAAATAACTTTTCAACAGCCTAAATTGGTGTTGGGAAAAAATCAGTTCGGCAAATGGATATCTCCAATTTCAGAAAGTAGAACATAATCATTTACCTCATCGTAAGGTTCTTGTTTCTTTGCAAAACCACATTTGTAGACACCATTGTTAATTCCGTCATAAATCCACTCATTGACCTCATCAATCTGATCTTGCAGATTTGCGGGATACAAGTCTAATGCAGCATTTTCTGCCATATCATTGAATTCAGAATTGAACATGCGAATTATCTCTGAGCTTTCATTGTTGACAATAGTTTTAAGTTTCTTATCCCAAAGAACCTGTAACATATTTGCAGAAAGGTTTATATCCTATAAAATTTATTTTAAAAAAAAGGAGATTCAACATTAAAGTATGATACATACAGGAACTGTATATTTTCCTGAATAGTTTGAGCTTGCAAGTTCATAGAGTTCTCTAATGCTTTTAGCTCCATTTATAGGATCAGGTTCAGACCCAGGATCTTCAGTGCTAGACTTAGGGAAAACCCAACCAAAATGATCGTCACTTTCCTTTGTCCGTTCAAACTTTGGTTTGACGCACTTCCATACGAAAATCACAAAGGATAAGAAAATAAGTATATACCTTGACAACTGTAAGAGTCACAGTGCAGACACTTACCGTAAAACCAATTGCATTTTCAAGACCTTTAAGCTTCAAAACAGCAATACATCTAGATGCCCAAGGGCATGAATATGATACATAAAGATGATATCTTCCTGATTCAGCAGCAAATCGGGAACCAGGTTCTTTTGATATAAAATTCCGGAATGTGGATGATGGACGAAGATACGCCCCAGAAGATGCCTCACCATGTGCAGGTGTAGCCATCTAAAAGATTGGCAAAAATAGGAATTAAGCAACAGACGAGAAAAGTGCAGATCATAATCTAAATAGGAAACAACAGAATAAATATGATCGCATACAAGCCAATATAGCATGTAGTTAAAATATCAATATAATTGTAAAAGGTCTTGTCTATTTGTCTATGAGCAATTCCAATGTAAACAACATTTACTTTATGTTCATCAACAGTGTCTCACTTAATGTGGGATATCTAGGTCTTTACTTTATTTTAATTGCGAATAAACAATATGAGAATGTTTATAGCAATTTCGTATGGCAATAAATACACGAAAAATTAAAAATTAAAAAAATAAAAGAAAAAACTGAATGGTGTGTCCACTTATGCTCTTGCATATCATTAAGTATTCATCATATATTATCCAGCTCTCATCGAAAAAACCCATGCTAGATGTGTTTCTATGTAAATTCACTCCTTCAATAAATAGGTTCTCAAAAAAAAAAAAAAACTTTTAAAAAAAGTTCCTCCAACAAGTCTCTTGGAAATGGAAACAGAAATTGAACGTTTACTTTGAGAATCAGAATTTAAAATCTAGAATCTTGATTCCCCTTATTGATTAGATTCTGAATTTTTTCTTGAGTTTAAATTGCTAGAATCCATAATCAGAAACGTTACCAGATATCTTTTTAAATTAGAATCTACACTTAGAAGTTGGAAGTTGTGGATTAAGACGCAACCAAACATCTCTTTAGCTTCTAATAGAAAGTGATTCTTACAGCTCTCCAAAAAATGCACTAAATAACTTTCCTCTAGGAAATATTGCGCACATCATCGATAAAAAAGGGAAGCAAGTCTGAAGCAAGTTCCGTAAAGCTTATAGCATCAAGTCACAGACCACCATGCTGTATGTTGAGACTAAAAATTCATTATCAAGGAAATAAACAAAAAATTTTAATTTAAGAACTTGGCTACTTCTTTATCAATGAATTGTAAGAAACTCATTTATTTTACTAATCTATTTACTTATAAATTGCCGATTCATGCCAATTATAAGATCAAATAAAACATATATAACAAAAAGGTAAAGAGCACAAACTACTATCAAATATTCGGATTCACCTAAGATTACCTCTCAACTTGCAAATCTCTCAATAAACCCCAACTTCAGTAATAAAAAGCACAAATTCAGTACCTTATCTACTGATACTTCAACTTCCAATTGCTTCAACAATATGTTTCAACTCTCTCTCTCTCTCTCTCTCTCTCTCTCTTTTTGATAATACAAGTTTCTTGTAGGGGTTGAATGTTTTCAAAACAGTTTTGCAAGTCCATTTCAACTCTCTGAAAAGGCACTAAATGGAGGAGGCACTTAAAATCAAAGAGTGCCATAAACATTTCTAGGCGTCTAGCTGAGAGTTTACTCATAGAAGAGTTTAACACATTCATTCATGGCGCGGGAGCATATTTTGACATCCTACATAGATGTCAATCAAATCAAAATAATAAACCAGATTACCATTTATCTACAAAAAGGAGTACTCCATGTTCTAGCTACTTCGAAACAATTAAGTGTTTCAATTTCCTATCATGTTACTCACCAAACCAAACTCATTAGAAGAATCTAAACCTACGAATAAAACATTTGAAGATACCATTTTAAAATTACTAAAGTTACTAAAACAAATTAGACATTAGAAACTAGGAATTAAACCTAAAACCTATCGACCGTAGGTGGAGGATCTTTTACAGCGTTTGGAGAGTTACATCTTAGCATTAGAAATAGTGGATAAATTTATAAATATAATGAATCATATGAAAGGAACGTGAACTCATCGCGAAGATAAACAACTGGCAAAATCCCTAAGATGTCAAGCTCCCGATCACATAACAATGAAACAGCAAGTCACAGAACTAAGAAAGCGAGAAATCGAAGGGTACCTTGGCTGTTGGTGAAGGATCGAGCAGATATGGAAGAAGCTCAAGAGAACAAATGCGGGAGAAACCGGGTAAACGAGATCATGCGATTCTTCGGTTGCTCCAATTAAAAGAGAGAAGAATTCAAAATTCTCTGTGATGTTTTACACATAAAACCCTTTATTTTCAAGCAGAAACCGCACACCAAATTGGACTCGAAGTCAAAAGTAAAAAACCAAACCAAACAAAACAAAACAAAACAAAACAAAAAAAATAGCAATTCCACCGAGACTTTGTATGGACTCTTCTTATAGTGAATTTTATTTTGAATATCTTTTTGTCGAAGGTATTCTTACCGGCAGACCACGCTACCTCAAAATGTCATTAGAAAGATTTGTCCTTAAAATAATGTTCTTTGAAACGTTTCCTATAGATTGATCAATCGAGTGATCATTAGTTAACCCTCATAGTTTGCAAAAATTTCGAAAGAGGTCCAAATTTACAGCTATGGCCGTTGAATCCACAATCGCTAATATTGTTTTTGACTTTTTATTTTGAGCTATAGATTGTAACATCAATTAATAAATCAACTACTACGAGGGAAATGAAGTATAGTTGATTAAAATGTTTCTTTAAAAATTTCAAATTACATTATTCTTAAAAAATTTGCATTCAAGACCTTGGATATTAATATTTTACAATTTTTGTGTTTGTAATTGATTCTATTATTATAAATATATAACATGTTTATTCTCTTCTTATTTTTTCTGAGAAGATATAAACTATATTAAGTACATCTTTATTGTCAAATGTTTTATATGCATCATTTTAAAAAACAGATTTTATTACAGAATAGTCAATTCTTTTCAATAGTTACAAATAAAACATCATATTAGGAAATTGTTTTTAGAAAACTCATTGGAAATTGACATACTTATGGCATGTGTTATGTCAATATGTGATTTTCTGAAATTAGTTTTTAGAAAGTGAGTAAAAAATAAGTTTGGGAGAGTAAATTTAACGAATGTATATTATTTGGAAGTGATTGTTTGGTGAAAAAAGTTTTCTTCTGGATCATTTCGGTGATGTAAATAAGATCTTGAAGGGCAGGACTACTGACAAATTCTGAAGAGCTTTTGATAGGTAGAAAGACCACGATCTCTTCTTCTTTGTAGTTGATCTTAATGAAGGGGATAGTTTAGGAAAAGCATAGGAATGGTGAGAGTGAGAGTGCTAAAAGCTAGAAAAAGTTGTTGAAAATATGTTGAAAATTTATATTGTAATATATTCATGCAAAAATATAGAAAATATTTGAGAGTACTTATAAAAAATATTTTTTTAGAATGAAGAATTATTTTATTTTATTTTAAAAAATAAGTTTTATTTTTTATTTTAAAAAATATATATAAAATAAGTAATAATAAAATATTATGCTATTTAATTTTTTTATATTTTTTAAATTTTAAAATAAAATCTGTAAAATAGTATAAAAAATTATTTTAAAATGTGTTAAAAAGTTAAAAAGTGCTTTTTGAAAAAGCACAGCCAAACGCGCTTGGTGAAATCTGAAAATATTTGGAAAATTCACAAAAGCTTGAGATTATGATGTTTGTAGCTATTGTACTTGATCGCAGAATACATGACAATATCTGTGGAATTAGAAGCCAGCTATAAAAGAATGAGTTGGACTGCAACTTCAAAAGCTTCTTTAACGAGTGTCTGAGCCCCGCTTTTAGAGCAGCTTCAAAGTGGACAACTAAGTAATGCTTTCCAAGATGTGAAAATTTTAGTCAACTTCAAGAATGCTGAACATATTCAATAGGTCATTCTTAAGATCTTAACTTAGGGAACTCCATGTAGAAAACAGATGCAGAAAGCAAATCTGAATTGGATAAGTCGTTTTGTAAAAAATTTTATTTTGAAAAGTATTTTGTAATAAAAGTTATTAAAAAACAAACTTTTTGGACTAATCGCTCTCATTCTGTTTGTGATAATGCCATTTTGCGCTACCACATCCAACGTACTTTATTACCTACTTTGCATGTTTGATGAACTCTGGCAAACACCGCCTCCTCCTTAGTGAAACGCTGCAGCCGCCGTGAGCCTATGACAACGGTGCAGTTGAATCCATAGCGGGGGAACTAGCCAAAAAGGATGGTACAAGTAGAATGAAACCATGTCATCGTCCACCGAATGAAGAAACAATGTCGCCTTCGATCGAAGAGAGAAACCACTCCTTACCATTCCGTGCACCCAGGAGTAAGTAATTAGACAACATCGTCTTTAAACTAGTGAAAAATTGTAGAAGTGCATTTGACTCAACAAGGATGCTTCCAACAACTTCCTCACCGCATCAACAACAACAACAACCACCACAACAACTGGCATGCTCCTGAAAAGATTTTCACCATAAATTTAATCTAACATCCTCAAATTCGAGATCAATATCGAATCAAAAATAATCGGGAGCCAACATATCAAGTAGAAGAAAGGTTCGTCTTATTACAATACCGCATGAGTACCCCATCTTGCTCGATATATACATACAGCAATAGGTTCATCTTATTACAATACTGAAATATAATGTTCAGCATGACTTCCAAAAGGAACATACATAGCCAGCGGGAAAACTCTACGCCTTGAATCTATCTCTGTCATGAGGAGAGGAATAATCAATTCCAGGACCTGCTGGGACAATGCCATGAGGATTGATAAAAGGATGGCTTCCATAGTAGTGCTTCTTGATGTGATCCATGTTAACAGTGCTGCTCATGCCTGGAATTTGGTATATGTCTTTGGTGTAATTGAAGAGATTTGGATATTCATGAATTAGCTTCTTGTTGCACTTGAAATGAACAGCATAGACCTATCACCAAAATAAAAGGCAATGAGATCCCACATGATAGAACCTCCATGGAAACATGATAATAACCATAAAAGGAGATATGTAACGGATGATAGGACAACATAGGTATTGAAGCTGGAAACAAGAATATTGATATCCGGTAAATAAATTGCTGTTTAAGGTAGCTTTTTGGATGCAAAAACATAGAAGTAACTTTTTTTTCTTGATCTAAGAAATGTGGATAAAGTAGGAGTAAAATGTTTATCTGCATTTTGCATTGAGTTACTTGCTTTCTAGTATACACAAACGTCTTTCTCTCTTATAAAGGGAAGTGCCAAGACAAATGCGTCTAAGACATTTTAATTGACATAAATTTAAGGAATTACAGTAAAGTGATAGGCAAAAAGTTCCGGAGAATGATCAGGCTTTATCACAACAAAATTGCATTGTTTAATCATTTAGAGAATGGTGGGTAGAAAGTATAGGAGACCGAATTCGTTGTATACTGTCATTTATTTTAGAATTTGAAATCTAAATACTTTTAGTAACAATATGAGCTCCATGGTATCATTGGTAGAACTTATTCCAAGCATACATGTAAACCTAAATGAAGGCCTGTCATTTACCATTATGAATTTCTTACTAGATCTACATGACAAAAAAAAGGGAGGTAGGTTAAGCAATCATTATATCTCACCAGAAATATTTATGTGAAATCAGAAAACTGACATTATAAATGAGATGGAGTATATACCTCATCAAATCTTATAAGGGTAACAAATAAGCGAATATCAGCTTCAGTTAGCACGTTCCCACAGATGTATCGCTGCTTACTGAGAATCTCTTCACATTTGTCCAAACATTGATATAGTTTCTCCACAGCCTGCATAGGAATGGGCAAAATGATCAATTTACACTGGCAAACAGATACTCCAATTTCTGCAAGAAGAAGATAATCATTTACCTCGTTGTAGGGTTCTTGTTTTGTTGCAAAACCACACTTATAAACACCATTGTTAATTCCATCATAAACCAATTCGTTAACCTCATCAATAAGAGCTCGCAAATTTGAGGGATACAAGTTTAATGCAGGATTCCCAGCCATATCATTGAATTCAGTGTTGAACATGCGGATTATATCTGAGCTTTCATTGCTGACAATAGTTTTCAGTTTCTTATCCCAAAGAACCTGTACACATTTGTGAAAAGGATTATATACTATCAAATAACAAATGGACAAGAGGAAGTGTGGAACACTAAATTGTAATACATACAGGGACAGTATATCTTCCTGAATAGTTTGAGCTTGCAAGTTCATAAAGTTCTCTAATACTTTTAGCTCCATTTAAAGGGTCAGGTTCAGCCCCTGCTTCTTCGGTGCTAGATTTAGGGAAAACCCAACCAAAATGCTCCTCATCTTCCTTAGTCTTTTCCCACTTTGGCTTTACAGACTGTTAAACAAGTATCACAAAACAAAGAAAAGTGTAAGTATTTATTTTGACAACTCTAAGTGTAATGATGAAGACACCCACCGTGAAACTAATTGCCTTGTCAAGACCTTTAAGCTTTATATATGCAAGACATCTGGATGCCCAAGGGCATGCATATGATATATAAAGATGATATCTTCCTGATTCTGGAGGAAATTGAGCTCCTGCTTCATTTGATATAAAATTGCGAAAAGTAGATGCTTTACGAACAAAGGCACCAGAAGATGTCTCTTCAGGTATAGATAGAGCCATCTGATGAACAGAATTAAGAAACAGACGAGGAATTCAGATCATTATTTGAATAGAAAACAACTGAATCATAAGAACACATGTAAGCCTATCTAAGAAGTTGTCAAGATATCATCATCATCCTAAAAGTCCTTCCAAGTTGTCTATGAGCATTTTTCATCTAAATGAGATTTAGTTTCAAATAGGAGCATCGACGAAGGTTCAGTTTATATATGATGCATAAGTGTTTACGCTATTTCAATTACCAGAAAATCTGTATGATATAGTTACACAAGAATTTACATGATAGTAATGACAAGAATAGTCAGCCAACAATCTGTCTGTTGCAATTCAATTACTACTGCATCATTCACCATCCAGCTTCCCATTGCAAAGTCCATGTTAGATGAATTATGATATATATATATATATATAGTAACATTGGGTTCTGGATCAAAGGAACTCCTCTAATAACCATTTCTATCCTAAGATAACGAGTATTAAATTACAGATAATCCACTGCTGCATCTCTCCATTCATTCCTTCAACCTAGCCAATCATTTAGCAAGTTTTTTTCTATTTAGTCTGATTCTCACAACATAAAGCTTTAGGTCCCAAAGAACATCTGCAACACACTTCATGCTTTCAAGAGTATGAATTGATCATTCAACAAGGAGCGTTCTCTGAAGTAGAAGTACTTATATACTCTAGTCTCCTCACCCAAGGAATTAGAGTGGTGTAATAATATAATCTTTTTAGTCCATGTACTAAATAACACATTAGTGTGTATAAGTAGGTTAAGATGTAATTCAAAGATTTCAGATAATCAGTTTGGTATGCCAGAGGCATATTATGGAAACGAACTATCTACTCAGGAGATTGATGGAACAATATAGAGTGAAGAAGCAAGACCTGGATATGATTTTTATGCATTTAGAGAAAGCATATGATAAGGTACCTAAAGAAGTGTTATGGTGGGTGCTTAAAAAAAGGTACATATAAAAGTCATTAAGAAATTGTATGATGTAGTAGTCACTCGAGTACACTCTAACTGTGATAATAGTAGAGAGCTCCCTATTACTATAGGTTTACGTCAACGTTCAGTTTTAACTTCTTACCTATGTCTTAATAATAGATGAACCACTTGACATATTCAGAATAAAGTAGCATGGTGTATATTATTCGCTGACGACATAGTTTTAGTGACGAGGCAGAAAAGAATTACATTATAAATTGGAATGTTGAGAAGTAGTCTAGATATAACTTAAATTAAGTAGGATCAAAGCAGAATACATGTATTATTATTTTAGTTAACATAAGAATGATAATAATACTGTTGTTGCCATATCAAATTGTGATGTACAGCAAAATAATATTTTTAAAATATTTATATTCGATTGTTAATAAGAAAGGAAGAATTGGAAAAAAAAAAGTTATGTATAAGACTAAAACAGGATAGATGAAATGTCGAGGTACTACCAAGTTTTTATGTGATAAAAAACTCCTTGAACATGAGGATGCTAAGACAAATGTGTGAGTATATTGGCATGGATAAAATCCAAAATAAAACTTCAAGCCAACAAACAGTTGTCGCACCAAAGAGGACAAATTAAGCGAAAGTAAGCTGAAATAGTTTTGGACATATCTTACGCAGATCTAAAAATACTTCAGTACATAAAAGTGATACAATACCAGAAGAACACTTTATGAGAAGAAGGGATGGATCAAAATTAACTTGGCCTATAGTTAGTGGTGAAAGATTTAGAAGAGTTAGATCTCACTGAATCTGGTATATAATCGAACAGAAAGAAAAAAAAAAAAAAAAATCATGCAACCGACCCCACTCAAGTGGGATAAAAAGGCCTAGTTTGTTGTTGTTGTTGTACCAAATAAGGCACTATCTTATGAGCAAGGTTTGCAGCTAACCGGATGGGATGCTACTCAATTAAAGAAACTAACAACTCCATACATACTGGATCACTTCCATGCTTGGCTACAAAGAGGACCAACACCATTTTCTAGATGTCCAGCTAAGAGAGTCCACTTCTGAGCGAGTTACGATAGCTTTGGTGGTATAAATAATTAACTGATTTAACTTTACCTCATATCACACAGAGGTTCATCCCTGGGACTTGGAAAATTAAACAACGAAGTATTTCTTGAACTGCTCATCTCACACAATAAAGCACAACACCTAAGAAGGTAATAAATCTAGAAACATAACATAGACAATCTAACTTTCCTAGGAGCAAGTGATCTCAAGAAAGTAAACACTAGAATCTGTGAACATTTTAAATCGGAAATCAGAAACGATTTGACGAATCGAAGGAAATTGTATGATGCGAGAAATCGCGCCAATCAGAAACTGTTAAAAATCCACTAGAAGTTTAGTTTCTTTTAACAGCAAAATCAAGAAAATCTAAAGATCTTTATCAACAAAGAGATATTCCTCAAATCTTCTAATTTAGAAATCAGAGTTAAAGCGAGAAATTGAAGAGCTAGTACCTTGCCGGCAGTGGAGGATCGAGCAGAAGTAGAAGATGAGCAGAGGCGAATGCGATATAGCGGGAGAAATCGAGCGAAAGAGGTCATGCCATTTCTTGCTTACTGGAACTTGACGAGTGTTTTTAAATGATTAGGTGAAGAGGAACGAGTTAAAAAATTCTCGATAGATTTTTTCTCAAAGCTTTTGAACGCAGCCAGGTATCAATCCCGCACACCTAAATAGACCGGACGCTTTCCAGAAGCAAATGCTGCTGACTGTTGTTTTGAAAAATACTTAATAGGACGGTGACTTCACGGATCGCTTGCTAGCATCAACCAATCCAATGAGCTAAAGACATATTTGGTATGATTTCATAAAATTTTTCAAATTTTTTAATTCGAAATATCTTTATATTATTTTTTTTTTTTAAACCTAAAAGCAAGCATGGAGCAAAGAGAACATAGTTAGTAGAATCTGACGAAATTTTTTATAATATTAAAATACGTGAATTTATCAAATTTTTAAATCTGACGAAAAAAATAAAATTCTGGTAAATTGAAATACGTTCTTAGCTAGCAGAGAATCATTAGTGCTCAATTGAATTATTAATCTACATAATAATTTTTAAATTATTCAATTTCAAGCGTCAACAAATCAACAAATTCTTCCCTCTTATCATCAATAAGTTTCCCGCAAACACCACAACTTTATGTTCAGCCATCTTGATAAGATCAATAAAAACAAATACCCAATCAAGAAAAGGAGGACAAGATTCGAAAGACCAATTTCCTTGAATTATCACTGGCAATCAACATTGATCCAGCAGCAACACAACAACAACAAACTCTTTACATCTGCAACAATACTTGCCGTAATACTCCAACCCAATCAGCAGCAAGAATACAAGAACAACAACAAGAATCAACACCTCAATACACAAAATCAAAAGCTTCCAGATCTGATCATGTGATGAAAGCAATCGGGTATTGTTAAGATTGAAAGAGATTTTCGACGGCTCTGCAGAATCAAAGGCGAACTATCACAAACCAAACCTACCGGCGGAGAGGGAAGTTAGTATGCAACGGCGAGTCGAGTTTGCAGCAATAGCAGGGAGCGGAGTCCAATTTCCGGCAGGAAGACCTCGCCGAGCAGGAGTCCAAGTCCAATTTCAGGCAGAAAAATTCGTAGGCAAAATTGAGGTTTCAAGCGAGGACACGTTGGACGCGAGCTCGACCAAAAATCGTCCCGCGAATCGTGCAATTGAAGCATAAATAAAGGGGAAGAAGAAGAACATCGGTTGATCAGGAAGGCGCGGCGCGAATCAGGCGGGAAAGTGCGGCGCGATACCATGTGAGCAAAATAGAGGACAAAACAACAAAGCTTGGATCATCTTTAGATTAGAAAAAATAACTTATAATGTGCTGACCTTTACTGTACACAATATATTACTAACTAATAACTTAAAACACATTATACACAGTTCCATTTATTACAACACCAGAATACAATTCGCAACATGAATTCCATAAGAAACATACAAAGCCAGAGAAAAACATCTATGCTTTGAATCTATCCCTGTCATGAGGAGAGGTATAATCAATTCCTGGACCTGCTGGGACAATGCCATAAGAGTTGATTGTAGGATGGCTTTGGTAGTATGCCTTCTTGATGTGTTCCATGTTAACGGTGCTGCTCATACCTGGAATCTGGTATATATCTTTGGTGTAATTGAATAGATTCGGATATTCGCGCAAGGCCTTCTTGTTGCACTTGAAATGAACGGTATAGACCTATCAGCAAAAAAAACAAAAAAAAAATCACACATGAAATCCCACATCATTGAAATTTAATTAGGAGAATACAATGAACAGACTCAAGAGATTAGACGTCCAATAGGACCTCTGCAGCAAAAAAAATAGGCATGAGGTTAGCCTAGGAATTAAACATTAAAAGAAAATTTTAGATACTGGATAAATACATTACTCATTCAGGTATTTCATGGATAAATAATGTTTTTAACAAAAGTGATCTACTTGTTGCGAGACTTTTTCTTGCATATTATATCAGTTGCAATAAAGCTTCTTCTCTCCAAGAAGGAAAAAGCAGCCAACAAAACATCTAAATCCATTTTATCAGCAGCAAGCAAGATAAGGTTTAGTTAAACTGCCACAAAGTTAAATAACTCCGATGCAGATGTAATAAGCATATCTGATCATATTGGGTGCTAGCGAAAGTCTGACTAGAAACCCAAATTTAGCGCGGCCCATTTGGGGTAACTTCTTAGAGGGAAATTACTTATGTGCAAGTCTAACAAACTTTAATAGTGTAAGTTCCAGAGAGTACAGGGAAGCATCAAAGATAATTGTGCTATCTAATTGTTCAAAGGCTGGTCTATAGGGAAGTACTGGAGATTGTATTTGATGTTTACTTCCACCCCACTTTAGATCTCTACAGTCCAAATGTTATTAAAGTTGCAAGCACCCAAAGGTAAAAGTAGTTCCACATAAAGAAGCTTAATTCTACTTTCAATCTGTGATAACTTGTATATAATCTACTTTAGGGACTATACTTAAACAACCCTAAATGCTTGTGTTAGCTTGCAATTTGCTTTTGGGGAAGAGGAAGCCAACAAGGTATCAGATAAAAATGGCATCTACTAACAAAAGGAAAAAGGAAAAAGATGAAGCACAAAAGCTGAAGCTTCCCACTAATATCACGATAACAAGAAGATGGAGACGATATAAGGGCTTGATAAACAGGGAGTTAGTGTGACAGTGCGAATCTTTTTCACTACAGATTCAGTGACAGAAGGACAGAGTCTATATTAAAAACGAAGAAGTGACAGAAGCATGCAGTCTACAGGTACAGATATGCTTACACAATACTTACAATTTATATAGAACTTAAAAGTTGATATTTTTTAGAGAGATGGAGAGCATTCCTCATCCTTGTAAGGGTAAGTAACAAATAAGGGAATGTCAGCTTCAGTTAGCAGATACGCTTACATAATACTTAAATCTCATTGCAGCAAAATTACGTAAAACTAAAAAGTTGATATTTTTTAGAAAGATGGAGAGTATACCTCATCAAACCTTATAAGAGTAACAAATAAGCAGATGTCAGCTTCAGTTAGCACGTTCCCACAGATATACCGCTCCCTACTTAGAATCTCTTCACATTTGTCCAAACTCTGAAATACCTTTTCTACAGCCTGCATTTGTATGAGCAAAATGATCAATTGGCATTGGCAAATAGGTACTTCAAATTTCTACAAATAGAAGATAATCATTTACCTTGTTGTAGGGCTCTTGCATCGTTGCAAAACCGGCCCTATAAACACCATTGTTAATTCCATCGTATGCCCATTCATTAACCTCATTAATAAGAGCTTGCAAAGCTGAGGGATACAAATCTAATGCAGGATTCTCTGCAATATCATTAAATTCAGTGTTGAACATCCGGATTATCTCTGAGCTCTCATTGCTGACAATGGTTTTCAGTTTCTTATCCCAAAGAACCTGCAATGCATTTGGGCAAAGCATTACATCCTATGGAATAACAAATGGAAAACGGCAACATTAAAATCCGATACTTACAGGAACAGTATATTTTCCTGTATAATTTGAGCTTGCAAGTTCGTAAAGTTCTCTAATGCTTTTAGCTCCGTTTAAAGGATCTGGTTCAGCCCCAGCTTCTTCTGTGCTAGATTCAGGGAAAACCCAGCCTAGATGCTGATCATGTTCCTTTGTCCTTTCCCACTTGGGTTTGACAGCCTGTATTAGAAAGCCAAGAAAAAAGTTAAGAAACTATCTTGACAATTGTAAGAGCCATGGTCAAGACACTGACTGTGAAATCAATCGCCTTGTCAAGACCTTTGAGCTTGATATATGCAAGACATCTGCATGCCCAAGGGCATGCATATGATATATAAAGATGATATCTTCCTGCTTCTGGAGGAAATTGTGACCCGGGTTCTTTTGAAATAAAATTCCGGAAAGAGGACGGGGAACGAACAAAGGTGCCGGAAGATATCTCATCAAGTGCAGTTAAAGCCATCTAAATACATGACGGAAGGAATTAAGCAATTTACAAGCAGAATGCAGATTACACATTAACAGAAGAAAATAACACAACACTAAGGCCATATATCAGCCAATGTAACTAGCAGTTAGATTGTCAACATCATCACAAAAGGCCTTGCCTATTTGCCTTAGTGTTTGCATTGTTAAAAACATTTACTTTATAATAAGATCATCAGAATGGATTCACTTGATAAGGGATATGTAAGTCTTTACTTTATTCAACTCCACCGACTATGAGATTGATGGTGTTTGTAGCTTTGCTCCTGCATTTCAGTGACTATCTCATTGAGCTTCTCATCACAAAGCCCATGCTGGATGTGATTTTATGCAAATTCCTTAATTAATAATAGTGGGATCAGAATCAGAGAAACTCCTCTAACACAGAAACATATATAGCATTCAATTGTAATATCAAAAGTAGTTTCTATGCAACAGAAGGTAATTTCAGAAGTAGTTATGGATTTCAATCTCCCACCTGGAGAACTCAAGTAGCAAGAAAAACATAACATTTTCAATCTAAGTACGAAAAGAAAAAACAAAGTGGATGTTCTTACTCAATCACTGAAACTAGCTACCTTAGAGATAGGAAATATAAAAGAGAAAAACAATCCAATACTTTAGGCTATACAGGAGCTCCTCGAATATGTATTCAAATCTCATTACTCTAAGTAGCCAACGAATTACATACTTCATCACAAAACCTACTACATATTAGGAAATCGAACAGATAATTGTGGATATGCCTATACTAATAAAATGCATAAATACATTTTGTGCTCAAGATAGCCAAAAGCAGCCTGAGCTTACAGCAGTCTTTGCTAGAAAAGCAGGCTTTATCTACAGCCCGAGAATATTAATAAATACAAGCCTGAGTTTATATATGATGGACCATTGCATTATGTATTATTGGGCTATCAACAATTTCCGTCAATATCATACCCTAATGGGATGAGACTTACTTGTAGTTGTTGTCGTTGTAGCATACACTATACAACATATGCAAGATAACAAGCCCTCTTACATAATGACTTCATCAGTGTTGAGCCCAAATCAAAATTATGAATTAGCGGCAGTAACACATCCGGTATATGAATTAAAGTTACATGAAGGGTAAAGTTTTTTGTTTGTTGAAGACATAGAGTGAAGGCAGTTAGTAAGGAGAAGATAGTGAGTGTGATCCAAGTAAGCTCTTAGTAAGTAGCAATGATGATCGGAGCGAGGGGGAGATAGTCAATCTCAAGGGGAAGAAATACAATACAGAAACAGCAGACAGTTTTGCAATCATGTCATGAAATAACACTGATAAAAAGCTGCAACAAATTCCCCAAGAAGTTAAGCTTCTGTAATTGTAAGAAACGCTCAAATATCAACCGACATCGTGATATTCTTTTAATCTTCTAATTTAAAAGAAATAAACAATCAGGTGACATAAATGGATTTGGAATTTTAAATAAGAAAATGGAAAAATGATACAGAATTCAAAGAGAGGATCGAACGGTACCTTGCCGGCGGTGAAGGATCGAGCAGAAGTGAGTTAGACCAATCGGAAGAAAGAGTTCATGCATTCTTTGGTTGCTCCAATTCATTGGCTTTTAAAGTATAGGAAAAAGAAAAGAAAGGGATTCAAATTTCTTAACAGAATTTTATTCTAATGTCATCAAAAGCGGCCAGGCTTGGAACAAGCAGAGTTGAATAGATAAATCTTTAAGGGCACACCCAAAAGGACCGGAGCCGGAAGTCAACTGAAGAAGAGTAAGGGCGTATTTACAAAATAATTTATTGGACCTTTTTCTTGTCTTTTGTTTTTACTTTTTAAAGTTTATTTTATTTTTTTACGTAACGGACGAAAATTTTCTATTAGGTTTTTTTTCATTTTAGGTTTTTTCATTCTTTTGGGTTAATGTTTTCAGGAAGATTTGGTTTTCGATCCTTTCGGAGGTGCTGAACATTTGTTTCAATATAATTTAAAACTAAAATGGCCATCAAAATAAAAATACTAACATAAAGATGTTTTTCTTTTAGAAATGTTAGGAAAACATAAAAATTATTTTAGGAAAAAGAAATACAAACCTAAAGATACGATAAAAATACTAATACTTTGGCCATTTTAAAATTTATTTTTTCACTTATTTTAGAAAAAAGAAATATTAGGAAAATACTAACATGAAGATGCGATAAATTTAACAACATAAATTTTATGATTAAATTTTTTTTAATATATTTTAGGCAAACCCTTCTCTAATAAGTGAAGATCCACATAACTACCGCTAGAGTTACAAATAGACCACTTCCCTTTCATGTAGAATTGTAAATAAATCGGGCTAAATAAGCCAATCCGCATTCTGATCAAATGGTTCAGCTTTTGGCATGTCCGATTCATAAACAGTAACAAAATTAGATCGATTCGGCTCAGTCTAATAGGTAGTATTGGGGCTACATTATTAGCCCGCTCGATTGGGTACTATACGCGCTGATCGACCAACGATCATCCGTTGATCTAGTCAATATTTAAATTAGTCAAGTTAATTTTTAATTAAAATATTTTTTTAATAAAAAATATTTATCATTTATTTTATATTAATCATAGTTTAAAAAATTATTTTTAAAAATTATTATTTATTTATTATTTAAAATAAAAAATAAAATAAATAAATAGATCGGATTAAATTATAAAAATTATAACCGAACCAGATCAGTCCGGCACGAATGTTGGAAGCGGGCCAGGCCAACCAAATCAGACGGGTCTCATATTTGCACCTCTACCTCCATGTACACATCAATAAAAATGATCCACAAGCCCTTAATTTTTAAAAGATAGGATCAAATGCCTTTAGCATTTTAAAAACATAGGAGGATCACAATTCACACGATTTTTGAAAACATAGGATCACATGTTGACATGCCCTTAGCATTTTCAAAAGGCAGGGGCACACCCTATAATTGTAAGAACATAGAAAGACACGTCCATATAATTTCAAAGACAAAAGGGTCATCCCCCACAATTTATTTTAGATATTTAAATAATTAAGAAGCATTAAGAAAATATTTGGGCTTATAAAATAGATTTTTTTAAAATAAAAAGTAATTTTATTTTACTTTAAAAAATAAACTCTATTTTATTTTAAAAATAAACTCTATTCTTTATGCACTCTATAATTGCTCCTGCTCTTTCATGCCGCAGCTCTTCGTGAAGTGCACCAACTGATTCTTATGCACTCCATAATTGCTCCTGCTCTTTTTGTCATCGACACTAGCTCCTCCCCGTGTGTACCCAATAAGATATTTTCATCTTATTTATTCTTTGTGTTGGCTGTAGCTTTGCCGTCGGACATAATCAGGTGTCTCTCCTTTAATTCATTTTTGCTCCTAAGCTACTTAGATTCTGCCAATGCAATTTACAGTTATATAATTCTATCTGATAATTGCATATTTTTAAGTCTTCGTGTATATAATAATTAAACTAAAAAAGTAGAGACCAAATTAACGTAGCAAAATTTCTTACTTACCATTTTGAGTTCGGTCCAAAAAGGTTCAAGTGCCTATATATGCATATGAATATTGACTGTGTTTGCCAAAATACGTTTCACACTTGGTCTTTATCCCCTTATGCTAACGAGAAAAAATTATATATTCTTAGACACTTACACTTCATCCGATCATAATCATTTGAAGTAAAAAAGATATACAACTTTTATAATAGATTACAACACAAATTGAACATATTTTGACCAACATAGTTGTCACGACCCAACTCAAGAGCCATGATTGGGATTACACTAAACTAAACCCAAGCAAAGTTCAAGCAAAACTCAAGCCTATAATAGTTGACTTTAAAACAATACATGTAAAAATTTTTTAAAAAATTTCAGCAGAACTTTTTTCGAAAAATCAAGGAAAAACTTAATTGAATTAAACTAAAACCATAATACCACAAATTACTTCTAAATAATACCAAGACAAAATAAAAATATGCAAAGATTTAATAGTTTATACAACCGCTGTCCGCAGTAATAAATCTCAACAAAAAGAGAAAACAAATAAATCAATGATCGAGTACCAAGCTGATAATCCACAAATAATAATAAGAACAATACAGTCAATCGAGTGTTACAGAATCAACTATATGAAATAGGAAACGACTAGCATACCCATGACGTATCTTCAATGCACAGCTGCAGAGTCCACTAAAGTCAAATAAAATCCTGTAAGACTATGAAAGGCCAATGAAAGAAAATAGGGTGAGCCCAGTTTCAGTGAGGTGAAAAACAGATGCATTGTTTAAGATTTCTAATGCATTATCTAATTTTAATTTCTATATTTCTATATGTACAAAATGCAAGAATTGATCAAGATAATTCTTACCAACTCCTGAATCATTTCATACCGACTCAGTCCTCGGTATACAGAATATGATAAAAATGAAATGTAACACACAACAATCTTTTCCTTTTATAAGATTATTATACTACGCAGATTCTCTATTCTTATGTTATATAGTTATGCATATATAGCTAATAACTCAACTTAATGAATATTGCATCGGCAAGGCAGCTGGCAACGGACGAGATGGAGCACGCGCAGGAGGAAGCTGGTGAGGAACTGTGGTTGTCGGGTTGAAGAAGGAAGAAAAGAGGCAAGAAGAAGAAAATAAAAAGAGAAAGGAAGACATTGCATATTAGAACTTTTATCTCTAAATATGGCTTAGTCTAGCTCACCACAAATCAAGCTGTTACAATAGCATACACAATTATAATTTGACATTAGCTAGTTCGATGTGAGTTTGAATTACCAAACAATGAATAAAGACCGTCAACCTCTTGAATTTTTAACTAAAAGTAAGGTTACGAGTAAGCTTATAACTAGAAGATTGCCCGTGAAAATGTAACTAGTGGACATTGCTGATGAGAGAAACACGATATAAAGGTCGAAGATGTGCCGAAGAAGGACAAGAAGCACGATCATGGACGGACAAGATGAAGAAGAAGGTCGTTATCATGGTCGAGAAAGGGGAAGAATAAGATCGGTGTTTGTAGTTAGGAAGGAGAAAGAGAAGGAGAAGAAGAAAGTCGATGTTGCAACTGAAGAACGCCAAGAAGAAGGTCGCATGAACGCCAGTTCTTTCAAATGAATACTAGAGAACGAAAGAGAAGTGAAGAACTTGATAATGCGATAGGGAGGTTGGGAGGAGGAAGGAAAAAAACATTACAGGTTTAAGGCAAAACTCACGATAAGCAGGGCAGCCATCGTGGAAGAAGGATATGATCTATCAAGAAATTCGGTTTTAAAATGAAACACCAATGGTCAATATGGTTGGACGCTATTGATAATCAACAGCAACCAAATAGAAAACTATCGCTACAGAGTAAGTGAACTTAGCGAATGAGAAAAGCTATTACTAGTCACTTAAAGTCACTATTGGTTATAACAACAACTTTAACGTTTTGACACTAGTGATCATAATCAGTGACCAAAAAATGTTGGTTACTGACAATAACCTTACCTTTCTGGTAGTGAGTATGGCTTGGCACGAAAAGGAATTCATTCATATCACACTGGTTCCTTCTAGTTTCCTAAATCTCTAATTATTAAGAGAAGAACTTCTTAGTGACTTAGTTAATGACGATCAGCTAATTAACGAGCAGCAAGCACAATGCATATATCAACATTTTGTAAAAGTAATTTATAATGGACTTGATTATTCTTGGAAATAAATCTCATTCATGTTCAGCCATCTTCGGAGTACGTTTTTCAAAATTTTAGAACCTTGTAGAGGAGGAGCAAATGAAGCAGCTGATACCTATAGCTAGCTAGCTTTCCATATTTATCCTCAATGTTGCTTACCAAATATTATAATATAACACAAGCCCATTCTAACGTAAACTTAATTAATTTACTCTCTCTCGACTCATCATGCCCTTAATTCCGTTCTTTCCCGTTACTTCGAACTTTCTCTATATAAATCCTTCATTACATGCATACTGCTTATATTGCATCAATCTTGGTTAACTAGCTAGCCAGCTCGTAGTAATGGCGAGGAAGAAAGTAGTTCTCGCATACATTGCCAACGACTCTATTCGCCGATCAACGTTCAAGAAGCGGCGAGAGGGATTCATGAAGAAAGTTTCAGAGCTGAGAACTCTCTGCGGCATCGAGGTGTGTGCAATGGTTTACGCGCCTGGTGGTGAGGAGCCTGTGAACGTCTTTCCTTCTATGGATGGAGCCAGGGAGTTGCTTGAAAGGTTCGATCAGGCGCCGGAACCAACGAGGAAACGGAATATGAAGGACCAGGGAGGGTACGTGACTCAGCGGATGGAAGTGGCAAAAGTGCAGCTGGGAAAATGTGTGTTAGGTACTCGGGAAGCGCAGACGACGTTCCTTATGAAGGAAGCTCTGGCGGGAAGGTTGTCGATATATTTTATCTCTGATAAAGACGAGATCGAAGAACTTGCACGGCAGCTTAACAACAAAGCTAAAGAAATCGATAGAAGGATTGCAGCAATAGTACCGCAAAATGCAATGATGGAACCAACACCGGTGACAACTGTGAACGACGTGGAACATGTGACTGGAGCAGCTGAAGTGCCGGTGAACTTTGGCTTGCCAGATACATCGGTGAGTTTTGAAGTTTAAGATGAGTGAGCAGTCTGTTACTATATACCGGGAAATCTTTGCTAACGGAGACAGCTGATGGTGAGGCGCTTGACGGAAGCCAGTGGAAGGGCTAAAATTTTCTCTGAATCAACTTTTTATTTCTAGTAACTACTGAAACATGACCTATAGTAATAACAGTACAACATCGAGTTTCCGGCTTTGTTTAAGGATTTGAGTATGGCCATGTTTCCGATTAATTATCGATTTCAATAAAAAAATTTTAATTTTGAAAATAGTTTTATATTATTGTTTATTTTAGCAAAAATAGATAAAATATAAACTATAAATAATTATATACAATTTTTATTTTATAAAATAATATATTTAAATTTTTTTACAAGATATTTTAATAAATATTTCTAAACATTTTTAAAGTTGTTTTGGGAGACCAAGTTAATCCGATTTAATTTTAGCGATGCCGTAATAAGAATATTAAGTATGAACCTAATTGTGTCTTTTAAATATAATCTTCTGATCCATATTTTGAATTGAATTTTTTTACAAAATCCAAGCTTATATGAAATAATTTAAAATTGAATCAAATTAATAACTAAATATTACATTTTGTATGGGGGGAACACCTTCGATTATCTCTGATGTACTATTTTAATGACGCTTCTTAATAAAAATTTTTAAAATTAACATTATAATATATTAAAAACTTATTAATAAAAATTTATTTTGAAATATTTAATAAAATTATTTAAAAAATCTTGTATTTAAATAATCCCGAAAGCCCCTCGGTTCAAACTCGGCTTACGACATAACTCAAAAAAAAAAAAAAAAAGAATTGGAAAACATGGCTGGTTTGCTTTCCGTTGCCATCGACCGCAGGGAATCTTCTTCCTCCCTCTCAGCACTTTGTCCAAGTCGCAGCGGCTAATCGTCTCAACTCCACGAACTCTGCGGTGAACGAGATCGGTTCGAGCTATGGGTTCTACGTCTTCTTCTCAGAAACCTTCAAGTCCAAGGTCAGTTCGATTACTTGCTCTTTTCGTTTAATTCTCAATCTTCTCCTTCTTTCTTTTTATGGAAATGGTACCGAAATTTGTTGGCTATAGTAACTAATTTTGGTTCTATTTCGTTGGAGCTGGCAAATTCTTTTGATTATTATTATTCTTCTTCTTCTTAATTAATGGAGCTGGTAAATTTTAATTTGATTTGAATGTTGCTGAGAAATTGCTTAAGCTTTTCTTTTTCCTTTTTTGTTTCGTTTCGTTTGTGATTTCAAGTGCTAATAGCATAGATTTTGACATAACATATGCATGGATGTGTTTGTGATTTGTTAGTTTGATTCATCAAGAAAACTAAGAAATTTAGAAGGGTTTTCTTGTGGTCTGTTGGAGAAATCTGCAGTCGTACAAAAGTCATGATCACCGCTACTCAAAATTTAGTTGGAGAATTTCTTTCTTCTTGGTTGTTTGTTGGAGAAATTCTTTTTGATATCACATTATAGGAACTGTTACATATTTGTAAATGATAATGAAACTGGTTGGCAGACCTACATGAGGCAACTTCATTCTTATTTCTCCATGGTTCGGGGTTCCTACACTGAACCTCGTCTTTTTATTCTTAACGACACTTTTCAGTTGCCTACATTATTATGACTCTGCAAATGTAGTTTGCTTGAACTACTATTTGGTATAATTCATTTCAAATTACCAGGAAAATTTCTTTCCTAGGATCTTGCAACTCAGATAAAGGATTCCCGAGACTCAAAGTTCTTGTGTTTGGTAGAACAGTTATAACATTTCTGGTCTGCAAAAAGTTACAAACTCATGTTAGGATTATCAGCATTTGTGTTTCCCAGGAATCATTTAATCAATAGTAAGTAAAATTCTCAAACAACTTTGTGCATTACTATCAATCATAAATGCAACCATAGAATCTTGAAATACAAACTATAATACAATTGTGACAAAAGTGCCTTTTTTCCTTTCTTTTTTGTTTTTGTTTTAGACAGCAGAATAAGAAACTCCGCCTATGTTGTTTCGTAAGTCGGTCCAAGCCTAGATAAAGAAGGACGGTCGCGTTGGGTTGACAGTCAGCGTAATTTTTGTCAATTCTAATATCATCAATTTATTTAATCAAAATTTTGTTGAGGCGTACTCTACTAGCGACACACTACACCAAAATTCGAAAGTAGTGAGAAATGAGCAAGAGTTTGCTATGGAGTGTCTCGGAAGACGCACAAAAAAAGTCAAGAAAACGATAAGCAAGTCTCGTATAGAGAATGAAAGATTATATATATATATATATATATATATATATATATATATACTCTTTATAGCACTTCGACATCTCCATAAAAAATGAACGATCAAGATTGCATCAGGAGAGATCAATTCATTTTTATTGTCTTTTTTTTCGAAAAAATAATTATATTAGAACTGTACTTTTACTGACAACTTTACATATTTGTTTAGTTAATTTAATTCCAATTATCGATCAGTAACTGTTCTATAATCGACCAGTTACTGGTCTATAACTGGTCGACTATCGACCTTACCGATCCGTAACTGTTTTATAACTAATAAATAACTGGACGATAACTGGTCCAGCAACTACTGATCGATTGTCGACAATCGACCAATTACCGAATAGCAACTGATCGGTAGCTAGTTGAAAACTAATAAGTAAATGATCGATTTGTTACTGATTTACTGGTCGAAAATCGACCAGTTACCGGACAGTAACTGGTCGGTAATTGGTTGATAACTAATCTACTTATCGATAACTAGTCGGTAACTGATCGATAACTATAATTAAATTAACTAAATAAAATTAAATTAATAAAAAATAAGTTAAGAATAATTATGTAATTAAGATAAAAAGAAAAAAGAGAATACGTAAAGTTGTCAGTGAAAGTACAGTTTTGATGCAATTATTTTTTTCGATGAGAAAAAATAATAAATAAAGTGATCTCTCTTGATGCAATTCTGACCGTTCATTTCTATAAAGTGCCGAAGTGTTGAATAGTAGAGGCAATTGCCTTTTATTTATATTTATGTATATATATATATATATATATATATGTACATGTATATGTATATATATGTATATGTATAGACCATGGATACCATCTTTTAATAGTTGGGAGTTTGAGAGCATATATTGAATATTTGTATCCCCACTGCTCAAAGAAAAAAAATCTCAAATGTTAAACTAGAAGTTTCTAGTCAGCTGTTCTGAATTACTTGGTTCTAACTTCTGAGAGCTTTCCGATTGGCTGTTGCAGTCTTATATTAGAGAAACAAACTACAAACTAAAGGCTCTTCTCTTTTCTAGGCTAGAAAAAAGCTACACAACTACACGGATAAGAAAGAAAAAAGACCACATTGCAAGAATGTGTGCCAAAGTACCCATAAAATTTGAACTCACAAAGATTTTGCGAGTCCTATCCTAGGCATAGTTGACATAATGCACTTTCAACTTCAAATCTTACATACGCCTACTTTGGTAGTTACTATCCCATGTTAAGAAACTATATAAAAGCATAATTGCTATCATAAGATAGTAAGATACTCGATCAGTTTATTAACTAAATGGCAAAGCTTAGTTGGTATTTATTTATACAGTTTATAATTTATACTCAAACGTGTACCTTTATACCTATACATTGAACCCACCTGCAATTAGAAATATAAATCTACACCGGATTAAACGGGCCAACCCAACCGGCCCATGAACAGTAATAGGATCGGGCCGATGCGGTTCGATCTACCAGGTAGTATAGAGCCGACATTGATATATATGCTTATCCGACGGTTAGATTTGATCCCGTGAATGTACGCGTTAAATGGTTTTACACGATCACTGTATCAGGACAATTTCATCAACTCGTGCACTTTTTTCCTTTGCCTTCTTCCTTGCAGTTGCTTGCCGATCTCCTCCCGTTCACGATCTCCCTTTTCTTCTTCCTTGGTGTTGGTTTGTTTTTTCTTCATTCTTTCTCCTTCCTTCAATCCCTATAAAAATTTCTCCTTTCCCTCATCGTAAGCTTCAACTCTGAACTTCGTTCGTTACGGCAACAACGTTTGATTGCGACCGACGATTGAAATTAAGGCTAATAACCCATTAAAATTTACTCCTCTCATTCTTCTATACTTTGTAAAGTGTTCAATTTTTGAATTCGCCACCATTTGTCGGCAGTCGTTCATTGTAGCCAATGCGTTAGATTGCTGACCAACGATCGATATTTATGTATCGTTTAAATACTTTTTTGCTGCAGTATTGTGACTTTTAAGATTTTAAAATTTTGAACATTTTAAACAGAAATTTTTGAGCTTTATCTAGAGACTTTGAGCTTGCTGGAGATCTTACTAGAGCACTTGAATATAGCAACTGTGTGAATGTTAATGCTACTTGTCTTTACTTCCTCATACATTTTGTAGAAAATGTAAGGGATTTCTTTAGTAATTGAAGGGTGTGACAAGTGGTCATTGATGAAAGAAAGGAAGAAAGAAGAAAAGCAAGTGATTCCCAACAACACGCGTTAGTTGTCGCACCATCACTCACTCTAATCTCCCTCTCTTTTATTCTTTATCGTTCCTTCTTTCTTCCTCTTTCACTTCTCTTTAGCTCTGTTCTTGTTTTGATATTGTTTTGCGAAATTATTTGTGCTAAATAGTTTAATTTGATGTGATGTGGAGGAAAAAAATGATTTTGATTGATTCAAGAATGTTTGGGGTTCTACCTCTTGAATGAAAAATATGGCAGTGAATGAAGAGATTAACACCACTAAGTGTAAGGTATTGTTTTTCTTTCCTTGATTTAATCTTGATTTTGTTTGCTATGTTTCTTCTGTTGAGCAGAACTTTTTTTGTTTTTTCAATCATCTGTTTAATTCCTCAACTTGTTGAAGGTTTTGTGATATCTGGTTAGAACAACTGCCCGTAGTCAGGTTATTTTTGTTTATAAGAATACTATTTGTTAAGGAACTTCTCTTTTATAACTTCTTGCATCTAACTAATTTCTTGTTTGGTGAGTCTGAAGGTAATGATTTTGTCAAAAACATGTAGAGTGTTTTTGAAATAGAGTTTTTTTCTAAAATAGAGAGTAATTTTGTCTTTTTTGAAAAATAAGCTCTATTTTTTACTTAAAAATAATAAAAATAAGTAATAAAAAATCTCACTTTGTATAATTTTTCTATACTTTTTAAATTTTTAAATAAATTATCTAAATATTTATTAAAAATGCATTGGAAAACGTAAATTGAAAAAATGAAAAGCTACTTTTCTAGAACGCTTACTAAACACACTCACAGATTATGGTATTTGATTTTTGGCTGGTGATGATGGAAGCTGTTAATTAACAAAAAATGAAGTCGTTTGAAATCATCTTGGCTGAAAGTAGGTAGCCTGATTAAAATCAAGGATGGTTTGATTTTCATATGTAATTATACGGCATGCAAATTGGACTATTAAGATATGAAGACCGATGCTTGTGATATCAAATTTGGTGACATAACGTATGGAGGTGTGATTATGTATGCGCTTACTATCGTTACACCAAATTTCAATCATGCCAAAAGTTGAGATCGAGCAAACAAATGTCTAGTATTTTGATTTGCAATTTTAGAAGTTTGAGCTTCAAACTAATGTCTATTGTTTGAATATCCTATGTAATGTCAAATATTCTTGTTGTATGTGTATCTATTTTGTAAAGTGTATATGCATTGCTTTGTAAATTTAAGACAATACAAGAAAGAAAACTTCTACAAAGTATTTTATATCAGATATTTACTCTTATTATTTCAATATGATAGTAGCTACTCTGCTTATCATCTTTCACAAACTAATCAAGATGAAAGATGATAGAAGAATTGCAGAACAATTACTAGTACATGGATGAAGAAATCTCTTTATGAAAATGCTTATGTTACCTCACAAAACAATAACCCATTCCACCTACATTAGCTTCATCCATGTCAAATAAGAAACTAAGATCGGGAGAGACGACATCAACGTCAATTGAAGAAATTTCTTGACCAACTAACTAACATTGTATTGGAACAACTAAGTACCTATATACGATATCATAGATCAGAAAATAATGTATACATATAGAGCTAGTTCAGGCAGGCACGTCCCTTGTTTTGTGCTTCCCTCTCTACAACTGCAATGTACAATCTTTGAACAGAAAAATAGAAAATAATTCATCAGCGCAAAGAAACAATATGATTAGTTTTTGTCAAACTCATCAAGAAAATGAATTCACATGATTTATGTATTATAGAAAATCCCTTACATATTAAGTTAAAATTGGTGACACCCTTCATATATGTTCTAAAATTTCTGCAAAATGTATAAGAAGCAAAGACAAGTAGCATGCACATTCATATAGTTGCTACATTCAAGAACTCTAGTAAGATCATCAACAAGCTCAAGCTCTCTATAGAAAGCTCAAAAAACCCATTTAAAACGTTAAAATGTTAAATCTAGAATATTAGCAAAAATGTGTTTAAAATGATACCTAAATATCGATTGTCAGTCGGCGATTTAATATTTTGGCCGCAATGAACGACGACGGACGAATGGCAACGAATGCAGATATTGAACACTTGACACATAGAAGAACGAGAGGAATAAAAATTAATGGATTGTTAGCTCTAATTTCAATCGTCGGCCGTCGATCAAATGTTGTTGCCGCAACGAATGAATTCAGATTTGAAGCTTACGACTGAGGGAAAGGAGTTAGATAGGGATTAAAGTAAGGAGAAGGAATGAAAAAAAATGAATCGGCGGCAAGGAAGAAGAAGAGGAAGATCGCAAACGAGAGCGAGATTGGTGAGCGACTGTAAGGAAGAAGGAAGAGAACAAAACGGAAAGAACAAAAAAAAAAAAAAGAAAGAAGAGGAGAAAAATGTGAGCAAGTTGACAAGTTGCTCTTATATACTGATTGCGTAAGACTAATTAACGTGTACATTCGTGTGATCAAATTTGACCATCTGATAAGCATCCGAGGTTCAGAATGCAATGTGCGCAACACGCAGATATACGTGGGTAGGTTTTTAATTCATAATTCTTTATATCCGAAGGTGGAGATTGGATTTGAAAGTCACTCCGGCAATAAACCGAAAAGGGAGTGCCTGAGAGTGCCCTTATATATATATACAGATGGGATGTAGGCACATCCCATCCCTTTGTACACATGTTTTATTGTAGGCAAAGGTATAGGATCAACGGCTGTGATTGTTTCATTTAATTTTTCAACGGTGCAGATGAATGATCAGGAATATAACTACTAAGCAGCGGGCGCGAGGGTTTTATTCGTTCACCATGCTTATTTTCTTCATCTGTCTGTAGCAGCGCTCGCGTCTTCTCCTCCCCGAGCCGAATCGAGTTCTCCGGCCAGCTCGATTTCGCGATTCCAGCCGGAATCGAATTCTTGGCGGCTCAATTTTGTGATTTCGGTTTCAGTTCGGCTTTTGATCAAGACCACGGCTCGATTTCGTCTCCGATTTTGATTCCGGTTCTGGCTTCCAAACGAGCAAAAATCGAGTTTTCTCTGCTTGGTTATGGCTCCGATTTCGGATCCTTGTGTCCATCTCCGCTTTCGATCGAGATCTGGGCTCGGGTTCGCCTCCGGCCGACTTCGACACCGGCTTCGTCGAGTTGTCTCGGCTCGGTTACGGCTCAGATTTCGGATCCTGGTGTCCATCTCGGCTTTCAATCGAGATCTGGGCTCGACTTCGACTCCGGCTTCGAAACGAGCAAATCGAGTTTTCTCGGCTCAGTTACGGGTCGATGTCGGATCCCGGTGTCTATTTTGGCTTGTGATCGAGATTCAGGCTCGATTTCATCTCCAGCTTCGTCCGGCTCGGTGCAGATGTTTTACTGTTGGCACTTGACTCGGTTCAACGGCTGTGATTCTTGTAGCACTTATCGGCTTCAACGGTGCAGATGCAGTTACCATCGAAACGAGCAAAATCGAGTTCACCGCTTGGTTACGGCTCGGTTTCTCTCCGGCTTCGACTCCAACTCCGGCCAACTTCGAATTTTAATTTTTTATAATTTGTTTTGAATTTTTGAGGATTTATTTTAATTTTTGATAATTTGTTTTGATTTTACCGATTTCTTCTAATTTTTGCGAATTTGTTTTTTACGGTGTATTGGATTTGATTTTAGTTGGCTCGGAAATTATATATTGAATGAATGCATGGTTGCCAAAATTAGAACGAGACATTGGTTTCCTGTATCACAGCTGTTGGAAATTTTCATATGAGGCAATGATGGAGTTTGCAATTTTTTTTGACTCACTCCGCACTGCCTCTCTTAAGCACACAGCAAAGCAGTCAGGATGGCCATGCATGGCAACCACTGCAGCTGTGACTTTAGAAAAGGCAGTGCAGAGAGAAAAAAAACGATAGATTGTTGCGAACAGTCCTGAAATGAAGTTGTATCTTTGAATCTCAGTGCCTACAGTAAAAACATGAAACCACTGAGCCTCATTCCTCCTCCTTTTCTATTGTTCCTTTGTTGTTGATGAATGAATGCAGGAAATCTAGCTCGTAGAGCTCTTGCGAATGTCTCTGTCGTGAAATATTGTAAATGTAATTCCTCATCTGTTGTAAATCTTCTTTCCCGCTGGAAATGTAACAAGATTTTGTCTTTTTCTTTCTCCTGTAATTCTCTTACAATAATTTATTTGTAATTTCTCTACTGTAATTCGATTTACATTGTAATTCTCTTCGACGCTGTTAATACAAATTCTTTTTAAATTGCTGAGATAATCTACAATGTTATCATCAAATCTAATAAAACTAAAACATAAAAGACAAAAGCAAAAGAATTACATTATTATTTAAAATTAACCGAAATATATTAGCTAAAAACTTAATACAACGTACCGAGTCCTTATAATAACGTTGAACGTAATAACGTACCGAATCCTTATAATAACTCACTAATCAAATACTTATTATGTGTCAGCATTATTATCTTATCGTTTTATTCACAACTCATTAATCACATATTCATATGTTCTTAAATGCTAGACCTACTCTCTCCCGTGCTGTATCTCTCCCGCTCTGTTTCTCTCTCACTCTCTGTTTCTTTCTTTTGTTATTTCGTTCTTCTTTTTCATTTTTTCTCTAATTTGCTTTTAATCTCAATTCAAATACTAGTAATGTTATAAGCAATAACGTTATAAGCAAGAAGATAATACAAAAATGAAAAAGTGAGTTTATATCTCAAAACAAAACCCATACAACCTTTACAGTTGAACAAAATTATAATTTACATATGATAGCTATACAAAATTTACATTTGAACAACAGTCATCCAGCTTCATAAATCAATCTCAAAATCATCACCTATTGATAATTCATCATCACTGTCGTTATGTATAATTTTATTATCTTCACTGTGTTTGTCTTTGTCGACATCTTCATCAATAACTGTCAAGTAAGAAATTTGAACAAAAGTTAACACTAATTTTAATCCGAAAAATTAGTAACTTAGGAAAAAAGATTAAGTAGCAATTATACTTACTTATCTTTTTCTTTCTATTTGAATTTTTAGGACAATTTCGTTTGTCTGTTTAACACCAATCTTGTTACAACATGCACATCTCCTGTATATCTTTGCTTTAGCTCTTGCAAGAGATTTCTCCAAACCACCTTTCATTCTACTACTACCAACATTTAACGATGCTTTTACTTCTTTTTTTCTTCCCTTGGTCTGTGAAATATTTGGATTCAAAAATAGAATTTGAGATGCATTAACACCACCTTGAGAGCTCTCATTGGCAGTGTATGAATTGACTTTTGAGCTCTCATTAGTCATCTTTACTTCATTGATTTCCAATGATAATTTCTGTAATGGTTGCAACATCAATTGGAAAGTCTTGTCTGATTCACCTGCGTCATAACACAACTGGCTAGAAATCTTTAGGAGTTGGGTAGTTCTCAGCAGGTCAGAATTTTCATGCCCTCGTACTGCTCCATCATCATACTCAGCTCTAAATTTATTGGCTCGTTTCATCCACTTCTTGAGAATGAAGTTATCCGGTATTTCCATATCACGGGATTGAAAAATTTTTAAAAGATGTCCACAAGGAATTCGTACAAATTCAAATAATTTGCATTCACAATAACCTTGCTTTGTGGTATGATTGAATTTGACCATCCATGAACGATCGTCACCGAGAACTCGAGATTTATATATATAAGTTATGAATCCATCACTACACTTTTCATCATCATATAGGATATACTCTGCTTGAGCTTTTTCAAATTCTCTTTTGAATCTGTCATACATATTTCTGGTATATACATTTGCTGCATTCTTCAAAAGAAAGACATGACCATCAATAATACGGTTAGAGTGTTCGCTAATATAATCTTCTTTCTTTTTCTTTTCAACAATTTTAGCCAAACACTTCTCGTTCTTCACTACAAACTCACGAAGAGTTGTAGTTGGGCGAAAAAAATTATTGTAAATAGAATTCATACCTTCAGAGCGTCCTGTAGTATTCATATCGGCATAAAAAATATCTAAATGATAAACTGGAGCCCATTTTTTTCGAATGTCATATAACCCCTGTAGCCATTCGTTCTCTTCCAAATTGTACTTACATATCAATTCATTCCATCTCGATTCAAAAGCACAAGGAGTATAAGTTTTCCGAATACACATTCGAATATCTTTTTTGAATTGTGATTTTTTGAAATAAACATGTGGAAGTTTTTCAAAAAATTTCTTCATCACATGCCATAAACAAAATTGATGTCGTGTGGTAGGAAATACCTTCTCAACTGCTGCAGTCATAGCCCGATCTTGATCCGTAATGATAAAAGATGGAGCACGCCCCCCAATAGCTGCAAGCTATGTCTCAAACAGCCAAATGAAGGACTCTTCTGTCTCATCCAAAAGTAATGCACAATCAAACTGAATCGACTGCATATGATGATTAACTCTAGTAAATAGGGCAAACGGCATCTCATACACATTCGTATGATACGTTGTATCGAAAAACAGCACAGCACCAAAATACTCAAACTGCAGACGTGATCGACCATCAACCCAAAAAAAATTTATCGCCCTTGCTTTGCTATCCATTTGTATTGCATAAAAAAAATTATGATCTTCTATACTCTTCTTCTTAAAAAAATTGAGCACTGCTGTGGCATCCCCTTGGATAGGTTTTTTGTATTCTTTCGATGGTCCCAAATGATTCCAACAATCTCTATCATCAAAACCAATCTGTGATCCATCAAGAATATCTACAATTTTATTCACGGGTATACCTTCGTCACGATATGAGTCGATCAACATCTTAGCTGCAGTTGGCATATGTTTACAGACAAGCATTCGCATCTTCTTTTTGGGTGACAAAATTATGATTATGCTCATCAATATACCGAGTCACCTTCCACGATCCGGTTGGTTGCTTTGTCACTTTCATTACGGCAAGACATCCACATTTTTTGTAGACCTTCTTCTCTTCTCGGTAGCTTCTCTTTTGGACCCCTCATCGGTTTGTTTTTTTGCCATGCTCTCTATAATTTCCAAAATGTTGACAAGTCATTAGACATGCAATCGACATCATCGAACTTTTTTTCTTCTCGTACTTTGAATAACAACACTAAATCGGTTGCTCTTCCATAATATATATAAAGTTCTTTTTTGACTTCAAGAGTTGAAAAAACCATATCCAAACATAATGACTTCTCCTTCTCTGCATTTACATTACGAGTTGATGAAGAAGAACACTCGGTTGGATTTGTTTGGAACGCTAAAAACAGTAATTGCGTTAAAAATCTAAAAGCTTTAGCATCACAAAGATGTATTCTTTTAAAAAAATTTTGTTCTTCGTTCATTCATTGTTTTGTTCCACTTTCAATATTTTAAAAGTTAAGGAGAGTAACAAAGATTCAGATTGTATTTTATTATGCGTGTTTTAAATCCAGTAATACAATATTAAAATAAAAAATCATATTATTAAAAAATATGTCAGGTAAACACCTTCAACGTGTTGATCCATGAAGAAGAAAAAAAGAGCTTAGAAGCTGTGACAAATTATACACAGAAGAATAAGAAATACAGTGAAATATTTGAGTATTGAGATTTAACTAAGCTTGTTTGGCAAATAATGAAAGAAAAGAACGAAATGAAAGAGCAACTGAAGTAGAGACGCGAGAAACAGAGAACAAGACGGAGAAACAGTGCGGGAAAAAGGTAGGTGGTCACTGTGCTAGAATTTAATGTGATTAAATGAGTTGTGATTAAAACATAGAATTGTGATTAAAGTATAACTAATTTTTATTTTGTGAGTTGTAATTATGCAGTGCATGGATCATACGTTTTGTGATTAAATATAACGTGGATCACTTTGAATTGTTGTACGTTATTACGTTCAGTGTTATTATAAGGATTCGGTATGTTGTATTAAGTTTTTAGCTAATATGTTTCGGTTAATTTTAAACGATAATGTAATTCTTTTGCTTTTGTCATTTATGTTTTATTTTTATTAGATTTGATGATAACATTGTAGATTATCTTAGCAATTTAAAAAGAATTTGTATTAATAGCGTCGAAGAGAATTACAATGTAAATCGAATTACAGTAGAGAAATTACAAAGAAATTATTGTAAGAGCTCCACGGGAGAAAAAAAAAAGAGATATTACAATAAAGGAGGAATTACATTTCCAGCTGGAAAGAAAATTTACAACAGATTCAAGGAATTACATTTACAGTATTTTACGACAGAGATATTCGCAAGAGCTTCACGAGCTAGATTTCCTGCATTCATTCATCAACAACAAAGGAACAATAGAGAAAGAGGAGGAATGAGGCTCGGTGGTTTCATGTTTTTACTGTAGGCACTGAGATTCAAGAATACAACTTCATTTCAGGACTGTTCGCAACAATCCATCGTTTTTTCCCTCTCTGTACTGCCTTTTCTAAAGTCACAGTTGCAATGGTTGCTATGCATGGCCATCCCGACTGCCTTGCTGTGTGCTTAAGAGAGGCAGTGCGGAGTGAGTCAAAAAAAATTGCAAACCCCTTCATTGCCTCATATGAAAATTTTCAACATCTGTGATACAGGAACCAATGTCCCGTCCCAATTTTGGCAACCATGCATTCATTCAACATATAATTTTCGAGCCAACTATCTATCTAACCACTTCACCTTAAAATCAAATCCAATACACCTTTTAAATCAAATCAATATACCGTTAAAATCAAATCCAATACACGGTAAAAATAAAATCCAATACACCGTAAAAATTAAATCTGCAAAAATTAGAAGAGATCAAGCAAAATCAAAACAAGTTATTAATGCACTTTCAACTTCATAGTTGACATAATGCACTTTCAACTTCAAATCTTACACGCCTACTTTGGTAGTTACTATCCCATGTTAAGAAACTATATAAAAGCATAATTGCTATCATAAGATAGTAAGATACTGATCAGTTTATTAACTAAATGGCAAAGCTTAGTTGGTATTTATTTATGAGTTTATAATTTATACTCAAACGTGTACCTTTATACCTATACATTGAACCCACTCGCAATTAGAAATATAAATCTACACCGGATTAAACGGGCCAACCCAACCGCCCATGAACAAAGAATAGGATCGGGCGATGCGGTTCGATCTACTGTAGTATAGAGCCGACATTGATATATATGCTTATCCGACGGTTAGATTTGATCCGTGAATGTACGCGTTAGTAAATGGTTTTTTACGATCATCGTGATCGTGACAATTTCATCAACTCGTGCACTTTTTTCCTTTGCCTTCTTCCTTGCAGTTGCTTGCCGATCTCCTCCCGTTCACGATCTCCCTTTTCTTCTTCCTTGGTGTTGGTTTGTTTTTTCTTCATTCTTTCTCCTTCCTTCAATCCCTATAAAAATTTCTCCTTTCCCTCATCGTAAGCTTCAACTCAACTGCGCTCGTTACGGCAACAACGTTTGATTGCGACCGACGATTGAAATTAAGGCTAATAACCCATTAAAATTTACTCCTCTCATTCTTCTATACTTTGTAAAGTGTTCAATTTTTGAATTCGCCACCATTTGTCGGCAGTCGTTCATTGTAGCCAATGCGTTAGATTGCTGACCAACGATCGATATTTATGTATCGTTTAAATACTTTTTTGCTGCAGTATTGTGACTTTTAAGATTTTAAAATTTTGAACATTTTAAACAGAAATTTTTGAGCTTTATCTAGAGACTTTGAGCTTGCTGGAGATCTTACTAGAGCACTTGAATATAGCAACTGTGTGAATGTTAATGCTACTTGTCTTTACTTCCTCATACATTTTGTAGAAAATGTAAGGGATTTCTTTAGTAATTGAAGGGTGTGACAAGTGGTCATTGATGAAAGAAAGGAAGAAAGAAGAAAAGCAAGTGATTCCCAACAACACGCGTTAGTTGTCGCACCATCACTCACTCTAATCTCCCTCTCTTTTATTCTTTATCGTTCCTTCTTTCTTCCTCTTTCACTTCTCTTTAGCTCTGTTCTTGTTTTGATATTGTTTTGCGAAATTATTTGTGCTAAATAGTTTAATTTGATGTGATGTGGAGGAAAAAAATGATTTTGATTGATTCAAGAATGTTTGGGGTTCTACCTCTTGAATGAAAAATATGGCAGTGAATGAAGAGATTAACACCACTAAGTGTAAGGTATTGTTTTTCTTTCCTTGATTTAATCTTGATTTTGTTTGCTATGTTTCTTCTGTTGAGCAGAACTTTTTTTGTTTTTTCAATCATCTGTTTAATTCCTCAACTTGTTGAAGGTTTTGTGATATCTGGTTAGAACAACTGCCCGTAGTCAGGTTATTTTTGTTTATAAGAATACTATTTGTTAAGGAACTTCTCTTTTATAACTTCTTGCATCTAACTAATTTCTTGTTTGGTGAGTCTGAAGGTAATGATTTTGTCAAAAACATGTAGAGTGTTTTTGAAATAGAGTTTTTTCTAAAATAGAGAGTAATTTTGTCTTTTTTGAAAAATAAGCTCTATTTTTTACTTAAAAAATAATAAAAATAAGTAATAAAAAAATCTCACTTTGTATAATTTTTCTATACTTTTTAAATTTTTAAATAAATTATCTAAATATTTATTAAAAATGCATTGGAAAACGTAAATTGAAAAAATGAAAAGCTACTTTTCTAGAACGCTTGCTAAACACACTCACAGTTATGGTATTTGATTTGGCTGCAGCTGATGGAAGCTGTTAATTAACAAAAATGAAGTCGTTTGAAATCATCTTGGCTGAAAGTAGGTAGCCTGATTAAAATCAAGGATGGTTTGATTTTCATATGTAATTATACGGCATGCAAATTGGACTATTAAGATATGAAGACCGATGCTTGTGATATCAAATTTGGTGACATAACGTATGGAGGTGTGATTATGTATGCGCTTACTATCGTTACACCAAATTTCAATCATGCCAAAAGTTGAGATCGAGCAAACAAATGTCTAGTATTTTGATTTGCAATTTTAGAAGTTTGAGCTTCAAACTAATGTCTATTGTTTGAATATCCTATGTAATGTCAAATATTCTTGTTGTATGTGTATCTATTTTGTAAAGTGTATATGCATTGCTTTGTAAATTTAAGACAATACAAGAAAGAAAACTTCTACAAAGTATTTTATATCAGATATTTACTCTTATTATTTCAATATGATAGTAGTTATTCTGCTTATCATCTTTCACAAACTAATCAAGATGAAAGATGATAGAAGAATTGCAGAACAATTACTAGTACATGGATGAAGAAATCTCTTTATGAAAATGCTTATGTTACCTCACAAAACAATAACCCATTCCACCTACATTAGCTTCATCCATGTCAAATAAGAAACTAAGATCGGGAGAGACGACATCAACGTCAATTGAAGAAATTTCTTGACCAACTAACTAACATTGTATTGGAACAACTAAGTACCTATATACGATATCATAGATCAGAAAATAATGTATACATATAGAGCTAGTTCAGGCAGGCACGTCCCTTGTTTTGTGCTTCCCTCTCTACAACTGCAATGTACAATCTTTGAACAGAAAAATAGAAAATAATTCATCAGCGCAAAGAAACAATATGATTAGTTTTGTCAAACTCATCAAGAAAAATGAATTCACATGATTTATGTATTATAGAAAATCCCTTACATATTAAGTTAAAATTGGTGACACCCTTCATATATGTTCTAAAATTTCTGCAAAATGTATAAGAAGCAAAGACAAGTAGCATGCACATTCATATAGTTGCTACATTCAAGAACTCTAGTAAGATCATCAACAAGCTCAAGCTCTCTATAGAAAGCTCAAAAAACCCATTTAAAACGTTAAAATGTTAAATCTAGAATATTAGCAAAAATGTGTTTAAAATGATACCTAAATATCGATTGTCAGTCGGCGATTTAATATTTTGGCCACAATGAACGACGACGGACGAATGGCAACGAATGCAGATATTGAACACTTGACACATAGAAGAACGAGAGGAATAAAAATTAATGGATTGTTAGCTCTAATTTCAATCGTCGGCCGTCGATCAAATGTTGTTGCCGCAACGAATGAATTCAGATTTGAAGCTTACGACTGAGGGAAAGGAGTTAGATAGGGATTAAAGTAAGGAGAAGGAATGAAAAAAAATGAATCGGCGGCAAGGAAGAAGAAGAGGAAGATCGCAAACGAGAGCGAGATTGGTGAGCGACTGTAAGGAAGAAGGAAGAGAACAAAACGGAAAGAACAAAAAAAAAAAGAAAGAAGAGGAGAAAAATGTGAGCAAGTTGACAAGTTGTTTTATATACCGATTGCGTAAGACTAATTAACGTGTACATTCGTGTGATCAAATTTGACCATCTGATAAGCATCCGAGGTTCAGAATGCAATGTGCGCAACACGCAGATATACGTGGGTAGGTTTTTAATTCATAATTCTTTATATCCGAAGGTGGAGATTGGATTTGAAAGTCACTCCGGCAATAAACCGAAAAGGGAGTGCCTGAGAGTGCCCTTATATATATATCTGAGATGGGATGTAGGCACATCCCATCCTTTCAGATACATGTTTTATTGTAGGCAAAGGTATAGGATCAACGGCTGTGATTGTTTCATTTAATTTTTCAACGGTGCAGATGAATGATCAGGAATATAACTACTAAGCAGCGGGCGCGAGGGTTTTATTCGTTCACCATGCTTATTTTCTTCATCTGTCTGTAGCAGCGTTCGCGTCTTCTCCTCCCCGAGCCGAATCGAGTTCTCCGGCCAGCTCGATTTCGCGATTCCACCGGAATCGAATTCTTGGCGGCTCAATTTTGTGATTTTGGTTTGGTTCGGCTTTTGATCAAGACCACGGCTCGATTTCGTCTCCGATTTTGATTCAGTTCTGGCTTCCAAACGAGCAAAAATCGAGTTTTCTCTGCTTAGTTATGGCTCCGATTTCGGATCCTTGTGTCCATCTCCGCTTTCGATCGAGATCTGGGCTCGGGTTCGCCTCCGGCCGACGCCCGACACCGGCCGTCGAGTTGTCTCGGCTCGATTACGGCCGATTTCGGATCCTGGTGTCCATCTCGGCTTTCAATCGAGATCTGGGCTCGACTCCGACTCCGGCTTCGAAACGAGCAAATCGAGTTTTCTCGACTCAGTTACGGGTCGATGTCGGATCCCGGTGTCTATTTTGGCTTGTGATCGAGATTCGGGCTCGATTTCATCTCCACCGTCCGGCCGGTGCGGATGTTTTTTGTTGGCACTTGACTCGGTTCAACGGCTGTGATTCTTGTAGCACTTATCGGCTTCAACGGTGCAGATGCAGTTACCATCGAAACGAGCAAAATCGAGTTCACCGCTTGGTTACGGCTCGGTTTCTCCCGCTCGACTCAACTCCGGCCAACTTCGAATTTTAATTTTTTATAATTTGTTTTGAATTTTTGAGGATTTATTTTAATTTTTGATAATTTGTTTTGATTTTACCGATCTCTTCTAATTTTTGCGAATTTGTTTTTTACTGGTGTATTGATTTGATTTTAGTTGGCTCGAAATTATATATTGAATGAATGCATGGTTGCCAAAATTAGAACGAGACATTGGTTTCCTGTATCACAGCTGTTGGAAATTTTCATATGAGGCAATGATGGAGTTTGCAATTTTTTTTGACTCACTCTTGATCGCCTCTCTTAAGCACACAAAGAAAGCAATCAGGATGGCCACATGATGGCAACCCACGCCAATTTGTGACTTTAGAAAAGGCAGTGCAGAGAGAAAAAAAACGATAGATTGTTGCGAACAGTCCTGAAATGAAGTTGTATCTTTGAATCTCAGTGCCTACAGTAAAAACATGAAACCACTGAGCCTCATTCCTCCTCCTTTTCTATTGTTCCTTTGTTGTTGATGAATGAATGCAGGAAATCTAGCTCGTAGAGCTCTTGCGAATGTCTCTGTCGTGAAATATTGTAAATGTAATTCCTCATCTGTTGTAAATCTTCTTTCCCGCTGGAAATGTAACAAGATTTTGTCTTTTTCTTTCTCCTGTAATTCTCTTACAATAATTTATTTGTAATTTTCTCTCAGTAATTGATTTACATTGTAATTCTCTTCTTATTTGTTAATACAAATTCTTTTAAATTGCTGAGATAATCTACAATGTTATCATCAAATCTAATAAAACTAAAACATAAAAGACAAAAGCAAAAGAATTACATTATTATTTAAAATTAACCGAAATATATTAGCTAAAAACTTAATACAACGTACCGAGTCCTTATAATAACGTTGAACGTAATAACGTACCGAATCCTTATAATAACTCACTAATCAAATACTTATTATGTGTCAGCATTATTATCTTATCGTTTTATTCACAACTCATTAATCACATATTCATATGTTCTTAAATGCTAGACCTACTCTCTCCCGTCTTTGTATCTCTCCCGCCTGTTTCTCTCTCACTGTTTTTCTTTCTTTTGTTATTTCGTTCTTCTTTTTCATTTTTTCTCTAATTTGCTTTTAATCTCAATTCAAATACTAGTAATGTTATAAGCAATAACGTTATAAGCAAGAAGATAATACAAAAATGAAAAAGTGAGTTTATATCTCAAAACAAAACCCATACAACCTTTACAGTTGAACAAAATTATAATTTACATATGATAGCTATACAAAATTTACATTTGAACAACAGTCATCCCGACTTCATAAATCAATCTCAAAATCATCACCTATTGATAATTCATCATCACCATGCGTTATGTATAATTTTATTATCTTCACTTTGTGTTTGTCTTTGTTTACATCTTCATCAATAATCATGTCAAGAAAATTTGAACAAAAGTTAACACTAATTTTAATCGAAAAATTAGTAACTTAGGAAAAAAAGATTAAGTAGCAATTATACTTACTTATCTTTTTCTTTCTATTTGAATTTTTAGGACAATTTCGTTTGTCATTTAACACCAATCTTGTTACAACATGCACATCTCTGTATATCTTTGCTTTTAGCTCTTGCAAGAGATTTCTCCAAACCACCTTTCATTCTACTACTACCAACATTTAACGATGCTTTTACTTCTTTTTTTCTTCCCTTGGTCTGTGAAATATTTGGATTCAAAAATAGAATTTGAGATGCATTAACACCACCTTGAGAGCTCTCATTGGCAGTGTATGAATTGACTTTTGAGCTCTCATTAGTCATCTTTACTTCATTGATTTCCAATGATAATTTCTGTAATGGTTGCAACATCAATTGGAAAGTCTTGTCTGATTCACCTGCGTCATAACACAACTGGCTAGAAATCTTTAGGAGTTGGGTAGTTCTCGCAGTCGTATTTTCATGCCTCGCATCTTTGCTCCATCATCATACTCAGCTCTAAATTTATTGGCTCGTTTCATCCACTTCTTGAGAATGAAGTTATCCGGTATTTCCATATCACGGGATTGAAAAATTTTTAAAAGATGTCCACAAGGAATTCGTACAAATTCAAATAATTTGCATTCACAATAACCTTGCTTTGTGGTATGATTGAATTTGACCATCCATGAACGATCGTCACCGAGAACTCGAGATTTATATATATAAGTTATGAATCCATCACTACACTTTTCATCATCATATAGGATATACTCTGCTTGAGCTTTTTCAAATTCTCTTTTGAATCATTATACATATTTCGGTATATACATTTGCTGCATTCTTCAAAAGAAAGACATGACCATCAATAATACGGTTAGAGTGTTCGCTAATATAATCTTCTTTCTTTTTCTTTTCAACAATTTTAGCCAAACACTTTTCGTTCTTCACTACAAACTCACGAAGAGTTGTAGTTGGGCGAAAAAAATTATTGTAAATAGAATTCATACCTTCAGAGCGTCCTGTAGTATTCATATCGGCATAAAAAATATCTAAATGATAAACTGGAGCCCATTTTTTTCGAATGTCATATAACCCCTGTAGCCATTCGTTCTCTTCCAAATTGTACTTACATATCAATTCATTCCATCTCGATTCAAAAGCACAAGGAGTATAAGTTTTCCGAATACACATTCGAATATCTTTTTTGAATTGTGATTTTTTGAAATAAACATGTGGAAGTTTTTCAAAAAATTTCTTCATCACATGCCATAAACAAAATTGATGTCGTGTGGTAGGAAATACCTTCTCAACTGCTGCAATCATAGCCCGATCTTGATCCGTAATGATAAAAGATGGAGCACGCCCCCCAATAGCTGCAAGCTATGTCTCAAACAGCCAAATGAAGGACTCTTCTGTCTCATCCAAAAGTAATGCACAATCAAACTGAATCGACTGCATATGATGATTAACTCTAGTAAATAGGGCAAACGGCATCTCATACACATTCGTATGATACGTTGTATCGAAAAACAACACAGCACCAAAATACTCAAACTGCAGACGTGATCGACCATCAACCCAAAAAAAATTTATCGCCCTTGCTTTGCTATCCATTTGTATTGCATAAAAAAAATTATGATCTTCTATACTCTTCTTCTTAAAAAAATTGAGCACTGCTGTGGCATCCCCTTGGATAGGTTTTTTGTATTCTTTCGATGGTCCCAAATGATTCCAACAATCTCTGTCATCAAAACCAATCTGTGATCCATCAAGAATATCTACAATTTTATTCACGGGTATACCTTCGTCACGATATGAGTCGATCAACATCTTAGCTGCAGTTGGCATATGTTTACAGACAAGCATTCGCATCTTCTTCGCTGGACTGACAAAATTATGATTATGCTCATCAATATACTGAGTCACCTTCCACGATCCAGTTGGTTGCTTTGTCACTTTCATTCTGGCAAGACATCCACATTTCACTGTAGACCTTCTTCTCTTCTCAGTAGCTTCTCTTTTGGACCCCTCATCGGTTTGTTTTTTTGCCATGCTCTCTATAATTTCCAAAATGTTGACAAGTCATTAGACATGCACTGACATCATCAGAACTTTTTTTCTTCTCTGTACTTTGAATAACAACACTAAATCCGGTTGCTCTTCCATAATATATATAAAGTTCTTTTGCAGCTTCAAGAGTTGAAAAAACCATATCCAAGCATAATGACTTCTCCTTCTCTGCATTTACATTCTGAGTTGATGAAGAAGAACACTCGGTTGGATTTGTTTGGAACGCTATAAAAACAGAATTGCGTTAAAAATCTAAAAAGCTTTAGCATCACAAAGATGTATTCTTTTAAAAAAAATTTTGTTCTTCGTTCATTCATTGTTTTGTTCCACTTTCAATATTTTAAAAGTTAAGGAGAGTAACAAAGATTCAGATTGTATTTTATTATGCGTGTTTTAAATCCAGTAATACAATATTAAAATAAAAAATCATATTATTAAAAAATATGTCAGGTAAACACCTTCAACGTGTTGATCCATGAAGAAGAAAAAAAGAGCTTAGAAGCTGTGACAAATTATACACAGAAGAATAAGAAATACAGTGAAATATTTGAGTATTGAGATTTAACTAAGCTTGTTTGGCAAATAATGAAAGAAAAGAACGAAATGAAAGAGCAACTGAAGTAGAGACGCGAGAAACAGAGAACAAGACGGAGAAACAGTGCGGGAAAAAGGTAGGTGGTCACTGTGCTAGAATTTAATGTGATTAAATGAGTTGTGATTAAAACATAGAATTGTGATTAAAGTATAACTAATTTTTATTTTGTGAGTTGTAATTATGCAGTGCATGGATCATACGTTTTGTGATTAAATATAACGTGGATCACTTTGAATTGTTGTACGTTATTACGTTCAGTGTTATTATAAGGATTCGGTATGTTGTATTAAGTTTTTAGCTAATATGTTTCGGTTAATTTTAAACGATAATGTAATTCTTTTGCTTTTGTCATTTATGTTTTATTTTTATTAGATTTGATGATAACATTGTAGATTATCTTAGCAATTTAAAAAGAATTTGTATTAATAGCGTCGAAGAGAATTACAATGTAAATCGAATTACAGTAGAGAAATTACAAAGAAATTATTGTAAGAGCTCCACGGGAGAAAAAAAAAAAGAGATATTACAATAAAGGAGGAATTACATTTCCAGCGGGAAAGAAAATTTACAACAGATTCAAGGAATTACATTTACAGTATTTTACGACAGAGATATTCGCAAGAGCTTCACGAGCTAGATTTCCTGCATTCATTCATCAACAACAAAGGAACAATAGAGAAAGAGGAGGAATGAGGCTCAGTGGTTTCATGTTTTTACTGTAGGCACTGAGATTCAAGAATACAACTTCATTTCAGGACTGTTCGCAACAATCCATCGTTTTTTCCCTCTCTGTACTGCCTTTTCTAAAGTCACAGCTGCAATGGTTGCTATGCATGGCCATCCCGACTGCCTTGCTGTGTGCTTAAGAGAGGCAGTGCGGAGTGAGTCAAAAAAAATTGCAAACCCCTTCATTGCCTCATATGAAAATTTTCAACATCTGTGATACAGGAACCAATGTCCCGTCCCAATTTTGGCAACCATGCATTCATTCAACATATAATTTTCGAGCCAACTATCTATCTAACCACTTCACCTTAAAATCAAATCCAATACACCTTTTAAATCAAATCCAATATACCGTTAAAATCAAATCCAATACACGGTAAAAATAAAATCCAATACACCGTAAAAATTAAATCTGCAAAAATTAGAAGAGATCGGCAAAATCAAAACAAGTTATCAAAAATTAAAATAAATCCTCAAAAATTCAAAGCAAATTATAAAAAATTAAAAGTTCGAACTTGGCCGGAGTCGGAGTCGAAGTCGGAGAGAAACCGAGCCGTAACCGAGCGATGAACTCGATTTTGCTCGTTTCGACGGTAACTGCATCTGCACCGTTGAAGCCGATAAGTGCTACAAGAATCACCGCCATTGAACCTAGTCAAGTGCCAACAGTAAAACATCTGCACCGAGCCGGACGAAACTGGAGATGAAATCGAGCCAGAATCTCGATCACAAGCAGAAATGGACACTGGGATCCGACATCGAGCCGAGACAACTCGATTTGCTCGTTTCGAAGCCGGAGTCAAAGTCGAGCCCAGATCTCGATCGAAAGCCAAGATGGACACCAGGATCCGAAATTTGAGCCGTAACCGAGCCGAGACAACTCGATTTTGCTCGTTTCGAAGCCGGAGTCGAAGTCGACCGGAGGCGAACCCGATCCCAGATCTCGATCGAAAGCCGAGATGGACACAAGGATCCGAAATCGGAGCCGTAACCCAGCCGAGACAACTCGATTTTTGCTCGTTTGGAAGCCGAAACCAGAATCAAAATCGGAGATGAAATCGAGCCGAGATCTTGATCAAAAGCCAAATGGAAACCTGAATCACAATATTGAGCCGCCAAGAATTCGATTCCGGCTGGAATCACGAAATAGAGCCGACCGGAGAACTCGATTCGGCCCCGGGAGGAGATGACGCGAGCGCCGCTGCAGACAGATGAAGAAAATAAGCATGGTGAACGAATAAAACCCTCGCTCCCGCTGCTTAGTAGTTATATTCCTGATCATTCATCTACATCATTGAAAAATTAAGTGAAATAATTACAGCCGTTGATCCTATACCTGTGCCTACAGTAAAATATATAAAAAGATGGGATGTAAGCATATGTATATGTATATATATATACATATATGCATATACGTATGTGTATATATATACATATATGCATATACGTATGTGTATATATATATACATATATGTATATACGTATGTATATATATATACATATATATATATACATATATATATATACATATATATATATATATACATATACATATGTGTATATATATATATACATACAAAGTTAGGAGAAGACTCAAAAATTTGTTGTTGCAAGTGTTGCCCAAGATCCCGTCTTCATTCTTACTGTTGTTGATGATCATAGATCTGAATACCAGAAAGAATGGACCTTTGATTCAAATTGTTCTTATCATATGTGTTCAAATCGAAATTTCTTCTCCACATATGATCTAGTTGAAGGTGGAGTTTAAGATGGCTATATTTGCAAAAGCATTGGGATAAAGAAGAGTTTAAATCAAAATGCATGATGGAGCTGTGAGAACTCTAACTAATGTGAGATTTGTACCTGACTTGAAAAGAAATCTTATTTCTTTAGGCACTCTTGATTCTAATGGATTTAAATTTTTAGTTAAAGGTGGAGCACTGAAGATTTATAGAAAAATTTGATAGTTATGAAGGTAAAGAAGATTGGCACCTTATATGTCATTGATGGTAGTATTGTCTCAGGTTCAGCAGCTACTACTTATTCATTCATCTCTCTCTGAAGTCGACATTATTAAATTATGGCACATGACACTGGGCCATATAAGTAAGGGATGTTTAAAAATCTTGAGCATAATATGCCTAATGTGCAACCAGAAAATTGACAATGTAGATTTTGTGAACGTTGTCTCTTTTGCAAACAAAAGAGAATAACCTTAAGTACAACAGCCCATTGAATAAAAGGCATTTAGATTACATTCATTAGATCTTTGGAGACCTTCACTTTTGTTGATGACTTTTCAAGAACGCTTTGGCTTTTACTTTTTGAAATAAAAGAGTCATGTGTTTGAAACCTTCAAACAATGAAAATCTTTGATTGAGAAGCAAACATAGAGACAGATTAAGATGCTAACAATAGACAATAGTCTTGAATTTTGTTGTGGAGAGTTTAATAGCTTCTGCATAAATTAGAAAATTGCAAGGCATTACACAGCCCCCCCTCATACTCTGCAAAAAAATAGTTTTGCAGAACGTATGAACAGAACTCTTCTTAGAAAGGCACGTTTTATATTGTTCAATGCAGGCTTGGGCAAGGAGTTATGGACAGAAGCAATTAATGGAGCATGCTATGTGGTGAACCGCTCTCCATATATAACTATTGAATGCAAAACTTTAGAAGAGGTATGGTCTGGTACTCTTGCAAATTATTCCAACATTAAGTTATTTGATTGTCCTACTTATATGCATGTTAATGATGAAAAAATTGGATTCGAGAGCCAAGAAGTGTATTTTTCTTACTTTTGCTTCTATTGTTAACGTTTCAAGTTATTGTACATTGATACTAAGTCACCTAAATCTTTATTTAGCTATGATGTGACTTTTGACGGAGCGAACTTGCTTCAGCGGATTAAAGATTCAGAGTTCAACTTATAATGAGTTGCATTCTCCTAAGGTGACTATAGAAACCGGTAGCTCTACTCCTCATACGCCGTCTTCTAATGTGTCTGCTTAACTTTTTTCACTTGATATGCCTATTGATGATGAAGAAGGTTCATCTCTTCAGTCTCAAACTCCAGCACAGCAACACAGTATTGCAACAGATAGAGAAAAACGAACAATTAAACCACCCAGAGGTATTGTTATGCAGATCTTATTACTTATGCCTTATTTGTTGCTGAAATTGTTGATGATCTTACACCAATTTTCTAAAAGGAAGCTGTCTCCGGTTCTGAATCTGAAAAATGGCTCGTTGCAATGAATGAAGAAATCGAGTCATTATATAAGAATAAGATTTGGGTTTTGGTAAATCCACCAAAAGCAAAGAAGATTGTTGATTACAAATGAATCTTCAAGAAGTAAGATGCTTCATAAATTGGAAATGCTAGATATAAGGTGCGGCTTGTAGTGAAAGGTTACCGTCAAATACTCGGTATTTAGTTCAATGACATTTTCACACCTGTTGTGAAAAATATTTCTATTTGTCTCTTACCTGCATTAATAGCCATGCATGATTTAAAGTTATACCAGTTTGATACCAAAACTACGTTTTTACATAGTGAATTATAAGAACAAATTCATATGCATCAACTTGATGGCTTTATCTTTAAGGGGAAACAAGACCATGTTTGCTTGTTAAAAATATCTTTATATGATTTAAAAATAATCACCTAGATAGTGGTATAAATATTTTTGACTCATTTGTAGTAGATATTGGCTACAAATGATGTCAGTATGATAACTGCATTTGTTTCAAATTGCTTGATGATGGATTATTCATTTATATACTGCTCTATATTGATGATATATTGATTGCTATAAAAATTCAGAGATCCATAATTTGAAAAATAAGCTGAATGAAAATTTTTTGATGAGGAATTTAGGAGCTGTAAAAAAGATATTAGGTACTTAAATCTTCAGAGACCGTAAAGTTGGAAAGCTATTTTGTCTCAAAAGAGTTATGCTTAAAAAGCTTTACAACATTTCAACATGAAACATTCCAAAGGCATTAGCACTCATTTGGTAGCTCACTTCAAACTTTCTTCATGTCTATCACTTCAACTGAAGAAGAGAGATCTTCTATATCTCAAATTCTTTATGCTAGTTCAGTTGGTTGTTTTATGTATGCAATCATATGCACTCATCTAGACATTTCAAATGCTGTTAGTGTTGTTAGTAGATATATGAAAGGAAAAATCATTCGTAAGTTATCAAATAAATTCTCCGTTATTTACAAGGTATATCAAGTACTTGCTTGGAGCTTACTAAAAATGGTAGCACACTTGTTGGCTATGTAGATTCAGACTATGCAGAAGATTTGGATCGTAGAAGATCTCTAACCATCTTATGTATTTTCTCTTGTTGGTTTTGCTATAAGTTGAAAGCTTCCTTGCAATATATAGTTGCTCTACTAATCACTGAAGCTAAATATATGGCTATTACTGAAGCATTGAAGAAGTTATTTGGAGAGCTTGATTTAACAAAAAAATCTGAACCTATGAAGGTGGTGGCACTAACAATATCCTGGACCCTTTCTTCTAGTCTTCTTCACTGAACACTGCGATTTTATTAGGGATAGAGGGACTTGAACCCTCACGATTTCTAAAGTCGACGGATTTTCCAAGGGTTCGGTTGTTCACCAATAAAAGTGGTACATGAGTTGGGTTTAGAACGTCGTGAGACAGTTTGGTTTCCTAAATTGAGAAAGGAACAGAACTTGCGGCCCCTTTGCTAAGAGCTGGCAAGAAAAACAAAACATAAATCAAGATATTGCTATAGTTTATTGTAATAGCCAAAGTGCTATTCACTTAACCAAAATCCAAATACATAATGAGATATCTAAACACATTGATGTTAAATTTCATTTTTTTAAATATATTATCTCTCAAGGTGTTGTCATTGTGAAAGGATTGCAACTGTAGATAATCTAGCTGAGTGCTGACAAATGCTATTCCATTTTGCAAGTTCAAGCATTGCTTAGATTTGGTTGGGATTCGCAGTATACAAATGGTGTGTAAGGACACTTAAATGGAGAGAAAACTCATTTCAGTCGAAATTCAAGTAAATATGGAGATTTGTCAAGTGTTCCTTAGATTTTGACCATATACAACCAATTTTGAGGTATTAACAACCTTAGGCGACCAAATTTGAGGTCTTAAAGACTTGTTATCGACCTTCACGCACCACTTTTCTTACAAAAGAGTTAATGACCACCTGTTATCTACTAAGGCAGATTTTTTGACATTTTTTTTGTTTTGACCCTCCTCTAATATGTTTTTTGTTTCTTCCTTTTTTGTATGGATTTTTTTTCTAGAGAAGTGTTTCTTGGTTACCGTGAAATTAATTTTTTTACCTCTTTTTCTCCAAAAAGTTATATTTTCTTCTCCTTGGAGCTTTACAAGATTTGTTCTTTTTTTGCTCCAATATTTTGTAATATTTACAATTTTTATAGTGAAATTTTCCTCTCCTCTTTCTTGGTAGTTTTTCTCTTGAATAGATCTACCTAAATATTGTCTTCATTTATTGTATTGTTCTACTGTTCTTGATGTTATTTAAGATTCTAGTGACCACTTTGGTTAGATCTGAAGAGCTAATGAAAGTATCATGTATTGAGTAGATCCTCTTGATTATCTATTTTGTTAGAAGCAATTTTGCTTCGATTACAAGTTACTTAGTTTCACAGTTCTTCTACCTCTTCGTCTTCACTGGCACAGCAGTATGCTTGGTGATTGCAATCTATTTAAATAATATTTAAGTTATTATGGTATATAGTCTTTTTATTCAATTGTTAACATGGTGTCTAAATTGCTTCAATCTTCCCTATCCTTTTAAACTGCGACTTTTTGATTCATACCAAAAAGTTTCGAGACTGAAATGCAAAGTAAATCGTGGAGAGTGTTTTAACCGTATGTAATAATGGACATTGACATAACATTATTATTCACTTTGCTGACATATTAGTTGGTTTTACATTGTAAATATAGATAAATCATGATGATGCTTTTAGTACAATATAGTTTTCTTATATTATCATAGAAGAAATGACCTTGCTCCTATACGCCATACCAGTCTGTGGTTCTCTTGGAAAATTCCTCAGCGGTACCACAAGCCATAAAACTATATGTTAAAGTTTGCTTGTTAACGTTGCTTTCATGTTGAGCAAGTAGAGTGGTTTTTGAACTTCTTTTGCTGCTAAGTTCCTTGTTAAGCTACTTTAGCTTTTTTTATTCGATCTCCCCTTTGAACCAACCTTGTTTTGCTTCTGCTCCCAGTTTACTTCCTCCAACAAATGCCGCCTCTTCTATTAGCTTCAAATCGTGACTCGCTTTCTATCTCAGATGATTTTTTTTTGGGCGTCTTTGAAGATTAATTGATTGCTGGGTCGCTGTAAACATGACAACCAATACTTGTGATTTTCTTTTGAAACCCACGATATTCGGATAATCTTTACTGTAACACCTCGCCCACCGCTTACGCCTGGCATTTACTAGGAAGAAAAGGAACATTACAAGAATTGCAATTCAAATCATCACTAAGCATTTACACTCAACCGCTAGCTCACAACAATGCCCTTGTAGAAGAACCAATTGCTCACTTTCCGGGGGCAAAGTTGGTGGCATAGGCCCATGCGTTGTTGTTGACGGGATCAGCAAGATGGTCGGCAAGGTTCTCAAGCGGGCCCTTGCCAGTAACAATAGCCTGAACAAAGAATCCAAACATGGAGAACATGGCTAGTCTGCCGTTCTTTATCTCCTTCACCTTGAGCTCGGCAAAGGCCTCTGGGTCATCTGCCAAGCCCAATGGGTCAAAGCTGCCACCAGGGTACAAGGGGTCAATGACCTCTCCCAAAGGTCCACCAGCGACACGGTAGCCCTCAACAGCTCCCATGAGAATGACCTGGCATGCCCAGATGGCGAGGATGCTCTGTGCATGGATCAAGCTGGGATTTCCCAAGTAGTCAAGACCACCCTCGCTGAAGATCTGCGCACCAGCCTTGAACCAAACAGCTTCACCGAACTTGACACCGTTGCGCGCCAACAGCTCCGGGAAGACACAGCCAAGGGCACCAAGCATAGCCCACCGGCAGTGGATCACTTCCAACTCCCTGTTCTTGGCGAATGTCTCAGGGTCAGCAGAGAGGCCAGCAGTGTCCCAGCCGTAGTCACCAGGGAACTCACCGGTTAGGTAGGACGGGGGCTCACCAGAGAAGGGACCAAGGTACTTGACACGGTCAGGTCCATACCACGGGCTTCCAGATGCTGCAACGTTGGTCTTTGCCACAGTCTTGCGCATGGTAACACGGCCTTCACCAAGAATCCCAGACGCTGGTGCCAGCTTCACCGTCTTGCCAGCGAAGGAAGGAGAAGACAGAGCCATGGTTGATGCAGCCATTTGGTAAGTTGGCAACTTAGCTGTCTGCTGTAGGAAGAGAAGAGAAGGAGAGGAGGTGGTGGTTTGTGGAGTGAACTAGAGTGAGGTATTAATACAAGAGGGGTCCTTATCCGTTGCATCTCTATCTTTGATTTCATTGGTTGATGGGATGAAAGGTTCTGGAGCTTTACAAATGTGAACCACAAAGTTGGAAGATAGTAAGTATCTTGTGATCAGTGATTGGGTGATGTTAGATTTTCTCTTCACCGAGTTAGATTGGTGATTACAAGCCACATGTTTGTTCAGAACTTGGAGAAAAAATCTGAGTCTTGACCTGATATATCATAATATTGAAAGTAAGAATTTTGTATATTTTACCTGAGTGTTCTTTTTTTAAACCTAATTTAAGTTTGGTACTGTTAGGCATTCTTTATCGACATGAATAAAGTGCATCATCTGTAAACTTTCAAATTTTAAACATGTGTCTGTTGCAAATTTGTTCTGATTTTGAATCAGAGTTAATTAAAGTAATTTCTTTTTTGCCATCCTTCTAGCCGTATCCAAGGAGAGGCTGATATGCAAGGCTCATTTAATGGAGGCAAGGGAGACCACAGCAGCTCAACCAGGAGGGAAACACAGCCTACGATCAGCTACAGGACTTGCCCTGGATGCAAGTCCTAACAGCTGTAGGTGCACATATTTGCACCCGGGTGCAGTTGCCTTGCGCCCGGGCGCCATTTAGGAACTCTAGTTTATCTAGAAGGTGTTTGAGTTCCTTAGGAACTCTAGTTTATCTAGAATGGTAGTTAGTAGGAGTTATTGAATTTAGGAAATCTATTATAGGAGGAACTCTATGTTGTATTTATATACATTGTACAACCGAGGGAGAAGTATTTGATCAATAAAATTAGTTTTAGTTCTTAGCTAGATCCATTAGAATTCAGCTCTTCCAATCTCTTAGCTTGATCGCGTATCAGAGGCATACAATAAAAGATAAATAGCATTGTCCTATACTTTCTGAACAGAACTTATGTTCTCTCATCACCAATCTCAACTCTAGACATAGTCATTCTTCTTCCTCACATATTACATCATTTGCTAATCCAATTGGTTGGGCAAAATTGTTTAAATCATTTAAACTTAACCCGATTTATTTATTTATATAGATCCAAATCGTCAATCATAATTCAATTTATTTAATAATTTAGTCAAATTCGGATCGACATATTTTATTATTAAAATTATTAAAATAAAAATAATATAATATAAAAATTATTTAATTATAATATATATAAAAGAAAAAATATTAACTTTTATAAAATTTATAAATTGAGTAAAAATTAAATAAATTAGAATAAATTAAATAAAATATATATACAAATTAAATTTAAATTTTATATTATTATTACAAATATTATCTAATCATTAAGTAATATATATTATATAAATAATTAATGTGTCAATTTTGGATCAATTCGCAACTCAAACCTATTTAAAATTTTAATTTCGAATCGATTCGAAACGGACCCGAACTTGATCAAAGTCTAATCCGAATCTAATTTTTTTGGATAAATTTTGGATCAAATTCGTGAATCGGGTCAGAAATTGTCACCCTTAAATTACAATCAAGTTTCATCCCACTTGGCACATTCCAGTCATGCACTACAACAAGCCTTTGAACTTGTGACTGCAAGTTAAAAGCTTTGAACTACCATTTTGGCAAACAGTTAATGTTGCGGTCGCAATAGAATCTTTAAGTGACCATTTTTGCTACCATTGAATTTGTCGCTGTGAATTAAACATTATTGCAACGAACCGTTGCAACCAAATTAGCTGCTTCTCGCAATTGATACATTTAAAGTAAGTTCAATTAAAACTCCTTTGTGGAAAGTTACATCAAAACCTAATCCGGACTAACCCTATCTTAATGGTTCTCTCTTCTACCACTTTTCTCTCATCAGATTAAGCCAGAGTGCCTAAGGTTGCCTGTTTTATAAACAACACTACGTAGGTGATTTAGATTCCAAATTCACTTGCTAGGATTTGGAGTTCATTCTCAAAGTAAAGTCAATTTTATGCCATGTTCTTGCTTTCAACTAGCTTATTTTATTTTGGAATTCCATTTGTTTAGGGTTTCGAGTATCTATTCGTTTTCCTTGATTCCAAATGGTTTGCTTGATATACTATAAATCAAACGCTTTTCAGTTAGCTTAATTTTATTAATGCAGGAACAGTTGTATTAGACTTTCACTGTCATCTGCAAATGAAATGAGTTCTGTTTCCCAGTAAAAGCCCATAAATCTATGATCAATTTGAAGCGAAATATCTTTTCTATTTCAATGTCACCACAAGTTACTCAGGGTAAAACTATTACTTCCTTAAACTAACTTTTGCTTTCACTTTTAAATTTGTAACTGATTTATGGTCTAGTGTCTTTAATTAGTATCACTGAAAAGAATGCATGTTCTAAATTGGAGAAGTTTTTTTTTTCCTTTTTATGAAATTTTGCTATCTGCACTTCAGAACGAGTTTGCGGTCATACAGTTATGCTTCTAGGAAACTCAAAACAGATTTAAATTTGCTTTTTTGAAATTTTCTTGAACATATTTTCGTATTAAAATATGAAAGTAACTTAGAGAGGTTGGTTACAGTTTTTAATTTAATATAACTTTATCAATGTATAACAATCTTTGTAAATATAGCACATCAACTGAAGTTTTGTTTTGCAACGGGGATGGTAAAAATTACATGATCAGTAAAAAATCCTGGTATTTTATTTAAAATCCATAAAAATATTTTTTAAAATATATTATATTTTAATTAATCTTTTACTAATAAAAATAATTTTTATTCAAAAAGATTCAAAATTGTTTCACTTCAGTTTAATTATTTTGTAGTTTTTATAAAACTCACTTTTGAGAATTTAAAACTCACTTTCAAATAAATAAACAATAGAACTCGCTTCACTCACATCTCAGATTCAGCTAAATTTCGTGCAAGTGAACAAGCCCTAAAATGACAAACAAATTGCAAGTGCAGAATACATCTATTAGAAGTTTTGTAAGTGGCATGAAGAAGAGTGGAATAATACGCGAGTAAAGAGAAGAACAGGTGGAAAGGAGCAGGAAGCATGACTTATAACATAGCTAAAGTTGTGCAAAACCAACACTTTGTTTGAGGCAACCCCTTAAGAGTAGTCATTTGGTTTGTTCAGTCAGGTGCACTCTATATCCTTGTTTAGAGCTCGCTAAAATCTTACAAATATAGCTGGTAGAATGTGTTTCTAAAAGCAAATGTCTTAGAAAGTGTTCGTCTTTAGCTGTCAATGTTCTAAGAAATAAATAGATATATTGATCTGGGAAGTGGGACACAAATGATAATGAAACTTTTTGGGATTGAGTTTTGTTAAAATACTTTTTTAGCTTTTTTAGTTTATGCTTAATAAAATTTCTATAATTTTTATAAAATTTATTTAAAAATTTAAAAAATATAAAAAATTTTATATAGTAAAATATAAAAAGATTGGAGAAATCGGAAGTTGTGGAAGCTTGGGAAGGAGCGGAGAAAAAGCAAATTCGTCCGCCAGATTTATTGGTGTGGCGCACGATGGGGACGTTTCTCCTAGTTACCGTATGGCATTGATTATAAATTATTTTTTTTTATTTTATATTTTTAATGATTTTTAAAAATATTTATAAATTTTTAAATATTAACAAGTATTCGCTTGTACAATATAAGTTAATGAGCGAATAGACAATATAGATTTAATACTCAACACAACAGCGACACAGAACTCCAATTCAGGTTGGCTATAAGAATATTCAGTTTATAATCAATTTTAGGTCTATACTCGTTTAAATGTTTCCCATCTAAGCATGTTTCAATTCTCAAATAGCATTGAAGAATCAAAGCAATTGGGTTAATGGTGTAAGAATTGGTAGGATAATTTTACTAAGAGGCCTTTCCTAAAGTTGGCAATTATTCAGTAATTCACTTCATTCTAGAAAAGAGGAACAGCAACTGTCTTCTAGAATCACTCATTGCAAACTTGATTAAAAGCTACTAATTAGGTTTCTAAGAAAAGGGGGCAAGATTTGTGTTCTTCGTTACTATCGTTTTTTCGCCGTAGAGATGAAGGAACAAAGGAAGAAATAGCGAGCTAGCGGAAAGCGAGGAAGAAGGGGATTTGATGGCATCTAGTAGGAAGAAGGAGATAAATTGGCACATCAATTTGTGATTTAAGAGCATGGTTTGACCACTCACGCTTTCTAAAAATGCTCCCTGAAAATCTATGATACAAATACTCAATAAATACTTCTGTTCCGATTTCTTCATCTCTTGATAGTTCCTCATAGAAGGAAAGTTCTTCCTCGTGATGTAAGCATCCATCACTAAGGAGTTTTAACAGGTCCTAGTTAACATAAATCAACCCTATTTCTTTCTGCCACATGGAGAGATGCCATTGGTTCATCAATAAGTAACATAGTAGCTTCCTTTTATATAGGCTTCAATTCAGAAACTCACCTTGATTTCCTTACTCAATCCAAAATATTCACCGCCGTCATTTTTTCCCTCCAAACTTCATCACATAATTAAAATTTCCCTCCATAATTTCCTTTAGGTTTAAATTAGTCGTTGCACAAGTAGTGAAGGTATACTTTTGCAATTATTCATCAAAAATTTTTATTAGATTATCTACAGTTCTTTTAACAAATTCTATCGATAATGCTTTCACCATCTACTTATTGTTAAACTTCTCATGTATCAATCCTTCTCTGCTACAGGGTTCACTAATTAGTGGAATATATGATGAATTATGATCTAAACTTGCAAGCTTATGAAAACTTAACCACTCATTGAGAGATCTAGTTGGTAACAATTCCAAAGGTGATGCATTAAGAGAGGATAACAATTTAGTCACCCTAGTTGTTAGTTAAATGTTAGATGAAAGCAGTATCACTTTCTTTAGGGCAATGTTTCCAAACCATGAGGGAGGCTTTAATATTGTTGTGGGAACTATGCGCACCGTATTGGATTCTTCATTAGAAAAGTTTTCAGTACTAATAAAAACAACCAAGTTACAAGATGTGATTTCTATTACCACCGCGAAGGACATCAGCTACAGAAAAGTTTGATCCATTGAAAAAGAAAAACAAAGAAATATAATTCCCTCAAAATGTGGCTGTAGGCTCTCATGCATATTACTTTCGATCGGGGTTCAGAATTTGTTTACCAATATAGTGGGGTTTGTAGAAAAACATAATCCTACTTGCTTCACCAATCAATACTAAAAAACCTACCATCGAGTTAGTTTTCAAGTAGAGCAAACTTACTTTTCTATTAAAAGAAGTTTGGACTTAGCATCAGGCACAATATACAAATTTTGGAACTAGAAACAACTAATCGTAATGGCAAGGTTCCTTCTGAAGGCAAGATATCTGCAATTATTTTACTAAATTAAGATAAGTATTGCTTCTAATGACGCAACGGACTTAGTGGAGTATGCAAGCATGCAGAGGCAGACAACCCAGCTTTTCTTTTAGATTACAAGCTGACGATGAGAAGTTCCTAGAGGATATGTTTGGGTCTCATTCTTCATGTGCCAAATTGTATTCAACATATGGGATATTATGATATTTGACACCACCTATCGTGTAAATTCCTACAATATGCTGTTTGACATTGTAAATTCCTACAATATGTTCGGGTGCATGCTATGGTGCGGAGTGAGACTACTGCTTCTATCAAATGCTTATTAAAGGTATTTTCTTATGTTTTTAAAAATAAAAGTCTTATACTACTTTAATTATTAATTCCTTACTAACAATTTTTGAATCCTAATGCATAGCAAATAGATATATTGTTATGAAATAAAGCAAATAAATTGTTAGAGAAATAAATTCCTCTAATTTCACTCAACTCTGAGAATGAATGCAGCAGACTTCAAGACCATTTCCTCCAACTTCAGCCTTAAAACATTCAAAGCCATATGCCTCAAGCTCCAAGATGACTTTATCCACAACATTACTGGACAGTATTTTGGGCAGCAATGTCAGTACACAACCTCCGCCACCAGCCCCTGTCAACTTTGAAGCCAATTTATACTTCAGCGTTGTCTGGAGCACAGTCTCTATAGATGAATGACTAACTCCCATGCACTGCAGCAACCCCTGGTTCATCTGCATGAGTTCTTCTAGCTTTTCTTCCTTTGTAGTAACAGAGATGTCATCTGAAGTAGAAGATCTAATTATCTCTGCTAATTCTTTGCTTATCGAATCTACCGCAGAAACAACTGCAGCCATAGCATCCGGATGCCGCAAAGTTCTCTCAGATACGCTTGCAACCAATGCTTTTGTGCTCCTCCCAACCTTTGTGTTAGTAACCAGCATTCCAACAGAAAACCGAGGTTTAAGGAGAGTTAGCTCCCCTGGCTTAAACATGATCATATTTCCGTACGTGCTCACCGTATTATCAATTCCAGATGGCTTCCCATGAATAATCTTCTCACCTTCAAAAGCCCACTTATTCACAAGCTCCAGTTCTCTCTCAGTCAAAGAAAACCAAAAACTATCACTTCCAAAATCAATTTTGTGCACACAATTCGAAACTGCAAGCAACGCAGCAGTAATCGAGACGCAAAACGAAGCAGAAGAACCCAAACCGGAGCCCAAAGGCAGCTGCGACGTAACCACTAATTTCCCAGGTTTGAAACCGATGATCGATAAATAGAGAAAAAGAAAAGCAGAAACTCCGGAAGAGAGACGGATCTTAGCTTCGGGCAAATTATTACCTTCTTCGACGAGTGCGGAGATTTCCCTGAGGCATTCTGTCGAACACGAGCGAGGCTTCATCGGGGAGAGAGGAGAGATCGAGTGTTGAAGCGATTCGTGGAGTTTATCGGGTGCCCAGGAGAACAACAAGCCCATATCATCGAGCTGGAGTTCAATTGAAGACGATTGACGGTAATGTGAGTAGGTGTAGAGACCAATGGCGGCAGCGACTGCGGTGGAGCCGTGAACGACGGCGTGCTCGCCGGAGAGAATGATCTTTCCAGGCGCTCGAGTGCGGATCTCCATCCGTGGGCACGAAGCGGTGAGATTGGATCTGTGTAAATTGTAATGTCACTGCGATCAGGAAGGTTAGGAGTGAATAAGTAGGTGCCGGCATAGTTGTCACAAAGATCCGAACCAGATCGATCAAAAAACTGTCGATGTAGATCTCAAACCGATACAGATATACAAAAAGATCAGTTAAGCAAACAACATGTTATAACTTGGATTGATTCACACGATTTTCGGATTAATCCGCTAAACCGTCCTCCTGAATCAAACTGAATGGAGATAATAAAAATAAATAAAAAAATATCGAGCTCTGTTTGCAACGTATAATAAAAGTATGAGCCCTTATTTGCAATTTTGATGATACGAGGGAAATGAGAAATTCCGTGCATTCGTTTATTCTTGCTATTTTTCTCTTTGAAAATTTTCTAAGTTTTCTCCAATCTTCTCCGGTTCCATCGATTTTGTTTGTTCTCTAGACATCGATCCAAAAGGCTTTCCTTTTCTTTCTCATTTTTTCCTCGCTTTTCTCGTGGTTTGCTGGGCTCTCCATACTTGCACAAAATCGAACCGCTTGTTGTCGGAACGCTATTCTTGAACGTTTTTTTGCCCTCCTCCACTGCAGTCATCTTCTTTATCGTCGTTCTCATAGTTCACATCGATTGTAATTGGTTGAGACGACAATTCTAATTTCGTCGGAACTCTCTGCTGACAATTTAATTGTGCTGAGCTGCGCAAAATCGTCTCCTCGCCTTGCTGAAGCCTTCCTCTGTCAATGAAACTCAATCTTAGTTCCGACATCGGAATGAAGTTGTTTGCAATGCCGCCGTGAAATTAGTCGATTCTGAACACTGGCGTCCTTTTTTATCTAATCTTCCCGTTTTTATTTTGGGACTTTGTTATCACTGATGGTCCTTTCATGCTACATGTTGAATGTTTTTCTTCACTAGATGGTAAGTCAATTTAGGTGAGGTGTTGATAGCCATGCCGCTTTTCTTCTGGACACCGGTTGAATTAGGTAATATAGGTTTTACTATTTTTCTTCACCATATTGACAACCTGCTACCCTCTTCCTTGCCGGTTGAAGTTAATAGCCATGCCGTTTTTCTTCTGGACACTGGTTGAATATTTGAATACGTGATTGATTTAACCTATGGTGATAATCTTCTTAACTGAATCAGATTTCTAACTCCTGATAATCGTCGTTGTTTTTACTGCTTAAATTGTGATTGTTGTTATTCTTGAAAATCTTATTGCAAACCACCATGTTGTTGTTATTGTGGTTGCTATTGCCTTGTTGCCTTGCTTGAGAATCACCATATTATTGTTGTTATTATGGTTGTTATTGGACTGTTGCCTTACTTGAGAACAACCATATTGACCCGGCATGTCGACTCATTGATCCATTGGATCAATTCGAGAACCGTTGATCAGGATAGTTTTTCGGATCGATATCCGGTTCGGTTCTTCAACTATAGGTGTTCCGGTGTCTCCAAACAAAGTGAATATTTGAGAGAGCTTATCTTCTCATTTCATTCTAACTGTTTATTTCACTTTTTCCAATAAAACTTATAGATTATTCTACTGAATTTTTAAAAAATTTAGAAAATATAAACATATTCTACATAGTAAGATCTTATTATTAATTATTTTTTAAAATAAAAAAATAAGACTTATTTTAAAAAAATTTTAAAATACCCTCTTTTTAAAAAAGTATCTTTTTAATCAGCACTTCCAAATATCTTTAAGGTGGGTAGCAAAACTAATGGCATCGTTTAAATTACTTAAAATAAAATGTATCTAAAATTTTTAAAATAAATTTATTTTTTAATTTAAAAGTGATAAAAAAATATATAATAATTTTATAGTAATTATTTATATGATCTAAATTAAAAACAAATTGTGAATCTAACTCAACAGTAGGAGTACATTTGGAAAAAGCACCTAAGTAACTGCAAATTTGTCTAAGCCTTCGTAAAGGGCGGTGCAAACGGATGTTAGATTCTTGTGCAAGAGTAAGCGAGTACCAGAAGTGGAGGAAGATCTAATTTTTGGACCTCAAGAGATGGTTCACGTACTAGATGTTCTTATGCAAATGCGGTGAATATTAGAAGGCCTCTATGACCTGGTCTCACGTAAAATTTGCATTAGGTAAGGAATAGAAATCTTAGTTAGTTTTGGTTTGACGGGTTGGGTCCGAATGTACTTAAACTGACTTGGGTTGGGTCAAAATAAAATCCAACAATTTATTCCCATGAAAAAATTTTGTATATAGTTGGTTTATGTTTAATTATCACTAAAATTTCGAAGAAGCTCAATGTTTACGGTCATAATGAGATTCATTTTTCCTTCAACGATAAATTATCAACGTCATTGTAGATGCTGATAAATATATTTTATTAGAAAAATGAAAGAGTTCCAAAATATTAAGGGGGTGTTTGGTAGTACTTATAGTAATACTTTTCATTTAAAAAAATTTTACAGTATTTTATAGCACTTTCTAATAATTTTTTAGAATATAAGCAATTTTACATTTTACAACATTTATATGAATATTTTTATTCTTTTAAAAAATCAAATTTATTTTAAAAATATTTTAAAAATATTTTTTATTTTAGCTAAGCACTTCTAAATGTCTCCTAAGCTAACTAGTGATTAACTTACTAAAATTATGGATGATCAAGTCCATCTATCATCATCCATTGTCTTTGTTATCTGTTATCTATTTTATATTGACTTATGGATAATCCTATTGATCAAATAGGAAACTATATGGAACCTTAGGCAAGATTGCTTCATATATCAGGCTGAAAAATATAGAGAATTACTTGTCTCTAACTAAGTCAAATATTTTTCAATCGCTTGATAGTTGATATCCTATCCCTTTAATTATATGCTGCGCTACTTCAAAATCCATTGATGGCATGTCTTCAACCCATCTAAAAGGGCTTTAAAATAATAAGATTGTAAAATAGTTTAGATTTAAAAGGTGCTTAAATTGGAAACACAAAAGACAATCGAGGGTCCATTAATAATTCATTAGGTGTCCACCATCCAATGTTGGAAGAACCGACCCGCCTGTCGATCCGAAAATCTCTTCGGTTCGACGAATCGTGGTCCGCCGCATTGGTCAGCCGATTGGACCGTGGGTTGATCTGCCAAGAAAAAAATGTGATAAACATATTAAATTTAAGGAAAGAAAGCAATAATGAGGAGAACAACAATGTTCACAAACAAAATGGAGAGGTGTAATCAAAATTGAAAAAGTACCAATTAACACTTATTCATAATCGCATAACTAGTAACCTAATCTCAGCTTTCCTTTTAGATACATAGCAGTGAAGAGCGTCTTTTTATCATTAGGAATCTCATGAATTTTGAAATAACTTTTGCATTTGTGAATTCAAAGGAAAGGATCACTAGTACCTTTGAACAGGAAGAATTATATATTTATATTAAATGAAGAATGAAAATAGTAATTGTTCTCGTTGATTGAGAATTGCTGCAATAGTCGTAGAGTTATTAGATTTCAACAGCTCTATTTGTGGTCTTTGAGTTGGATCTCTAGTTTCTTTACTCATTGCTCCATAGTTTCGATTAAGTTAGCAACACTCATTACGTTAATTGGTGTAGCTTAAATCACATAAAAAATTTAGAGATTCTATCCTAATTTATTCCGCAAATGTACGGTTGTCGTCTACCGTATAGCAAATAACAAATTCGATCCACAGAGCTTGATGCTAACTCTAACTCAAAGCCATTCTCAAAAGAAAAAATATAATACGATCGAGATTTTTAATTAAAACTATAAATATGTATGAAAATTAAATAATAATAAAGGATTTAGAAACATAGGAGATAAGATAACTGTAATTTTAAAATCCACCACTAGTGTTCATTGTTTGAATCCTTAAATAAGTGTGAGTTTTATTATTGACTAATGTGAAGATTTCATACCTAATACCTTGGTCCAGTCCTTAGGTCAGATTTCAGTTATGATCCTAACTTTGGTCTAGTTTAGAATCACCTATCTCTTACTTATTCTAACTTTGGTCCAGTATAGAATTAAACAAAAGATGCATTAAGAATTGCGAAATCAGAAATCATGCAATCATGTTCTCTTTGGTCCAAAAAATACTAATTACAGTTATTAATCCTAAGCTCTTTTATTATATTTCGATTGGTGCTCGCAAACACGATTAGACAAATAATTCAAACTTCAAACTTAATGTTGATCACGCATTTAAATTCAAAATCTTATTTTTATTAATACAAAGATTAACAACTCACAAAATATTCAACAATTATTAAGCACAATAATGTTTTAGAATCTAAACAATTTTACTAGCGTTTTATCCAAAATTTCGGTCGAGATGTTTAGCTACTCATATAAATAATACAAGCAATAAAATTCATTGAAAATAAATATTAAAGAGAAAGAAAATCAAATTTGGTTGGTTGCTAATGTGTTTGCCGTTGAGCTCTGTCTAACTCTTCGGCCTCCAATTTGTTCTCTGTTTTAATCTCTATTTTTACGTCTCCGTCCGCCTCCAATTTTCGTGTGAAGATCTCAATTTTAAAGCTAATCAAATTTCGGTTGAGAGATTTCCCCCCCTCTTTTCCGCAAAAAATCTTGCCGAAAATATCGACCAAGCCCCAAGAGAATCAAAGAAAAATAAAACAAACATAGGGTTCCCGGTCTTTCCGCAAGACGCGCTGCTCCCAACCTTTTTTGGTGTTTGCAGCAGGGAAAAAATAAAGCTTTCCTTCTCACGTAAGGAAGATATTCCTAAGGCAGCATTAGTTGTAAGCTTGCAGCCCTTCTTTCTTTTGTATTAGGCTCAGTAAACTTAGTGGGCCCATACACTCTTTTAACTTTTGATTTATCTCAAGTTTACTGTATCAGTAGCTCTTATTATTTGTCCAACTTATCTTCATTATTTAACATTCACAAAATGTAAGAAAATTTTGCTCATTAATTAAACAAATCAATATATAATCATGACCAAAATATTATTATAAAGCATATAATTATATCTTTATCATTAATCTTCCTCACACGATTGAAAAAGATAAGAAAACGAAATGAAATGAAAATTGTTTTCTCTAGAGATTGAAGCTCTAGTGTCCGATGTAACGACTGAACGAAAAAAGAGAAAGTAAGTATTAGGAAATTCTACTTTCCCTCTAAACCTTTATACGAAACGAAATGGAGAGATGTAATCAAAATTGAAAAAGCTCCGGAGGTTAGGGTTTCGCCTTCTGCGGTTCGTTGGGGTCAATTTGCTCGCTGGAGCGACGGTAGCAAGGGAGAAGAACGATGGAGAGAGACGAAGGAAAAGCTGACGCCATAGGGGGTGATCGTTGACCGGAGAAGAATACACGCGGACCGGTTGAAAGGGGTCAGGTCTGCAAGAAGAAGGGAAGTAATGAAAATTAAAATAAGAAGGCACTTGCTCGGTAATGAAAATTTAAAATTGAGTAATAAACATTTTTTTTTAAAATAGCCCGATCGATCTAGACGGGCAATCGATGGGTCAATCTACGACCCGTCCGGATCGAATCGGATCGTTTACACGATCGATTCTTTTGCATACACAAACCGATTTTCCATCCTAGTCAACGATTTTCTGATCGAATCGGACGGTCCGGTTCGAGTCTGCCAACACTGCCACAATCACTTTTGGATTCTTTTACAATTGAAATTAATTATAGAGGATATAATTATGGCTTATTGTAAGCAAATTTGAAAAAATTATCTAAATTTTGGTTTTTGGATAAGCGAATAGAGTGTCAAAATATAATTATAAAACTTTATAAAACCGTAAAAACTAATAAAAGAATAGCAAAGCTTAACCCTTTATGCTATGTACATATCATTTATCTTTAAAAGAAAACTAATATTTTTGGCTATTCTCAACAATAAAATATCACTTGTTTTCGAATGAGGTAATTGCAAAGAAACTATTCTTACCCATTATTATATTAGAGGTGGCAATTCAAATTTTTAGATCGGTTCGAACTAATCCATATAATAACCGGATCAAAATTATTCAACTCTAGTCTGATCTATATATTTATATGGATCAAAATTGTCAACCCTAACCCAATCTATTTATAATCGAGTCAAACTCGGATCATCCTTTTTAGTAATTAAAATTACTTAAATAAAAATTATAAATATTAATTTTTATTAATAATATATAAAAATTATTAATTGTGATATATTTAAAAAGAAAATATTAATTTTGACAAAATTTATAAATTAATAAAAAATTAGTTAAATTAAGATAATATATATATATATATATATATAAATTAAATTTAAATTTTTTGCTATTATTTTCTAATTATTAACTAATATATATTATATAAATAATTATACGGATTAAATGAATTAATTTTGGGTCAATCCAAATTTAAGTCGAAACCGTTTAAAATTTTTAGATATATTTTTGAATCGACCCAAAATTGATCCGAATTCGAAGAAAATTTGATCCAAATTTAATTTTTTTTGAATCGATTTTAGGTCGCTTCAAAAATTCCCACTCCTATATTATATATATTCATTTATTGGTATTAAGCCATAAATGTAAGCGTGTATAATTAATTTCATATTTCATATTTTAATCAGAACCCATCTGGGATCTAAGGTTGCTAGGAGGCACGTACTCCGAGATAATAGTAGCACAATGTCTTCACTCTAGCTCCCATGACCGAGATATTAGTTGCTCTATTTTATAGTCACTCTCCTAACAGTCCCATGAGGCCATGACCATGACCAACAAACCCTCCTGTTTCTTTCCCTTTCTTTTCAAAGACCACGCGCGTCACCCGCTCAACAGACTCGTCCGCATTCTCCGCTCCCATCACTCTCTCTCTCTCCCCTCCACCGCTCTTCTTCTTCTTCTCTATCTGACAACGCCAACAATAACAAATAGCTAAAACTTCTCCATAGAAGAAGATCAATATTCAAACCAAAAGCATGGGAGCAAAAATCAGCAATGCGGCTGTTTTTTCTCTCATTTTCTCTGCAATTCTCGTTTCATCGTTGGTTCCTGCAGCCACCGGGCTTGTAGGAATTCCGCTGAAGAAACGAAGGTTAGATGGAAACAGTCTTCGAGGCAGCAGCAGCAGTCCGGCATCGACGAAATTTCTTGGAGGGCTTCATGGTAGCAATGGAGGAATAGATTCTGATGTCGACATTGTTGCTTTGAAGAATTACATGAACGCTCAGTATTATGGAGAGATCGGTGTTGGAACCCCGTCGCAGAAGTTTACGGTTATTTTTGATACTGGGAGTTCTAACCTTTGGGTTCCTTCAGCTAAATGCTACTTCTCGGTGCGTGTGGTTTCTCGTGTTGTTTTTCTCCATGCAATATAGAATTAATTCATGATCTGAACTAATTTTCTTTCTTTCTTTATTATTTATTTATTATTTTTTTATTTGTGCATGTGTCCGGGAAAATGGTATTCATCTTATGTTGTAATGTATATAGTGCAGATTGCTTGCTTTTTGCACTCGAGGTACAGGTCAAGCCAATCGAGCACCTACGAAAGTATCGGTACGCTTATGTTTAGCTGTTCATTTCTGTCAGGAACAAGACTTTTCCCCCTTTATTATTTATAGTTGGACAATGTTGTTATTAGGAAAGAGTTGGCATAGTGGTTAATAAATGTTTACCTGTTGGTGCTGTACCATACTTGAGGTTTGCCTGAAAGTTCTGAATTGGGTATTTTATGGTTGTTTTCTTCTTATTAAACGCCATGCATTGCTTTTTGGTGAAAGAAGCTGGTTTTCTCAGTAGTAGTGGGCTTATGATTCCCTTGAGTCATAGATTTATTCCATGGTTCAAATGTTCATTGCATGCATCACATGCATGAGTATAACTTAGAATGGTTTTCCAGATAGTGAGATGTTTCTGTGATTTTTCATTTTAGAAACTATCTTAGTTTCAACTTATGACCAACATGCATTAACTTACTTGCAGCATAGATAAGACTTTTGTTAAAGATGTTACTGATGGGTCTGGATTTCAATTAACTGACTGTGAGCATTGATTCCAATCAGCTACTATGAGTTATAGGTAGGTGAAACAAAACTTGCAATGGTATGCTAAAATAATTGAAAATAGACTTTTTTCCTTCATGACTCTGTTGTGTTTTGCACAGAGGTGGTATTCTGAGGGTTATTTATGAATGACAATGCTATCACAAATTTCACCTTGGTTCATTTGTGTTGTTATTGCTGCAAGACTTTCCTATAAATTATTACTGTAGTCTTTGCACTTCTCCAATTTGGTTTTCTGTGTTTTTATCTTCTTGGATATGCTTTAACAACACTTCTATCCTTTGAGCAGGAACACCGGCTGCAATCCAATATGGCAGTGGAGCTATATCAGGTTTCCTTAGTCAGGATAATGTTGAAGTTGGTGGCCTTGTTGTTAAGGATCAGGTTCCCTTTCTCAGTTATATAAAACCCTTAAATAGCTCAAATCTATATCAATAAATGGATTTTTGTGGGGTATTGATTTTGATAGTTTATCAGGTTTTTATTGAGGCAACTAAGGAGCCAAGTCTCACTTTCTTGGTAGCAAAGTTTGATGGGATACTTGGGCTTGGGTTCAGGGAGATCTCAGTTGGTAATGTAGTCCCTGTCTGGTGAGTGAACATACTGGGACTATAGTTTTGATATTTTCCGTACTTATCTTTTTCTAATTTCTTGTTGTATCTATTGGTCGATGGGCTGCACATAAGAGCTAGAGATGTATTTTTTGTTGATATATTGCACTTTGCATTGCTTTGATGTAAATAACTAAGAAAATCAATAATCTAGATGTAAATCAGTAAATCTATAAAGAACATGGTCAACCATGAAATATTCACTCCTTTCCGCCTATACATCTAGTTAGACTCTTACTCTAGAAAAGCTTTCCTGAACTGCCTAAGAAAAGAACTTCAGATATACTAGGTTAGAATACCGTATATCTAACTGATTGTCAAAATACCTACGGATATCTTTGGTTGTTGGCAAAAGCTATCTATTCAATAAAGCTATGCAAGGGATATCCCTGAACACGTAATTGTTAAAGGTAATATTGGCGGTTGTATCACTTTGAGGTGTAGAACAGATGGTAATACTAGTGGTCATGTTTTTAGAATGCTTCTATTGTTAAACAGATAGCAAGTCCAGGACAGGGAAGATTGTTGGGAAGCATGGTGGGATTAGTTTAGAGGTAGACATTGTTAATGTTCTGCAGTCGATCACATCTCAAATTTGACTTCACCAAGCTCGACCGGAAGCTGATTTGAACTCCTTTTATCTTCCAAAAAGCCTAATACATTAGTTAATGAAAATCTCTACCCAACTTGATAGCTTTGTAGTTTTTCTATCTACCAGTGTCATTACAGTATAAATTTTCAAATCACCTCATAGTTTGCATTTTCTATAATGGAAGTTCTATCCTACAAATAAAATCTTCCATCCAAACACATTCAAACTTGAAGGAAATATGAAGATGAGAGAATCTTGAATTTCTTAATTTATAATCTCTTTGCTACGTCTGTATTGCCATCTTACATACATGTTTTAACACCTCACCCGATGGTTGCCGTGCCTCTTTCTCCTAAACAGACTGCCCTAAGATTTTGCTCTTGTTTGACACTAAAAATTGTTTTGAACTATAAAGTTGGCTAGATATGATTTTTTTTTTTTTTGAAATTTGACCATCTAGATCCTGCAAGTGAAGATAATATCCAATCCTTGAGCAATTTAATCAAGCATTGAGTTACATATTGATACTCCATAGACTCCAGACTCTTAGCACTCTTGTTTTCTTCCTGTTAAGAGATCTGGCAGCTGTTGCATTGAAGTCTATTTTGTGCTTTACTCAAGCATGGTTGTATGGGCCTCTCTGACAAGGTAAGTTGTTGGTTAACAAGGTTTCGATCTAGAACTTGGTGTCTATGCATGCTTTAACAGATGATAATTAATATCACCCGGCTGTGACTAGTGTTCTCTGAGGAAAGGGTTACAGCTGCTTTTTGACCTTCTTTGATCTTGCATTAGTGGTGATATAAGTTACCATCTCCTCTAGTAACAGAGCACAGAGCATCAGATGTTATTTATATTTCTGTTTCAGGTGAAGCAAGATAGAGGTATACATGCTCCACAAATACTGCTCTTTCAACTTAAATGAAGACATGTTGTTGCCTCTTGATAATTTGAAGTACAAGCGGATAGGGATTAAACTTCCAACATCAATACCAAAAGACTAGGGCAAATATTAGTTCCAAAAAAAAAAATGCCAAAGGCATATTGGGTACATAGCTGAGCATTGTAGCAGCATGTAATTAGTCCTTGTGAGAGCACAATTCTGATGCAATTATACAATGTCTTGGAACGCCATCCTTTCCAAAAAAAGAAAAAAAAATCAACTTACTGAAAGTTCTTATGCTTAAATTTATAGATTATTTCATCAAAAGTCTCACATATTTGTGGGATATCACAGTACTCTGTGTTTTGAAGATATCCGAGCTAACTTGTAATTATACCAGGTACAATATGCTCGATCAAGGTCTTTTGAAAGAACCAGTTTTTTCATTCTGGTTTAACCGCAATGCTGATGAAGGCGATGGAGGTGAAATCGTATTTGGAGGTGCCGACCCAAATCATTTCAAGGGTAAACATACGTATGTCCCTGTAACTCAGAAAGGTTACTGGCAGGTGCAATTACTTGACACTTCTTTGTTATTTAACTGTTACTCTACACTAGCGATCATCTAAATTTCCTTGATGCAGTTTGATATGGGGGATGTGCTAGTGGGTGGTAAATCAACTGGTAATCATTCCTAATATTTGGCTATTTTCTGAGATGAATTAAAATATTTGAGTTTCTAATTGCTGATGTCTTGCAACTAATTCGCCCTTTTCCTTCAATTGTTTCTAGGATTTTGTTCTGTAGGTTGTTCAGCAATTGCAGACTCTGGAACTTCTTTGATTGCTGGTCCAACTGTGAGTGTAACATAAAACTTAGTTTTATGATTTATATAAGCCATGAAGGTTGATATTTGTTGCATTTTGTCAACCAAAGTGTTTTTAGACATACGAATAATGAACTGTTCAAGTGTTACACAAGGAAAACATAAAAATACATTTCTTATTTGTTTTTAAGCTACTATTTTAGGGCCTTATTTTGTATTTCTCTTTTTTAACTTGTTTTAAAAAATGCTAGTGTTGTATGATAGATTGTTTGGTCAAATTAGAGTATCTCAATCTTTTGTTTTAACTTTTTCTGTTTTCTCTTTAATTTGGATGATTGCCACATTGACAACTTGGTGGTTATTCGATGAATTATAAAAGTTTGGTTCTCTTCTACCCTTTTTCCGTTTTATGCACACCAAGCCACCCTTAATGATCTTTACTTTAATATCATGTTTCTAAAAATGAGGAGTTATTTATGAGAAAGAACTCTTAAAGCCTTTTTGCATGATGTAAAGCTATATTTGGTCGTTGTACTTTAGCCAAATGTTTGTTTTTTCCTGTACTTAAAAATGCTCCATTTTAGTCCTAATTACTTAAAAAATTTTCTTTTCTTTCTTTGCCCCGTCAGTAGCAATGTTAATAAGATGCTCAAGTTCTTTTGCTATCAAATGTTCTTGTATATCATGTCAAGCTTTTGCTATCAAATGTTCTTGTATATCATGTCAAGCTGATAACATGCTAATTTGGCCTTGAATTGTTATGACATCGGGACAAGCCAGCTAAGTGACAAGATCCTTATATGTTGGCCATCATACCATTTTGAGCAAATTTAACACTCTTTTATATTCAATTTTCGGTCGCCAATCTAGTTCCTTTTGAGTTAGTTGCTCGCAATGGCGATATAATTAACAAAGCAATTAAATCATAATTGGCATCTCATATCAACTTTGTCACTCAAGGTGGAGTAAAAATAGAACCCAAAAAAATAAAAATATTGTTAAGGGCAGACCTAAATTTAAATTTCTGAAGTATAGGGATAAAAGTTAACATGTTGGACTAGTACAAGTGCCAAATTTGGCTTTACATCTTTTCGCATTACGGTTGTCGTGAGATAAATCTAATCGAACAGAATGGAAAAAACGGATTCATATAGTCGGACCTATTCAAGTTGGATAAATGCTTTTTATGTTGTTGTTGTTGTCATGAGATAAATCCATTTAGATTTTCATTTATCTTGCTACGTGATCAATTAAAGTTGTATAAAGGGGTATATCTGAATGTTCCAATTGTATTCTAGTGGTTTGACACCTCCCTCTCTTCTATAAGAGGATGATGGTTCGACGCCCAAGGCCTGCAAAATGGCTGCGGGTAAAATTCTCAATCGATCAAAATAAAAAAAAAGGATGCATTAATTAAGGTTGTCTTAAAAAACGTATTCTGAATGTGTGCTCTTTCTTTATGCTAAAGTATTTATGTACCTTACTGTCTTTTCCAGACTGTAATTGCGGAGATTAATCAACATATTGGTGCCTCTGGTGTTGCTAGCAAACAGTGTAAGGCAATGGTTGCAAACTACGGTGAAAAGATTATGGAGATGTTGTTGGCAGATGTTAGCTTCTTTTCTTGAATTTCTATGAAATCCTAAAAGTTAATTTCCTTATCCAATGACACATATATAATTCAGTTATGGAAGCTATTTGTCTTTCAGGGTGAATCAGCAAAATTTTGCTCACAGATTGGCGTGTGCTCCTTTGATGGACGAAGAGAAGTTAGGTAAATTGGAATGATGGCTTTGGTTGTTGTTTTTTGGATATTTGATACGTGTTGCACCTTATATCAATTATGTTGCAGATGTTTAGTTGTAGGTCCCGTCCTTTTTTATTTGTATGTCCTGTCCTTATTTGCAGTATCGGCATTCAGAGTGTAGTGGATGGTGCTACACAGCCGTCATTGTCAGGACAAGGTGATGATATGTGCTCTTCTTGTGAGATGGTAGTGGCATGGTTTCAGAATCAGGTTAAACAGAACCAATCAGCAGACAGCATAATGAACTATCTCCATGAGGTGAATTTTATTAACACTTACATAGGGCATTAAAAAAGAAATGTATCATATCTTATCATAGTGCACATTACAGCTTTGTGAACGATTGCCTGCAATGGGACAGTCAGCTGTTGACTGTGGTAGCCTCTCTTCCATGCCAACCATCTCGTTCACAATTGGGGGTGAAAAGTTTGACCTGATGCCTGAGCAGGTATTACTATGTTTTCTAGTTTATTCATTTAGAGTTCTTGGTAAGAATCTCGTTTATCACTGTAGGCCTGTTTGATGCTTGAGTCATCGGATTCATGCCATGATTTATGATTTATTGTTTTGGTTCATGAACTTAATGCTTTCTTTATCTGGCTCTAAAAGTTTTATGCTCTGTTTGTTGTCGTGTATTTGGTATACATTTTCAGTTTGTAGCATTCATGGCTAGTAGATTATGGTTTTGTTATTTTGGTCTCACTCTTAATATTTTCCTGAGTAATTTTTGGATGAGTTGCTTCTATGTAACAAATGCAACATAGTCAACGATACTGATCCTTATGTGAAAGCCATCCAGCATAGGACATGCAACATATGGATTATTTCTACGTTAACATCTGATCATTGGTTTTGCTTCTGAATATGACAGTACATTCTAAAAGTTGGAGAGGGATCTGCGGTTCAGTGCATTAGTGGGTTTACAGCATTGGATGTACCTCCTCCTAGAGGCCCTCTCTGGTATGTGAATGCTTATTATTTCTTAACAGTTTGGCTTTAGATTACCATTGTAGTTGTATATTTCCTTTACATATTGCCACTCAGGTTGAGATTCTTTTGATTTTTTAATGTCCTGGTTTTGATAGATTATGGTACTTTGCAGGATCCTTGGAGATGTATTTATGGGAGTCTATCACACTGTCTTTGATTATGGTAACCTTAGAGTTGGATTTGCTGAAGCGGCATGATTATGTACCCCAGTTATGTTGACCAATCTTGCTATATTTACTTGTAAGTATGCTTAGGTGTAAGTAACATAAATGTTTGCATGGGCATAATGTATACAAGTTTGAAGGAGATACGGAAGTTAAGGCATTCCATTCCTGCACTTGTTATCTTTTAAATGCTATACCTCAATGGTTTTGGCAGGTAAAGACAAATTTGATTGGATTACCTTTTTTCGAGCTTTTACTTGTTAATTCATTCTCTTTTTGGTTTTACCATGATGACACTAGAATGAGAAAGGAAAGGTTGTTTTGAAGTCCATTGTCCGGAAAGTAATGTATATAATCTCTGTGAGTTCGTACGTAGTCTCTCCAGATGCAGATCCTGCGATCAATATGTACATTTGGTCTTTCTGGGATTAAGGCCTTAAATTAGTTCTGTTTCCAAAATGCCAAACTAAGGCAATTGTCGAGTTTTACATCTTTGTTCATGGATGTTTAGGTAACAACGAACGTGCTCTTTCGGTTAGGAAGCAGCGAGCAGGTACGTTAGGACTTGGGAAATAAATAGCAGGTGGTGGCTGTAAGCCTGATATTTCAGTAATATGTTGTCTTATTATAGTAACAAGTTGAGAATGTATGTTCTCAACTGCATACACTTTAATATATGTTCAATTTTAATGTTTGGAATAAGTTTTGGAGCTAGAGGTAGAGATCAATTATAGAATATTTCTTCTCTTCAATTTTAAGATACTTGAATTCAACTTCATTTATAAAAACTAAATGTACTATGTAGATAATATTATCAGTTAGAACTGAGGGTATTTTGTTTTTAATTTAAAAAATTTAGAATATTTTTTAAAATTAATCAAATATATTATCTACATAATATTTTATGGATGCATCATTATCAAGTCCTTGTCTTCTTCGCTTAATATGCCAAATATTAATTTGTCAAAGTAAACTTAGGGCTTGTTTACTACCCAACTAAACTCATTTTTTTAAAATTTATTTTTAATACAAAATAAATAAAATATTAAAACAAATTATTTCTATCAAAATTAATTTTAAAATTAAATTTTAAAATTCACATTTAGTTCCAAGTAAACACACTTGATGTTGTGGATGTTTGGGAGACGATCTACTCTCATTTTAAAAACACACCTCCACCATTCATAAAAAGTAATTTTTTAAAATTTTAATTTTTTAAATTTAATAAATATAAAAGAATTATACATTTTAAAATTGTATATATATAATTTTTATTTTTATAAATTAAAAACTTATTTTAAAAAAAATTTGTCAAAAACTTTTTCAAAAATATATTTTATGTTAGTAATCTAATAAAACGAACCATTCATTCGTGAACTTATTAGGAGTGCGTTTGGTAATACATACCGAACGCTATTTTTTAATTTTTTTATTTTATATTTTTAATATATATTTTATAAATATTTAAAAAATTTAGATAGTATAGAAAAATTTTACGTAATGAAATTTTTTTATTATATATTTTTATTTTTTTTAAAATAAAAAAAATAAAATTTATTTTTAAAAAAGATAAAAATAACTTTTATTTTAGAAAAACTACTCTTATTTTTCATTTGGCTATGCACGTTTATAAGAAATCTCGTTGTTCAGTATTTCTAAATTATATAGTGACATTTGATGGCAACTGAGACAAAAAGTTATTTAGGATTTTGAGTAGTTTATTATAAACAATCTGTACGAGAAGATGCAAAATTGAAGTTTGAAGAAAGTGTATGTGTCAGAAAACAAAAACACAAAAATCAAACAAGTACAAATTCTCACTTTTCTAGAAACACCAAATTTTCTTAACTATCGCGGAACCCGTGCTTCAATCACCGTCACCCTAGGCATTATGAGTTGAATGTTAACGTTATTTTTCTATCTAGGGGTTCGTTTGAAATTACGAAATTTTTTGAAATTAAAAATATTTTTATTTTAAAAAATAATAAAAATATATAATAAAAAATTTTATTAAATTTTCTAATTTTTTAAATAAATTTTTATATTTAAAAAAATATATAAAAATATAAATAAAATATTAAAAAAATGCTCAACGAAACGTCCCCTAATGTATCTTTTCTTTTTTCACAACGGTTCCGTAGATTGACTGATTTTCGTCGTTCTTGTTTTTCGTTTCTTTTTTCTCAATTTTATTTCGTCTATATGATCATCTTCATTTCTGGCGGTGATAACGAATTCCGACCGGTTCAAGGCTTGAACCACGTCAGTATAATGTAGATCGACAGTCTTGATTGGATTCGGAGAGAAATCCAGCTGCCGAGTTCTTTTTCTCTTTTTCTCTTTTCTAATACCCAAAATACCCTTTATCTTTTCTTTTCCTGCAGCTGCTATCCTCTCCGCCGCCGCCTTCCCGCGGCGCAATCTTCTTCCTAGCTGCCGATCTCCTTTCTTCTTCGTCCGGACACCTTCTCTCCTCTCTCTCTCTCTCGCTGCGAGCTTCTTTGTCCGTTTCTATTTGCAGGTAAGCTTCCGTCCTTCTTGATTATCATTTCTAGATCTGTAACTTGTGAAGAAGATCTGCTTTGCTTGAAACTGATTCATCTCATCTAGGGAATTGATCGATTGGCTTGCTGTTTAATTCAATTTTCTCTTGTTGATTGGAATGTGAACATTGAAGTATTTGCGATTAGGTGGGTGGATCGAACAAGAGCTACAAAATTCTGAAACAATTTCGTGACTCCAGATTTACTACTGAAGAATTTGATGCAGCCAGAGGCAAAATTCTGTTTAGTCACTGCGGGTTCCACCTATCTATATTATGTTAGTTATACGCGAACTCATGGTTCTATAACTCAACGGCTAGTTAGTCTAATAATTTGACACTCTTTCAATTTTCAAAGGGAATATAGGTTTGACTCCTAATTCCTGTTTAGGGGACGTTTGGTAGTACTTAAAATAAGGAGCTTTTCTAGGATGGAGTGCATTTTGACGCTTTTCGAGCAACGAGCTAGACTTTTTATCTTAAAAAAATAACAAAAATTATACATATAAAGATTCTACCATATATGATTCATCTTTACTTTCTAAATAAAAAAAATTTAAAATACTATAGAAAAACGTACAAGCATTTTTGGAATGCAAAAAAGTGCGAAACGCGTTGCAAAACACCCCCTTAGTGGTTTGTCACCATCCTACACTTTTTTTTTAATATATATAAAAGAGCAGGACGGTGACCAACATAACTTTGCCATGAAGCTGACTAATATAATTTTGCCATACTCGTCTGGCAGCAGCAATTTTATTTTGGCAATAATCCTGGAGTCCTGGAATTTGTTTCAGAATTTTATCGCTATTGGTCGACCCCATTATCACCATTCTTATGTTGCTCTAATGTTAAGTTTCTTTCTGTAGTTGTCTTCGGCGGTGATCTTCTTACTGGAGATTCCTATTGATATGATAGTTTGAAGTCATCACCGACCTCGTCAATTAGAGAGCTTGTAGTGGCTTAGGTGCGTTTGTGGTTTTAGGTTTAATTGCGACAAAATGCTAGTAATTTTACTTGATCTTTTTTGGTTAGTCATTTTGTTACTTGCCAACAATGACAATAATAATAACAATTGTATAAATACTTTGCAGCTTTTTTTGCATACCTGACGAATCAATGGTGAGCTGAGTTAGTATTGATTACTTCTGAATATGACGTCAAACCATGTGGCATTTAGGTTCTGTTTACTTCAGCTTAATATGATTAAGCTCTACTGTGGCAGGTGTATTATGATGTTTGGACGCCTATACTGACACCCTTTTATGTTTTCAATTGATCTAGTGAGGATGATTTATGTTATATGCTTTCCTTAGTTATTCATGATTTTTATATTACAATGCTTTAAAACTCTTATGGTATATGAATGGTATTTTTTACCTATTTACAGTCCATTTGTGCTCCTCTCATTGAATGACAGATGTAGTGGGTCGTTTGTTGTTGTTTACGTTTGAGGGTGACCGATTACTATTAATTGGTGATATATTCTGGTTTACTTGTCATGGATCTTAAGAGGTAGTATTGATAGAAGCTTGAGTTAATGAAGTATTGATTTAATTTAAGTGATGATTGGACATTTATTTGTACTGCCACTTTATACTGTTATTGATCTGTTTGAGGCATATTGTTAGTAAGATATTCTAAAGTATTGATGAGGTATAAGTAGTTGAGGCTTGTTAGCTGTGACTTAGAAGTTGTATCAATCTATATTATTGGGAAGAATTAGAGGGTCAAACCTTTATTGTTACAATAGAAACTTCTAGTGAAGTTTCTGAGATACGAACTTTGGCTAGATCTACATATGTACAACTACAGAGTACAGAGCCTGCTAGTGTTGCATTTGTGTGGGACGACCAGTTGTATGGTCATTGCTTGGTTTTGCGTCGTTGAATTGTAGAGCTGATATTCTCTCATAGGTTACATAGTTCTTTTCTTCAAATGATCTCTTTTCCTCATATAATCATATATCAGTTGTACAATCATCAAGCATTATTTATGTGTTTGAACACTTCCATTTACAGATATTTTCTAGCTTCATACAACTGGTTTCTGGTTATCCTGAGAAGCATATGATGCTTTTCTTCACCTGAGCCGCTTTTATTGTTGTTCTGTTCTATTATAGTCAATCTCAAAATAGTTATTGCTATTGTCTGTTTTGATGTGGTAGTTTGTGGTCCAGATGTTGACATTAAGGATATCCAGCGCAGGAAGATTGTCTTTCAAGCAATTGTGGAAAGAACATGTTAAGTATATCATTTTCTATGTATTTATTCCACCATTGCTCATGCGTGGTTCATTCTTGATGGACTTCCTTATTGTTATTGAAACTTCATCTTATCCTTTCCTTAAATGATATGGAACATGCTAAGCCAGTGAAAAAAAATCCTCTATTCTGCCAGCATAGATGATTTATTTATTATTCCATGGCAGGCAGGTCTTCTCAGTTCCTGGGAGAACTTGCTCCTTTCATATTGGAGCAGTTAGGCCTTTGCAGGAGTTTCCTGCTTCTACGAAGCATATTGAGCACTTTTTCTCTTTAAGATCTTTAGTTGTGGCTGGTGATATGTCGACCATTTCTTCAGACAGTAATGTAGAACATGACTCCAAGCATACATTTCAAGTAGTAGTGGCTGCCACCGGAAATGTGGCATAGGAAGGAATGGTAAATTACCATGGGATCTGCCAACAGACCTCAAGTTTTTCAAGAGGGTCACCTTGTCCACATCAGATCCTGCAAAAAGGAATGCAGTTGTAATGGGTAGAAAAACATGGGAGAGCATACCGATTAAGTATAGACCCTTGCCTGGTCGTCTTAATGTTGTCCTGACACGATCGAGGAGTTTTGACATTGCTTCAGCTGAAAATGTCATGAGCTGCAGTAGCATGAATTCTGCTCTAGACTTGCTCGCATCAACCCCTTATCGTTTGTCCATTGAGAAAGTTTTTGTTATAGGAGGTGGGGAGGTGTTAACGTGAGCGCTGTATTCGGGTGTTTTGTCCATCCACATTCATTTTCCTCTATGATTTACTAGTAATGTTGTTGATGCAGAGAAGTAGTTAATGCTCCTGAATGTGAAGCCATTCATTTCACTGATATCGAGACAGATATTGAGTGTGACACTTTCATGACACCGATTGATGCTGTAGTATTCCAGCCATGGTACTCGTCTTTCCCCTTAGTCGAAAACGGAATTAGATATTCTTTCGTAACATATGCACGGGTGAGGGGGTCTGCTGTTGATTGTCCTATTGAAAATGGTGAGAAACCTGGTTGTACCTCAGCTTGTGGGAGGTTTGAGGTGGAGAGTTTCTCTTTTCTTCCTAACTTGGTATATCAGCGGCATGAGGAGTTTGTGTATCTTGGGCTTGTTGATGATGTCATAGCTCATGGTACTCGGAAGAATGATAGTACTGGAACTGGGACCTTATCAAAATTTGGTTGCCAGGTATGATTGTTTTCCCAGTTAGTTAATCTTGCATTTGCCAAGCAATGACCTGTTTTAAATTTCTATTACAAACAGATGCGCTTTAACTTAAGGAAATCTTTCCCTCTTCTCACAACTAAGGTATGCATTTCTTCTCCTGCAATCTTTGGCTTTTAATTGTGCTTTCTTGTTGCTAGCTGAACAAGTTTGTATTGCTTTCTTGACAGAAAGTATTATCTGGAAATAAGATCTCATAACGGTAGATCATATAAATGAAATGGCTCATGATATGCCAAGTGTGTTAATTGAAGGAAGATTATAATTGCATCTTTGATAGTTGTATACTATTAGACACATGAGTTCTTGCAGAAAGGTTCTTTAGTCTATTCTTTTGCTTTTGTTCACTAGTAAGTGCATGTAGCAAACTTGGACAGAATGTTGGATTGAAGTTGTGATTCATCTTTGTTGCATCTGAAATATGTTTTCATAATTTCTTGTAGACTTTTTCTTCTCAAGTCATTTCTAGTTCTAGTTTCATTAGGTGCCTCTTGAAGTTATCGTGCTCCTTTTTTTGTTTTAATAGCATAATTGAGTAATGATGTTTCTTGTTCTGTTGCTAGATTCATATATGTATATAATTTATATTTATACCTTCTTGTAATTGTCTTATGTAGTTACATATCTTTTCTTTGCAGAAAGTGTTTTGGAGAGGAGTTGTCGAGGAGCTTCTTTGGTTCATTAGTGGTTCCACAAATGCAAAGGTTCTGCTATAGATTTTCATTCGTCATATATTCGAAAGTTTTTGTTCTAATGTGATTATCTTTTGCACAAATGAAATCACTTGGACTTTAGATGGCCTTTAGGAGAATGTCTTTCATGTTTTAAAGTTCTGGGTGGGAAGATGTGAAAAAAACTGATTTAAATTGACATTTCAAGAAATATAGAGTTACAAACTTAATTTTATCTTTTTGAATATTTTGCCCTTAATTATTATACTTGTGAATATAATGTCTAATTTTACAACTTTTATATAAGGAGGTAATTACAAATTGAAGAAAAGACACATGATGAATTCCAAATCAGAACAAAGGTGCCAAATTTTGAATATGTGTAGATGTGAGATAAAAGTACATTCTCTTTCCTGCTTACATATGCACTATCTATTAAGATAAGAATAACTATTAACCTGTAGATGTTTTCTATGTGTTTATAAATAGCCCTTATGGGGAAATACCCAAACACAAGCTCTCTTTCTCTCTCAATAGCCACCATTCAGGAGTGATAGATTGAAAAAAAAGGGTAGAAAATTGGAGAAATAGGCAAGAAAATAAAGAGTTGAGTGTTTTGTAGTGCTAATTCTTTCGATTCAGCTTCATTTCAATCTCTAAAGTAGTTCATCTACTTGAATTCAATTTCCATACTAGTTGGCTAGAGAGTGGTGGAATGAAATTAATGATGAATCAAAATAGACGGACTAGTTTGAAGCTTGAAATGAGGTTGAATCAAAGGAATTAACCTAAGAAATCAATCAACATTCTAATTTCTCTCCAATTTTCTACCATTAAAAATTTCCCACACACGAACCAGAAGACGGTCTCTAGCTGCTTTGAAGAGTTTGAAGAATTCTTTTAGCAAATGATTCTCCTGCAAGTTGGAAGTACAATCTACCAAGATATTAGTTCAAGCTCAGTTAAGAAACTCGTCCATAAAAAGACAATAGTAAAAGCTTAAGGGTTTGCTTTCATTGAGGTTTGTAGGAACTGGTCAGCCAATGCATGCTTGAGTGGGTGCTTAAATTGTCTAGCATGCAGGATGTTTTTTCTAGTCTCCGAGCCTTCCAAATATATTTACTCTGCAGAATAACTGTTCTCAATGAGTTTGATAATTTCAGCTTTCATTTCTCTGTCAACCTTTTCACTGAAAAAATTAGCTTATTGTAAATATAGATAGCTTAACTTTTGTATCAAGGGACGCTTGAAGAAAAGACCCAATTATTATTGCATTACTGCTTCTGCGAATTTGCAGTTTTTACAGCAAAAGGGCATCTAAATATGGGATGGTAACTCTTCAAGAGAATACTTTGATAGGTGTGTTTACTGCCTCAAACAAATAACAAGACTAACTTCAATCTTGATAATTTCCATTAACTATAAACTTTTGCAGCTGTATATTTCTGTGGTAGTGTGATACAATTCTGTGTTTTCGCTGAAACTGATTCCCCTTTCTGCAGTGTTGGTCTACCAGACAGGGAAGCAGGTGATTTGGGACCAGTATATGGATTTCAATGGAGGCACTTCTGTGCTGAGTAATCTGCAATCATTTTCTTTTTTTTTTATTTTGCTGCTGGGATTTTGCTTTTATTTGTTTTTCTTATCCATCCCGGATGCAATTTGCAGGTATACTGACATGCATGCTGATTACACTGGTAAAGTATTTGATCAGTTACTGGATGTGATTGACAAAATAAAACACAAACCAGATGATCGTAGGATTATCCTATCTGCATGGAATCCTTCAGATCTTAGAAAAATGGCACTTCCTCCGTGTCATATCTTCGCACAAGTTAGTACATCGTCAGTTTTTATACTTTGTCTTCCCAACAATATATCATTTTCTTAGTGTATTAATGTTTACTATATAGCTCTCTGTACCATGTTACGTTCTCTTTTCTTCTAAGCTTGGCTAACTGTGGCTTTCAGATTTTGATTGAAAGATGATGATCTATCTTTGTACATGCTGAAATCGTACACTGCTTTAAGATCAAAGTGTTGAAGCTTGTTCAATTCAGTTATCTATCGCATTTTGCTTTTCCAGAATATTTACTTAGTCCACATCATTCTGCAGTTTTATGTGGACAATGGAGAGCTATCATGCCAGATGTACCAGCGGTCAGCAGACATGGGTCTTGGTGTTCCTTTCAACATTGCATCTTATTCTCTTCTGACATGCATGATTGCTCAACTTTGTGGTATGTGTTTATAATCTTATTCAATCAATGCATGTCTCCTGTCAGTGTGGCTGTTTCATAATTATTAACTCTTCCGGTGTTATGATTCAAATGTGTATAGACTTTATCAATTATCCAACTTCTCCCAGATATGTAGTTTCCCTAATGACACTGGAGTACTTTTGAACGTGCTTGTACAGGATAACTGTCAATGCACTGTATTACGATGCCAACTATCTTGTTTGTTATATTTGTGTCCCTGCACTCTGGTTTCATGCTTGTGCTAATTCACTTTGATGTTTTGGCACAATAGACTTTCTGCTGAGACGCTTTGAGCATAGATTGTATTTATTCTCGAAGTTGGCAACCTATTCTTAACAATTAGAACTACTTAAAACTTGGTAAAAGGGAAACCTGATGCTGATCCTCCATGATATGCTACTGCATATTATGCATTCCAGTATCTAGTTTTTGTGGAATTAATGTACTAGAACCTTAGGTGGCAATCCTTTTAAGTAACCATGTTCAACACCTTCTTGTATCTATATTGTTACTCTTACTCATGTTACACTCTTGTGCAGATCTTGGTCCTGGAGATTTTATCCATGTACTGGGTGATGCTCATGTTTACAGTAATCATGTCCTACCTTTACAGGAGCAGCTCCAGAAACAGCCTAAACCATTTCCGGTAAATACCTGTATAGATACTTATCGCATACTGATTTGTTGTTATTAAGTTTGTTTCTTGCTATCGAGTATTAATGGCTCCTTACTTGTACCGCTTATTGAACAGATTTTGAAGATCAACCAGCTGAAGAAGGATATTGATTCTTTTGTGGCATCTGATTTTGAGCTCATTGGTTATGATCCTCATAACAGAGTAGACATGAAGATGGCAACATAGTAGTTCGAGCTTTCAGATGGTTTTTGAAACTCATCTCACTGATGCTTCAGTTATAATGCAGTTAAAACTCAAGGTGAATGCATATGCTTTTGCCACAAAGATTAGCCGTCAATTTAGTTTGATCAGCTTCTGGAATCAAGTGGAAGTTTAGGGTATTGTTCATGTTGAAGCTTTCATTTAAAAAACGTAGGCTTAATGATGTATTAGTTGTTTGTTTCAGGTGTACTGCTACTTGATGATGTTTTGGGCTTTACACCAGTTTTATCACTGAGTTTCTGCAGTAACTTTTACAGATGATGATGATGAGTATTGTATATAACCATGCACTTCTATCATTCAAAAGTCTACTGTGTGAATCAACTAGACATAAATCTTATGTGACCGTCTCACAGCCATGCGCCCGCTGATGCTCTGAATCAACTAATCCCCATTTTTCACTTCTGGTATCAAATGGTCCGTATAGTTCAACTTGTATCATTCCAAGGTCCCCGTTTGTTTTACTCCGGAAGTTGTTCGTATGTACTACCATGATAATTAACATTTCGTATTTATACTATTACATTATCTACCACACTATCAAACTACTTGGCAGGAACTTAAATCATGAGGACGAGTGTAGCAAAGTAAACCCTAGATACTGCTTGACACTTCTACAACCGTAAGGATTAGTGGCGTATATAAAATTTATCCTTTCATTAGGGCTCGTTTACCAATCTGTCAAATTTATTTTTTTCAACTTTATTTGTAATACAAGATAAATATAAACTTAGGATAAATTATTTTTATTATATTTTTAATTTATTTTTTTAAAAATGAGTTTATTTTAAAGTAAACAGTTTCGTAGCACCACTGAAATAACATATCCAGGTAACATAATTTGTCTCCCTTTAGGCTGTTAAGTTGGAGGAAAATCTGGAAAATGTTAGAAATGATTCTTAAATCGATAAATAAGTGACTTTAAGGGAATGGATTTTGGTATTTTATTATATGAAAATGATGAGAGAAAGTGCATATGTAATTATATTATACATCATACGATACTATTTATTTTAAATAATAAAACTTTTATACTATAATATACAATTATATAACATATTGAATTTGTATACTCAGAATATATTAACGGATTTTTATAAATTTATAAAATAATGAATATAATATAAATTTAGATATTAATCGTGCAATAATAATTATAAGTTTAATTATGACATAAAAAACTGTTACACTATTGAATAATCATGTGTTTGATAATCATATTAGTGATTTATATAAATTTTCTTAATTATCTTTTGTAGTTACTTTATGATATATAAGATATTCATATTTACTACATAATTTAAAATAAATATAATATAAAGTATATTTAATAATTATTTTTTCTTAATAATTTTATTAAAACTTTATACAAGTGTTCCTCTTCCAATAAAAAAAATCTTAAAATTCATTCAAAATCAATACAAACCATTTTCTTCCATGTAACCAAATGCACAAAAATGAAGGAAGTGAGTTTTAACGAGAGAAAGTGACATGCGGTAAAGAAATGTGATTGCAAGGAAAGATAAATGCTTAAACAACAAATCTGACAGTAAAATTGCAATTGAAAGATAAGAGTTGGAAAGAGAATCAGTTCTTCTCAATACCTCCTCCCTAATATAACTGGCATCTACTTATATCAGTAACTCAAAGAGAGTCCCTTCTAACAGTTACTGCTATCACAAACTTACATCCAGTTCTATTATGTAACTCCTTATTTGAATCAAACTCTACTTAATCTTCTGTATTGATACCCAAAGCAAGTCCAACTTCATCATCCTTGCATTAGTCCATCACCCAATACAAGTGGTGCAACTCCTAGCTAGCTTCCTTAGGCATCGTTGTGGCCGTGTGCTTCCTACACTTGCATCTTGAATCCTATCATTTCCTTCCCAACGGACAAAAGACTCGTCCTTGAGTCTAGAATCTAGTAGCCGAGTAGAGTCACCGCAAGGTCATCGAAGTCTTCTTCAAGAAGATCAAGCAAGTGAGGTGCAATCTCATGCGGATCAAAACGTCCATGCCTAAACTATGTACATGAAACACTACTACAAAATTTGTCATTACCGACTGAATATCACCGATCAAACAAGTTCAGTCGCTAACTTTATCAATTACCGGTTAAGTTTATTTCAATCGGTAAATTGAAAACAACTACCGACTGAATAAACTTTCAGTCGGTAATTGTATAAATTACCGACTAAGGTTAGCTAGTTGGCTTCCTACCGACTGCTTTTATAACTCTGTCGGTAATTATATCAATTTCCAATTGTTAACTTATAACAGTTACCGACTAGAAATATATTCAGTCGGTAATTGTTGTAAAGTTACCGACTGAGGGTAGTTAGTCGGTTTTATACTGACTGCTCCTGTGTCTATGTCGAAAAATTTATTAATATTACCGACTAATATTGTTTTCAATCGGTAGATTGTCCTAATCAGTCGAGTCGGAGCAAACCCTGTCATTTTACTCCACTCTCATTAACCTAGCTTCCCAATCTAGGACTTCGCCGGAGCCAACCGGACGCCGATCAGCTTTCGATTTCACCGTGTTTCGCCGTGATTTCACTAGAGACAGAGCGCCATGTTCATAGCTTCCTGATTTCGCCGTGTTTCACCGTGATTTTACTGGAGACACACCGCCGAGATCATAACTGCTAGGTTTCGCCGTGGTTTAGCTTGATTTCGCCGTGGTTTTGCCGAAGCCGCTCCACTGTCATCATCAGCTACCGAATTTCGCCAACTGTTTCAGTCGGTGGCACCGCTGCTGCCATCTCTCTAACACCGCCTGTTTTTCAAGTGCGTTTGCCTATTTTGATTTACGTTTTAAGATTGTTTATTAGATAGAAATCAGTATATTGATGTGAATGTTTGAAGGATTGAATTAAGACAAACTAAAGAGAAAGATATTTCATAGATTTTTGCAGTTGTAGATTTGGTTAATTTTGAGCTGTTACAGTGGTATTTGAATGCCGCTTAGTATTTTGATTTGATTAATTTGTGTGAATCGAAGGCTTTTGTAAGTGATGAAGAGCATTCATACAACTAGCTAGCAATATTGCCATGTGAGAGTCTGTGTACTTCCATCCAAGTACTTACTTTTGCAAAACACAATCTTTGCTGTTGTTTCTTGTCTTCTATTTCATGTGATTCGTGAAATAAAATTCTACCAAGTTACTCTCATCTTGATGCAACTCAAAAGCTTAGGTTCATAAAGTAACAAACTGAATAAGGAGTATAATTTGAGTTATTAGTTAAACTATAGAAAGCCATAAACTATTATGGTTAGTCCAAAGTTTTCGATATTGGATTAGCTAGATTCCACTTAGTTGCATGATTTAGTTTTTTCAGTCTTAAGGATGGATAGCAACAAAGTAGTTGCATGATTTTGTTTTTCTTATTTGAAGCATGGATAGCAGCAAACTTGGTTGCATGATTTTGTTTTTTTAATCTGAAGCAGTGATAGCAGGAAACTTAGTTGCATGATTTTGTTTCTTTTTATTATTTTCTGCAAATCTGAAGCATGGAAAGCAGCAAACTGGGTCAAAAAGAGAACTATGTTTTTCTTTTTGCTGCTGTTTAAGCGGAAGCGTACTACAGGTGGCAATCTAGTACTTGTAGGAAGACTCATCGCCACTTCAAATAGCAACAGACGTAGCTAAATCAACGACACAATAATGAATAATCTATCATTGCACTGAAATGAAGGTTTTTATTCTTCGTAAGGATAGTAGATAAGAAACTTCAATTGTATAGTAGTCTACAAACAGATGAGAGTGTTATGGCATTTGATTTGTCATGTTAGGAACATTTTTAATGTGTTGAGGTTTTCATTCACGAGGGGTGCTGTAGCGAGTGCTTCTGATGTAAGCTCTCTAATTTGATTAATGTTGTGTGAATTGAAGGCTTCGGTAAGTGATGAAGAGCATTCATACAACTAGCTAGCAATATTGCCAGAGATATTGTATTGTGCTGATTTATTTTGAATTAATTAGAAATTAAGGTTTGGTTAAGGGGTCATTGTCTAAGTAGTAGACAACTAGCTAAAGTTCAACAATGCTGCTAACAGTTTCATTTATTCTGAATTAATTAGAAATTAAGGTTTGGTTAAAGGATCATTGTCTAAGTAGTAGACAACTAGCTGAAGTTCAACAGTGCTGCTAACAGTTTCATTTATTCTGAATTAATTAGAAATTAAGGTTTGGTTAAAGGATCATTGTCTAAGTAGTAGACAACTAGCTGAAGCTCAACAATGCTGCTAAAAGTTTCAGAAATATTAGTACATTAAGTGAAACCTTTTCAGAAATATTCAATTCATTACTCTCTTTAGCTTGTCCATTGCATGTATCTTTTCTTTCCAATTTTTTTTTTGTATTTTGGAAATATTTATTTAATTAACTTGCTTAGTATATATACGCATTGGATTAACTTTAAAGCTTGCTTTCTTAGGATCTTTGCTCCTTGCTTCGTAACTTAACTTATTTTAATCCCTTTTTCAGAAATATTCAATTCATTACTCTCTTGATATTGTCCATTGCATGTCTTTTCTTTCCAATTTTTTTTGTATTTTGGAAATATTTATTGAAAAAACTTGTTTAGTATATATATATATATATTTATGATATGACACAATTCATGTCTGGTTGAAACAATTAACAATGAGCTAGTGTTGGGAAAGCAATGAGGTAGCTTGATTGATTGTCCATAAAATTTTCACTGTAGTGCATTAATTCTATTGCAGTTTACTACATATATATGTTACTCCACTTTGCAGCAGTTGTGTAGTACTTCAACATACCAATTCATTTGCTTAATAGCATCTATTTATACATAAATTATTTGCAGCAGTAGTGTAATGAAGCATATAGTAATTTTCAGCTATTGTTATTTGCAGGGAGGTGTATGCAGTTTCTGTTGTTGGGTCTTTTCCTGTTGCCGTGACAATTCTATTTGATTTGGAAGATTAAATATCATATCATATGTTTAGGAAGATTAAATTTTAATGCAAAATTAAATTCTCGTTATTTCTAAAAAATTTTATACATGTTACGTATACAATAATTAATTTGTTAGTGTGTAATTTTAAATAGTAGGACTAATTTTTAAAAATCTCTATGAAGAATAGATAAGAGTTGGATTTATAATCCCGACAAACTATCGGAGGAGTATACAGATGGAGTTCGCTCTTTCATGCAATTTGCTAAAGATTATTTACCGAATATTGCTGAGATGCATTGTCCATGCCGACGCTGTTTGAATAGATATTCAAACACGCTCGACTCAGTGTACATGCATTTGTTGGTGAATGGTTTTATGGCGTCTTATACGATATGGAACCTTCATGGAGAAGTCACTCAACGAGGTAATTAGAGTCATGGTGCTTCTTTAGGTGAAAACCCAACGAGACTTGGTGAAGATGAAGAATATAACGAGATGTTTAAAATTTTGGAGGATATACGAAGGGGTGGTGTTGTGGAATTACAGATCCCTCAAGAAAATGTGGAGGGTGAGACTCCTCATCCACTACATGGTGAAGGGTCGGAGTCAGTTACGGCATGTGATGTTGATAGATATGATAAGTTGCTCGAAGATGTCCAGAAGCCATTATACGAGGGATGCGCAATCTCAAAATTATCTTTCTTCGTAAAGTTGTTTCACGTTAAGGTGCTTAACTGTTGGAACAACAAGGGCTTTAACATGCTGCTTAATCTTTTGAATGATGTTTTTCCTAAAGGGCATTTATTTCCTTCATCCTACTATTAGTGTCGAAAGGTTTTGAAGGATTTAGGCTTGGGATGGGAACCGATTGCTGCATACGAGAATGATTGTGTTCTTTTTAGGAAGGAGTTGATAAACGAGGAGAAGTGCCCTGAATGTAATACATCTAGGTGGAAGGATAGTGATGGCACTAGTAAGAAAGTTCCCAAAAAAATTGTCTGTCATTTTCCATTAGCATCTAGATTGCGGCGATTTTATATGTCACGAAAGACTGCTCTAGATATGAGATGGCATAAAGAGAAATGTGCTGATAATCCTGGTATTCTGAGGCATCCTGCAAATGCTGAGGCTTGGAAGGATTTTGATGTAAAGTATCATTGGTTTGCTGATGATGCTCGAAACTTGCGTCTTGGCATGGCAACTGATGGTTTCAATCCTTTTGGAGACATGAGCAATGCTTATAGCTGTGCCAGTTATTTTATTGCCATATAATATGCCTCTATGGATGTGTATGAAGGAGCCATATTTTATAATGTCACTTTTAATTCCTGAGAAAAAAGCACCGGGTAAAGACATTGATGTATATCTTCAACCATTGATTGAAGAATTGAAGATATTATGGGAGAACGGAGTTCCAACATATGACGCATTCTCCAACACTATATTTCAATTGCATGCAGCTGTTTTATGGACTATAAATGATTTTCCAGCATATGGAGTTTTATCCGAATGGAGCACAAAAGGCTATTTGGCATGCCTTATTTGCAACAAATATACATATTCGGTAAAACTTAGAGACAAAATTGGTTATCTCGGTCATCGTCACTATTTGCCGAGCAATCATCCATATAAAAGGAGTAAGAAGTTCAATGGAAAGCAAGAATCATCATCACCACCTCCTATGTTGTCAACTGATGAATTGTTAGAGCAGATGGAGATTATTAAAGACGTGAAGTTTGGAAAATCTCTATACGGAAAGAACGCACAACTGAAGAGCTTAATTGGACCAAAAGAAGTATTTTTTTTGAACTACCGTATTGGAAGGATCTCATAATTCAACACAATCTTGATGTCATGCATATCGAGAAAAATATTTGTGATAACATTTTGGGAACAGTGATGAATGTAGATAAAAAGACAAAGGATACACTGAAGGCTCGTTGGGACTTAGAAGATCTGGGCATATGTCGTGAGTTGCATACAAAAAAAGTAGATACAAATAAGTGGGAGAAACCGATTGCGGCATACACTTTATCACATCAAGAAAGAAAAAAATTTTGTGAGTTTCTTAAATCTGTAAAATTTTCGGATGGGTATGCTGCAAATATTTCGAAGTGTGTAAATATGGTAGATGGAAAAATCTCGGGGTTGAAGAGTCATGATAATCATGTTCTGTTGCAGCGCTTACTGCCTATTGGTTTACGTGAGTATCTCAAGAAAGAAGTGGTGGATGTAATCAGTGAACTGGGAAGATTTTTTAGAGAACTATGTGCAAAGACCTTAAAGCTGGATGTATTGAAAGAGTTGCAACAGAACATAGTGATTATTCTTTGCAAGCTCGAGATGATATTTCATCCGGCATTTTTTGATATCATGATACATTTAGCTATGCACTTGCCGGAAGAAGCCATCAAGGGAGGTCCTGTTTATTATAGATGGATGTATCCTATAGAGAGGTAAAATTATAGAGAGGTAAAATTTGATTATAGGAATCAATTGAATTCTCGTTTAATTTCTCCATTCGAATCTTCTAAAGTTTTTCTATATTTCATCTATACATGTAGGGCTCTTGGTACGCTTAAAGCGTATGTTCGTAAAAGAACACGTCCAAAAGATTTTATAGCAGAATCTTATACAGTGAATGAGTGTCTAATATTTTGCTCTAGATACTTGCGAGGGTTGGAGAATAGATTCAATCGACAAGAACGACATAACGATAGAGAGCAATATGTTGATACAACATTATCTGTGTTTTCTCAGAAGGTTCGACCGTTGGGCAAGGCTAACCAAATTCTCCTCACACAGGAGGAGTATAGTTTAGCACATTGGTTTGTTTTAAATAGTTGCGACGAAGTTGTTCCATATCTTAGGTAAATATTTAGAATTTTAAAGAATTGTATTCTTTGGCGCATACTAAGCATAACCTACGATTACAGTGAACATGAGGAGCTTCTTAAAGTGGAAAGTTCATTTAATTTGGAGTCAAGACAAAGAGATGCGTTTCCTATATGGTTCAAAAATCGAGTATGAAATAGTATATAATAATTAGTTTATCGTTTATAACTATTACACTTTAATGAGTACTTATTTGTTATGTATTTTTATTATAGATAAGACATCTTCATGTGACTACGTAAGATATTACAGATGATATATATTCGCTAGCCTTTGGTCCAGATAAACGTGCAATTAGGTATTCTGGATGCATTGTCAATAGAGTGAAATTTTTAACAAACAAACGCGAGCGGCGTTTGTTGACTCAAAATAGTGAAATTTGTGTGCAAGGTGATCACAAAGATCAAGTTTTAAATTTTTATGGTATTTTGAAGGAAGTCTTGAGTTTGGCATATCCTAAGGGCCGTCAAATTTTTCTATTCAAATGTGAATGGTTTGATTTATAGCACAAAAAATTCATCAGGATTGATGATGATTTTACTAGCATCAACATTACCAAAAGATGGTATCAAGATGATCAGGTCGTGTTTTCGATGAACGTGACTCAAGTGTTTTATGTTCAAGATACAAAGTAAGGTAACGATTGGGTTGTAGCACAACAATCACAACATCGATATTTATATCATCCCTCGTTGTTTGGAGTGGGCGAATATGAAGAAAACACATATGTTGATGAAGAATCAATTAGCGCAGATAATGATGCCTATCAAGAAGTGGAATGTTCGAGCATAAGAAATGGAGATATTAGTATAGAAATAGATAATCTGGATAAAATTGTTGAACTTGATCATAAAGTGATTGAGGTATTGGACGACCAAGAAGGCATTTGTCCTAGGGTTGATCAAAATGAAAACAAAAGCGAGCGCGAGTGCAACTATAGTGATGATGAACTCAATTGAAGTATAAGTCACATGTGAGATTAAACTCAACCTTATTCACTAATTTACTTCTATTTAGTTTTAAATCTCATTTTGTATTTGTTATATAAAATTTTGTATACATGTGCTGCTTTTTTTTATATTTATTTTTATGGCGCCTGGCAACATCTAGTAGAAGACGACTGTCGCTACAATCACCTCAGAATATTGCTGATTTCGAAACGCAAGATCCTAATGGCTCTAGTAGCGGTAAGTTTTTTTTATAAATAAACTTCGTCATTTATTAATTATTGCATCTCATAGTTGTCCTCTAAATAGGATCTGTTGCCACACAAACGCAACGTCCGCAAGCGGGCAATAGATGCAGTGATTTGGAAATATATATATTGAGAAATAAGAAAAAAGTCAAGATTGATATCCCAAACGGCATATGGAGGCCTGTCGGTGAACACGCAAGTTGGTTCGCAAGGAAGATGGCATATCTGATTCGTACTTATGCTTCCGTAAAAAATACTAAAGGTTGGAGTAAGATTGATCAATCTATTAAGAATGAGATTTATTCTATGATGGCAGTAAGTATTTTAAAGTTGGCATAATTTACTTTATGACGATTTGACAGTTGCTAACAACTTTGTTTTATTATCGCAGGACAAGTTTGAGTTAGATTTATCGAATCTTGGAGTCATAACATGTTTACATAATACTGGTTCTGAGCGATATAAAGATTGGCGTTACGAGTGCCATGACTACTTTAGGAGTGTTGGTGGTGGAGACAGAGCTCGAGCAAATCCTTATAAGAACTTCACCCATTCAGCAGCCCGACGTGAAGAATGGATTTGACTATGCGATCAATTTGATTCACCAGAATGGATCGTAAGATTCGTTTATCTACATTTTTACTGTATTTTTTTATCTCATTGGTAGATAATACCCTTATCATTGATTATATGTAGAGAAAATCAGAAAAAGCAAAACTTGCTCGTGCAAAGAATAACAGTAAGCACACGACAGGCTCACGTACTTTTGCAGCAATACAACGAGAGAAGGTATTTTTCTTATAATTTTTTTAATTAATTGCATTAATGTAACAAAGACAATAAGATTCTAACTAACTAACTTATATTGTTTCTTTGAACAATTTGTAGAATGCTAACTGTATTGATTTGTATAAAGAGACGCACATTTCAAATGCAAAAGAAAAGAAGGGCAATTGGATATCGGAAGAGTCGCAATCGAATTATGTAAGTTATGTCCTTTTTGTACAATTTTTTTGGATTAACCTTAAGAATTAAGGTTTATAATATGCTATGATATTTTGTTTTAAATGAAATACATAATCAAATAGTAGAGATGCAGACCAAGTCTCAAGAAGAGGAAAATGCCGTCGATGATGAGGAGATATGCTTATCGGTGCTCGGGAAAGCACGCGGGTATATTCGTGGACGTGGACCTAAATCGCCTAACACCCGTTTTGCTGGTTCATCTATCCAAACATACGAAAATTCAGCTTTGAAAGAACAGATTGTAACTCTAGAGAAAAAAAATGAAAGACAACAGGCTGAGCTTAAGAAGCAACAACAAGAGCTTGAGAAGTAACAACATGAACTGCTTGAGACTAGACAACGCCTTCGTGAAAATGAAGAAAAAGTATCATTTCTTATGGAGATGTTCGGAAAACTTAAAAATGCTACTGGACCACCTATTTAACAGTAAGAGAGACCAAACTTTCTTATTTATATTTAGCTAGGGTGCTTCTTATTTGTAACTGTATGCTGAAACGTATCACTTAATTTTTTGTCTCTAATCAAGGCATTAATTTTAGGTATAATTTGCCTCTTAACTCACCTAGCTACGTGTTTGTGGAATTCTTAAGCAATTGATACCTTTTTTATATGTCAGCCACTTCCTAGCGCCTCAACTGGACTAAACAATGGAGCTATGCAAGTCTTGTTACATGAGATTGCCTGGCATGATGGATTTGATCTTATTCTGATGGTCACTTGTGGATTAGAGATAAGGATGTAATCATTTTCAGGCGTCGGACAGAGTTGCCTCTTTTCATATACTATATACTCTGATTTTAATTTTTGTATGTTGAGCTGTTAGGGATTGGTACAACTTGAAACCTTCTTATTACTATGATCAAGAGTGATTTGTTTAGTGTGCATGAGATGATGATGCATGCATACTAAGCATCGGAGTTCATTTGAGGATTATTGTATTTTCTTTGCACTATTTTTCTTCACCTCTTATGATTTCTTAGAATTGGTCAGATCATACTGTCTGAATTTGTAAGGCACTGAACCCGCACTATATGTACAAACTTCTAACAAAGACGCAAAAGGACGGTTGGATAGCCTTGAGAGGAATACTGCTAAGCATAACAGGTACCATCATTGCAATATTTTTTTTGGATTTGTGTTGTATCTTTATGATGTGCATGTCTAATTCTTCAGATATTCTTTTAGTGCAGAATCTGAAGCTATGTTTGTAGATCTTGGTCATTTTTCACATGTATTGATAGAGGTAAGACAATTCAGGAAACAAGTCAAAAGAGTATGAAAGAAATTTCGGTATGTTCATATCTCTTGTTTCATTAGTGATTAGGGAGAGGGATGAAGATACAGCTTGCAACATGCTATATAATACGAGAAAGACTAAGCAACATGACTAGCAGATATTATGCTACGTTGTAGGCCTTGTACAATTACTAGCATCTGTTTAGGTTTTATAAAAAGCACAGTATCATGCAATTTATCGCTTAAAACTTCTACCATATGTAAGTTGTAACAATTAAGTTTCTTTGGCTTGGTTTAGAACGTTGTCCATATTGCTTGTCACATGTCATCCAAAATTCATTACTTGGATACGTGGAACTATTTGTAGAGAACATTAAAATCCCAGTTTAGCAGTGCTACAGAGTTTAGATTGAGGATCACCGCCTACTAATGTGAATAGTAGGTCTGGGTGCTGTTCCTTTCACCAGCTTTATACTGACAATTGATGAATGCTGTATTGCTTGATGAGCAGCAAGTAGTCAAGCAATGTTATATAGAAGAGCTAATATCAGCTCCAGGATTATATATTAATCTTTGATGTTGGAAATGCATGCAGTCTCGTTTAGCTACCCAAACGCTGATGGAGAAACAGTGTCTATGAATGTTAGCAGCAGTGGCAACAAGAAAAATGGGCGAACCTTCAAGTCCACTGGTGGAGAAGTCACACCTGATCAGATGAGGTAGAGTTTGGATTCTAGTCGGTAATTGCACTTCAATTATGTTTTATTGTACCGTACTTATTACGGTTTGGTGATTTTTATTGTCCACTATATGGAAAATGAACGGCGTATCAGGAGCTCTGCTTGTGAGATGGTCCATACGCTAGTTCAGTTGATGCAGACTCTTGATTAGATGCTTGTTGAGGTATTGATTCTCATGTTATATAGCTGCTCCTGCTCCCTGTATTAGATAATCATACATTTTTGGAAGTTGTAAGATAATACCTAATAATTTATTTAATTTTGTTTTTCAGCGCACCATCTTAATGAAGCTGGTCTACTATGATGATGTCACGGTATGATTATTGTTCTTCTCAACTAAACAACTCTCCTTATGCAAGTTTTTAGACTAAATCATTTTTAATGTACCCATTTCATTCAGCTTTGGATTTTCTCTGTTTCCTACATAGTATGTCATTGGTGTTATTAAGTGCATGAAATATTTGACATATTACAAGGTGATGAAAAGATGAGTCTTGGAGCTGATTCAGGTCATGAGGATGATTTCTCCTCAGATGATGAGGTAAATGATAATTGTTGTGAAATGTGACATCACGTCTAGACTATCTTGTTTCTCTCATATTAATGTTAAAGATCCTACCTTACTGAGGATACCTTCTCCTCTTCTTAACGACTTCACTAAAAGATCTTCTAAACTTTAATTTCATTGCTTTCAGGTCAATACGTCCAGACAAGACCAGTACATTATAGCACCCATTGGTACTTTCTGTCTCCAGCTTTGTTTTAAACCAACTTTCGATAGATCACTCAACTGTCTTACATCTCCTCAACAGGTGAGAAGCATCCTTCAGAAAATAATGATACACATTCTAAAGGTTGGTAGCTGCCAAAATCTAGGAATGTTACTTGTCAAGCAACTTAATCAGTACGCTTTTGGGATTATGTCTTGGGAGTTTGTTATGTGAATCATCTGTAACATTAAGCATGCCACTAAACAGTTTCAATTCCCATCTTGAAATTTTGTAGTGATGAATTGTCTCTGTAGTTCTGAAGCTGGTGATCCTTTCTGATTTCATTTTTTTGCAAACTTTGTTTCTTTTGCCTTTTCTTTCTTCCTCGATCTTGGTTGAAATGGTTGCTTCAATCGCTATGTTCTTGCAGCTGATACACAAGATGCAGCTTATGAAGAAGAACAGACTACTCTAGTGAAGGAATGGATTATTTCTCGGCATATCAACACTGTAGTGCGACAATCTCACTGAGCCAACTCTTACTGTAATTTTTCTTTCTTTTGTTTAGCAGATTGATACTGATACTGATACAAACTCATGAGATTTTTTATTTAATTATGCTAACTCTTGTTTATATAGGGAAGGATATGGTGAAGATCAAGATGAGCAACTACAGATGAGGACGTTCATAGAGAATCCAAACAACTGGAGTAGTAGGCAGGATGATCAGTTATTATATATAACACCTGGAGGATCACATTAAACATATTTGAATCTGCAAAACAACATGGGATCTCTAATTCATGGAGTATTATTCAATCTTCCTCACCTAGGTCTTGCATCACAATAACCAGCTGCTCGAACAGTGGCATGCTTGACTTCTCTAACAACAACAACAACAGCAAATCTTGTAATAATAATCTTCACAAAACTGCTGATCATTCTTCAGAGGTGAGTCACATGAATTTTCCAGTATATATAGGAATCTATATACGGTGACGATAGTTTTCTTTATTTTGTTTCGTTCAAATCTTCGATCTTGATGTATATATAGTTTTAGATTTATACTCTAAGGGTTTGTTACATTTCTTCAATTTTTTTTTGAAAGAACTTGAATGGGTACTTATTCTTATTGCTTTATGTGTAGTGCAACAGCACAGAATCAGGTTCAGCTTATAAGAAAGCTAAGCTTCAAGTTTCTTCTTCTGCACAGTCCACCTTCAAGGTTTCCTTTTCTCACCATCTCTCTCTCTCTCTCTCTCTCTAATTTTTTTTTCTTAAACTTGATTTCATCTTGTTTAATGCATTGACATATATAATTTGTACTGAAAACTGACTTTCAATAAATTTTTTCATGCATATACATGTACAAAAGTAGCTAAAACCAAAAGACGGCCAGCTTTAATTCTTACATACTTTTTCTGTTAGTTTAATTTCTTCTTTTGGTTTTCTGTATAACTAATTAAGGTGAGGAAGGAGAAGTTAGGAGACAGAATCTCAGCTCTTCACCAGCTTGTTTCACCATTTGGAAAGGTAAATTAAATTAAAACACAAAACAAAACATTATTCTGATTATTCTCTCTTACATTATATGTAGCTTCATCTTTTTGAAAAACTATTACAAAAATCCATGAGATTAATCTGATCGTTTTGTTTCCTTCAATGACAGACTGACACTGCATCTGTTTTACAAGAAGCCATTGGGTACATCAGATTCCTCCACAGTCAGATTGAGGTTTTTTTCCCACTCATAATCTCTATTCTCTTTTTTTTTTTTTTTTTTTGGGAAAAAGTTTTGAATTCTTTTGATGATCTGCTGAGATTCAAACAAAAAAAAAAGATTAACAATAATATGGTGGGGGCTTGATAGAGTGCGCGCATGCAACTTTAAAAGCTGCTGCTTCTGAACTGCTTTTTAATTCTCTAGATCTCATTCATCAGCTAGTGTTGTTCTATTTTAATTTTATATTTTTTTTTACAATGTTGTCTCGCATATATGTTAACTTCTCTCACGCACAAACATTCATGTTTAAAACAACTCAACTGACCCGATGTTTCTACTCTCGAAATGTGCGATACGATTTCTCACAGTTGGCACGTGCTTTTAGGTGTTGCTTGGTGTAGGTGAGATCATTGCTAAAAGATCTATACCCAAAGTAAGTGATACTGGATTACTTATCATGAATTTTGTTTGTATTTTCGTTTTGTCAGTTTTTAATCTTGAAGGAACTTTATATTGTTTACAATGGAGCACAATGGTGTGAAAGGATCCATAGTGGGATAAGGATTAGTTGTTGTTGTTATTCTTGAGAAACTTTAAATTGGTTACGTCAAAACAAAGGCAATAGACCATCTTTGACTATGTCACAGAATCTCAGTGAATAAGCATTTTTTTTATTCAAAATTTCCTGACATTGTAAATTAGGGGATTAGCACTGTTACGATTTACTTTCTTTCTTATCTTAGGTTTTTTTCTAGTGATTGTAGGTGCTTTTGTTGAATGATTCTCATGATAGAGAAACTGCTGGATTTAGTGCTTCATGCTTTATAACTGCAATAACAGATGCTCTGAATTGAACATATGGAGACCCTGGAAAATCTCTTAAAAATTCTGTAAACAGTTATGCTTTAGTCTTAATAATGGTGCCGCTTCCTGCCAAAGATTTCTGAAAGCATATATATTAAACATATGGCTGGTTCATGTTGTAGCCCTTGGAAGATAAGAATCTTGGAGTAAGATTCATCATTTATTCTATAGTTGCTTAGGCTGGTTCATTAAGAATGGTGCTGCTTCCTGCCAAAGATTTCTGAAAGCATATATGTTAAACATGTGGCTGGTTAATTTTGTAGCCCTTAGAAGATAAGAATCTTGGAGTAAGATTCATCATTTATTCTATAGTTGTTTAGGAAACTATGATGTTTTTATGGTGGAATGTCTCTTTTGGTGTTACTTTTCTAAGTGGTTGGTGTTATTAAAGTTAGTTGACCGAGAAAAGGCTTTTTATGGTAACCAACAGCCCAGCATGTTTAGGATTGTCAACTCACAGTAAAAGTTGATCCTAGTGAATAAATTATTCCATAGAAAAAAAAAGTTTAGAATCCACCATATAAAATTGTTAAGAGAAAGTTACTATAGTTTGCTGTTGACTGAAGCACAAGAACTCCCTTGTCATTATTATTATATTATTTACCAGTTTGTAGTTGGATAAGCACGAAGGTGAACCTTATACATACCTTTGTTACTAATATTAAGAATATTGCTCTGGTTACGTGTTGTGGATTCACATCAGCATGATTCAAATTAGGTGATATCCATATCACTCTAGTACTCTTAGTTGGGCCACTTATGTCATTCCTTTATATACTCTTTGCAGGCTAGTGATTACATTAATGCTATATTAGTCCCTAGTGAAACTAAGTTTCTATTTGCCAGTGTGTGATATGTGAGAATCAGTCCTAGGACTTACTTTCTATATGGCCTTTTTGATAGACTATCGAGAGTCCACACTGTTGACATTTCACAAGTAGTTGTGCTTGTTTGCTACTATATATCATGCTTATCTTATAGTGATCTATTTCATACTTTCAGCTACTGCAATGATTGTCGGGACTTGGACTTGTCTCATGATACAACACTCCTCGACCGTGAGTGGAGATACGCTGTTCCGTCAGTGTGGGCAACCATACATCCGTGAGCAAATGGAGAGCTGTGTCCTCCACAGAGTCCGTCAAAGGGAAATACACTACCATCTGCACGATCTGGTGTGCTTTCGGTGTAAGCAAATTAAAGCAGCTTGTTTGGCTCAGCAATGTACAGTCGGTGAAGCTTGATGGTTTGCCGACTATTTATATCAGTCGGTGAATTTGTTTAATATAGTATGGTATTCATGAAAACCAAATGAAGAGCAACTATTCCAGAAATATTTATTTAAAAAACTACAAATGTATATTAAGTATTGGTGATAACTTGAGAAATATTTATTTAATTTAAAGTTTTTTTTTCATCAGCTGTTGAATGTGTTGTAATGAATGGATACATATATTATAGGTTTGATATGAAGTTTGGTGAATGGATAGAACTAATTAGAAATAGCATTGGCAGATCACCACAACACAATACCGACTAAAATCAATAGTTGGTAATTACCGACTACAAAGGCGGTCGGCAAATATTTGTATAAACTACCGACTGAAGAAGAAGTCGGAAAATACCGACCAGCAAGCAGTCGGTAACTACCGACTACGACACAAGTCGATAAATGCCGACGAAGACAGCAGTCGTAATATACCGACTAACATGTCAGTCGAAAATACCGACTGCGGCTGTAGTCGCCAAAATACCGACTAGCGGGCGGTCGATAAATACCGACTACAGCTTCAGTCGGTAAGTTCCCGACTGCGACTTCAGTCAGTAATTTGCGACTACGTGTTTCCGTTGGTAATTTACTGTTCTATGCCGACTAACTTAATAAGTTAGTCGGCAAATAGTTTACCGACCTTGAATTACCGACTAGTTACCGACTGCGTACTTTTCAGTCGGTATATAGCCTTGCCGATTGAACTCGATAGTTTGCCTACTATTTGTGTCAGTCGGTGAAGGTGTTTAATGTAGTAGTGAAAGAAAGGATGAATTCTCAACTCAGAAGGTAACTCGAGTTTATATGCCACTTGCCCAACGTGGTTGGCGATACGAAAATGTCCATAATAGTGATGCCTTAACTTGTAGAAAAGATGATCTGCTACAAAGATTGATGATATGGTTGGAGCTTAATAAAGATCCAATCCCTACCACATAACTCTTGTCACCTTGGTGCCCATCCGCTTGTTGTTCAAACGATTTTGAGCCTTATTCAAGTGGTGCCTTAGGTCATGTAGAACCTCATCATGTGCACGTAGATGAATACCTAGCTCATCTGATACATATGAATCTGAACCAAAAGAAACTAGTAGCGGTGGCGGACACCAATAGACAACCTCTAAGGGAGTGATTTGCATGCCTAACCGTGTGGACACTAGTATTATATGCTACTTAGCCCAAGGAAGCAGTTACGACACTTCATCAGTTCCTTGCCTCAAGTATGTTTCCAAGCACCTATTGACGGCCTCCTTTTGCCCATCCATTTGAGTGTGATATACAATGCTCATGTGGAGGGTTATTTCTTGTTGACGAAGGAGTTTTTGCCAATAGAAACTTAAAAAGATAGAGTTATGATCTGATACAACTAAAGTGGGCACCCCATATAGACGCACAATCTTCCGGACAAGTGCTGCTGCCACGCTCACTACGGTCTAAGGATGTTGAAGGGGAATGAGGTGAGGGTACTTACAGAGGCGATCTACGCGCCTACATGACATCCCTCCCTTAGAGCAAGGTAAACGTTTATAAACTCAATACTATAGTAGAAATTGGTAATGGTTAAAGTTATCCTGTTAGCTTGGGAGAACTAGTTTTAGCTTTGGCACATGTTGAGTAGTCTGCAATATATTTGTAGATATTTTTTGGAGATGCCAGATCAAAAAAACTGCTTGAGGCATCCAAAGGTCCTGAATTGCCCTCTGTGGCCACCACCTGCCTAATTGCGGTCTTCAAAACGCAATCCTCTATGCAAGGATGAACTACTGGGACACGAATCCTACCATTTTGCATCAAGAAGCCATTGGTGAATGATAACTATGGCTTTGTTCCTTCTTGGACTATCTGCTTATAACAAAATTTTTGAATGTATAATTACAAAGTTTAACTTCGCTGTTCTCTACTTTCTACGACTGTCGTTTGGCATCACGTTTCAAAAACTATTTTTCAACTTTTTTTTATTTCACGTTTTTCAATATATATTTTATAAGTATTTAGAAAATTTATTTAAAAATTTAGCTAGTGTAGAAAAATTTTATGTAATGAGATCTTTTTATTGCATATTTTTATTATTTTTTTGGAAGTAAAAAAATAGAATTCATTTTTCAAAAAGGACAAAAATACTTTTCATTTCAGAAAAATTCTATTTCATAAACAATCCCAAAAGTACCCTATATCGGTTTAAGATTTTAAACTGATGAGCGGTACTTTTAATCTAAAAAATAGTATCCACTTTTTATGATTAACAAACAGAGAAATATCAACCTCTTAAGGCTAAATTGTCAAATTATTTTTAACATTAGATAGTTTGATACTTATTTCTTCGCCCACTTGATATATTGTATATATATAGAGAAAGAAAGAGAGCGAGAGAGAGAGAGACCAATTAGTGCAAACCATTATCCATTATATGTGGATCAAATTTTATACAAGCACAACTGCACAAGTAGAAAAGACCAAAAAGATAGGACTGATGAAACTAAGATAAGACAACATAGTCTAAGATATAATTCCTTAACATTAGTGATCAGTCTTCTTATGCTCTATATAGCTTCCAAGAAGAAGGAATATATTTCCTTGAATCCAAATCCTAATTCTAGTTTAATCAATTGATGATCTGTTATTGACGGCTATAAAATATCAAATCCATAGTGGATTGGTTAAAATTGAACCCTACCTACTGACTTGCTGAATTGCACTGATCACTCATGTAGTTTCAAAAATAGTACAGTATTTAAAATGGTTTCTATTTGGCTCCTGTGCCTGATTAGAGGTGATCCAGCTTAATATAATCATCAAGAAGTGGTCCAAATAATAACGTCAATATTTTTGCAGTGACAATAATGAAAATAGTCCAAGGACTATATATAATTAAGCTTAGACTTCTAAAGACCGGCAATCAAGAATCTCTTTGACTAAAAGCAGGATGAAAGAAACTCGGTAAACAACTTAGGCTGGGTAAACAACTTAGGCTGTGCTATTTTGCATTCAGAAGTGATTATTTTTTATCAAAATTTTATGTTTAAACAAATTTTGTATATTTGCTTGTAGTAATTTATTTAAAAATAAGAAGTAGTTTTTGAAAAACTAGTTCTTATGAAAAGAACACATTTTTAATATACGGAGCTAATCAAACACTTTACCTTTTTGTTTGTTCTTCTCTGCAACATAGTCGGTCATAAGTTTTGCACTTCGTTTATAATAATTGAGCTTATTGTATCTCTTTTCTAGAGTGGATTTTGCGGACGCATCAAGCGACAAATTTGTTGTGCTCATTGAGATTTACTTGCTATATATTTTTTGGGTAAGTTTGATATTAGGTATCTGAGCTATTCGTTTATTGTAAAATCAATTAGAATAAGTAGTGGAGAAGGTTGGATTATAAAGAACCAACTAGTATAGTCTTCCGTAAAATGCTCTCGTGCCACTCTACTCGTATGATCAATAGCTGCATCTTCTCATTTTCGAGGCAAGGTTAAACTGTAGCTACTTATATATTGGATCATGGATTAAACAGACAGAATTAGAAGCATCGATAAGTTTTTTAGTGGTTTACACCTCTACCCAGAAGATGCATTCTAGTTAATATTCGTTATTCAATGCCCATGACGTCTGGTGACGGATGAAAAAATATTCAAATTTTTAACCATGTTCATATTATCTCTTTGTTTCTTTGTCCACAGAGGCATCGCAAAGGACAAAAAAGAAAGAGAAGTCATCGTGATCTGCAATTTAATAAACAAACAAAGAAATGATAGTTTCGTTATTTTTGTCCATTTTGTTAAGATAGATGGTTGATTGTACGTCAGTCAACGAGAATCTTCGCGGAACTGCTTCCATCGACGCACATGCGAACAATTTGTTTTATGTTTCTCATGCACTTAACGAAAGATACTTTAATGGTTGTTAGCTAGCTTAATAATTGAGCAGTGTTTAAAAATATTTTATAAATATATTTTAAAAATAAATATATTTTTATTTTATTTTAAAAATAATTTATTTATATTTTTAAAAAATAATATTTTATATATAAAATTTTTATATTTTAAATAATTTTTTAAATATTATAAAAAATATATTAAATATATGACTTTAAAAATTAAAAGATATTTTTTTTAAAAACACAGACAAATAGTACCTCTGTGTTCTCTCTCCATCAGCTCAGATGAACCTATCACAAAACACAAATTATGAAATTAACAAAAGTAAGAATAGGATACTACCGCTTTGGACCCTACTATATAGCTCCGTTACGGCAAAGACTATATAGTCATACCTTTATATTAAATTTTTTTTTTCTATTATATTATTATCATTTTGTTTATTTAGTTTTAAACATATTTGAATAGTTTGAATCTCAAGTGTACCTCTCTATTTAAATAAATAACAATTATAATAAAAAAATAAAAATCGATCAACGATTTTCGAATTGATCCGGCGGATCAACAGTAACATTGCCAGATATTGGCCGAAAATAAAAACCAAGCAAATTTCAAACACCTCATTTACAAGCATAAATTTTAACTTTTCTAACCAAGATTTAATCCCTAGTAGTTTATATATGATTCAATCTTTACTTGGAAGAAGTAGGAGCAACAACAAAATAATGATAAAAATAACAACAAAATAAACAACAATGCTTCGTCCAGCATTGACGAAGGCGATGAGCAATGAATCCCATCATCCAAATGTAACACTGCCTTTCATTCGATGTTGAAATGAAGGATTACAATTTGAGAAAATTTGAATTTCTAATAAAATTTGACATCGAAATACAGACTACTAATGAAGAAGCTTCTTCATACTTGTGAACATAACTATTGCTAACCACCAATGTGGCAGATTCAACGCCAAGAAGAGAAATAATCTAGCTAGCTAATCGAAGTGGCGGAGTAGAGCGGAGCGGCAACAATCACTTAACCAAAGTGCCAATATAGTAGACAATCACAGCGGCCAAGCTAATCGCTGACGGTGTGAAAAAAAAATCTTCTCATCTCTGCTGTACATCAACAATCATCGATTCAACCATTCAACTTCAACTTCATTTATTTTGGAAGAGTTAGATATTCTGCTCTTCCTTATCGTCTTTACCACCTTGACATGGTTGAGGAGAGCAAGCAACAGTGTGCTAAGAAGACATTGATAAACAAAATTCAGTTAAGTACTAAAATCCGGTCAACCAAAACCAAGTCTATTCTTAGAAGGAATCGAGAAGGCGTTGAGCTCGTCGACGAAGAAGGAGAAGCAAAGAAAAATCACTTAGGAACTTAGGTTAGGATCAAACCGGGTAAGGACCGTAGGCGTGTAAAGTTAGATTTTTTAATTTTAATTATTTTTTTAATAACATACCGGGTTGATCCTGACAGACGGGTCACTCGGGCTGAAGCGCGTCGACTATATGAATAGTTTATTTATAGATGCAGACCGATTTGCCGTTTAGGTCGACAATTTTTAATCGACCTGAATGGTCCAATCTAAATCTGCCAACTATGCATATGCATGCATCAATCTTTTATATATGAAAGATGCAAAGTAAGATTTTAGAATTTCTAATGTAAAAGTAAAGATGTGGCATAGAAATATAATTCTAATCAAAGTAGTCCTAATTAGAAAACAAAATATTTGAGTCAATTGTAATAATCAACAGAGTCTTTTTCTAAAAGGATAAATCAACAAAATGAATTTAACGCATAAATACGTCTTTATATAAATAAAGCCTACAAAAAAGAAAGAGGGCTACTTAGACAAAACAATTACATATACCTAAAACTGAACATAAATAAACATCAACAAAAAACAAAAACCAATATTAACATAAGAAGAAAGTTACAAATTCATATCAAATAGTTGTCATGTTATTAAAACAAAAAAATCAACTTAACTATATAATGTTACCACATCTTAGTTCTTGAGAAGCACCTTGTTGGATAAATGTACTCAACCAACTCAATAAGAAAGGGTGATTTTAGTTGATAATTAAGAATTTCAAATACAAACTTTTCTACATATAAGCTATAGAGTAGTTGATTAGAATGAAATTATTTTTTGGATAGAGTTAGGTCAGTATTAGAGGTGGCAATATATTACACGACTTAAAAATTTAATCGAAATTGATCCACTTAATTCGTATTAGGGTTAAAATATTTAATCCGTATAGATATATGGATTGGATTAGTATTGAACTAATTTGATCCAATATTAAATAGGTTGATCCGAGTCAATCTGAAATTGACCCATCAATTCGAGTTATCATCTCTTGAAGGAATAATTCTTTCATGATTTTTTCTTATTCTATAACAACATTTTGACAACAAAAAAGAATCGATAATAATAATTTATAAATTATTAAATTATATTAAATTTGTAATTGATGGTTTATATTTATTGCTTTAGTAAAATAGTGCAGTATAAAAATTATAATATTATCAAAAATATTACTATGCAGATATTTGTTTAATGATAAATTGGATTTTGTAGAAAGATGTTTATCAAAATTTTGTCAGCTAAGCTATGTCAATTTTTACTATTTTCGAAATTTATCAAAATTTTGATAAAAATCTTATACAAAATCTAAATTCTTCATTAAAGAAACAACTATATAGTGATACTTTTGATAATATTATAATTTTAGTTTTATACTATTACATATAAGTAAATGATCTTTTGTCAAAATTTTATTATATGATAAGGAAAAAAAAAAAAAAAAGGCTGTTCCTTTGAAAGTGGCAGTTTGTAGTGAGTCAATTTTGAGTCGATCCAGATGGACCTATTTAATAATTTAGTCAAATTTGTTCAATTCTAACCAAACTGATGTATTTATACGGATCAAATTTTTTAACCCTAACCCTAAGTTAATGGTTCGATTTCGGGTTGATATTTTTTATCGGTATAAATTTTTAGGTTGAGTTAGAGTTGAACGAATTTGATCCGATTATTAGATAGATTGACTCGAGACCGACCCATCAATCTAAATTGACACTCATAGTTAGTATTAAATAGAAAAGATATAATCGGCTGAACCATAGTTGTTGTTTAGCATAGAGAATGTCAAGTAAATATTTAGTAACTAGTTGATTAAAATCTAACTAAATCCTGCATGAAGAAAAGTTAGTAATTAAAATCAACTATATTGCTCTCGGTCAGGTGAGTTTCAATGGCTGAACTTTGAGCTAGTTAGTATAATCTCATTAGATCTCCTGCTAACTCTTGAAATCACATTAATTCTACTGGTTATGGGTTTATTTTAATTTTCCTGCTAGAACTGGCAAATTAAAATTTCCCTCTAGCTTCCTGGATGCATGCTCTTGTATGCCGAAAATTTTTCTTTCCTTAGTAGATGGCTGCTTTCAATCAGTTCCTCTGTTGTGTAGGTCTCATGCTTTTATTTTGACAATTAATTAATTTGTAGCATTGAACTCGATGAAGAGTAATTCATTAATAACTAGTTTTTATCATTCTGTTGGATAATTTTTCTGACTTATTTATAAAATAACTGGTTTTTCTTCTACTGTTGTTATGATAACTCCTCCCTTACAAAGCAGCATGGGGATAGTCGATTGATTTGCCGAATGCCTTTCTGATTTACACACACTTTAATAGTAGTCCATTTAACTTATAAACGATAACTTTTAATCTTTATTATTATATAAACATGCGCTTTGGGAGTTCCAACACTCTTTAAGTCTTCATAGTGAGTGTAATTAATCTTTACTGAAACTTCTAATTATGTGAAGCATCACACAACATTCACAAACTAAATAAAAATTTTCAATTTCTGTAACAAATTGAAATTATGAGTAATTCCATGATATATTCAATCAATGGAAATAGCTTTTTTATGAAGTTTTACTAAACTAATTTACATACGATTTATGCTGTAGATTCTTGAAAATCTATATACTCTTTAGAATTAAAATAAAAGGCTATTTAAAAGCATTAGATGTATTTTAAGATTTTTAAGGTAGTTAATCTTTATCGATATTGTAGCACGAATTATGCTCGAATAAGTAATCTGTACTTACAATTGAAGTATAATTTGAAACTTAGAAATCAAAAGAGTTATTTAAGATTTACTAATAGATAAACCGTAACATTCAAACTACTCAGGTAAATCACAAATATCTATTAAACATGCATATCAAAATTCGATCACCTCACGAGTTGGCGAGTATACTCCAAAATTTAATTACATTTCACCCAAGGATATTCATATAGGTACTTTTTCCAAAGCTGATCACGTTTAATGCAATAGTGACGATAAATCTCGACAGAGTCCAGGAATGAGCACTCAGGGCGAGAGAAGGAATGAAAGGAGCTAATGGACGTGAAGGTTGCAGAGACTAGCCTATGTAGGACACGTTCTTGAGTCGTGACCGCCACAAACTTTCCTGTGCTGACCAGAGTTTTCCGTGTTAAACCAATCCGCTAGCTAGCTGCAGCGATCAATCCGGAATAAAGTCCACACCTTTTTCAATTTGTAACCCCGTTGTTCACGTGCATGGCGGGTCTTCTCTTTTGACTTAATCGTGACAAGGTGCGGAATGAAATCGAAACGCTGATTGTTTGTTGGACCACTTTTGGTTCAAAGAACCCGCCGGCTCAAGTAACTGAAGACTCATCGGCTAATTAAAATAAATCACAAGACTTCCGCAGCAGGAACAACAGCATATAATAGTATCCAATAAGAAGAAAATTTGGAAAGTTATCTCTTCGTCCGACTGACTATACAATAAAGTGTAACGCGAATCAAAAGAAAAGGAAAGAAAAGAAAGTGTGTGTGTCTTCTATGCACCAGGTTCCTCCAAGTAAAGAAAAAAAAAAAAATCTGTAATCTCTGCAGCTTTCTCCAACGTAGCAAAACCAAAAAAACAAAGAAAAGCTACCTAGATGAACATAAGACGAAGTAATAAAGGAGGAGGTTAATTATGTAACCTATCACTGTGGAAAGCTTCAACTCCCCTGCTGTGGGTGGTTGTTATGATTTATGTTAGCATTGGTTGCATCGGAGACGGTGGTATTATTTCCTTGCCGCTGAGGGCCTCCGCCGATGATTGACGTGATTGCAGCGGCGAGAGCGGCAGTGAAGTTGGGATCAGCAGTTAATGCAGCAATTGTCGGGTTAATTGCGTCAGATTGAGGTTGGGAAGAATGCGGCGCCCTTGAGAACTGGGCAGCTAGGGATTGATCAGATAGCTGAAGCCCAGAAAATTTTGATTGATTGTAAAGTGATTGCCCGAGTACTTGCTGCAGTGGAACTGTTGGTGCAGCTGCAGGGTTGAAACCTGGAGCACCGTTAGCGAAGTCGACTGGGAGTTGAGCTGCAGGCGGTCTTTGAAACTGATGGAGAGTATTGTTTGGTGTGGTTGTGAGATCCAATGTAACAGTAGGAAACGGAGCAGAAGCCGATATCGTCGCCATACTTGAAGAGCACGGCAGCATCGTTCTTGCTAAAATGTTGGAGTTCATTAGTCCATCGCCGCTTGGCATGGTCCCGGACAGAAGCATTGAAGCAGCAGCAGAAGTTGTCGACGCCATCGCCATGGCTGCCGGAGGAAGAGGGTGGTTGTGGTTACCTTCGTACGTTGTTATCAATATAGACCGATCATCAGCACATCTTTGTACCTATAGAAAGTGATAGCATTTAAGCCTTAAGCCACACAGTGAAATGACTTGGACGATGCAACAGCAGGCGTATGAACAATGAATTAAGAAATAACATCTTACTTGCTTGCGAACGGGGCATCCAGTTGCCATGGTGCAACGATAATATGCCCGAGGGCAGGGGTTTCCTTTGGCCATTTTTTGCCCATACTTTCTCCATTGGCATCCATCAGTAATCTGCAAAATGATTAATATATATTAGATTAAACCATAACGATTTATCAAATAAAAAATTTCTTGATTAATTGAATGTATTTATGTACCATGGGTGCTTCGGATCGTGCACGGACGGAAACGCGAGCTTTCCTCATGGTTGCATCCTGGGCTTGCTCAGAACTCTTGGTTGGTGCAGATGTAAGCTTGGCAACTTTGTTGGGTCCCCAGGCTTGAGAAGAGTGTTCAGGACTTTCTTCTCGGCCGACGCTTGATCTGTCATGATCAAAATGGGTAGTACTCTCCTTGTTGTTTGTTGGTGAAGAGGACCTCGCAACGCTCCCAACTTCTGTCGAAGAGTTAGAAGTTTCCTCGGTGTCAGGAGCTGAAGACCTTAGATCCATGAATTGCCTTGGTATCAACTTCTTAGCACCAGCAGTGACCTGAAAAATCAAAACCAATGATTTGTTGATTAACCATATATGTATGTCATTCACTGAATTCTAATGTACTGACTACTGGTCATATACTAGTCCTAGAAATGTTTGAAGTCTTTTCTTAGTTACCTCATGTGGGTTTGTGACGACTCTTTGGTTCCGTTCTTGCATCAGTGTAAGCAGATGCATGTTTAATGCGTTGTAGTTGGCAGTCACCTGGTTCAGCATGCCATTAAGTCGCTGGTTCTCTTCTGTCATCCGTTGAACATCTGCTTGCATAACCGCCAACTGAAAACAATCAGATCAAACGATCAGTTATATATTCTTAATAACAGTTCCGATTAAACAAGCAGTTAGAAGATCAACGAATTATACCTCGCTCTCATCTTCCTTAACGTCCTCCTTAGACGACGTCCCGTCGTCCACAGTCGACTGATCGCTGCCCGTGTTCGTCGTAAGAAGATTCAATCTAGTCTGTTGTACCAATATATTAGAACAAAAATTTCCAAACAACTACATAACAGATTAAAGCATTTCAATTTTGCCATATCTTAGTTTGATTAAATCATTAGAAAATTTATTACTTACGTTTAAGGTGAGATCTTCTTTCTTGATCATGGATAAACTAGGCCGCTTAAGATCCTGTTGTTGCCGCTCCTTCATCTTCTTCTCATCGGAAAAGAAATCCATCTCGTCGACAACCGTCCTCTTACTCTCATTGGCACCGCTAAGGCGTATAGGGAATTCGATCGTGGAAGACGTCTGCTGTTGTTGATGATGATCCATGGCAACAGTACTTCTCTTGAAACCAAGATTAAGAGGACTAAAGAAAGGGTGGTTTGAACTGTGATCCAAAGTCAGTGCTGCTGCTGCCCCTCGGACTCCACCACCACCACGTTTGTCCATATAATTAACCAACTTAATTTAATTTGCAGTATTGCTACTGACCTTCAATAGAAGAGACAGAGAGAGAGAAGGGGGTCTGAGAAATGTTGGAACGGTGCAATGGAGTCAGAATAAATAGAAGAGGGAGAAGAAGGCATAGACTTTTGCGAGAGGAAAAAGAGTAGAGTGACGCCAGGTGGTGCGTCATTCAGTAGAGGACAGCTGGTGGGAAAGTACAGGAACAGATCAGGAGAAACAACACGTTAAGGACCGCAACTTAGTATCTTCTTCTTCTTATTCTAGTACTTATCTTCTTTTGTTTGTTTGTTTTTCTTCTGTGGTGTGTACTGAGAATTAAACTAGACAGCTGAGAATTAATAAAGAAGAAGAAGAGATTAATCAAATCAATTCAGAAGTTGAAAGAAAGAGAATCGGAAGGAAGGGGGAGTTGCGTGAGGAATAGGGAAGAGGAGCAAGAGAGATGGTGTCAAAGACCGCTTCAGAAAACTCACCTCCTCCGATTGGGCCGCCGCGTTGCACGTAGGACGAACCCGTCAACCATCTTGACTGGAATTATATATGAAATATCTTCTTTCATCTTCCTTCTCAAAGTCTGAACTGTGTTTGATAGATAGGAATTCAATTTTGTGAATTTAAATTTGATAAAACATAAATTATAAATAAATTTGATAAACGAAATTTTAGAGAGTGAATTTGAAATTAAATTTAGCGGAAAAACTAAATTTTGTGTAAAATACACTCTAAACCTCACCGATAGATAGTAAACTAGTAATAATAGAAACTGACTAATATTGCTCTTAAAGGATGTATGTATTGCTGTTTTACATTTCAGAAGCCCTACATTTTTCATAAAATTTTTACAGTATTTGAAACTTTAAGAAGTATAGATAAATTGTATACCGCAATTTATATACAAGTGGATATATGTCTCAACTTGCTAGGCAAAAAATCCCTTGATTAAAAGAAAGATAACAGCAAAAAAAAATCTTTAATTCTTTGCGGTGAAGATAAGAAATGAAAGGAACCGATTTAAGGAGGCTTTCTTTAAATAAATTGATTACATTTAGTAAATTTAGAGTTCCATCACTAGGATCGGTCTCTTTCCATCGGATATAGATTGTGCTGGAGAATTTTTCAATTAGAATACAAATGTTAATATTCATTGAGCTTGAAATAGTTGCACTAGTGCCATGTTTTAATTCTTGGACTATTTCCATAGAAGACTGCAAGTAAAGATTAGAAGATGCCTACAATCCTTTTGTAAGATTTCAATATTTTTTAGAGTGTGTTCTTTTCATCCTTATAATTCAATTTTCTTCAGTAAAACTTATATTCAGCTCATTTTCAATTATACAAACAAACACAATAAATTACTTTTAATTCATTCTTTTATAAATAAAAAACTAACTACTTTCAATAGAATTATTTAGTATAACTTATTTTTAATAATTTACTTCCCAATAACTCATTTCGGTCCCAAAAAACACGTGGAAATGGAATTTAGATGAGAATGTTATACATGATAATATTCATTTGCCCCCTTCTTTAGTAAGAAATTATCTAGAAAGAGAGGGTGAGAGGTCATAGTTAGGACCCCGGCAGATTGATTAATTAATAGTCGTTGATCAAAAAGTCCATACATTAAAGGCATAGACGAAAGTTGTACCTTATCTCTATATGTAGTTGCATATACGTTAATAGTTACCTAAATGCCATAATCTTATGCCATTCTGAGAGCATAACAAGAAAACCAAGTGTTTACGTATAGGCATTCATAGGACAATTTCAGTTGAGACTCATTTGGCCAAAAAGGTTGGTGAACGTAATTTGAAGGACATTCATAAGGAATTAGGTCGGTTAGTGGATAACTAAGATGCATGTTGTACTCTCTTTTGGACGATTTTTTTCCGAAACGCATGCCTTTCTTTGACTAAGTTCTCTGTCAGAAAGTTGTACAACGGGATGCGTGAAAACAGATCTGCTGAAGGCAAACAATTTAGATATTTCAAGCAAAAAACAGCTTTAAAATGTTGGGTGCAACCAATCCGTTACCAATTTTATTATTCCGTTCATACATATTTGACTCATTTAATAAACAAATTTGGTATTAAACAAGTAGCATATATGATTCTTAGAAATTAATATAAAATTAGATTACCACCTCCTTCCATAGTAAGCGGATTCCCTTATTTGTAGGAATCGGATTCTCTTTTGAGACTCACAGTACTTCCGTTTTTACGAACAAAATATGAAAATACATTCTTTCGTGTTAAATTTTCAAAAGTTTTATTAGGATAATCACAACCAAGCACACCAATATAGAAACTGTGTATAAGTATTTAGTTTTTGGTAAAATAATATTAATATATTCTTCCATTGTTGAAATTGAGATAGGTGGTATGATAATATTGATGCACTAGTTGAGATTTATTACCTTTTACATAGGTATAAGAGGATTTTTTCTTTTCTAAAAATTTCCAAAATTTTCTATATACTTGACTAGTAGGATAAACATTTCTTTGATATGTTTTGACAATCCAGCAGAATAATATTCTAAAAAACAATAAGCTCTGTCGAAACAAATCAGATGATATTGTGATGGAGGACGAAATTATATAAAAGAAAGCATAAGATTTGGTTACAAAGTTGTTTTTATATATGTAGAAATTACTGATGGTTTTAACTTCACTTTTAGAATATGTAAGAAATGATATTCAAAAGCTGTGGAACAGAAGACTCGGTAATCTCTATCGGCCGAAGATGGGCTCGCATATGCACGAGTATGTAAAATTAAAAATTAGAAAAGCAAAAGAAAGATGAAGTATGTAGTAGCTAGAATCATTTACAAACCATCGTACGTATGCCGGATTTATTACTTTGTTTTATTTTTATTTTATTTTATTGTGAAATTTTAGGATCATGATGTCTCTAATATCCATCGAGCATTAGATTTCATTACAAAGAAGAGATTGTGTTTTCAAAAGAAGATAAGATGTCTACCATTCAAGCGAAGTCTTTTGTTCCCTAGGGCAAACCTAAGCATACAATCACTCTTAACTAGTTGCAACAAATTAATTATTTAGGTGATCGCTTTAATTTATATTTTGAGTGACGAAGTACTTTTGATGTTTAGTGTTGTATTGTCCCCCATTGGTAGATTGCCTACGCTTACTTCTGTTTATATAGTTTGAACACTCTACTCTTAATATGAGCTAGTTTTTGAGAATGAGTCCTATTTGAAACCTATTTAATATGATAGCAAAACAGACTGTTGCAGCCGAATGGAATTTGCCGTCTAATGCTAGATGCTATGCGTGATCTGGGTGTTGAATGTTGTATATATTATCCCAAAACGGTAGGTTGCCTGGACGTATATATATTTGGGCACCTTTCTTTTGCAAGCTAATTTGTGATAGTGAGTTTTACCTAATACTTAATTTAACATATAAAGTAGACTAACAAAATCATTTGAAGGAGCTCGCACATATAAAATGTGCATGATTAAACACAAAATGATTCAATCTGAGAGCTGGAGGAGTGGGTATCCATCACTTTCCCGAATGAATATAGCTAATATTTGTTAGTGGAAAACTACGCGTAATGTTTGAACACTTGAAGACAATAGTTTGCAGTTAACAAGAGAGATTAATTCAAAGCGACGTGAGTACGCAAGGGTTGATCACATAACTTGGTTGAAGCTAGTATAAGCATGTCTGAACTCGGATTCGATCTCACCGTACATCTTCATTCTACAAGCTTTACACGACTTCAGTTTGCGGTAGCTGATGATTTCTTAGACCGCCACAGGTCTACGTACGTAATACGTTGGGAACAGCTTTCAAGTCTTGAATGCAACACGAGGAAACGGAGGATAGGGATTTTCTGCAATTACTTCACTTCTTCTAGCTCGTTCCTATCTGTTGATCATATATTATGGATAAAGCAGAGAGTTGGATCTTCAAATCTTGTTCTTGTCAAGTTAAAAACTTGTCTATACGCTGATCATCTAGTAATCGTGCTTTAATTTTGGACTAAGAGCTAGAATCAAGGTAATGACAATTTATTCTTTGCGAATGATCGATTTTGTCTATTGCATTTCTTAGGCTTTGAACTCATATCCATACTATCGCAGCCGCACAGATAAGGTAATGGAAGATAAAACTGTTACGCACATGTAAATCATTAATTGTTGTTACTGAAGACTGACGAAAGGAAAACTGCATACTCAGGACGACTTCTTTGTGCAGCTGATAACCACCGCTGGCTGTTTTTTATTTCCTTCGTTCATAAAGAAAAAAGCCTTCAGCGTCAAACGGCTTTCTATAATACCGATGTCAGAAACATTAATTATTCCGGAATTAGATAATGCGATAATCGGCTCTGATTACAAGACTTCTGCATGGAGGAAAGTCGAGGAAGATTTGGTGAGAAAGGAAAGAAAAGGAAATTGTATGAATTCCTGAAATTAAGACAGAAAATGCATACTGAGATCTCGTGTACCGCAGACTACATGGAAGCACGTTGAGATCGATCGACTGCAGCTAACAATCTAACAAATGAAGACAAGAAGTGCTTTCAGTTTGGTAACATCCTGTCTAAGAATATCAACCTTCTGCCGGCAGATTTTGAGAAACCATGTAGAAACGTTTAGGATATTTGCTATTTAATTAGTACAGAAACATATGCATGAAGCAAGGCGATATCATGTAAGGATATCTGCTAGAGCGAGTTAATTTCTTAATATATCCAAGAGTAGTGCTTTTTAGTCGTCGACGTTCACTTCAAACGAGTTTGTTATGTTTGGTCGTTATCGATGCATGTGATTAGCTGAAATATAGTCAGAATTCCTTATAGTTGGTTCTTTTTTCCTTATAATATGCCTGTAATAGAGATCTTGTTGTGAACCTTCGCAAGCTGTTTCACTTTCATTTAACCTACTGGAAACTTTGACTAAATCCATCGAAAATTAACCCAGGTCGAAAATTTTTAGATGAGATGAAATTAATAAATCTTAAGTTTAATGCTTCGTGTGAAAAATTCTGAAGTCTAACTACATATTTGAAATAGTACTCAAATTTGTAATACTACGGAAATTAAACACTTTTATATATCATCTAATTTGTTCAAGAAATAATTTAAAAATTGGTAGTTCCTCTTATGTAATATTATTTTCTTGTTTTACAAATTTGATTTGAAACTCCCCAACCGAGAGAAACAAGAAAGAATTTACATTAGGTTTGCGACTGAATGTAGTTCATGTAGTCACATATATGAATCAAATATAAGCATACAGTAATTAATATTGGTAGATGAAAACAATATATGGATATATCACCTGCTCGTCAATATTCGGAATAATAAGGTTAGAATAGATTTCAGCAACTATGGACTGCATGCATAAATTTGAATATATTTGGAGTGAATTTAGTACTTTTGAGTCTTATTACCTTCCAAGCCTGCAGTTTGAACAATGACTAAAGCCGTACCAGTTAGAAGATCCAGAAATGATCAAACAAAAATGTTTGAGAGCACACGTTTGAAAAGATTGAAGCACGTCCAAATCAATACAACAAGGAAGGAAATGTAAGTCGAACAAATCCGCTAACTGTTAATTAATTTACTGTTTTCTAGTCATGTATGATTGGCTAAACTAGGCAATAAAGTTATGGAAGAAAATGGAAGACTATTATTTTGCAAGATAAAGTATTCCTGTATTCAGTATGGAAAATATCAACTCTGGATTACTTATCCAGTTTTTTTATTATTTTGGAGGTTCTTTTGCCTAGATCTTCTTTGTATCAAGTTAATAAAAACTAATCAAGAGCAATAAATTTTTTTTAAAGTTGTATTCTTTGATTTTGTTTTGTTATGGGAAACATTTGATCAGTTCTGTCATATCATATCTAAATCAGGGCAGGTGCATTATCTAGGGCATAACTCAGCAGGTTATTAATTGTTCGCTAACTTAAATGTTTTGTGTAATGAAGCAGCTAACTTCCAAGTTTACAAAGAAAATTTCTACCATTGAATATATAATAAGGTGAAAATATTATCAAACACATCAGAAACTTATCTAATTGATGAAAGCCGAAGAGTAGTTATCTATCACTTTCCACAACCATTGATGCATGTGACAGCAACAACTAAGTAATCTTTTAATAAAAAGGATCTTCATAAACAGTCTGTTAATTAAGCATGTAAAATCCTGTACTCTTGCCGTATGTGTACGTCTTGAATTGATCTTCATTTGCAAGCATTTTGTGACTTTCTCTTAATAGTCTAGTAGGTTGAAAACTGACCGACCTTTTCTATGATGAGTGAATGAAGTTGATCATGCATAACTGGTTTCTTAGGTCGTTTAATTTGGACAAAACATAATAAACGAATCTCTGAATTTTTGTCTCATGAACTGTAAGGGTGAGAGTTTTTCATTTTTTCATGGATTCAAGAAAAGTTATTCATCTTCTTGATCATATAACGCATAATAAGTTAAGGCGTCTGATCACATGCAATACATACGTAGTAGTTTGAAACGAAATTGCTTACCAACGACTACTTCTCTGGACAGCGGATGACCACCGCTACCTGTTCTGTAATTGATTCATTTAATTTTAAAGAAAAAACGTTTAGTAGTCTAGCGTCAAACTCTATAAATAAATATCATCAATGTCAAATTCAATAAGGACGCGAAAATACAGTGGGATTACGTATAGATTAGTAGGCGGTACCTTCTGGTCAATAGTCTAAATGCAACTTCAACGAAGGTTTGGTGAGTGAGATCACCTCTATATAAACAAAATTCATAAGAAGTAGAAAACAAAATGAAAAGGGAACTGACTGAGATTTTGTGTACGAGTTAGACAATTATATGCAGAAAGCACGTGGACGTCAATCAACAACAAATTAATATGTGATTATCATATTACTAATCATAAGGGACATACCTAATGAACATAACAAATTAAGCTATTACTTTGGTGATGAGGAATCCATGCCTCAGGATATCCTTACCTGCTGCCATATATGCTGTACTTAAAATTGTTGATATATGACCCGATTCATAAATTTGACCCAATATTGATTTATTTACTGAGTTCTATTTTATTTTAATATATGATCCGATATATTTCAAATCAATCCAAATTGATCGAAAAAATAAAATATGTTCAGATTCAATTCTGATTGATTTGAAATTAATCTATTTAATCTATATAATTATTTTTTTAATATATATTATTGAATTATTAAAAATATTTAAAATAATGATATATATATCTGAAATTTTGATTAATTTCCTACTTAAATATAAAATTTACTAAAATTTATATTTTTTGAATAGATGACACTTATTAAAATTTTATTAAAATATTGACCTACTATTTTTAGAAATTAATTTCTATAATTCTTGTTTTAATAATTTTAATTATTAAATAAATTAAAATAAATTTGATGCGGTTTATTAAATAAGTTAAATTATGGTTAATGATTTTATCATACATAAATATATGAGTTAATTTATAATTAAATAATTTTAACTCGATTATTATATAGATCGATTTGTATTTAATCTATTAATCTATATCGCCACCTCTTACTTGCTTGGAAAATAAAAACTGACAATTTCTTTGTCAGTATAACATTATTTTATTTAATGCATTTTATTTACTCTACATAAAACAAAATAAAAAACATGTCAGTCATATATAGATTTAATTCTCATCGAAATTCAATAAGAATTTTCATATTTTTCCAGCAATTAGACCTAAAAGTTGAATAATGAACATGAAGAAAGTTATAAATTTCCTCCTTGTGAAGAAGAACCCTAAAGTCCACCTCTCCTTGAAAGAAGAGTACTCAAGACGCTATATATAAAAATAAAAATCGTTATTATGGTTAATAATTGTTCTTATCATTATGTTGAAGAAATCGTTAGAACACCAAATTAAAAACATTGTTTTCTTTTCGGTTACGGAGTATTTTAGTCGTTGTTCACTGAGCCAAGAAATAACTGTTTCAACAAGTTATATACTCTTACATCGAACCCCACAAAGTCATTGCCAATGGCTGGCGGGTTGAATTTGAATACCTGCAATTACTAGCAAATTATATTGTTTAATTAGTTTTCACATTACAAGTTCTTCGCCTAAGAAATTAAACATATCCAGGGAAGTCGTTTACATACAAGTTTTCAGACCCAACCTGAATAGTTTTGTCTAAGAAATTTTGTCTGCATTGGTCTTGCACCTGTAATCCAAATAGGAAATTAACAATATTTCAGACACCTTTAGGATAACAAGAAATTAAAAAGTGCAAAGTATATTGGTCAAAAGGAAAAGATTATAAAGTGAACAAAAGGAAGAACAATAAGAAAGAACCACAAGTTCATAATTTCACTCCTTTAAGACAAAGCATCAAGATAATATACCTCCTACCAATTAAAGGACAAATAACTGCGAAGAACTCTCATTTTCTTTTGATTTTCAGATTAAATTATTTTATGTACTGTCTAATTTTAGGTTGAAAGTATTCAGAAAGTACTGAAAACATCAAAAGTTGGTCCGGATAGGTTAAGGTAATGTTTGAAATTATTTTTTATTTAATTTTTAGTTTTGTATATTTTAATACTTTTCATAATATGTTTTAAAAAAATAAAATTTTAAAAAAGTATATCATAAAATTATATTATATTATTTAGTTAAAATAAAAAACTAAAATTTAGTTTTAAATATTTTTAAATATGTTTTATTTAAAAACTTTTTGTAAAAATATTCTCAAATCGGAAAGTGTAGAAGTTTTTTGCTCAAAAGAACTGGAAAACAGAAACCCAGAAGCAGACGAAAAGCAGCTTTCTCAACTGAAGACTTTGGTATTTTAATTAAATAGATAATAGTGAACAAAATCAACGACCGCCTTTACCATCCTAATCTCTACTGAAGTCGCTCTCAAAACACTTGCTAGTCTTCTCTCCTCTTTCATCCCTACAAGTAAGGAAGGAGTCTGCAATAATAAACCGATTGAAACAAACAAAGTCCATGAACATTTCTCTTCTTCTTTCAAAGCTTTCTCTTAATTGACGTTGACGCAAGTGGGGACGCAGATCCCCACAAAGGCGCACAACTTTCTTCATCCTCTTCTTCATATCTCTTTCTCCAGAACATTTTCAAGCTCTATTAAATGAAATATGTCTTGTATTCAATTAATGCCATCCATCAATAAACCCTTCATCTAGATTTCTCTCTTTCTCAAGTACTTCTGTTCAACCCCACGTTTGATGAGGACTTCGAAGTCTTTGTCATGTCGTTTGAAATTACTTATTCTAAAAATATTTTAATTTTATATTTAAAACTTATTTAAAATTTTTTAAAATATAAAAAAATTTATCATAATATAATTTTTTTATTATATATTTTTATTATTTTTTAAAATAAAAAAATTCATTTTCTAAAAAAATTATATTCTTTCTTTAAAAAATAGTCACAAATCGCTCACATGTGCATACCTAAAGCTGTTCTGACAGATTTTTTTAATAATAGGCTTTATTTTGGACTCTCGAAATTTAAGACCATACTGCTTTGGGCTATGTTTTATCACATCCCCGCTGCATGCGCACAACGAAGGATGACAAAAAGGTTCCTAGTATTTGCCTGTGAGCTTGTTAATGGGCCTAGATGTGCCATGCAGTTGGTAACAGGGTAACGGACATACGCGCAAACAGTACTCTTACTCCTACCTAATACAGACCGACGAGATTCGGTAAAGATGCCAATCTCTTTGAGCTCCCTGCAGATGGCCAAGATGCTGAGTTCACTAGCAGGCCTTGGTGAGGTCGGACATCATCCAGTCGCCGCTGGTTCTGGAAAAAGAAAAAAAAGCAGAGAGATGAGATGTCATGATAGAACATAACAGCAACTGCAGCATAAGATGTTTTGTTGATAGGTTTGAGTGGACGTTCTTGTTTGCACCAACAAATTCAACATTTACATTGACCAATCGTTCAACAATGAGCAGATCATGAGCACAAACAGTACAAGTAGAATCAAAACAATTTCCTAAGCCAATTTTAAATTGGAAAAAACAAAGAAAACTAAAATTTCAAACTTAACCTAGTTCGACAAGCCTGATTTCGGAAGAGTTTATCCAGTAACCCATTGAACTTCATCTCCTAGGATCAAACTTGAGCAGAGGAATGAGACTACACCCAACTAGTTAACCCAAAAAATTGATCAGCTTCTAACTCTTTTGACTTCCACCAAAGAAGTCATTTGCAATTCATATGGATCACTAGGAGGACTAGAAGGCACATAATCCGTCCAATGAACTTTTCTAACCATCTACATCACACCCCATCCTTCCTGGCTACAAATGGCAGCACCTCCATTGAATCCGTAGCAACAAAAGCAAATGCTTGATCCAAAAAGTATTTCATGTATAACCCAACAGAAAGTGATTGAATCGCATCTTGCAAATCTATTATTTGATGGCTTCAAGCATTGGACCGCCTAACACATGGCATCAGCAACATCCTTTATGCTAGACATGATTTCCGCTATGCACTGATCATTGGCCCCAACCCGCTTTCTTTTGTTATTTTCTGTTTCTTTTTTAGTAGAAGATGAGATCTTGCATGGAGGATGGTTCGGTATAGGCTATTATGTTAACAGTTTCATGCAGCCCTTTGAGCATCAACCCACTACGTCATCAACAACGATGTTTTCTTGCACACTTTCCCATCAACGTGGTTGGCAAAAGTCGTCACTAAAGTCAGACATGATCTTCCTTCAGCTGTGTGGTCACCACTTAACTGTATTATTAAATTATATATGAGACAAATTTATTATATATATTTTATAAATATTTGTATGTATAAATTTTAGTGATGATTAATTTTATTATTAATTGTTTTTATGGTATCGAGTCAAGTTGATTTTGAAACTTTTTTTCTTTCTACACATAATTGATTTCTTTTTCAACTTTTCATCTTCATTAATTTTATCAAAATTTTTTTTCTACACATAAAATATTTTTTTTTCTCTTTACCAGCAATCAATCAAGAAAAAAAAAAAAACAAACCCTAGCGCGCCGTCGCCGCCGTCTTCATCTCCTGCACCGCCGCTGTAATTTTCATCGCCACTGCACTTGTTTTCATCTTTTCGTTACCGCCAACTCCTCTGTTGGTCCATCACCGCCGCTGATTTTATCGATTTTCGCTGCCGTCTTGATCATCTCCGCCGCCGATTTCATCAAATTTTCGTCGCCGCGCGCTCAGTTCTACTTCCCGCCGCACGCTCCGTTTTCTGCTTCTCGCAGTCGTCGCTAATCGTTGCTGCCGCTGCTGCTTTTCGCTGTTGCCGCCGCCGCTCGCCACTGCTGCGGCCAGCCAACCCGAACCAGTTGGGCCAGCCCAACCCTAACAGCTGCCGGCCCGGCCCGCAACTGTAGGCCAGGCCCGTTTAAAAAAAAAAAAAAACTATTTTGATGATGTCTTCGTCTGAATTCTTTCGAGACTTTTTACCGACATTTACTGACTTTTCTTTGAGTACTGCTAATGATTGGGCTGATGGGCTGCTTCAGTTAGCTAGAGAGTTTGACTACTCAGTTTATTAAATCAAGTGGTGCTAGAGAGTATCAAATTCTCACCGAGACTTGGGCCGCCAGACAGGGTGATCGCACTATCTAGGAGTTCGCTACATTGATGCGAGGTTACTGGTGCGAGCTCTTGAAGCTTGAAGGTCATGATTGTGCTTGCCATTAACGTCGTATTTGTCGTGAACGACGTCAACTTTATCAGTTTCTTATGGCTTTGCGTTCAGAGTTTCAAGCAGTAAGTGGTCGTATCATACAAACTAACATCAGTTTAGATACTGCTATTTCTGAGCTCATTACCGAGGAGACTCGCTTACGGTCTCTTTCGATGATGGTACCCATCTTGACTCCTGTTTTAGCTACAATATTTGCTGCATTTTCACGCACCTCATCTTCTACTTTGGAAGACACTAGTGCTCATACTCGTAGGAATTCTTTCCATTATCGTCAGCAATCCTCTTATACTTATTGCAAAACATTGGATCATACTATGGATGGTTGTTTTCAGCTTCACCCACGTTTACTTACTCAGTATCGGGAGCGGAAGAAGGCGAAAGATTCTTCCACTACTCGCCCTCCAGTTGCACAGGCGAATGTTGTTGATACTATTCCTATCTCTCAGTCTATCATCAATGATTCAGCTGATATTCATCATCGTCTTGCTCAGATAGAACTTTAGCTTCAGCGACAATTCATTTTTGCTGGTTTATCTGCCTCTACTTCTTCCGCCGCTGCTGGTATGTCTTCGTCTTAGATTTTAGATTCTGGTGCATCTCATCATATGACTTCTGATCTATTATTGTTATCTGACACGACATTTTTATCACCAAACTTTCCATCTTTACATACTGCTGATGGCTCTCAACTAACCATCACTCAATCTGGCTCCGTTATTTCTAACTCTCTCAGTCTATCTTTTGTTTTACATGTTGCTCATCTCACCTTACACCTAATCTCAGTCAGTTCTCTTTGTGAAAGCGGGTTTATTGTTATCTTTGATTTCTTTACCTGTTCTGTGCAGGATCCTTGTACCGACCAGACGATTAGTCGTGCTCGTAAAAATGAGCGACTGTATCACTTAGATTATCTCCATCTTCCTTTTTCGACTACTTCAATTCTTAGTTGTGTTACTGTTGTTGCGTCTGCTGCTGATTTGTGGCACAGACATTTAGGTCATATTTCTGAATCTCGTCTAAAGAGTCTCATCGATAGTGGAGCTCTTGGGTGAGTTTCTTTTTCTCCTTTATCTTCATGTACTAGCTGTAAGTTGGCAAAACATTCAACTTTATTTTTTCATCAAAGTTTATTTAAAACTTCTCATGCTTTTGATTTAGTTCATTCTGATATTTGGGGACCAGCTCCAATTACATCTATGACTGGTTTTGTTTATTATGTGAGTTTCATTAATGACTATACTCGTTACATTTGGCTTTATCTTATCCGTCATCGTTTTGAAGCTTCTACTATATATAACACTTTCAGCACTATTGTTCATATTCAGTTTAATATTTGAATTAAGATTTTTCGTTCTGATGGTGCTCGTGAATATACTTCTACTATAAGATTCATCTTACAGTCTCAATGCACTCTTTTTTAACAATCTTGTCCTTATACACCTAAACATAATGGAGTAGCGGAATGTAAGCATCGTCATATTCTTGAAACTGCTCGCTCTCTCTTACTCTCCTCTTTAGTTCCTCAACTCTTTTGGGCAAAAGCTATTCATACCTTTGTTAATATTATCAATATTACTCCGTCATCTGCTTTGTCTAGTAAAACACCTCATGAGAGTTTATTTTTATCTCCTTCAGACTATAGTATGATCCGTACTTTTGGGTGCACTTATTTTGTTTTATTTTCTCCAACTAAGCGGACAAAATTGACTGCTCGGAACATAAGGGGTATCGATGTTATGATCCCACAGCACGCCGACTTCATATTTCTCGTTATATCACTTTTCTTGAGGACTCTTTTTATTTTTCCACTTCACTTCTTGATATTCAATTTCTGACGCCATCACATTCTCTTTCATCCAGCTCATCTAACTCTTCTCACATGTTTATAGATCCTACTCTATTACTTTTCTCTATTGATACCGCCCCTTCTTCGACGACACAAACGCTGGCTAACGAGAATTCTCCCCATTCTTCTCTAATTTTACTAATTTCTAGTTTATCTACATCTCCACCACCACTTGTTCGTCAGTCACAACGTCCTCATCGTCCTCTTACTCGTTTTACACCATATTGTTCAAGCCCGCTTGATAGATTTGGTTTTGCCACCCTCACCTCCTACTCTCCATAGTTTCATTTATTTCTTACTGCTATTCATACTACTCATGAACCTAATTCTTACCAAGAGGCAATTCAGTACCATGAGTGGCGAGAGGCAATGACAGAGGAGTTTCGTGCATTTCATCAGATAGGTACTTGGGATGTAGTTCAATTACCGGAGAGAGTACAGTCTATCAGTTGCAAATGGATTTTTAAGGTTAAATATCGACCTGATGGCTCGATTGAGAGGCATAAGACTTGTCTTGTTGCTAGAGGTTTTACTCAATAGCATGGGATTGATTATGATGAGACATTTGCTCCTGTTGCGCAGATGACTACTGTTCGCACTCTATTAGCAGTCGCTGCTATACGTCAGTAGCATCTTTATCAGATGGATGTGAAGAATGCTTTTTTTTTCATGGTACATTATCGGAGGTTGTTTATATACAGCCACCTCCAGGTCTTTCTACTCCTCCAGGTCATATATGTCGTTTTCGTCGTACTATTTATGGACATAAACAGGCTCCTAGAACTTGGTTTGAGTGTTTTCGGCGAGCTATTACAGAGGCAGGATTTCAGCAGAGTTTTCAAAATCACTCCTTATTTGTACGGTCCTCACTGTAAAAGTGGGTACTCCTTTTATTGTATGTAGATGATATGATTTTAATAGCTGATGATATTGTAGGTATTGCAGCCACGAAAAAGCACCTCTATCAGCAGTTTCAGATGAAAGACTTTGGATATCTACGCTATTTTCTTGGATTGGAGATTGCACAAAGTACTAAAGGAATTCTTATTTCTCAATAAAAATATACTTCTGACATTATTAAATGTGCAGGCTTATCTGATAGTCGGACGGTTAATACCCCTTTAGAGCTTCATGTGAAACTTCGCCCTATAGATGGTGAGCCTCTCACAGATCCTACTCGGTATAGAACGCTTGTCGGTTAGCTTGTCTATCTTTGTATGACTAGGCCAGACATTTCTCATGCAGTAAGTGTCGTCAGTCAATTTATTTCTGCACCGCGATCAGCACATTATAATGTTTTACTCAGAATTCTCAGATATCTTCAAGGCACTATTACTCGCTCTTTGTTTATGTCTTCCATATTCACTATGGAGCTTCGAGCTTTTATTGATACAGATTGGGCCGGTGATCCAACCACTAGACGTTATATTACAGGTTTCTGCTTATTCATTGGTAATTTATTGATTTCGTGGCGCAGTAAAAAACAAGATGTCGTTGCTTGTTCTTCAATAGAAGCCGAGTATCAAGCTATGGCTGATACAATAAAGGAGATTATTCATGTGTGGAGATTATTCATGTGTGAATGATATGGAGGTTACATTTACAGGAGCTACTCCTTTTTACTGTGACAATCGAAATGCTATTCAGATTGCAAGCAATCCAGTTTTTATGAACGAACGAAACATATTGAGATTGACTGTCACTTCGTTCGTGAGTATTTTCTGTCAGGTATTATTTTTTTACCACATGTTGCCTCTACTGATCAACTGGCAGATTTCTTTACAAAATCGCATCCAACACCTAGATTTCAAATATTATTGAACAAACTCATATTGTTTGACCCATCATGAATCTGAGAAGGAATATTGGACTGTATTATCAGACTATATGTGAGACAAACTCATTATATGTACTTTATAAATATCCGTACGTGTAAACTCTAGTGGTGATTAATTTTATTATACTCAATTTCATTATTACTTCTTCATCAATTGTTTCAACACAACTAGATGGCAGGGAAGAGTAGGCTCTAGTATCCACTGAATTTGTCTCAATATATACTTCTATGTCATAGTGTTATGCTTATTTTTATGATAAAGAAATTGAAGCTATGATTGTCATTTTGCTATCAAATATGTTAAGAGGAAAAGTGATCAATTGCATTGTGGTCATCTATGATTATATAAATTTAAAAGAAAATTGATGATAGTACAAAATAATGGTAAAATTAAGTATAGAGAATCAACTAGCTAGTTTACAACTATTTTGTGAGGACTATTGAGAAAAAATATTGTTGTGAAGTCACTTTAATCGTCATGACAACAGAACACAAAGTTTTGAGACTAGGTTCGAGATTGTCACTTCCAAAAAAAAGTGAACACAGTAAGTGGCTTTATGACTTACCTACACCAACTAAATTTTATACAACTGAACAATGGACCTCATTTCTCACTTCCTTAAAACTCATCTCTAAAAGCTCACCTCCTCGGTTCCTAGAGTTACAAGTGAACATGCCGCTCTTTTAACCCTTTGCATGGCATATAAAACAAAACAATCACATTCTTCAATGTGTACTCACTCACTCTTTCAGTCATGTTCTTTTAGGGGTTAGCGGCGTTAAACTAGCTAACCACAAGGTTAATCCCATAAAGATATTGGTCTTACAATGATAAATTAAATTTTACCATAATAATGCTTAAAATTTAGTATTTTAAACAAGTTCTACTTTTATAAATTCTTAAAAAAATATTTATTGTGTAAAATTACTGTTTATTTTATTGATTTAATATATGAAAGGTACAAGTAAATGGAAAAAGATTACAAAGGTGGATAAGAAGAAAGATAGAGAAATAGTAAACAGGAGCTATACGTCAAAAGAAATAGCTAAACCGACAATGACCGAAGAGAGGAAGAGAATTTTGCTAAAATAAATAAAAATTAATAAAAGAACTATTTTGAAAATAAAAAATATATAAAAAACTATTCTTATTATTGTAAACTATTTCGTAATAGATTTTTTATTTAAAAAATCGATATAAAAATATAAAAGGAGTTCTAAGTCTATATACACATAAATGAATAAACTATTGATGGAATGGGATGATATTATACTTGTAGCAAACTTTAGCTGTAGAAATGAAAATTTTTTAGAGTTGGGCGTTAGTGTTGAAATGACCTAAACATTGATGTCCGTGTATTTATTCAAAAAAATAAGAAAAGTACTTAGTTTTCACATCTCATTGAATAAAACTTCACAATCATTTAATTTCTTTGTTTGAAAAAATACAACAGAAAAGAATATGATTTTGATACCTTGATATTAATCAGCTATGGTATACAGTGTCCTGTTTCATTGAATTATTCTATTATTATACTATAAGGGAAATCTTCGTACCCAAATGATAGAAGTACCTTTCTAGAGAAAACAACTGAATTTCTTTAATAAACTCTTTTATATTGACTTTTAGATATTTTTACTATGCTATGAACTTTTGAACTAAACTACTTTAGTCTCATGCTCAAAACACGAGTAGCATGTGCATTAAAATATTATAATAAGCGTCTGAAGAAAATTTTGTTGGGGTAAAAAGGATTCACTTTGAGCTTCTTCTGTAGCTTCATTGCAATTTCTTTGTTGACTTTTATCTAGGAAGGTCTTTAACTTCTTCATGTACTTTTCAATTTGGAATCGCAACTTCCTCCCTGATGCAGTAGCTTTGTAGGAGTTTTAGCTTAGTAGGAATTGTAGTTTGGCAAGACTTTCAGTTTGGCATCTATTTCTTTAAATTTGATTTGTTTATGGTTTGAAATTGTTATAGCAATTTTGGTTGTTTAAAGAGGTTTTCTCTCATTTTTAATGTGGATGATTGTTTAAAGAGCTCCTCCTCCTCCTCTCATCCTAGTATAGAAGAACAGATCCAATTAAAACAACAATAGCTAGTATAGAAATAGATATGTCTCAAAACAATCATATTTTTTATTGTAGTCCTGTTTTTGTGGTAACACTAGCAGATTCAAACAAATAATTATAGGGATCAAAACAAAAGGTTATGAAGATGAAATTAGTGGAAGTAATTTAATGTTAACAGTAGGATTTATTGGACGTGGTACGAAATATAGTAATATTAAAGATGAAAATATATGATGTAGTTTAACTACTGAGTACTAAATAAAAATGACTAAGCCCGTATCCATAGATCCTAAAGATTTAGCAGAGGATTGGAATGGATATTAGATGAATTTCATAAAGAAAAAAAAGTCATAGCCCCTAATGAAAGTCTATTTTACCAAAATAGTCGTAATAGTACTAGTATTGATTTACATATTACAGTAAAAAGAAAAGGCCCTTTTTAAAGAAGAATCTGATGGAGAAGAAGCTAGTAATACTAGATAGCAAGCATTAGTTTTAATAACAGAATCAGAAAATAAAAAGAATATTCTACATATACAGTCTTAATAAATGATGAAGATCTAATCTTTAGAACATACGATAACAAACCATTATTAACTTATGAAGATTATTTTTATTGCTAGAATCAAAACAAACTAGTTTTGATGAAGAAAATTATCTATTTATGACAAAGAAGGGAATATAAGAATAGGATATTTATCCGAAGAACTAGTAACCAAAATCCAGAGTTAAAACATAGACAAGATAAATTGAAATTGTAGAACTAGAAGAATTAACTAATGCTTTAAACTTAGGATATGAAGTGTTACTAGATATATATTCAGAAGAAAAGGAAAAAAAAAGAAATTATTAGTTTCCCAAAAGATAAGGAATTCGCAGAACAAATTAATATCTTCTTAGACAATTTAAGAAAATAAAAGGATATACATACCTCTAGTACGCAATCAGAACCAATAAGTATGGTAGCTCTAAGAGATGATGCAGATCTAGTAATGTTACTGCTATGCCTACCCCATTTCATAGAACAAATCCTGTAGTTGCAGAATATAGATATGGAAATATCCCTAGAAAATCACCTATTACAAATTGTATAGGAAATGATAAATGCATACCAGAGGTAAGTTATATCCCTATAAGAAAAAATTCAATCCAAACAAGAGGTGAAGCACAAGTATTAAATCTAATTGCTCATGACCTCAACAATCGCAGAACATCATAGATGCTTAGAAAATTTTAGTTGCAAGATATAACTTTAGAAATATGAAAGATCTTAGTCCTAAAACTGTTATAAATATTTAGAAACCTTCTCAAGAGAATCAGCTAGAGCAATTTGGGAGGCTTTTAAGAAAGAAGATTTGAGTATCAGTATCTATTAGCTATGGGAAGTAATCCGTATAAATTCATTAATATGGTAAGTGCCTTAATAATAGGAGAAGATTCTCACTCAGAATATCTTGTATGCAGATAGATATAATAAAAAATAACACATATTAATTAAAATATATCTAATTAAAATAAATATTAAATAATTAAAAAAATAAAAGACAAAACGGGAAGCAAATTTGTTTTCTTTTTTATCACCATATGTACCATCAATTTAGTGGGTACATATTTCACCATGAAACATAGTGAGGGATGGGGAACAACTCTTCTTTTCTTTTATTAATGAAATCAAAACAAACATAGTTAATATGGTGAAATACTTCACCATTACCACTATTTACCATCAATAACCACAATTCAAACATACTCTGAATGGTTGGTGGGTACCAATATATTGATTGTTATAGGTATCAAAATGCAATCGAACCAAGTGAGGACAAGTGATTTACTTAAACTGTTTAGTTCATTTTGGATTCGAAATCAACTATCATTGGAATAATTATTTTTAAAATTTAAAATATGGTCAAATATATAGTATAAATTTATCAATATAAAATATATTGTAGTTTTGGGGATTAAGATGCATAAAAAATATCATGGTACATGGAAAAATAAAACCAAAGGGAGTGTCTAGAATCAATTGCCTATCAGAAAAAAAAAATTGCTTATACTATTCAATAAATATAGTAAGGTCTTTTAATTTTAACTTTTGACTAATAAGTATCTTTTTTATGCATCTCCTTTAGAGAGCATACGTAATTAGATAAATAGTTGACATGTAAAATAACATTTTGAAATAGTCAATTATTAGCTGTGAAGTCTCAAACTACTCTTATTGATACTATTATAAGTTGAATTGTAACTTTTACTCGTTAATTGTTTTTACATATTACTTTTATTTGTCGTCTTATGAATCTTTAGAGTTAGAAGATGTATAACATTAGAGAATATACATACATCTTAAATTTGATAAAAAAATAGTTTGTATAAAAAATAAAGTGTTTGCATTTAAAGATATTTGTAAAAACAAGTATTTCCTAATTTTGGCGAAGATAAATTTTGCTAAACAAGTTTTGCTAATTCACAAACAAATAGCACATGTAAATTGTAAACTAAACATCGAACGGCTTAATATAAAAAAGACTATTCATCAAGAGTAGCCTTTCCAACATGAGTTTTTCATTCTACAATTACTATAAGACCCCAAAATCCTAAAATAAAAAATATCTTCTTATAGAATGAACCTAATTGAACAAATTTAAAATAAAAAACAAACTCGTGAATTATTAAAATTAAAAATGGCACAAATTAGATATAATGGTAAATGATTTATACAATTAAACTAGAATCTTATTTAAAAGAACATCGATTTTTTTAGCTTTAGTTAATGGAGTGTGACTATTCATAAGGAATAAAGAGAAAGTATTGAGGAGCAACTACTGTCAGGGTAAGGAAAATTTACAAATAGCAATAAAACAACATCAAACAAGAATAACAAAAAAGAAGAATTATGTTTTAGCTCATGACCCTCGAACCTAAAAATTTTGAACTCCTCTAATATTTTGACTTATTTTTTAGCCCCTATATTCATTTTCAAACTCCTCCACCACTCACTTATGATTGAATTTATAATTTATCTTTAGAAAATATTTGTTCACGAGACCCAAAAACTTGATTTTGAGATTTGAAATGCATCATATATGAAGGTAATAAACACTTTTAATTAAACAGCAAAGGCTAAAAATAAAAGTTTGAGGTGTTTACCAATGAATCGACCATAATCAATCAAGGGGTCAAACCATACATTTTCGTAACAAAAAATAGAGAAAAAAGAAATACTGAAGTCTAATGAAAAGTATCATCGTGGAGGAATCAACCAATGGTTAAACTTTTTAGTAAAAATCATCCGACCAGAAGAAGGGAACTTAAAAAAGTTTTAATAATGAGTTTTTTAATTCTTATAATTCATCTTTTAATTTACCAAAAAAGTATTTTTAAAATTTAAGGACACACAATAAAAGGATAAATAATTATTGTTAATTTATTATTTACAATTTATTTTATTAAAAGGAGTCACTCTAACCCATTGTTTGGATTGAGAATGTCATGTTTTAAATACATATAACTGAGCTTTACAAAAGTAAAAAATAAAAAAAGAGTTTTTTGAAAATAAGTTGTACGTGGAGCTTTTTCGTGTTTCAATTGTTTATTGAAGTGGTCGGAAGTAGAGTTTTGTTTTTATATTTCAATTCTATTTTGAGTTCTTATATAGTGGTACTGAACTGAAATTCTAAATTTTTATAATACATAAAACACGTGAACTGACTGAAATTCCAATTTTAACGAAAGAAACTAGAATCCGAACATATGAATCACGGCAGAAGTAGTAAAAGTGAAGTAAATCATTTCACCTATATTTACTTGTTTGGTAATTTTTATTAACATTAAAGAAGATGAACAACTTAATTTTGAAAGCACCAAGTTGGAGATTGGAGTCTTACACTCCAATATAATTTATAATAGAGATTAGCATTAAATTTAATTGTTTCTCTACTACAAATCTCTGCTTTCTTTAAAAAAAAATTTAAAAAAATTAGCATGTATTGTCTTTTATTATAAAAATTTATAATGTATATATTTACTTTACTTTTAATTGATTTTATTTTAGAACTTATAATCTAAATATTTTACTATATGTCAAATTTATTATTAAATAATAAATTTATTTTTATTAAGTTATATCTAATATTAATTAAAATTATATTTTAATATAAAAATTGATATAAAATTAATAAATAAAATTAATTTTTAAAATTATAAACTCAATTATTTATTTATTTTTATGTTTTTAAATTTCTTTCTCAAACAACCCGTAACGCGGCGTGATCAACTTGGATCATTTGATCCTAATCGGGACCCGTTACAACGGTCATTCTTCTAGAAACAGATAGCAGATTGCTAAGAACAAACTCCAATTCCCACTTCATACATTTCATTTCAACCTCGCAAAAAGAAGGAAACAAAAAGAAACTTCAAGCAATAGAGCAATGGTTGCCATGGTTAGTCTTCCCTACTGCCGGCCGCTGCAAGCGCGGAAGTCCTCTGTCCGATCTCCCGGTGCCCAACGCGGGTACGTTTCTCACCAAAATCTCCGTAGCAGTTATCCGGTTTCTGTTCAATCAGTCTCGGTCGATCGTGGATTCGGTCTCCGTTCATTCCCCGGGCTTCAGGTGTAATATATTCTTGAAATCTTCCTTTACTTTTGGTTTCAAATTTCATTAATTTCGAAATGAATTGTTACTCATTTGTTGATATTTTCTATTGCTAATCAGACGGATTTGGGATGGGTTTACTTAGTTTTCCAAATCAAATTCCAAACCGAAATTTTCTACTGGTTATTGGAAGATTTGTGGAATGTGAGATGAACCTTGTCTTGGATTGCAAATTATGGTGCTAGATGGGAGACCTTGGTATAAATTTTTTGTTTCAAGTTAGTTATTCAGTTCTTCTACAGGGATAAGGTCCCAATCATCTTTGCAATACGAGAAAAGGGTAAAAATAGGGGAAAATTTATCGAATGTCTTTGGAGAAGTTAGGGCGTGTTTACCTTGTGGGTGAAGTGAGTTTTTTTGAAACTCACTCCACCCAAATTAAAAAATCAAACAAAATATAAAAAATATTTAATAAAAAATAAAATTATTTATTAATAAAATATTTATAGTAAGTATTAAAAATTTTTTTAAAAAGATTTATTAATAAAATAATTTTATTTAAATTTTTGTATATATTTTATGTTGGAAGTGAGTTAAAAAAAAACTCACTTTGGGGTGTTGGTAAACACGCCCTTAATATCTCAATGGTTGGGAGTGGAGGTTTAAAATCATCAGTGGCCACCGCCTGTGCCAAAGAGAACAATCGGTTTGTTGTCTGGGCTTAGGTGCAAATTTTGATGTCCTATTCTATTCAGTTAGCTTGTTATATATTTATATTTTAAAAAAAAAAAAAATAATAAAAATTTTAAAAATAATTTTAAAAATTATTATTAAATATAAAAAATATTATAATTATTATTAAAAATTATTTATTTTTTTAATTTGGTCAATAAGTCAAAGTCACGTTGACCGGCCAATAAAACAGTACCGGACGGGCGTGCTGGCAAACTCGGCCCATCCTGCCGTAGAAACGGGCCGGGTCGGCCTGTTTGGCTCGGCCCATTTGTGCATCTCTAGTTGGGAGGATAAATTTTAGGTACTTCTTAAATCATGCGACGGTGTTCTCATGGATCTAGGAAGCTGGTTGAAGCTATCTTCTCTAGCTTTTCTCAAGTTTATTTTCCAAACAGAGCCTAGGTTTGTTAGATTAAGAAAGTGATTCAATGTCTAATTGTTTGTTGCTAGTTCCTCTTATTTTTAACATTTTGGATAGCTAGTTTTTAGATTGAAAAGCTGGCTCTATTTGGAATCTAGGTTTTGAATCAGAGGAGAAAGTGATGAAAAACTATTTCAATATTATTTCATTTTATTCTAACTTACTCCAACTTATTTCAATACAAATACATATATAGACTTTTTATATTACTAAATAATATAGTTCTAAATAAAAAAAGATATCTAATTTTAGGAAAAAGTTCTAAGTAAGAAAAGATATATTGTTGACTCACGCCAACACTCTTTTTTAAGTTGGTACAAAAATATCATCTATGCTCAACGTGCTTAATGAGTCATGAAAAATTCTATTTTTCATAGTCTAATCTGTCAGGTCGGATCTGCTATCCGGTTGGATCTGGTCGTAGTTGCATGTCCAGGTCAGATAGGATCTATTTATCTCGAATGGGTCCGATCTGTTTGTCTGGATCTAGATCTTTTATGTCGTAGTCAGATCGGACTTGTTTGTACTGATCGGGTCGGATCTATTTCTCTCGATCGGGTCGGATCTTCCTATCAGGATCGGGTTAGACTTGTATGTCCGGATCGATTTGGGCTTATTTGTCCGGATTCGGATCGGATCATTTTATCCGAGTCAAGTCGGATATATCTGTCCGAATCAGATTAGAGTTGTTTTTTTTAATCAGATCATATCTGTCGGGTCAGGTCGGATCTATCTGGTCGGCACTTTCTACCTGGGTCAAGTCGGCATTGTTTGCCAGATTGGGTTAGATCTGATCTGTCGGTGTGGCTCGATCGAGCCAGATTTGGTTTAGCTTGGTTTAGTTAGAACTGGACTGAACCAAGTCTGTTTAGTCTCTTTGGTTTGGCTGGATCGGATATAGATTCAACACAATTTAGCCGGATCATCTGGAGTCGGTCTGGTTTGATTTGGATCCATTCAGTTTGGTCAGACCAGCAAGAGATCGGTTCAGTCTGGTTCACTTCAGTCCGGCAGATCTCCGGCGAAGTGAACACGAATTCTCTCTTCGCCTGTTCTAGCGGCGATGAAATCTCCTAGAGATCTCCTGTGAACTAAAGTAGAGTCTGATCGGCAGCAAGAGAGCAGTAGGCAATGATGCAAGGCTAGTTGACTCTGGTAGGGAAGTACCATTGGGTTTGACGGCGAACGACGATGAGGACGAAACGGCGATTGTCGTCTTCTTCTTCTTTGTTTTTCTTTTAAAATATAAATCTAATCCTGTTAAACCGCTAAATTTGATATGGTCGGAGTTTCTAATCGTTACAATCGTATATCCACAATAGCAGCAGAATGGTCTAGTCGAAGTCAACCGTCGGAGTTGTCATCTTCCACGACGGCGACGGATAGATCTGATCTGTATTTAACCGTTGGAATCATATGTTTGACGATGACGGCGATAGATTAGGATTTTGCTCTCATATAATAATGAAAAATTATTTCAATCTTATTCCATCTTATTCTAACTTATTCCTAACTTATTTTAACTTCTCTTCAATACAAGTATATAAAAAAATACTTGTACATATCTAATATATATGGATAAGATAGAGGCACATGACATCATTAAAAGCACATAATGCATATTCCGGCTAAAAGTGGCCGGCAAGACATCTAATTTCAATTTTCACCGTTGGATATGAAGAAACATGAGTTGAGAACATATTGATAAAATTTCAACTCAATCGGAATACGAACCGACCTCCATCGAAACTTTTGATCAAAGTGACATAAAAACGAAATATATATCTTTTGTCAAATTTAACATTTTGTTATTTTAATCAAGAGTTTTGATGGAGGTTGGTTCGTATTCCGATTGAGCTGAAAATTTATCAACATGTTCTCAACTCATGGTTTTTCATATCCAAAGGTGGAGATTAGACTTGGATATCTCGCCGGCCACTTTTGGCCAACATTTGCACTATATGTCTTTAAGGATGTCGTGTGCTATATATATATATATATATATATACATATATATATATATGTATATGTACATATGTATATACATATATACATACATATATATATATACGTACATACGTGTATACGTATATACATACGTACATACGTGTATATATATATATCACGTGCACGTGACACGTATATATATACGTGACGCATTTATTTGTATATGCACGATACGTATATATATATATATATATATACATATGTATATATATATAGATACATATATACATATATATATACATACATATATACATATGTATATATATATATATATATATGTTGAGATATCACATTCTTTATAGAAAATTTTGATTGTCCAGAGAGTCTGTGTTTTTATAGTTCTCTTCTTTGTAGCATCTATCTCTTTCAGTCCTTTTTCCCGGTGCTTTTTCTGTTCTGCCCGTGCGTTTTCTCCATGCCTGAGAGGAAGTCCTCCATCATCAGTTGTAAGCAATGCAACTCAAGCATTTCATCTTATGTCTTAGAGTAGCTATATAGGAATTTAAGAGTCAGGTGTTTTCATGTTCAGTCTTCTCGGAACAGACACCGCACATATAGAGAGAGGGAGATGAAAATATAAATCAACTAAACCTCTAAATCGTGGGAAGGCTATGTTCTCAGTCGGCAAAGCCTCATAGAAAAGCAAGAGTACCATTGAAGGCCTTTGGTTCGTGCTCCTCTTAGGGAGATTAACCTCACTTCCTAGGGACAAGAAAGACCGAACAGTTCCTACTTCAGTCAACCAGCTTAAAGATACAGAGAGAACTAGGCTACATTGAGGAAGGTGAGGCTCGTGTTTCTGTCACTCCATAGGCAGGATTAGCTCCTCCTGCGTCAGTCAACTACTCATTCCATATAATGATCACAGAAAGCTTGCGGTTGCTGCGGGTCAAGGGCAGGGCCGGGAAGCCTCTTGGCTCTTTAGCCTAAACCACTTGTCTTACATACATACATATATATATGTACATATATGTACATACATATATATATGTACATATATATATGTATGTATATATATTATATATATATATATATATATATGGGTGGGGATAGGGGCACCCTATCTTTAGGGGCATCTTAGGGCACCCTCTTCTAAAAAAATGCGCAAATAATTTTAAATATAATCTCCACCGTTGGATATGAAAAATTAGTAGTTACAAAGACGACGATAAAATTTTAGCTCAATCGGATCATTAATTGATCTCCATCAAATCTCTTGATCAAAATAACATAAAATCGAAAAAAAACATCTTTATCAAAATTTATTATTTATATCATTTGATCAAACGCTGGATGGAGATTAATTTCTATTCTGATTGAGTTGAAATTTTGTCAGCTAATTTTTTACTAATATTTCTTCATATCTAACGGTGGAGATTGAATTTGAAACTTTAGATTGGAAAAAGTGCCCCTAAAGATGGTTCCTCTATCCCTTCCGTATATATATATATATATATATATATATATATATATTTGTATTTACCGGTTACCGATAGAATCGGGCTAGTCACTTATTTCTCAGCACAAGTGAATGTTGTTTGTACTCTTTTCTCAGCAAGAGTAGCTGCTGTTCTTGCAGTATTTTTATACTTCTCAGTAGGTTTGGAGAATATTTGTTGGATATAATCCAACCTTATTTGAATAAGAAGTCGTTCTAAGTCTGCCTATTTGTCAAGTAGTTTGAGTTTTTCTTGTCGTAGACAAGCAACTGTATATATATAACGTCTAACACTGGCTTAAACAGGCCTTAAAAGGGTGACTCAAAAGATTACCGGACAAAGTTTTAACAAGCATTTGATATTTATGAAAGCCTACTGATCCTAAGGTTCAGGAAAATCTTAGAATACATCTAATTTCTTGTAGAGTTTATGATACAGAAAGAAAGAGATATGAATGAGATACATGAGAATTTTTTTGCTGTCAAAACCTTCTCCATTTACGACAGCATGCTACATGCAAGATATATGAACAAAAAGAAACAAAAACATATTTTTAATGGAGAGAAGACATAAAGAAAAGAGTTTGTGAGTTTCCCTTTCAGAAAATTCTAAAAATTTTTATTAAAAGAAAAGGAACTTAAAGTGAAAACAGAGAAAGCACACAACAGAGCACTTCAGATCTCTAAACACCGATGCCCTCAAATGATACACTTTGTACATATATATAGCTAGAAATTAAAGTTAACTATAGTTAACATAAAACTTAAGTAGAGTTAACTATCTAGAGTTAACTAACCGAATGCTGGTTAACTGTTGATCCTTGGTGGCATGTCTCTATCTGTTGGTGATATGTCTCCATCTGAATCTTGGTTTCTTCTAGATGCCAGAATGTTCGGGTCCTAGTCCTCGTTCACCATCTGGATGTGATAGGTTATCAATATCTGCACATCTTTCATCCATAACAGAATAAGGTATAAGACTGTCTCCAGTAGATTCTGAACTAATAGGTTTATATTCTTTTTCACAATCCATAGGACTGGTGATTCTCCCTTTAAAGATAGAAAGGTCTTTAATGGTTTCTTCAATAAGTTTCTTAAATTCTCGTTTTCGTAATACAGTTCTTCTAAGTTTGACATTATACAGATAAGAAAGAATAATCTGTATATTTTGTCTTTAACATTCTGAGTTCAAGTTCTTAGGACTGTTCTGCGTCCCAATATGTTCTCCTGGGTCTTGTTCATTGTGCTTCGTAAGGTTCTGAGAACATTCTCCTTGATGAATACATGTTAATGCAATTTTTCCCAAATTGTCAGGGATCTCCGAATTTGATTTGCCTTTACCAGTAGAACATGGATAGCCACTTATTTCTCAACACAAGTGAATATTATTTCTACTCTTTTCTCAGCAAGAGTAGCTGCTGTTCCTGCAGTATTGTTATACTCCTCAGCAGTATTGTGACACAAAAACAAAATATATATCTTTTGTCAAATTTAAAAGTTTATGTCATTTTGATCAAGAGTTCCGATGGAGGTCGGTTCGTATTCCGATTGAGCTGAAATTTTATCAACATATTCCCAACTCATGGTTCTTCATATCCAACGGTGGAGATTGAATTTGGAGAGCTCGCCGGCCACTTTTGGTTGGCATGTGTACACACATGTGCCTATATCTTGTCCCTATATATATATATATATATATATGAAGGAATAGGAGCACTCTAGTCTTTATGCACACTCCAGCGCACTCCACGGCCATTTGTTATCGTGGACACCTTCAAATCCAATCTCCACCGTTGGATATGAAGTATTATGAGTCGGTAACATGCTGATAAAATTTTATCTCAATCGGATTACAAACATTTGATCAAAATCACTCAAAAAAGAAATATATATATATTTTGTCAACTTTTACTATTTGTGTCATCATGATCAAGTATCGGATGGAGGTCGATTCGTAATCCGATTGAGATAAAATTTTGTCAACATGTTACCGACTCATAGTACTTCATATCCAACGGTGGAGATTGGATTTGAAGGTGTCCACGGTAACAAATGGCCGTGGAGTGCACTGGAGTGTGCATAAGAACTGGAGTGCTCCTATCCATTCCCATATATATATATATATATATATATACATTTAGTTATACTAAAATATTTTTATTTATAACTCTCCTTATTTTAGTTTTATATAAAGTTTTCTACTTTTTCCTATATGATATAATTCTGTTGGTGATATAAGATCTAAACTATTCGTTTGCATATATTCTGTAGAATAAACTTTGTTTAAATCTAGAAAATGGTTGATAATGTCGTAATTGCAACTAGTGTAAGGACCTAAACTTGCATTATCGCTAGGAGGAGCATCAACAACAACAATAACAAACTAACCTTTGTCCTACATAAGTGGGGTTGGCTATATGAATCGTTTTTTCATTTCACTCGATTATAAATTAGATCCAATGAAATATCTAATTTATCTAAATCTTCGCGATATCCTAGGCCAAGTTAATTTTGGTATACATTTTTTTCTCCTAAAATGCTCGAGTAGTATCGCATCGCTCTCATGCACTGTAGCATATTTAGGTTTGTGCAAGATATTTCTGAACCGCCTAGGCCTATCTTTTCTTAACTTGTCTTCGATCGGTAAGACAATTGAATGTTAGCGTATACTCTTATTTTGTCCTTTGTCTATTCTAGTATAGCCACATATTCATCTCAACATCTTTATTTTTGCTATATTTATTTTATTAATATTTTGATCTTTAATAGTGCAGCTTACTACCGTATAGAATGCAGGTCGAACGACTGTTCTATAAAAATGACATTTTAGCCTTAAATGAATTTTCTTATTACACAATATTTCGGTAGCACCTCGCAATTTTCATTCATCTTGTTTTAATTCTATACATAACATCTTTTTCAATTCTCTATACCTTATAAATAATCGAATCTAAATATTTAAAACTATTATTTTTTATTGCAACACAATTCTTTTTGGCAATAACAATATTATATTATTTTTGTATTTACTAAAATGACAATCGTGTATCTTATCTTAGTTTTACTTAATTTAAAATCCTTATATTCTAAAGTACTCTTCCAACATTTTAATTTATAATTTAATCTCTTTTTTGTCTCATTAACTAAAATTATGTTATCGATGAATAACATACACCACAGTAATTATCATCAATATATTGAGCGAGTTCATCAATTACTAAAACAAATAGGTAATGACTTAAAGCTGAACCTTAAATTATAGTAATAGAAAACTCTTTACTCATATCACCATCATAGTACACTCTAATGATTTTCTATGGCGCGTATTCTTAATGATATTTATATATGTATTAGGCATACATTTTACTTCTAACACCATCATAATACTTTTCTAGGTACCCTATCATAAGCTTTTTAAGTCTATGAAAATTATATGTAGGTCTTGCTCTTCTCTTTATATTGTTCCATCAATCTCCTACATAGATAAATCGCTTCATAGTAGTTCTCCTTGGTATAAAATCAAGTTGATTATCTGAAACTTCGAATTACAGCTAAATCTTTGCTCAATAACCTTCTCCTACAATTTCATTAAATGCTCATGAGTTTGATTCCTATCTAATTCCTACAATTTTGAATATCTCTCTTATGTGTATAGATAGGCATTAGAACACTTTTCTTCTATTCATTTAGCATCGTTCCACTCTTTAAAATAACATTAATAATTTTGTTAACCAAGTAATGCCCACTTAACCTAAATGCCTCCAAACTTCAATTAGGATTCCATCTGGACCAATGGCGGTTAAAATTTCTAGGCGACAAATAGGTGAACTCATTGCATTTAGAAGAAAGATAGTATATGTCTAGTTCTAAAGAAATTTTAGAATAGAAGTCGAAGTGTGGAAGCTTCTTTCTTCAGATGAAAGTGTATTACATTCATTTAAATTTTTATTTTGACAAAATATATCCATATAGTAGTCATTTTTCTATTGTTTGAAGGGGTAAATTGTAAGAGAAAATTCTAAAATTGCTTAAGGATTAGATAAGATAATTTTCCCTTATCTATTATATAATATGCCTTAGTTGTATATTAATATTTTGCTATTGAGAATTAAAGGAAAATAAATGACTGTTTCTCAAAATTTTAAGCCTAGTTATCGCAGATTAGAGATGCTGGGAGAGGGATTTGTAGAGATGATCAACTCATAGGTCTGGTTGGATTAAGTGGGGGATCAGTCAGATTTCTTGTGCCACTTTGTTTCAATCCTTCGTTTCTTAAATATTAGGAAGTTTAGTCACTGACCCAAGCTAAACTTTGTCTTATTCTCATTATTAAGCTCGGGCATAGATAAAACCCTTCTTCTGACCAGTGAGGTATTTGTGGACTAAAGTATTTGTCTTATTTTCGTCATAAAGGTGGACATTCCTCAAGTATATGTCTTATTTTCATCATCAAGTTGTTTGTCAACTTACTGCATACTTCTCCGTGTTTGTCTCAATATCAATGCCCAACATACTAGATAAGCCATCTTAATGGCTTTGAATGAGACATAATTGGAGACAAAACTTTGAATGGATGATTACTAACTTATTAGCACTTAAAATGTTTAGTCTATTGCTCATAACTCTATGCATGTAGAATTTAATTCCTTAATATATTAGTTAGAAGAAGGTTGAATAATACCTTATCTGCCACCTCTGCTAATTTTGGAGCCTCTGATCCAAAAATTTACCAACAATCAATTGCATCCATGGTCATTAAATTTGCTTGAGATACTACTATAATGTGAAGCATGAACAGTTCTTAGGAAATGTTGCCTAAATGTCTAGGAAATGTTGCTTGAGATACTTCCGTAAGCCCATCATCGCTTCCTTCTTAAGATTGGACGGCCTTCTTGGTAATCCTTGAGCTAGAATGTTAAGGTCAATATTTTAAAATTGAGAAGTAAATGCAAACGCGAAAGAATTGATGGGAAGATTCAATTCCGGATTAGCATGAACAATCTCTTCCAATATGTCATAGTAACCTTTATGTGGATTCCCCTCATTGCATTGTTTATATCCTTAAGCATGGTATCAATCTTTTCATTGTTTCACCCATCTTTAAACCTTCGTCCTCTATGTACTTGATGAACTTGGCTTTTTGTGATAATGATGATGTTCTCAATGGTTCCCAAGACACTTATTTCTTTACGGATTATGCAACTAAACTGCCACTTGTGTTTGTCTGATCTTTAGATTACCCACTTCTTGCATATCCTAAGGACATTCTACAAGATGTACCGAGATGCAAACCTCGTATTACCACTTTTAAGCTCCAACTTTGAGTTAGTTTCAAATATTATTAAGACATGTTTATGATTCAAGGAGTGCATGGCAATATTCTTCCCTCTCTTGTATGTTAACAATTGTTTGTGTCTAATTCTACTACTATTAGAGAAATTAACATTGACAAATAAATTAAGTTTATGTGGAGTGTCCTCGTTTTATACCCCCTGATTAAGGGTTATAATGATTATTAGTTTGATCAAAAAGTAAAGTTGTGATAGTGAGCGTGAGAATCAAATAACCAAAGCTTTGGGAAACAGAGGCATGGCATGTATTTGAAGATCTTAACCATGGATGTGTGCTAATTTTTATTAATTTGGAGACCATTTCAGATAGGAACTTACACATGATAATTACAAAATTAAATCAAAGTAGAAATATATAAGAGATTATAATAACAACATGCATAGACCATCAATTATCTTCTATAACTGAAAGCTGGATATCAGCTCCTCTCCTTGTGATATGTGTCATCCTATTGGCAGTCCTCGCTCTATAAATTTCCAGCCTTTTTTTGGGCGTGGTATTTGTCGTAAGGTCCAACTAAAAGAAAAGAAAAAGAAAAGATAAAGAAACAAAACCAGAAAGATAGAGAGGTTTCTATAAACAAATATTACAGCTCCTGATTCGCCTATTTGCTACCGCTCTCCACAAGATTGACAACGATCTCGCTTCTCTCCCTTGATTGCTCCTTGCTACTCTTTTTGCTGTCATCTATCTAAATCGAACCTATTTTCAAGCTTGGGTGCGAGTATCATTGAAAATAGAGATTTTCTGCCAGCTGCTGCTCCTGTGCTCCCAATTCTTGCCATCTGAATTGTCCTCTTCCTTATATTTGCTTGGTTCTGCTGGTACAGTTGCTTCTTGATCAATCCGTGGATAATAAACTAACAATGCAGTAAAGATAAGGAAAAAGCAACAACATATAAAAAAAGAAAAAAGAAAAACATCTTTACACAGGTTTGTATTTGTAGTATTCTTAGGAGTTTTCAATTTCTTATCTTCTCCACTAAATTCTCTGCTGCTTATTAGAGGTGACCGGTGAGCCACTCAATCTCCTGTCCTCTAGAAAAATTTTGGAGTTCATGGCTATTGAGTGATTTATTTGATAGCTATTGCTATTTTTGTTCTTTTTTGTGTTTTTCTTTTCTATCCATGATTTGTCAGGCAACCACTTTCTCTTTTTCTCCTCAAATTTAAGTAACTCCAACAAATTTATTTCTTCTGGCCTTTATGTTTCAATTTGTTGAGTTCTTGGACAAGTTATCAACATGTAACTTCTTCTCTGGAGAGTCAAACAGAAACTCAAAAGTTTTGTTGATCTTGATTTCCACAACTCAAACATTTCACTGCTATTCTATTTTCTGAAGGAAAATAGTTATATGTGACTATAAGTATACACAGTATCTTCTAACTATGTGTCGACCTAAGTTAATTACTCCGTTATTGTTAGGTTGGTGATTACCATGCAGTTTGTATATTTTATCCTTATTGAGCAGACTTTGATTTCTGGGTTAATGATGAGTTCATTTCTACTTCTATTATTGAGGAATGCTGCTGTGTTTTGTAATGTTACAATATATCGGCATTTGGATATGTATACCTTTACTGCCTGCTGATGCTATGCCCCTGCACTGCTACTGCTTGTGCTTAAGAGCAACTGCTTTCTGCACTGCTGTACTGCTGCCAGCCTTCAGGAATGCCATGGCTGTTTCTTCACGCAACTCTGCTACTGTTGTGTGTTATATCTTCCCTGCTGCCACTTGCATGCACTGCTCTTTTCCTGCTGCTGCTATTACTTTTGGCTCTATATGTTGATTGTTTTTTCTACCCCATTGTTTTTATTTATGGAAAATCCTACTAGCTACCAGGTCTTCATGGAGAAACTATAAGCTACGTTCCAGGGATTTGTTCAAGACTTAGCTCATGTACATTCTTTCAAATTCAAAGAAAGCTTACAGATTACCTCATCTGTTAGCTATTGTGAAATACTACGTAAGCTATGCGGTCTGTATTGTGGTCAAACTGATATGCTACCTGATTCTTTACAAATTTTCTAATACCTTTAACTGACCCCAACAAAGTGCTGCGCAGATGTCAAACAGATAAGGATGGCAACTAAATTGTATTTTTTTTTTTGAATATTAAAATTTTTTATTGACTTGCTTATTTGTGTAAAGGTAATGATAAGTAGTTCACAATATTTGTGTAAATCACAATAAGCTTATTCCAGAGCTAACATATAGAAAGCAAGCCTTCTCTTGTTCAGGAATTACCTGATTGTTAGTATGTTTTTTGTTTCATTAGTGGAGGCAGCAGAATCCACTATAGAACCTGTAACCAAAGTATGTTTTCCAAGGCGCTTAAAGCTTCCTGGTTGCTCAGACAGACTGGTCTTGGTGGGCACAGGTGTGTATGGGTATACCTTTTATGATAAGTAAAGCCCTCAAAAGTCCTTAGTTTCACTTTAAAAGGCTGGCCTTTGTTTCAAACAATTAGTGGCTAAGGTTTGCTTTTCTGATAATTTTGCACTCAAAAGAACTTCAACAAAATAATTCCATATACACTTTGTTTTTTGGAATAAATGTGGCACCTGAGCTGTTTAGTTAATCTTTGAAATAGCTCCTGACCGTAAGGTACCAAATGGATTAAACCTTGTTGACGCTCATGCAATAGTGTAGATAGAACAATTAAGGTACTAACTGGAAATAAAGACTTGAAAAAATATATAATTCCATGGACTAATTAGCTGATTAGAAGTATATGGACAAATACCTACCTAAATGTTGAAGTTTGAGAACAATTTGTTTGTGTTATCCATTGGTATCTATATGAGGCGCTTTTTCCTGTATCTATTGGTTTCCATCATTATTTTGCTGATTTAAACCACGCGCAACTATTGATACAGCTTTTTGTCTATGAGCTTGTTCATTCTCTGTCAAAGTCCACTTTCAGCTACAATTCATCTTTTACTTGATGTTGGTTTTAATTACATAATTTTGTTTGATAAAAATTGCTTCTATTTGGGAAGCTTATTTCACATTTTTGTGTTGTCTAATTTATTGTTTTGTAAAAATGTTAAGGACATCTATTTTGTGCAACTTAAATTAATTAATATCTTACTTGTGGAATTGTATAGACAATGACTTTCTTTTCTTCACAAATTTTCACACTATGTAAGTTGCTTTTGGGAGTGCTTTTAAAGTAAAACTTTTCTGCAATAGAAGATATTTTTATTCTTTTTTAAAAACGAACTTTTTTTACCTAAAGGAATAATAAAAATAAGCAATAAAAAGATCTTACTACGTAGGATTTTTCTATTCTTTCTAAATTTTTAAATAAATTCTCTAGAAATTTATAAAAGGTGTATTGAAAAATGTAAACTGAAAAATTGAAAAGTTGCTTTTCTGAAATGGAATGCCAAATGCCCCCTTAAGAAGGAGAAAATAGATTTTGTAATTGTTTATATCAAGTGGTCATGGATATGTCCTAAGTTCGTATCCTTCTAGCTAATGACAGCAGTTCGCTTAACCAAATTCATGATTTTCATGTATGTTTCCTTGGAAATTGTCTTCTTTGTTTTGGAAGTCTTAGTGGTATGAGACGGCATACCATTTGCTTCTCATCATATATTTATGCTCTGGTTTTTGTTATTTTGTTGTATGAAAAATTTTGGGTAAAGATTTGGGAAGACTTAGTGTAGGCCTGTTCATGGATATTTTCATTTATAGGCCCCTAATTATTTTCATTGTTACATAAGTGTATGTATTCTTACTTGTTTCCCAATAATACTAGTATTTGGACCAAAAAAAACCATTTATTTTCTGAATCTCTACTGTAACAAGTCACTCTTAGTGCATCATATGTCAGTTAAACTGCTTGGACTTTGCTGATTGGATACCCTTCAGTCTTTCACTTTGCATTTGCTTAAGTTTTATCATATTTGTGAGGATCAATTATCTTTATTTTTATTGTAATTGTGAAGAAGGAGGGACTAATATAATGGACTGTCGAAATTAGTTTGACGTAGGATCTATTAGAAAGATTATGAATGAGTTAATACTATCTTTTGGGGTTTTCTTGCTTATCTTTTGGGGTTTTCTTGCTTGTTGCACATAGGAATCTTTAAGGCCAACAGAAAACATGCATCTATATATTGTTATGCTCCAATTTGTACAGACAGTCTATATGAAGTTGATTTTGCGATTCTAGAAATTGAGAAAGGAGTGTGTGTTTATAAGAACTTAAAGCAATGCTGGGAACTATTTACTGCAGGATATAGAGAAAAGGTTTTTGCCATTATTGGGGTTAAGGTATATGCTTCAGGTTTTTATGCAAGTAGATCCATCAAAGAAATTCTAATTTCGTGGAAAGAGAAATCTGTTGCTGACATAGAAGCAGATTCCACACTCTTCAGAAGCATCTATGAAGGTATCATTGTTTTTCATAAGCTTCCACTTCTTTCTTCCATACATTTTTTATATATTCTACCACAACTTTGTCATGCAGCACCTTCTGAAAAAACATTAAGAATCGAGCTTCTTCGAGATGTAGATGGTAACACTTTTTGGAGTGCTTTAGATGAAGCTATCTCACCTAGAATAAAAAAGCCTACAGCAGAAGATGTTTCTGCAATATCAACTTTTCGCAACACCTTTCAAGGGCGTGACCTGAAGAAAGGAACGTTTATCTATTTGACGTGGGTAGGCTCATCCAATATGTTGGTATGAAATTTCATGAAAGTTTTTTGTTGACATGATATTGTCATTTCAATCTAAGCAATGCCTTTTGCAGGTTTCCATCTCATCTGATGCATTTCCGTCTAATGTGGATGCCGAAATTGATTCCCTAAATATGACCTTAGCCCTTTATGATGCTTTTCTAGGAGATTCTACTGTCTCCCCCACATTGAAGGCGTCTGTTGCTCACGGGCTCAAATTGATCCTCAATGAAAACTGAGATTAAGTAGTAAGTTCTATCTCCTTCTTGGATCTCAATGTCATGAAAATTTATGGTAGACAGTTATAGCAAAACCGAAGCTGAGTTTTTGAATTGTTTAAAGCATTAGTGGTGAATCCTATTCAGAGATCGACATCTAAGTTTCAACGCCAGTGGAGAACAACCATAGAATAACTTGTAATCAACCAATATAAATAGAAAAACGTAATTTGTTGAGAACCATTTCTCAAGAAAATAAATTTCCTTCTCAGCTTTGTTGTAAAAGGTGTTGAAAGAAATTGCTCGTTAAAAAGAAAAAGACAAAACTACATTGCCATAGAAAGAAATGATAACGCTTAGTTCCTTAAGCAGTTGTGCTATATTACAAAATCAACTCTCCTTTCAATACTACTATTTTCAAGCATGTGATACTTAACCTTTTTTGAACTATAGACTTCAAAATACCACTACCTCTAGTTATTTTGTACTCTATATTTACATACACTACTCTTGATTGTGAGAAGTCTGCTTTTCCAATTAATAACTTACATTTTTTCTTAAATTGGTTATGTTGGGCTCGATATCCTTAGAGTTAATATTTGGGTTCTAGAGTTTGTGGTGTATGTGCACGTAGTTTAATGATTGCATGAGATTAAGCCACCTTGATAAACAAGATACAAAGAGTTGTGCAATCTAAACATTAAATAGCTTCAGTCAAACAAAAAGGGAATTAAGAAACACAAGGCTTTTTTTCTTCCCAAAAATGTATCATTGCATCTGACTACAGTTTTTGGTTTATTGTTGGGAGGCATTGATTGACCTGCTTTTGAGTTTAAAGGATGCAAAATCGAAATTTATGTATACTTAAAATATTGACTAAAAGACGTGCATATTTAAGTGGTTTCTAGAATAATAAAGTTACCTAGCTAGACATATTCCTTTATTGCTATGTTATCGAAATGTTGTGAGAGGAATTCAATTATATTGTTCTTCTAATAGCTACAATGTAGCAAGCTACATTAATGTTATAGTTTTCCTTATTTTATTCTCCGAAAGAAAATTAAATACTATAAACTTATAGAAAAACACTGCTGGATCCTTATATTCATTGGAAGTTTATTTGTAAATTATAACATTTAGAAACTTTGATGTTAATGCTTGTTGAAAAGGGAAAAATTAAATAATATCATTTGTTTTGCTTGCTCTGTTGAAGTGACTTCTCTATGTACCCCTGATTTTGTTGCCTATGGCTTAGTCCGTGTTCAAAAAACTCGTTCTTCTTTATGCCTTTAAGTCCCACAATGATTTGAACGTATCACTAAATAGTGCATTCCATAAATGCTATTGAACTTGTCCTAACTTATATATAAGAATGAATGTCAGCAAGAAGAATTTTATATCAATCCGTATACTTTGAAAGCTGGTCTTGCAATCTTCAAATTTCATAAAAACCGTAGCCTCTATCTTGTATTTTCTTCCATCTTTTAGTTATGTTCTTATATGACCCAATTTAATATTTTGTGCATAAAACTTTAGTGAATGTGTATGTAAGATATGAAAGCTTTCTTATGCAAGTTAGAAGGTCAAGTGTATCATCCAATATTAATTTATTTCTAGGATTTGGTATTTGGTGCTGAAAACCAACTTGTATTCTTCTTGATTATTGTTGTGATCATAAATGCATGAATCGCACAAGTAATAAAGTGACAAAAAGGTATCCTTCAAACGAAAATTGATTGACTTATTAAGTACTAATAATAACTAATCTTAAAACTATCTTAAACATTGATTAAAGAAGATTTAATGGTAAAACTAAAAGAAACAAAACAAATAAAAAGTAAATACTTGTAGGATTTCAATGATTAGAGCATTAAGGCATTTGATTTTACCATAACTAATTTAATTCAATCCTTTTTTCTATTATCAAAGACCATAATCCTTATTAATAATTGATAATTCTTAATTTTGTTGATACACATTTTCAGGTTGTATCAAAAATATTTTAACGTACTAATTCGTTATATCTTTATATGATTTCAATATAAATATATGAAGCTCACTAAGATTTTATGGCGCCCTAAATTAACTAGACGAATTATAAAAGTACATTTCCATTTCATATACAATTCAAAGACTAATTTATACAACACATCTTTGTCTTAGTATGAATTTCAAATTAATTGAATATTATTTAGATACTCAAAAATATTAAACACGGTAAAGAACAATCACTATAAAATTATAAAATTTTGATAATATAGAATAAAGAGTTAAATCATTATAGTTACGCTATATTATATCTCTATAAAAAAGAGTTAGTTCATAATTGTCAGATTTAACAACACCAAGAAACACGGGATATAGAACTATAAAACCCTAACCATGAGTATTATTAAGCAAATTTTCGAGCTTCTCTGCTCTGGGCTTTACGCTATTCTCTTCTCTTTACTAATAGCAATAAGAGCTAGGGAACTAACCCTATATGAGCTACCTCTGCTCTTTAGCCGCATAGAAAAAATTTGAATTCCCCAAAATTAATTAGGTTTTTATTTCTTTAAAAAAATCGTTAATACAATCCTAGCTAATTCGGACTCTCTAACCGTCTAATTGTGTGCACCATCTTGGAGTTTATTTGCTCTCTGATAAAAAAATATAAGTTTGAGACTTATGTCTTATTTTTTCAATTATATATTTCACATGTCATTTAAAAATTAGGTTCAATTGCACTCTTTTCAGAATTGCACATTTGACTCGGGCCTGCGTTGTATGCCAATTCATTTGTAAATCTATAAATGATCGCAGTCCAAAAAATTTTGAAAATTTTCATAAACATCTTTAGTGTCTTTTGCTTTCTAATCTAACTAGCCATTTGTAAAACTCCAACAGAAAATCACATTTTCATAAAAAATGCTCTAATTGCAAAAATTAAAAATAAGAAAAACAATTAAATAAGATTAGTTTTAATCAATTTTGCTAAATAAAGCCAAGTATATATAATATAAAATGAATGAGATAACACATATATCTTAAGCTCATCAATACCTCCACACTCAATTTTTGCTCATATTCGAGCAATAAAAGTATTATTTTCATACAGCTTGGTTAGATTTCATAATACTATATCCTCAAATTTGTCAATCATTGCATAATTTATAAACATTTTTCAAACAGTGCCAACAAATGTTTTGAGTCATACAACACACTTGTTGACAAACAAACAACTAATTTTAAGAATGCTAAGCTCATTAATATCAGTACTTAGATTGTCAATAAGCTCATGTGCTTAATTTTGATCATTTCAATTTTGTATATTTTTATTATTGAATTTTAAATCGAGCAAATCAAACGAATCAGTCATCTAAACCCTTATTTTTTCTTTCGTCTAAGAGTTTGTCGGGCATATTAGTAATTTATTCTCTATTTTTGTTATATATTTTTAAGATCTACTATCAATAGCCTCCCATTATTATGAAGGTAGCTCTTTCTATTGGTGATTAAATTTTATATACTTATAGTACATTAGGCCAAAACATTGAAAGCTAGCTTTCACCCGTTCGTGTAGGTAGCTCTTTTCGACTTGACTAGCCTTATTAGTGCAATATTTTTTATTGGTACAATACTTAACATAGAATTCTATTATATAGGCAATGCTTGATATAACATCTCAATGAGAAAGTAAATTCGCTTCAGATTCAAAATGACACTAAGAGCAAATAAATTTTCTATTCATCTTATGATCATAAAGTAAAGCTAATGAATACAATTGTTACTAATAACACAAGTTAATTTGAATGGTTATATATTTAGTGGATTAAGTATTAAGACTCAAAGACAGTAATTTTTCATGATAAGGGGCCACACAACCAAAATTCAACGAGTAAAAAGGAAGAACTTTATTCAATTAGAGTGGTCGTGAATGTAGACAAATTTATTTGCGAACCATGTAAGTTATTTGTGTCATGCTTGTGTGATTATTTTAATTTCTGAACAGTTAAATTGGCATATTCAATAATATCTCTGTTCATGAAGCTCTATACTTTTCTCAGTTGACTAAATTGATGCAATTTTCTATAATAGCTGTCAATTTTTGTTTATCAACTCAATTAATCCCTCCTCTTTTGAATTGATTATGCAAGATCGAACAACAAATCTGCTTGTATTTGAATTTTACATTTTGTTTGTATCATTTTCCAACTTGCGTCAACACATTTTTGTAGCACTGATGCTTTTGAGCACAATTTGTTTTTTTTTTCTTTTTATTGTATAGATAAACAATGAATGCTTTTTAAATGGGTTCAACACCATCTTTTCATTCTTTTTTTTCAATTTTAATTTCTCCCTTGAAATTGTTCTGTTGAACTAGTTTTTACCGACTTCTTTTGTATAGAAGTTGTAGAAGCACATGCATGTCGGAGGTTGTATTTGATCTTAATTAAATCACAAGTTGAAATCTTTAACCTACTTGGAGTTCCTATTATGTTCTTAATACTTCAGAGTTGCTTTTTGGAGCTTAACCTAATGGTTAGTGTTTTCTCTTTTAAGCCCAACTCAGGACTTGTCTGCAAGGAAAAGCAAACTTTTATTAGATGATTAGTCTAGTTTATTATGTTGATAACTTATACATAGGTGGCTTAATTATCGTAACTTGTATGTACTGAGACATTTGAATCCCACTTGAATTTGGTATATTATTATACTGATCAAAATCTGGTAGATTTGGCGTGGCTGAAGAAGATAAGTTTTTCTGAAGTAGAGTTTTAAGTATCTATTCTGATAATACACTTGGAAGGTGATACTGAAACTGTCGGCTTAGCATCTAATGCATGCGATTATACAAAACCAAATACAAATGTGCTTTATTAGTGATTATAGAAGAATAATACATTGAAATGATTCATGTTTCTTTTTTTGGTATGCTTGCAGGAATTACCTAATTAAAGATTGCTTCCGGTAGCACTATTTTAATGGATGACTCGGACAGCACTGTAGGTGCAGCACTATCTTTACAGAAAGCAAGTTTTCCTTGAATTACCTGAAACCTGAACCAAACAGCAAAGAGCTTTTATGTCAGCAGCATAGAGTTTTCAGATTGGATATTTTTGAAGAGGTAATTTTGGTGGGGAAGCCATGTTCCTTTGTCTCCACTGCCTTTGTCTTGCAAAAGGATACAGTGGGTCTATGTAACTAGAGACAAAGAAAGGTGCTACTTGACCATCAATGCATCTGTTTGCAAATGTGTCCATATTAAGGTTAAAAATCGACGTAATCGTCTTCAACTAGGGACATCTGCAATTTGTGGAATACTTATTGTATGAATTCGTTATCGGTTACTAACCTTCTCGAGAACCAAATAGTCGCAAATGGAATTCATCTGTAATTTATGATGTATATGCGAGTGAATCTAACTTAAAGAGATTTGAATCCCCAAAGTGCAGGTCTGTTATATGGAGGCAAAATACGAGAGACTGATTTATGGACTTCTCCTAAATGTAGATATTCCTTGATAAAATGTTTACGCATGTGAAATGATACGTTATTTGTGGTACAACAAAGTTAACTAAATCGAAGTAGACTATGAGAATTTGAGACATAGCGATCCCCTCAAACTATATGATTAGGTATTTTGCGGATTCTTGTCCTTTACAATATAAGTATGTATTTCTTATGACTAAAAAATTCTTATTTTTGTATTGAAGATGGTTGTATTATATTCAATCCTGAAGAAAAATGTCAACAACGAAGGAAACATATTGAATAATTATGATAAGTGAATATTATCCATTGTCATTGCAGTTTTTGGTTAATTTTATATGTGTCGCTAATAATTTCAAAACTTTCCTACATGCCATTTAAGTTATATTGTTATTTTAAATTTACCACTCTCAGCTAGCCTGTTAGTTGACCGTTTACTTTCAATTGATGATATTAAAATATTTTCTTATTAAATATTCATATTTTGAAAAATCAAAGTTTTTATTTCTAAAGAATAGTTTAAATTATCTATTTACAAAAGTTACAAATTCTTTATTAATATAATTCCATGATATTATACTTATTAGTAGTTTACATTATTATGTTTAGTTATATGAAAATACTTTAACTAAGACTTTTGGCCGTTATTAAAAATATAAGTGTTAATTTTCTTTTCATATATATCCTATAATTGAAGTAAAACGAAAATATAATATAGGTTTTAATTCGAAACTCGAATATCAGCATGCTTAAGAAATTTGCGAAGCTATATTTCACTGTTTATTATGGTCATTTTTTAATAAAAAATACATTTTAGGGACTATAAAATTTAATTTAATTTAAATGGTAAATTATTGCAAAATTGAAATTTGTAAAATTTTCTTAAGATTAAAAATAAAATATTAAAAATTATTTTATGATGATGTCATAAAAAATAACGGTCGACAGATGCTAGATTTGGTATAAAATTATAATTTGAGTGCAATGCGTGAAACTTTGAAACGTGAGAAGTGTATATAAATATGGCAGTACGTTATATTTCCTATTATAATTTATGCTTGATCATTGTCAACCAATAATGACGTGACATTTTAGAGTGTCTTTAAATTATATGAAAGTGGTTTCGCGAAAGTAAATTTTGTGAACATAAAGTTAAATAGAAGTGGAGCTTAATAAAAATAAAATTCGGAATGGTAATTAAAATATATAAAGTAAAATTTTTAGTTAAATTTTGATAAAAGTAAAGTTTAGCATAGAAATGAAATTAAAGTTTCGAATGATAATTGAAATACATGAGTGGTTGAATTAAAAATCTATAATGAGGAAGTGAAGTTGTTTACAATTAAAATATGCCTATATATAGTTAGAAAGTGAATTTTTAGAATTGCAATATATATACCACCTAAAACTAGAGGATTATTGTCTCTTAATCAAGTAGCATTTTGTTTTGTCTTATGTATTTCAAATAGTCCCACATGAAATAGTTATGTAACTTTGCACTTACCATAAAGGAAAAACCATTTTCAGTACTCTTATTATTGGTAAGTTTTGCATTGAATTGGAGGCCCAAATCACATTGGTATCAGAATTGTGGGTCTCGAGTTTAGGTCCGGTGCTGGAGTACTTGCGTAGGCATGCATGTTAGAAACTACATACACTTTCTATCTGTTTTAACAAGCTTTTTGCGAGATGTAGGGTAAACAGAAGTTTGGATTCATTTCCAGATCCAAACATTACCTTTCTGGGAAGTTTGTAATCAAAATTTTGCATTAGGACAATATAAAGTATGTAATTAAATTTTGCATGCGGATTATATAACTTGTATCTTATAGTTGTCACTTTCAATATATACAATTATAAAAAGAAGAAACAGAATTCGTTAATCCAATATTGCATGTAAGTCATGTTCTGCTGCAACATGCGCTAGCTAGATATCAAGCTTCTGGGCTTTGTAGCACTGTTGGTGGATTCTGCAAGAAAGGGTCATCGCGTGGCAACAGATCCTGCGGCCTCAGAGCAGTTAAAGCCAGCAGAAGAAGCATTACAAGTACCGAGAGCACGAAGAGCACCAGCATGAGCGCATTAGAGAAGCTACCCTTCACCTCTTGTGAGTATTTTACCGCAGCCAGTGCCAGCACCGTCAGCGGGAAGGAATATGCCCACCATGCCACATTGAATCTTTTCATCGATTTCTTGAACAAAGTTGGCCTAGATACCTGTGCACAGTTCCCGTAAAAATTCATATAATTTTCGGTAAGCATGCAATTTCAAATTTTGTGAAAGTTTAAAATAACTCGTTGAAGAAGAGAAGTGTTCTTATTAGGACTCTGGTTCCGGTACATGATCAGTGGCCATATAATACTAACGTCTACCTAACAACATTGAAACTTTTTCTTAATATTCTTATGTATTTGGTTGGTGTATTAACTATTTGTGCTACTTTCTTATAGGAGGAAATTATAAGCAGAAAATAAAGGAATGACAATGCGGTGATCATAACTGTCGCTCTCTCATATATTTGCTCGGTGATAACAATTACGTAGCTCAACTGAGGCACGTATAGCAAGAACAAAACTTTAAAGATCAAAATCTAACTTTCCATTAAACATGGCATATTGAATGGCTGATTCTAGTTAGCAACCAATATAATCAGTAGAATGAGCAACTAAAAGTTTGCGATTTAAAAGAAGAACAGAAAAAATTGAAGAGATGGGAATTTAACAATTTACCAGCGAAGCAAAGAGGAAAAGTGAGAGGTAGAACAGCATCCTGCAGGAGACATCGAAGGTAGAAGAGATGGAGCCCCACGCCAAGCTTGCCATGCTCGGTGCTGCAATGAACAAGAAGAAAACCGGCTTCAACGGAACCGGTAATGCATCTGCATCCTGCAATCTCTCATACAATGTAACAAAGAGAACTAAATAGTGCGCCATGCCGAGAGCAAACATGCAGACGGCGCTCTCCTTCCACCCCACTTGAGCTGCAGCTCTCGCACCTACAAGGTTACCAATCACACTGATCTGACTTGTCGGGTTCGCAATCTGTGCTAGAAACCTCTTTCCTTTCGTGAACCATTGCCCGTAGATTTTTACATCGAGAACGAGTATTGGTAGACAGAACAGGAAACAAAATAGGACGTATACTGTGCTATGAGGCCGTAAGAAAGGCGTTGATTGTAACAGAAGAAGAGAAGATATCCATGGAGCGAAGAGATAGTTCATGCCAACGTTGTCAGAGAGCTCTGCACGAACGGAAGAAAAACGTAGAAGGCATCGGGCAGCGTAGAGAACGGAGAGAACGCAGAGGGCAGCGAAGGCAAGTGACCATAGGAAGACAAAGGCGGTATTTGGAAGGAGTTGGTTGAGGGCAGTGCGGCTAGAACCTGCTGCAACCGGACCGCAGATAGTTCGCCAAAGAAGGGCTTGGCTTGAGAGGGAGAGGCTTATGCGGAAGTAACCGGCGTGGAAGTTTGCAAGGACTGAGAGATTAACGTAGTTCTCAGATTGTTGTTCAACTGGTGCATGAGAAGTGATGGTGTTTTGTTTCTTTAGATCTACTGCCATTGGAAATACTAGCTGTTGTAGTACTCCTTGGTTTAGCCTCTTGCTTTGTGCTTCTTTGAATGGGAGATTGAGAGGAGTGTTTAGGGTATATATAGAGGAGAAAGAAAGTAATGGGCTATCTTTTATTACATTGTTCGAGCTTAACTCTTTCTAATTGAAATGAAGCTAAAGAGTGAAGGCGGTTGAATGCAAAAGATAGGACAGCAGCTAGGTTTATCTGGAAAAATTATTAGCTACTAGCGACGTGTGTATTACACTATTAATTCATGTACAAAGTTACATGTCTAATATATCATGTTAAATTCTTTTGTAAATATATAAAGTGTATATACTCTAGGAGCACCTAAATAATATATACGATTTATAAATTATGGCAATCAATCATGTCCATTATTTTTAAAGAAAAGAACTGACGGTAATACTCAGTTTTGTAACTACTAGAGACAATGTACAAATTTACTTTTTGAAGAACTATTTTAAAACCAATACGGGCTAAAATTGATTTGGACCAACTATGTAGACTGGATACTAATCTTTTTTAAGTTTATATCCGGTATGATTTCAAATTAAATTTTCACCGCTAAAAATAAAAAATTATGAATTAGAGACATACTCACAAATTTTTAACTCAATCGAACAAAATATTTGAACTTTATTCGACTATTTGACAAAGATGACAGATCTAAATATATATATTATCTTTTTTTTGTCATATTGATTAAGTCGGATGAAGATCTATTCGTGATCCGATTGAACTGAAATTTTGTCAGTATATTATTAACTCATAATTTTTCTATTAAATGATAGAAATTACATTGTAAACTCTCACGGTCTAATAATGGAAAGAAAGTGCTCAAAATTGCTCCTAAAGAAAAAGTGCTCTAAATATACAAAGTCGTATGGCAGCCAATATTTCTATACGCTATGCCGCTCTATCTAAGTTCAAATTGTTCGATTACGAATCTTTCATGCAGCTTATTTTTACAACTTCGTATTAATTTCGCAGTTTCACGCTCTTTGGAGGCAAATGCATTAGTTTTTATGCCATGCACAACAGTTATGAAATTTTAAGAAAATACGCTCGTAAAGAGTTGCGCACGGTAACAAAAAGTCGCACAATTTTGATTAATAATAAATATTATAAAGTTTTTCAGTGGTTGTTGTTGTCTAACTTATAAGAATAGTGGCCTTCTATTTAAAAGATTCAAATTCGAGTTCCACTAAAAATATATTTTAATTATTTTTAATTATGATCTAATTGTGACCTGTGCTGTTGACATTCGGCATAACTTCTACGTATATAGTTCACTGATGCTAATAGATATATTTATTTCTGTCGTTCTATTTACAAACTTCGCTTGTTTTTTTTTTCAGCTCCTTAATCTATACCTCAAGGTAGCTCAAAGCAATTTTGTAAAAATTAGAGATTTGGCTACTCACATTTTCATGTAAAATGTTCCGTGGACGTGTCTTGGAAGATGAACAATAACTGCTTGATTGATCCTACGAGTTATAGTCTACGGAGGCGCTGCAAATGGCTCGCTCAATATAAACGTCGGAATCAGAAAACGAATAGGAATAGGAATCCAAATGCACCAAATCAAAATCTTAAGGACTCGTTCCCAAACACCTTTAGTTATTGAAGAAATCAATATCAAAGTTTATTACTATTTTGGTATTGAAGTCCTAACGAAATGACATACCAAAAACTAACCTAACAAAAAAGGGATCCTACTCTAGAGGAATCGTAGTTGGAAGATATATTCTTATCGACAATCAAAACTATTTATAACGATTCTAACTATTTGTTTAACTTTTCTTAAGCAAATGAGCCAAAGTCGATAAAAAATGTATATGAAGATGATCCACTGTTATATGTAGGTATAAATAAAAAGAGTCTTTGCATTCCATCTAGACGGTCGCTTTCGCGCGCATGCAGCACTCTACTTTCAAACTCCATAAAAGTGCAAAACTTAAAAAGCAGACTTTTCTATTCATTGAATCATTCTTCAAGTAGTAGCTAGCTAGATTCTTATATTTGTTGCATGTTATCTAAGTGCCAAAATGAATAAGGACCGTCCCGGTAGTGCCAAGTAATGGAGATATCCCTGTTGAAGCAAGGTGTAACGCAGTAAACCCAACTTGAAGCTCAAAAATAGATATGTATTCTGACTGGTATATGCACTACCACAGACCAATCACTAAAGCAAGTATTTCATGCATACATAGGAATTTTATGAAGATCACATTCAAACGGATAGTGATTTTTGGGTGGACGTACGGCTTTGTTCTCTTGACGTGCTTTTGGGTTCTTAGAATAAACAGTGGATTGATCAAAGTTTGACAAATAATAACGCAGCAGAAGAACATGAAAAAGAAAGCTTATGCTCATGTCCGTATCATCAATCACTACATATATATAGATATCATATTTTGTTAAATGTACTCTACTACACAAAAATAGTATTTTTTCCTGCTTTCCTTGACTCCACAAATCAGATTTTCCTACACTAAAAATTATTAACGGTGAGAAAGGCAAAGTAAAGCTTTATTCATTAGAATGTCGTCAATATGTGCCGGCTACTCTATCTACACCTTAGTTGCTAGATCGATTACCTTTTCCTAATAAACCAATTGATATCCAATACATGGATCATCACATAATATATGTGACTTGCATAAGTCAATTTCTAATTATCGAATATGCTATAGCACAAAAGCTAGCACTTTTGTTTCTCTTTCGGCAAATTCGTACTCCCAAAGTGGCGGCCCCTAGTCTTATGCACATATTTGGGATATTATCCAATGCAAATGGTCCAGCTGGAAACCATGGTAAAAGTAAAGAATACAAAACCAAATGTTAATAGCTGAGCTTTCACGCATTATATTCATTTTTGACGTATATGTTAGTAACTCTATATGTACCACAATCGACCGAAATTAACCAATTACTAAAGAGTACTTACCTATATATCCATTTGTTTTGCATGACTTAAATAGGAAGCCATATATGTTATCATGATCACACTAAAAGAAACAAGCATTACAAGGACGGAAAAAAATGGGCCGATACATAAATAAAGAAAAATGGCCATTAATTCTATTCGCAACCTAAAACCAAGAACTGCCAACATGGTAGCTACAGGTTCGTCTTGTATATTTATAACAACTAAATAACATGTTGATCACTGCTCAAAACAAAATCGTGATGAAAAAGTTTTGGTCGCTACTGAATGCATTAGCGACTAGGCTTATTTCAGCAACAACGACCAAAACCACTTGGCCGCTGACCAAAAAATATAATAATGATCAAAAGTTATTTATCTCTAGTAATATAATAGCATTCAAAACAACTTGGTGACTAAGATAATAGCAATCAAGTCAAGTTAGCCTCGAATTATACTATCAGCGACCATCTTATTTTGACTCAAGATAATTTAGCTAATTTTCTATTTCTTAAACGTGTATGATATAAAATAATGTACAACTTATTTAAAATTTAATATAACCTAGCAAAGAATTCATACAAGTACTCCTAAAATTAAGTAAATTAATAATTAAATAATTTCATAAAAGGAAAAATAATTTGTTGTTATAAAATTTAAACAATTATCTTGGTACAACAAAGTAAAACCACCTGTCGACTTCGCACTTCATGCACACTAAAGTTAATCATACATCTAAAATAAAACAAAAAACTATTAGCAAAATCGTAATATATAACAATTTAAAACTTTTACAATAAAATTTGATATAAATACAAAATTGCTTATATTTCTATCTAATGAACTCCATGCCACTGCGATTCTTTCTACTTGTCATACTCACTGACACCATCATATTCGTGTTGTTTTGTGTAATTTTATTACTTATTTTTCTTTTTCAACTCTTAAGTTGTTATAAATTGTCATTTTTATATTAAAACTCCAAAAGTGTAAAACTACATGTACTTCATTCGTGCAATTTCTAAATCCCATTCTGATATTTTTGCTTGTCTAGCTCTTTACGATTATTACGTACGTGGTAATTTGTTGTCATTCAATATGTTATTTTTCATTTTTCCACTTAAGTTTGTTGAAAATTTCAAATATTTTGATGATAACACATATCTGAGAGTTATTGTTAAGCTTTGGGCAAGTCACATGGAGCTAGACAAAATTACAATCAAGATTCTACTAAGCGTTGAAGCCTATCGAGAAGCCTACTTTACACAAAGATATCTTTAGCTTAGACAATCAAATAAAGGTTATTTATTATAGTTTAAAGGTGGTACATCAAGAAGTAAAACAAGACAAATAGGAACGAATTCTATCAGGTACTGAAGATAGAAAAATTTTGTAAAATTTGTTGATTAGATTGTCAAACATTGAGAACAGTTGAACATCTTTGGACAACATATTACAAATATAAATAGCATCTTTCTACTAGCGCAAGCTTTTGGAGATCTGTCTTGTTGTATGGATGGCAAACATTTGAAGTTGTTACGATCAAAATCTCATTGCATTCCATAGAGAAATGAATTCTATAAAAATTAGAAAATTTTGCTATTCGTTATTGCAGATTTTGGATGCACCTATGAATCGATTAGAACAAGCATTTGCAAATTCGATATTCTTAGCTGAATTCATATTACTGTGATCCGATTTTTTGTACTGGGGGCTAGCATGATAAGTTATCTACACTCAAGATTTGAGCCAACAACATCTACTAGCGGAGCTTGGAGAAATCAACAAAGTGGCTGGAGAGACTTGTTCCCAAATGGATAAAGCTAAGACATGTGATCATGCCCGAATCATTGTTCTTGTTTCATAAATGTGCTAACTAGTTACATGTAAATTCAGAAATTGCAATGCATCTCTATAAGAATTTTAAAATACTTATTTTTAAATTTTATGGAGTAAATATTGAAAAATATTTAGCAAATCTTAAAAAATGAAAATAATTCAGCATGTAGAAACCCTACACGATCTAATTCAAATCCTCATATCTGTTTCAGTTTTGATCTGATCTCTATATGCAAATTACATAGGACATCCTAAGATTATTTCTTTGTTAAGAGATCATATTAGTTATTAGAAGAAATTTTAGAGAAAATGATGATGATATGGTAGTAGAAATCGGAAGCACTTATATCCGTTAGATGAATATGCAACTTTATTTTGGACATCAATTTACTTCAGACTTTGAATATATGTCCATGAGACCCTAAGGATGTTCTCCACATTAGCAGGCAATGGCTATCATAGAAAAAATACAAGGGAAATTTTAGAGAAAACAATCTACAACAAGAAATATTCAAAGAAGTCGTTTTCCTCTCACCCAAGCCATGCATTTCTCCTAGCCATTGGAAGCTTGATTAATTGGTGCAGATTTGATCCTCAGATCAAGAAAGAGACTTAATTTTTTGTATATTTCCAGCAAAGAGGATAGCAAAACCAAGCTTCTTCAATGCTGCCCGAAAAAGAGAACAGCCTTCCCGTGAGCTTTACTTGAGTCTTTGTTCTATTTGTTTCATTGTGTGAAATTTCTTATTCTTTCTATTGTGAGATTAGATATTATTGTAAGGTAGACCACTTGTGCTAAAATCTTGTGACATACTCGTAACATTGAGAGAAGATTGTAGAAGAACTTGCGAGTTCTCAAGTGAGCTAGCCTTGTTGTAAGTTCACGGATTTGTTGGCCTTTTCGAAAATGTGCATGTTGTAGTGTGAGGGACAAAGTGAAGTTTAGGAGGGTGTGATGAGTTGTCCTTGTGACAAGACTTAGCTTAAGTGGATGTGTTTTGTGAAACATTAAGTCGCGGTAATTGTGCGTTGAAAAAAAGTTAGTGAATTTTACTTGCGTGTCAAGTGACATTGACGTATTACTGTGGTGCGGAACTATATAAAAGTTCTTCGTGCGTTATCTAGTTGCATTTATTATGCTAACCCTTTGCTGCATGTTACTATATATGTTTAACTACTTGCCAGCAATCTTACAATTGAGTGATTGCTAACTATTTAGTGAGTGTTTTCAGAGTAGAGAAGTCTTTAGATTTTATTTTTCCATAACTCAGTTCACATATTTTCTCCTCTTTTTGAGTTGATATTCCGCAGGTTCTATAACATAATTGTTATAAATATTATCATAAAAATTTAAATGTACAATACCGTTTCTATTTCACTCATGCTATCTTCAAAATGCCATTCCGATTTTTCTTACCTAGATGATCATGCATGCAATGATTTATTTCATCACTTTTTTTTTATATAATTTTTACCCATTAAATTGTTATCGTAAAACTAATTATTTACTATACAAACTGAAATAAAATTTAGCATGCAATAAAATTATAATAAGAACTTTGAGCGCAAAAGAAAACATATTACTCACCATATCATCTCTTGGCTGTCTACTTGCATGGACCACACCACTTTTATGATATCGTTGTATTGCACTTGTTGCAATTTCAATTCTTATAATGCTTATTTGATGCTCCCTTTCTTTCTGCTCTCTACCTAATTTAGCTTTCAAAATTTGACACCTTGAGCGTTTTATGCTGTGGTTAGTTATTGTTCCATACCACAACAATAGTTAGATATGTTTCACATAATATTTATTGCAGTTGCTCGATTTCTTGTAGTTCTTCAAACATTTGGGTCATCTATATTTTATAAAAATTATTATAACACTAATTTTAATGCAAGAATTATTTTAAATAATATTTAAATTTGCTAGTTTGTTACTCCGAGTTCGTTCTAAACTCTATTATTCTATATGTTTTCTTGACTTTAAGTGTATACTCTCTTATAGGTTTGTAATAGTCACACACCCTTATGACTTTTGCAATATAATTACGAATAAATAATATGCACATTATGTACACTTTAATATATTTAGTGTCCGAAGAAATATGGTCATAATGCTTTCACAGCCTCCTTGATAAAGATCGGTTATCTATTATGCAAATTTTTGGCAAATCTAAATCCCACCAATAAAGATGAAGTGACAATTCAGCAGATTCTAAAATCTTATTTTATGCTAAAAGTAAGTATGATATTATTACATTGCACTCATCATCATATAGGATCAACAAACATGTTGCATAGTAACGCCCAATCAGCAAGTTAACCTTTGAATTTGTATGTTTGTCGGTAAACGCGTTACCTTAGTCGGTATACCCTTTACCGACTGAATTTTTAGTCTGTATATGATAAATGTGTAGTAGTGTTCACTCGAGCGCGTGATCGTAGATGTAGGCAAATTTATTTACCGAACTACGTAAGTCGTTGGTGTTGTACATGTGTGATTGACTTGCTTGATAGAAAGTTGAATTATCTTATTCACTAATCTCTGCTCAGGAAGCTCGGTTTCTTAGTCGATTAAAGTGGTGCTATTTCATAGGATAAATGTAAAGTAAATTTGTATCAACTTAAGTCATCTCTCTCCTCTTAAGTTGATTGTGCAAGTTCGAACTACAGAAAGACAATAAGGTGAATGTGGGAAGCAACGTACTTGAAAACTAGTAATATGAACTTGAAAAGCAACAAGCTAAACTTTTTAAAGCTAGACGGCACTGTATGAAAATGAGAAAGGGTGTTATTATTGATGAAAATGTTCAAGAATGAAAATGCTAGTGGAGCACCAAAAAGGTAAGTTCTTTTGTTTTCTTTTTTACATAATTTGAATTATAAAAGACACATTGTGTTACTTGAGATTGAATACTAGCTAATTTTAGTAACTTATATCTATATTAGATTGCTCTAGCATCTTGTGAGGAAGACGTTTTCTCATTTTTCATTCTTATTTTGCTGCTACAGGTAACCTAAAGGCATACAATATTGCCATCACTATGAGCATGCTCGAGGTGATGTTAGAAACAATTAAGAATGGATTATATTGTTTAAAGAGTTAAATGATGATGAAGAGGTTGTTGCTGCTTGGAATGTGATGTACCGTTAACAGTGATGGTTGCATATTAGTTTAGTAAATATTATGGTGAATTTTTTGTATGATTTTGATTATATATATTGAATGTTAATGCATATAATGAATTGAATGGTTAACATTATGAAATTATTGAAAACAGTATTGATATTGTTGGGCATATTATGTGTATTCTTAGAGAATTTCAGCAATTACTAACTACAATTCAATCGTGAGTACACAATTACAAATAGAAATTTCGCTCAGTAATAAAATGTAAGAAATTGTCACAAAATTAGATGATCGGTAGTTCTACTTTATCGACAAAAATAACCATTATAGAAATACCAACTGATGTGGCAGTCGGAGAAATACTTGCAGAAAATTGTGTTACTAAATAGCGAATATATTTTCAGTCGATAATTTAGTGACTAAAATTATTGTCAGTAATCTACTGACTAAATATATAGTCGGCAACTTACCGACAACTATCGTAGTATGTAGTTCTACGAGTAATTGCTCTAGTCGAAAAATTACTATGCATTACCAACTGAAGTCCTCGTCTAGTCAGTAAGTGAATTAGAGGCTAGTTAATGTCGACGGACAGTTATTTAGTTAGTAAGTTGTAATGTTGACTGATTGGTTGTTAATACCAATTAAACTTTTCAGTTGGTAAAGGTTCAGCTTGTAATAGTGACACTTGCGTGTAAGAATAAGTTCACATTTCAATATTAAATCTCGCAATACTTTTTAATCTCATAATATGCTGATTGAATTAAATGATCTTTAGAAGCAATATGAAAAGTATCTGCAGATACCATTGATATTTTATTGGTTGTTCGTTTTGCACTTAGCCTAAGCAACCTAACAAAGAACAACAAAAAAGAAGTCCATTACTAGTTGAAAAACGAGGTCTTTAAAATATCTCTAAGTAAGGTATTGAAGCTACTAAGCTCATCATTGTTTTGCGTGGTTTGAAAATATGTTCCTCACATCCTATATCAACGAATAAAATTCCATTCACATCTCGTAACATTTCTTACAACTTTGTCATCCTTATCATCACTCTATCTTATTTGTCGGAATTTTTTTCGCTATTTCACTTATCCAATGATCTTTTAGTGGAATCATTTTTCGTGATCTAAACACATGGTATATAAAATTGTAAAATATAGAAGAATAACTCCCAAACCTAAACTATGGCCAAAAGGAAACTAGAAGAAGTCCCTATAGTAACCTAAGCATTCTTATATACAAATCTAATACTTTAAACAACTAACCATTGAAACGACAAACTATTCTCTCTACGATAAGTTTAATTGGGATATACGTTTGTAAACATAAAACATAAAAAGTTGTACTAACAACTTTTTAACACAAGCATTCTCTAAAGCACATAGCACCATTTCTGTGAGAGCCTTTCATAACCATCAAGCAGCAATATAACGGAAGAGTTTTGTAAGTGAAACATAAATATCTTCCTAATTGAGTCTACCATCACGTCCTCTAAGTTTCCTCCCTCTCTCAACCCTAGATAGATGGCAAATAGGTACCTTTTGGTTTCCCTCTCAGACTAGGGTAAGATATGACAATCGTGGAAGCAGTTGGATCGAAGATCACTGAAAGATTAAACCATAATGCGGAAGACTGAAGAAAAAGGGTCCGAAAAGGTTTCAGTTAGCACCGCTCACTTTGGACCAATACTAGCTCATCTAGGATCTTCATCGAGAATGTTTTGGGATCGCTTTTATAAGCGCTTATTTTATTTCATTTTCAACTTTTCAATTTTAAAATTTTTTTCTATAATATTATAAATTCTTTTAAAATAATTTAGAAAATATAAATAATTTGTACGTTATAAAATTATTATTATTTTTCAATACTAAAAAAGTAAATTTAAAAAAAAAAATTTGACCAAAACTTTCATTCATAGAAAGCACCTTATTTTAGACAATCACAGCGACATTGATCATCACCTCAATACCTTCGACTTACATATTATATTTTTCATAAAACATACATACAGAAAAGATCGTAGTGATGAATAAAAAACCAAGTTCATTGCTCTTGATTTGAACGACAATAATTAATTTGTAAATTGGGCAATTGGGTTTTAGAGCTCAAGCCAATCGGATCATAGGTCATCACCAAGTACGTGGTACCATACTGGAAACCACTAACATAGCATTTTAAAATGCTTCTTCAACACAACTTTAGAAAGAACAATACGTCTGAACCATTTCATCCACTTGGCCAATTACGCAGGATAAATAAAAAGAAAAGCAAGTGCTCCTTTACGGCAAATCATGTTATCTATACAGACTAAATCAGCACTGTGGTCACCGAAGTACATCTTCAGGGGGTATATTTACCACGCCGCTGGACAAATGTGACAAGGTATATACAGCTAGCTATTCATCTACTCAATGCCCAACCATATACACAGCAATTAGCCTTCTATCACAAATGTCTGACACAAAATTGTACTTCAAACATGCAAGAATAAGGATGCTATATCAGCCCAGTGCTGCCAAAAGGGTTCAAGTGATGTTGGGGATTGTTTGCAGGCAATGCTCCAAATGCAGGATCTACAAACGGATTTGGGGCAGACCCCATCATCATATGTGGTGGATAACTTGGCTGGCCAAAGGGATTTGGTGCCACCATTGTGGACATCTGCTGCTGCTGTTGTGCCATTGCTGCCATTTGAACAATAGGAGGAGCTGCAACTTGGTTTGAACTGGCAAATGGATCAGCAACTAGAAAGGGATTTGGTGCCGTTAATCCATAGGCATGCTGCTGCAGCTGCTGCCTATACGATGCTTCATCATACAAGCTGTCTAATGTAAGCTTGTCAAGCCCTCCGGCCTGAAAGATGAACAACCACCGACAAACAATCAACCAACTAAATTGTAATATTGTTATTTTAAACACAAGTAAAATGAGCAGTATAAAGCAGTCTGTTTCAGCATTTGAAAACGTTTGCAAACCAATTTTAACTCCATGGTTTACTTATTCAATCTCCTCAAATAGTAAAACAAGTAAAATGAGCAGTATAAAGCAGTCTGTTTCAGCATTTGAAAACGTTTGCAAACCAATTTTAACTCCATGGTTTACTTATTCAATCTCCTCAAATAGTAAAACAAGTAAAATGAGCAGTATAAAGCAGTCTGTTTCAGCATTTGAAAACGTTTGCAAACCAATTTTAACTCCATGGTTTACTTATTCAATCTCCTCAAATAGTAAAACACCAGAAAATTGAAACTAGTTTCACAAATGCAAGCAGGAAAAAGATATTGCAATCACATAAACTGTATCAAGATGATAGATAACAACAAAGACCAGAAAGAAGGGGTACCTACAGAAACACAAGGAGGAGCAACACGCAAAGGTGTAAACAGAACAATAGGAACAAGATAAGAGATACTTACTTACGGAAATGAGATGAGGAGGATGAAAGTCAGACAGAGAGGAATAAGAGAAGTAATAGATTAGTAGTGCAGCAAAGAAAAGAGTTGCGAAGACTAAGGTAATAAAGATAAAACATAATAAAAGCAAAGGAAAACTAGTTTGCAGATAATTTTCATCTTTTTAACCTAGATCAAAAGGCCAGTAGGCTCATCTTGTTAGATGAAACTCACAAAATCAGAACAGCTCCACCTTTGAGAAATTCCACGAGGAATAATGAAACAAAAGCACAAATCGAAGGAGGACAAAGTACATGTTCTGTTTAAGGCTACAGTCTACCCAACCCAATCAAGACAATTTTCAAATGCAAAAACAGAATGCAAGAAGAAAATAGCTATTGTTATCAAAAGACAAAGGAAGCTTTCATATGGCCAACAAAGTACGGAATATAACTTCGCAAGTATTTGTTTTTTCAAGGTGTACTTACCAGCTGGCTGTCAACTGCAGTTGAGCTTGTGCTACTAGTTGGAGCAGTTACAAGGGCAAGCTCCCATCCAGTAGGGTCAAATGGCTTCTGCTGAGCTCCACTAGTAGCATTTGAAGCTGAGTCTCCTGTTCAAAATTAGGAAAGATGGAACAATACGTACATGCTTACTCCAAGTTAAGAAAGAAGAATGCCTAAGAGGACAGGGAAAATACTGATAGGAAATTAAAAGACAAACCAGAAGGAACAATAGCAAGAGCCAATGAATTGCTTTCCTCTAATGCCGATGCATCAGCACTAAACTCATTCAATCCCTGGACATTAGGAAAGGATTAGCATGGTCAAATTATGTTAAATGAGAGAGATCAACTTACCAATAGATCTCCGGTATCAATATTAGAATGTTGAGTTGAAGGTTGAGTTGCAACTGCGTTAGAAGTTTCAAGGTTTAGTTCATCAGAAGGTGGCTTTTCATTTTCAAAGTCTGGTACTTTTTCATCCTCATCAGAATTGGAAGCTTCCTCAGGTTTGTATGTCAAAAGAAGTCTCTCGCCAAATTCCTGTAAGTCCAGAACCACAGCTTTGTTACCGGCCCATCTATCAGCAACTTTCAATAAATTTGCAAACTTAAGTTTGGTTAGAAACATAATAAAATCAATCAGGACCTCACAACTTGGAACTAGCATCAACATGTCCAACTACCCAGGTGATCAACCAGTGAGCAAACACTTCAAAAATGTGGAAAATAAATGTACCCTCCAACAGCAAACCATAACCCTAAAATTTGTTCCAAGTTGCTTTCTAGTGAAACTTGCTTGTAGGGAATTATTAGAAAGTAAAAGAGAATAAAATTCTTGTACAACATAAGGTTTTAACTTATCTAATAGATGCAGTTACAATCAAAAATCACTTCTAGGGATGGTTAGTAACTTGGAGGTTCCATCAACTGATGAGCACAAACTTAATTCTCAGACACCAGTATTCCTCTTGGTCCAGATCTTCTACACTCTCCAATACAGTTGATAAAAACATTCTTTTGGGGGGAGACGGACGGTGTTTATATAAAACAGAAGCACAACATCTACAATCTTAACGCTTACTGAAACCAATCAGAGTAATCATATACAAGACAATTTGTCCTCATATATAGATAAACTTTCATGATAGATAGACTAAGGCTGATATGAGAGTCATCAAACTTAAAACTTATGGCCTGCAAGGATGCCAACCAAACAGTATGTACCAATGTCGAATTTGGATGGAACCCATACAGCCAAATCTTAGCCAAATTCAGTGAGCAGAAATCTGGAGTCAGGCTATTCATACTTCTAAAATGGTGGTGAAGATACTGGAACAATATCAGCCTAATAGTGGTACTAAAACCTTTGCATAGTGGTATGCGGAAGGGCCTAGAGTATCTACAGATTGATAAAGGGGTCATGATTACTATGAGCAAACTTTCTTTTTATGTTAGCAGCCAAAATTCTAGGTTCTCATATATCGAAAGGTGAATGATATTTGTAGATTATATCTACGATAAGTTTTTCCTATAACAATTCATTTTTCAGGTCAAACTACAGCAATTAAAAGCTAAATTAACTAAGTTAGCATCCTTTTAGCAAGTAACCAAGCGGCACTTTAACTTAAGCATAGCTAATGATGCTCTCAACCACTCAAATTCTTATTACCAAACAAAAACACCTAAATGTTGCTGCTTTAGCACCAGAAACTAAAGATGGCTTGCTGCAGCACAAAGTGAATCGTGAAGCAGCAGTAGCAGATGAAATTAATTTATCAGATGTAGTACGAAAGCAACCGCATGTTAACAAGCAGATCAATAAACTTCTTCAATCAGACAGCTCCCTCCATATAATCAGATTAAAATACAAACCAGTGCCTCTCTTGGAACAGCAACAATTCGCGGAGCTTCTCGTATGTAGTCCTCCATCGTTGACAGAAAAGATCTTGGGGGCTGAATATAAAGTAAAAAACCATGACCAATAGGTAAGACTAACGTCAACTAAGATTAAATCCCACACCAAAAGAAAGATGCTAGTAAATAACTACCTCCCTCAAATTTGGGAACTGAAAATTTCTAGCAAGCGCTAATCCTCGACATGTCTCATAAAAATCAGAAAGCCTTCCAGCCTGTTCAGAAAGGTCAACTGTTCTGTCGGTATATGTCATAATTCTAATGCAAATATATTTTGGGTAGTGTATGTACTTGCTGACCAGCCCTTTTGTAGATATCCAGGGCTTTGACTGCTTCATGTCTTGGCATCTCAAAAAACTGTAGATAATGAAACATACATTAAGTTTGACATATCTAACAGTACAAAAAGAAGCTAACATTAAGTATGTCATACCTTATCAACAAGGTTGATAATTCCATCATTGATAGCACAGTAAATTTTAAAGCTTTCCTTTAATACCTGTGTCGAACAATGACAATTTCAGCAGTTATAAAACAAAAATAAGAACAATCGTACGCAAACATTATGTCTATGCTTCGAATTGATTTATCAGTGACAATAGTGAACCACATACTGCATCGTTTCTGCAAGTTTGGACAATATTGTCAGTGACAATATTGATGGATGGACAAGAAAGAAAAGAAAAAAGAAGTACAAACAATCAAAAAATTTTAACTGCAAGAAGCAGACAAAACTATTCAAGAAATTAAAGTTGGGAAGAGGCATCTCATCAAATGACTTAAATATTCTCAGTTATACAAACAACATGTTTAGTTGGAACACATGAAAATTGAGGTCACAAACACTTAAACATCAATAAGAAAACATTGCAAGGACAAGTTAGTGCATTTTTCAAAAAAAATAAAAAATAAAAATAAAGAGCGAAGCTCTCACTTCCCTCAATCATAAAGCATTACACAGCTAGACCTTTTGCACATCTTTTGACAAAGAACACCAAGCAAGGAAACAGCTACTGCAATATCAACTTCCTACATGCTACCCAAAAATGGATGTCTGGATAGAGCACAATTGAAGTTCCTAGACAGAATACTAAGAACTTATGAAGAAAGATATCAAGGCAACTTGGCAAGCAAATTTTCCATGTACAGAAAGATACTTTGAAGGAGTTAAATGATGCCCATAAATAATGAAACTGAGCTCACCAAGGCAAGGGCATACTGTATGACATAATTGGCAACAGCAGCTCCTTCTGGCTGCAAAAGCAATCATAAGGAAGTGTCAACAGATCCTTAGAACAACAATTATCAATGTCATGAGGATTCGCTAAACATCAGTCAAAATCTAAAACAAACTAGGTATGTATTATACATAAATTACTTAGAAGTTGCACAGATCTACCTGGCAACCAATAAGGCGATCTAACAGTTGCTGCAAGGCAGGCAATTGCTCAAGTAGGTTTTCAGAATCCAATTCTCTGGTTCTACTATGGCCCTATAAACAGTGTTCAAACTAGTGAGCTGCAGTGGGTGCTCATAACAGAAACATATTCAACAGATGATCGCATCTTCACAATCTGAAGAACATCAGCCAAAATGTTCAAACCTTTTCAACTCCTTCTGGGGGTCTTGTCAAAAGCTCTGCTTCAACATCATACTTCAAAATCCTAAAGCACTCCAGCCTTTCCTCCAAAAACAAAGCATAAGCCCGAACCCATGCAGAACAATCCCATGCTGCTGACAAGATATAACGTAAGATAGGGAGACCTACTTTCAACTAAATGAGGTTCAGTGATAAATAGAAAAACATGACAGATTATGAGCAAGTACGATTTACCTATAGGACTTGAGTCATCCTTGAAATTTGACAACTGTTGTATGCATGCACGCTGTGAATAATTGAGAAACTCCTCACGGAATGTAGGATCGCCCTCCCTAAGCAACCTATGGATTACGATAAGTATTTTCAGAGCCACCTGTAGAATTGCATCAAAAAGACTTCTCTAAGAATGAAAATACCAAAAAAGTTCAGAAGTACGAAATATCTTTTCCAAGGATGAAGAAAACCAAAAAAAGTTAAGAAGTACGATATATCTAGAAATTGATGGTATCTCCGCAATTTAACAGTATCTCCACATCTCCTACTACCACCAACCTATACTTCCATCCGTTATCTGGTAGGCATATGTGGCTCAACAATTCGCATCAAAGATGGTGATCGCTAAGATCGGTTTAAACAAATAGGTAAAAAGCTAACATCAAAGCAAAAAGGAAGGATTCACCAGGTTAAAAAGTCAACCAAAAAACTTCAAAAATTATCATTAGAAAGGCCAAACTGACTTCAAAAATCAAACTATTGCATGCTAGTCTCAAACCTAAAACAGAAGTAATTATGAGCATATGCTTGTATGAAGCAAGTTTTCATGCCAAATGCGACCAACAGGAACTCATACTCAAAAAGATCTTTATTAACTCATAAAATATATCAAGGGCAAATAATATTTTCGTTCCTACTGTTTAATAAGAGCTGACTGCTTTGTTTATGAACCAAAACCATATACAGCCTAAGCTTGAAGCGTCCTCATCGTGAAGCCTTAGAAAATTTGGAACATTCCTAACTTATGTTTAGAATTATAGACAATACTTAAGGCATAGGTGATAAATATTAAATAACACTCAACATACCATGCCAAATATGTTATATCTAGGTGTATTAAGAATTCAACTTTTCATAGTGGAAAGCATTTTGTTATATTACGTTCCTCAATAAAGCACAAAATTTCTATTTGTTCTTGAAAAGTTGTTATACAAGAAAATAGTTTCTGCAAAAGGTATCCACTTGAGGTGCTACAACAATGTTGTTCTACCTTCTTTATCTTAATTCAGTTTTAAAGTATTCAAATTAGCTTTCTTCTGGTGCTATAGCATTTACAAGTAGACAACAAGGCATTTGAAAACAAAACACAATATTTCATCCAAGCACGGAAATAGCATTGGAAGAATTGGCACTAGTATATTTGGAAACTTCACAGGAAATCACTATTGGCATCAAATAGCAACGTATATAAACTTCACAGTGCTAAGTTCTTTCCCTTACTTGCATATCATAAGAACAACTCATATTTGTGAAGTTCTTCCCCTTATTGACATACCATAAGATCGATGCATATTTTTGTGCCCTTGATGATCGATGAGTTGTTTGAAGATTGACAAGCACATCAATGACCCTATCTAAGTTTTTTTCGTAGAGATGTAAGGTAAATATACTTGTCAGTGGACAAGATCATTGACTATGGTAATAGTGTGACAGGAGCAACTTCTCCGACAGTAGTGGACTTTGAGATCCTAGACCAACAAGGTGCTGATGCATAAATCTGAATACTAAAGAGTGAAGAAGAACCTCTGCTCCAAAAAATTAAATATAAGAACAACCTTTTAATGCGAGAAAGATATTATAGTATTAGATGCAAACTCAATGCTATTCACGAACACATCTGATCCTACAAATAAAATTTTGAGCACACACCAAACTGAGATGAAAATAAAGATTAGTATTGATGTTAGCAAACAATTTTTCAACTAACACGAACTCACCTATCTCTTAACTAAAGGCTATGCTCTTCTATACAAAAACTGCTCGGCACCAAACTAAAAGAGAACACTACCAAGACAAAACAAATAAAAGAACACAATAAAATTTAAGGTGAAAAGGGCTCACTGTCCAGTTACGGGTCTTGGCAAGTCTTCTGGAGAGAGCATGTATACAGTAAGCGATATCTGCTCGTGGGCGCGAAATGGAAGTCGCCGCCAAGATCTCTGCAAACAGAATCACAGCAGCAAAACCATCCAAATAACAACAAGATTTTATCAAACACAGAAACCAGAGAATGATATAAAAAATAAATAAAAAGGAAAAGAGAGAAAGAAATGGATCGGGTTTCGCGCACATACTCCTGATGTGTCTTTCTTTCGGCGGTCTCTCGACATGGTTTGTTGCCTTAACTATTGCGATATCCAAATCCTGAATCAAACAAAACCAAAAAATCGGAAGTTCGAACTTAGAGAACGAAGAGATCGGGGACAAAGAGCACAATTAAGACCGAATCTCCTCTTCTAATTCTAATAATAATAAACGAAATGAAGGGAAAAGAAAGAAGAGAAAACAAGAGGAGGGAAGACCTTGAAGTCACTGTTGAGATTAGCGAGGCCGACGGTGGTGCTGTCTTTGATAGCGCCATAAGCCTTGCGCCAGCTCTGCAGAGTCGCCATATTCGTGACGCGCACGATTTCTCCGCCCCCGAAGGAAACGCAAACGCGAACTGAAGGAAGAAGAAAATTTTCTTCCTCGATCAAGAGAGAGAGAGAGAGACAGTTGTGTCGGTTGTAAGACGGCTTTCGGCTTCTTCTTTGGGTATCGGTCGCAAGACTGGAACTGACCGAGACAAGAAGGGCAGTCTTCACTCTTCAAAGTTGGCTCGCTGTCTTTATTTCATTTTTAAAATTTTATTATTTCTTTCTTATTTTAGGGACTCTTTAGATAATAGGCGAGTAAAGAGGGTGAAGATTAATAACGGTAAGGTAATGGAGGGAAGGAGAGCAAAGGGAAGCTATTGTTCCTCAGTTTACTTGAATATATTACTAACCGTAGTGAGGGTAAGTACTTTAACGTCTTTATTTGGAAGAATAAAATAAGTAAAGAAAGTAAAATTTTAATAAAAAACTTAAATACTATATTCATTTATTGATTTGATTGATATTAGATATGTTATAACGAACCTAAAAGTGCAAGTTTCTTCAAACTGTTAAGGATCTTGTCAGTTTTTTTTTTTTGAAGCATGGGCAGTATAGATACATGGCTTGGTTTATAACTGTTAACCCATATTAATGTTAGTTTTTGCAAAACTTTTCTGTTAAGCTATACCAATGACGATTTCTCTTGACAATCCTTGCATGCTTTAAACTTGATTTCTTGATGAATTCTCTCTATGTATGTTGATGAATTTTAGCTGCAAATATCTTGATCAAATTCATTAGTAATCATGTTCAAAGCATGATGCAAAAGCCTTCCAAAACTGATCTTCCAAAATTTGTTAATTTCAACCCCATTTTCGAGCCTTAGTTGAACATCACTGCAAATTCTTGAGTGGTTTTGTTAATAACAAGTATTTGAGAATCAAAATTTATATGTAGAATATGTTGAGTTAAGAGTGAGTAGATTAGTCCGATATTGAATAAAAATAAGATGAGAAGAAGATTAATATACTAGAGAGTTTCATAACTTATTGCCTTAAGCTTTTGGATTGGGTTGGGCTTTATAGTGTGTGGACCGAATTCTTCGGATGTCTTACTTTGGTTAACTTCTCCGGTGTTATATCTCCGCAATAGTGGTATCGGAGCCGATGGTTTGGCAGGGAGTCAAATGTACGTAGTAGCTCTCGCTGACAGTGGGTGAGTAGGTTAAAGAGCAGCGTAACTCATATAGAGCTTCCACAAGGTGTGAGCGAAGATTCGGAGCAAATTGGGCTCTAAAAATTAGCTCTTGGTGTGCAGTGACGGTGCTCGAGGCCAAGTAGCTGGGATTCTGAGCGATCGACGTACTTGGTGCGTGATAGGGTGCTTGGATGAGGAGAAAATATGAGTGACTCACTCTTGAGGGAGAGATTGTTGAGTTAAGAGTGAGTAGATTAGTCCCATATTGAATAAAAATAAAATAAGAAGGAGATTAATATACTAGAGACTTTTATAACCTATTGGTTTAAATTTTTGGATTGGATTGAACTTTCTAGTGTATAGATCGGACCCTTCAGATGTGTTATCTTGGCTAACTCTTCCGGTGTTGTATTTCTTTAACAGTTCGACAAATATGTATGCAAATATCCTAAAACTTATAGATTCATTAGAAGGTGAGTAGACTGTCGAGCTAAAAAAAAATAAAGGAGAGTAAATTGGAAGAGAAGCACAGATGATAATAAAATTGACCTTCGCTTCGCTTACCACCAGTTCGACGAGTAAGAAATTTTCTTCTTTTCTTATAGTTAGGAAGGGAAGTGTTGAACTTCCCATTCCTTATGAAATTCAATTCAAACAAGGTTAATGGAGGTGAAGTGCTTCATTTCTTCACCTCAATCCAAACAGAAAGTTAAATGGAGATATATAATATTATCAATTAATTACAAAGTATTAGTTATCTTAAAAATTATATTACTAAGAATTAAGAATTTAAACATAGGAAAGATTCACAATTATATTTCTAGTAATTCAAAATTTTAAAAATATATTAACTTTATGATTTATTTTCTTTTATTGTTTCAAGTGACTTGTTTATTCTCCACGTATATACATAGTTGTAAGAATCGGACCAGACATCGAATCGGAAAACTGTCCGAATCAAGGTTCTCGGATTGAACCGTCAGATCAACCGAGTGAACCATCGGGTCAATAATATTAAACTGTTTTTAACTAATAATAACAACAATCATAGTAAAAAATTTACTGCCACCAGAGCACTACTAATAATAATAGCAGCAGTAATTATAATAAAAAATTAGAGTATTTTTATTATGGCATTACTATCAATAATAATAATAATAACAATCACAGCGGAAATTGAAATATTGTCACCATGGCATTACCACCACCAACAATAATAATAACAACAAAAATTTATAATAAGAAATATTTAAATAAATTAGGAGATTAGAAAAAAATAAAATCATAAAATAGATAAATCATAAATGAGACAACTAACTTTTTTAGATATACATATTTGAGTCTAAATATTTTACAATATAAAATAAAAATCACTAATAATTGATATTTACAAATAAAACATAATCAATTATATTTTTACATTATCACATCTAAATGCAAAATCTAAACTAAATATCATTTTTCGACATAGAACTATTAATAATTATTTATAAATTAAATATATCATCAATTTAAATTTTTTTAATTTAAAAAAATTTTATTTAATCTGGTTTGACCCAAACGGACGGATCGATCGGGTTCAAACTGATCAAAACGGGTCAAATCGGATCGAAACGAATCAATTGCATAAACGGTCTTTTTGCAAACCGGACCGATTTACCGTTCGGATCGACGATTTTCGGGTCGACCCAAACGGTTCGGTCCGGGTCTGACAACTATGCACATATATGCTTGTGTAAATTTTTTTAAACCTAGTGGATGCATAACATATGGTCATGCAAATTAAAATTTTTTGAGTCATTGGTATTTATGGTAAATTCATTGTGATATTATCCTTTAGGTTTCTCCGTTATATTAATGGATGAATGTGCATTAATCAATTTCGAATATACATATGAGTACTTTTTCTAAATTGTTTTGTTTTTCAATATTGAGTCTATATTAGAAGCTATATCACATGTGATGCAAAGAGTTTATGCAGTGAGCGTTTAATGTTATAAGAGTATTTTAAGAATAATGATTAGTCCCAAACTTCTCTATTACTGAATCTGATATGAAGTTGTTCCAATATAATTGTTCTAGTGAACTATGATTAAATGAAAACTCATGTAAGTTTTAAGTCCAAATTTAGTTAGAAAATTTTAGAAATTCAAAAACATTTAGGAGCTCCAAAATAGGTGAACTTGTAAAGATTTTCACAAGTTAATCACACATGCCTTATTCTCGTCAATTTTAATTTTAGATTGCTATAGTATTAGTTATATGCCTGTGCAATGTAAGGGATTTTATATTTGCAAAAGTATTTTCTAATTGAATACTATAAACAACCTATATAATTTCTAATTGAATTCATAATTGTTTCATCAAACTAGAAATTTAGCTTTGTTGCAGCTTAATTTATCAAATCCTTGAATAGCTTTATTAAATTAATTGTTTAAAAAGTTAACCACCAAAGCTTTTTACCTTTTGCCTCTGTTATTTATGTACATATATCAGATTAGTGATCCTTATAAAATGGTCAGTAATAGTTACTATTATTTAATATATATAAATTGGAGTTAATGTTTAGATTTTGGAATTGATATGGTTTAACTTCAAAACCTAAATAATTGATATAACTTTCTGTAATAATTAATTTGTCATCACTCATTACAGTTCTATATAACATTTCTGTTTTAATTTTTCTTTTTCTTTTAAATGTGCTCGTTCTTTTTTTTCTTCTATTCTTTTTTGAAATATATGCTTTCGCATCGAATAAACAATCAAATGCGTGGCACATCATCCATTCTGTCTTTGTAGTGAATTTTTCTTGATAAAAAGGCTACAAGAATGAGAGTGAATTGAGTTATCGTAAATTAAATTAACAATGTTGACTGTTTAATCAGTAGCGTTCAGTCAACTATAGGGTTGCTGAAATATAATTGAATGTAATTAATAACTTGTATGTAAAACTTAAATAAAGCAAACACAAGTGTTAAGAGAGATAAACTATATAGTACATCAAAAAAATTATGTGGTTCGGTATCGTATTACCAACGTGCATGTTACTAGAAACCTCAAGTGAAATTTGTTAGCATTCAACCAATGTACAATCACCAAAATGTTTCGCAAAACACTTCCGTCTCAAGTCAAGTCACATCTTAAAAACAACTCATGATAGCCTTCTAAACTTTACAAAATCTCTGCGGTTGTCACGTGCATGCCATCGCAAAGTCTTATCACAAACCCGCTAACATATACCTAAGCTAGCTCAGTCGAGTAGAAATCGCAAGTTTCCTACAATCTTCTCACAAGGTTACAAGTTGAATTAGAGTTTAGCAAGGTAATCTTGCTTACTACAATTTGTAATGTTTCAAAAAGTAAGCTCAAGGGATTTCACACGAAGAAACAAAGAGAATAAAGACTCATCGAAAGCTCTCTATTTTGAAGCAAATTCTATTCTCAGGCACCAATATATTACACAATTGTTTGCTCTGATCGATGTATTTTTATTGTCCTCTTTGTTGAAAATATATAATGAAGCCTTCTTCTTGATCATAGGATAAAGCAAAAAACACAATTCGATGAGATATCCAAATGTTAGAAGCAATATATGACTCGAATGCAAGAGTCATATATATGACTCGAAGCAATATGTTAGAAGCAATTCGATGAGATATCAAGGCTACCTTGATACTTTTCAGCTCTAAGGTCTTGTTTGAATTTTATTTTAGTTTTTTTCCTAATGGCAGTAGAGGTGCAAATATGAACGTCCCAGACCAAATGAATTGATCGGGCCAGGTAGGCCCAATTTGATTTTATTTTTCATGATCTGATCTGTCCTATTTATCCGATTTATTTTTTATTTTATATAATAAATTAATAACAAAAATTTTAAAATAATTATTTAATAATATTATTAAGATAAAAATAAATACTAATTTTTTATTCTTAAAAAATATATTTATTTTTAAAATTTATTTTTTTATTATTAAAAATATTTTTAATTAAAATTTGATCTAGTCATTGATTAACAAACCAACGGATTAATATTGATCAATCAACAACAACAGTAATCGGACAGACGAACCATCCGACGGGCTAATAATATTGGCCCAATACTACTTGTAAGATCGGCCGGATTAGCACCGAACCGTTTGGACCGGCCCGTATTTTTATCTATCATGGCAGCGGCAGATGTGGAAGACTTTATGTCTCTCATGAAATTGTCTTCAAAGTTTGAAGTAAATTGGCCGTCAATTGAATTTGCAAACTCATCCAACACCTTTTAAGTGTTTCCTAAAATTTTGTCTTTCATATCATGCGAATTATTTGGCAAATTTCTCCTAACAGCTGGTATGATATTTTTGCACAGAAATAATCTTTGTATCATTGGGACACAAAAGCGTGAAGATTTTGCTGAGAGCTCATCCATTTTATGTGGAAAAGTAAAAATATTATTAATCAGTTTCCATATATTGACATTTGGAGCTAGTTCAAAATGTTGATCTTTTTTTATGGCGTAGGCCTAATCCATAAATCATGATGGCCTACTATGTATTAGACACACCAGGTTGGTTTAAGGGTTTAGGCATAAACCATAATTTATATTTGCATATGCATTGACTTACTAATAGATTCATCAGGGATATTACTTCAATTTCATTGTTGCGTGTACATCATATGTTGATGATTGGAGTTCTAACATATACCTTCATATATATTGCTTTCAGGTTGGCTATTGTCAGTTGGGTCATTTCAGAGGATGCCCTCACCTTTAGATATCAGGTGATCATTGTAGCATCATCGACTGGTTGGCTCCATCATCGACTAGTTGCTGTATGAGTTGAGGTTAAGGAGCTGTTCTTGGATCGACTGGTTGCTTTGGACAGGCATCTCATCTGTCCTGGTTGGTTCCTCCCGTTTAAGAACAGCTACGTTTGGCGGTGCTAATTCTATGTTGCCTTCGGCGATTGCTGCACCTGTGCCGATAATCAACAGCTTGCTTGAAGACGGGGACGAGGAAGGAGAACAAGATGCCGTTGAAGACAAAGAAGTCGTCGGCGAAGGAGAGAGGATTTTGCATCTGGGAGGCTGTTGAAGCCTGCGACAACGGAACAACGGTGACAGTCGGCGAAGGAGGTGGAGGGGAAAGGAGCTCTTGCATCTCATTTGTCCAGTTTGCATGAGTCGAGGTTATGGCAGAGCCAACCGCATCCGTTGCTGTATCTCAGTCTTGTTTCTCAGTGGCCACCAGCAGCACCAGGAATGTTTAAATCGGTCAAACGGAATATTTCTCGGAGCTCCGTGAGCTATTCGTTGTCAAGCTTCAATGACTCGTTCGGTTTTCTACTTTTTGGTTTGTCTTCGCTCATCTTCGGCGAGTTCGTCCATCGCCAGTGTTGCTCTATTCCTTTCCTTTGCCAAACTCAACAACAACAACACCGTCGCCACACTACGACAACCAGCGCTATCCCTCCCGACTTCTCCGCCAACTCGATTAGTTGAAGTTAAAGTAAAATTTTTTTTTCGATTCATGTTGACCCGGACCAGCGGATTGCCCGGACCTGTCTGAGTCGAACGAATCATTTGTATGAACGATTTATTTGTAAATCTGCACAGATTTTGATCCGACGATTTTTAAGTCGAACCTAACGATCCTATCTGGATCTGCTAATTATAATTATTATCGATGATACTGGGGCTTTCCAAAGAGTTAATGAAAGATAAACCGTAAATTTTTCTTTGTTGGAAAATGTTAAAAGCTAAATGTTCGCTATGAAAATTAAACGGGTCATTTTCTTATTCATTTTCCAATCTCTTCCAAGCTGAGACTTAAACCACGTCTAAGCTTCCAGGTCTAGCAATTAAATCTTGTGTTAGAAACTTCAAGAACCGAATAACATTTTAATTTGGAGCATCTTACATGTTTCATTTGTTATTGAGTGCCCTATTTAATTGCTTCAGAGGGCTAACTACATACATTAGTATAGTAGGGATTGCAAGAGTTCAGGTGATCATTGTAGCAATATAGTTTGCAACTCCAAACCAAGTTAACTCTCGTCAAATAATCAGAGCGGGTGAAAGAAGAAGAATATTATAGCCCTTGTAAAAAATTTATTGTTGCCACGTGTGCGACGAATCACATCTTCCAAAAAAGAGTCTTTGATTGATTTTTTTAAAAAATTTTATTATTTAAGCTATCTAGCAACTATGTACAACTAGAGCTAACCAAGAAGCTCATAAAAAAACGGCTAGTGCCTGTCATCCCAAATGTAGAAGAAAAATGTTTTCTGACAAACAAGTTCTTTCAGTCATGCCAGCAGAGGAGCATGACGACGCAGCGACGGATGATGTAGAGTCTTGCCCTCTGCTCCTTGAGAGATTCACCAAAACCATTCCCTGTTTTCTCCCACAGTGTAGCCCTTGATCTCTTCCCTGTCCCCAACATTGCTGCGCTGGCCATTAGAGAGAGAGTGAGATGAGTGACTTGAATGAGCTTTGTGTACTATGTACTAGACGGAAATGATAGGACCTCTGCCTTGCGATGAGTTTGAGTTTAGCCTTTGTATATATAGAGGAATGAATGAAATGTAACATTTATAGAGAAAGTTTGAAGCAGCGTAATCGCTGGGCAGGGCGAAGGCAAGGAAGTAACAGGGCCTCAATCCATGAGCGGTGCACATGGACAGCAAGCACTAAGCAAGTCCACGCATATATAAATTACATTTAAATTCACAAGTTTCAAAACACGAAACGAGCACGAAAATTTCCTCGTATCCTATGCAGTTATGCAGACTCCTGCTGTTAGTGGGCAGACAACTTTTCGTTTCTATAAGTCGATCTATGATATTGAGTGGATCCCTATCCATTCTTATTCGTAAGTGTGTAATATTTCATGAATGGCTGGATCGCAAACTTTGCTGAGCTATAAAGCTAAAGAACTAGTGAGGCAGCAATCAGATCGTTCATAAAGGAGACGATAAAAAACGTGCATAACATGTGATGTTGATTTGTAGTAGTGGTTTTCGTTCTATCATCCATCTATCATCATAAAACAGGACAAGTTTAATGTGTAGTTCGTACATTTTGCATGCTGGTATTGGTCAAACAAACATATTGATCAGGACATCTGAAACTGCTCTGCAACATCTGCAGGACTCCAACAATCACTTTGACCATTTGATTCTCCGCAAGAAAAACTTGCTTGTTTCATAAATGAATTTACTTATTCTATATAAAGACCACGCGTTCTCTGACTCTTTTGGATGATTATATATATATATATAAAGAATCAGTATAAACAAACAGTTAATTCAAAAGCTTAGAGAATGTTTATGAGATGGCTAAAGCATTGCCTTCTGTAGGAGAGGTTGGTGAATTAACGCTCAGCTGTGTTCTTTATTTTTTAACTCTCTTTTATATATATATGTATGTCATGCACTGGTGGTTAACTCTTTACAGTCTTTCTCGCTCTCTTTCTATGTGCTTTTCTTCACTCAAGAACCAGAAAAAAAGGACCAACTATTTTTAAGATTTTCATCAACCCCTAAGCTCAACAGTTATTGTGGCTTGTTAAATACAATATTAATCTTAAGTGGTGCTATTTAAGCAAAGGTTTGCACATGCTTCATCTTGTTATTCTCGCTAGCTAGCTAGCGCTGAATTGTACGAGCAAAGCAACTTCCAAGATAATGTTAATATCTAATTTAATTAACTAAACAATCTCATCGAAGCATTAACTTTAGACACTCCACAAGGGTATCTTAAGAAGATAGAACTTGCAAGAGTTTGTATGCCCTTTCACAGCTACCTTAATAGAGAACCCAAGAGGCAAAATAATGCAAACGCTAGTGTTTCTGTTGTGATATGGAAAGAAGAAACCAAGGACACCCGTGTGACATTGTGATGTGCGCTCGCGTATAGGCGCTCGAACCTGTCTGTAATAAGTCTCTCGTGAGTCTTACCCGAGGGCGACGGAAGTGGAGTTTCCTTTTTTCTTCTTTATTTATTTGTTTTCCTTAAAGAAGTGTTACCGATATGATCGATGATTAACAATGAAAGCATAGTTAATTACTCATATTAAATATAAACAAAGTGATAGGAAAAATATTGTATGTAATTATCTTTTTCTTTTCTAAATTATTATTGTTGTTGTGGGCATAGAATAGTCACTTTCTCTCGGTCTATCGATGCAAAGTACTAATTCTCATCCTGCAAATGTTTCTCTTTTTTTCTTTTTATTGCTCAAAAATATATTCCTTGTCTCTATACCTTGCAATAGAAGTATGCTGCACTGGGAATCTTATTATCCATTGTTTTCAAGCTCCCCATTTGGCTAGAGCCCTTTTGCCATTCATGAAAATGGACAATAATGAATCCCAACTTTTTCAAAGTTGTTGCTTTTTTTCCCCCCTAGCAAAGTCTTTTAGATAGTTCATGTAGTTCTGAAAACTGCTAAAGTTAAACTGGTTTCAACTAGAACCAAACTGAATGGAATAATAACTTTTCGGCGATAATAAAATGAACAATAACGTGTTAAATTCTCATAATCAAGAAAATGTTCTACAAGAGCTATAAATTGCAATTATTTACTGGTCAATACACAACTCTAGCTATATAGGAAGAGAAATTAAGACAAGCAAAGGAGCTAGAGATCGATGGGAACTGGACCGTCGAAAGAAGATGATGCTTCCGCACAACCGCAGGTTGCTTCAATAAGTACTACTGATCATGATGCAAATGGAGCTAAGAAAACGCCCACAAAAGAAAATGGAAACATTGTCAGGCCGAAAAATGACGGGTTTCAAAATTCTGCAACAGACCAAGTCAAAAACAATACAACGAGAAAGTATGCGGAGGTGAAGGAGAAAGTCACTAGGAAGATAGCGGAAGCGCCCAAGAGGTATGTTCATATGCTTGAGGTGATCATGAAGGAAGCTGATAAGAATGCTAGTGCCAACCAAATTTACACAGGCATCTTCTTAAACAACAGGAGGAAGGTAATTATAAGTTTGTACTTTCTTATCGGAATTTGCATCTTTTTAAATATATGATGCATATAATTTTTTCCTTTACTGTATGTATTTTTTATTATGCTACAGTAGAGATACTCAATTTAGTTACTAACAAAAATGAAGTGAAATTTGTCTGACAAAGATGTTAACATGATTAATTTTAGCTGAATTGTATATCAGACACAAACACTTGATAAACCCTTCTGAGTTCTATACATGAATGGAGCTAGCCACTGAATTTAAAGTACCCAAGTATGATCTACGTACGTCATGCATAACTAAGAACTCTGCTATTAATTGAAGGTCATACCATCCGGTTCAACCGTTCACAAAAGTGGATCTATAGCATTGTCTTTCATAATCCTACCTTTACAATGAAAAAGCAGATACTCAATAGCAAGATTAGCTCATTTTTGTTTATGTGCGGCAGAAGTTTTGGGTTGATGAGAAAACAGGCCATAATTGCTTCATGTTGTTAGCTCGAGACCTAACAATCACTTGGGGAAATGACGTTAGATACTGGCTCTGGACTCGAACATGGTGATGCTATTTGTTACCTTAAATTAATACTTGCTCTCAATTATGACTATATCATGCTGAGAATGTTTATGTTGATCTATATAATTTTTAATGTGGAACTTTTGATATTTAAGAAAGTTTTATTAGCAATGATTTAAATACGAAATCTGTGAACATGATGAGTTGAAGAATTTATAGCATGTTATACAACTAATTACGGCATTTTAAATTAATTTTTGGACCTTCATGTCTTTCAGTGATGAAGAGATCGAAGTGGCCAACTTACTAAACGTTTGTTGGCTCAAAGTGCATGGAAAATTCGACACAACACTATTAACACCGGGCATCGTTTATGAGATTGTGTTTATTGTAATGATAAAAGATGGAGCATACGGGTGGGATGCACCAGTGAACCTTAGGCTTAAGCTTGCAAATGGCCTTGTACATGAGTGCAAGGAACATCTCAAAGAAAAACCTAAAGGGCAATGGATCGAACTCAAGGTTGGTGAATTTCCGACTAGTTTTGATCAAAAGGGTGAAGTTGATATCTCATTGTTTGAGTACGAAGCTGGACAATGGAAAAGGGGACTCATTATTAAAGGCATAACAATTAGACCCAAGAAGTAAGCTGTTATGTCAAGTCCTTAATCACTATCATATTACGCATGAATGTTAGTATTGTGTAAGTTTTCGAAATCTAAGGTAGCACCTAAAAAGGGCATTATCATTGAATAATATTCCAATTGAAACATTACGAACTGCAACGTTCCTTTATAAAGTTTTTGTATCCAAAATAAGCATTTTCAAATGCTATGCACTCAAAGTTAGAAACATATTATTTCACGAAAAATACTCTGATTTTGTTATCGTCTATTAAAATATTAATTAGCTTCATAAGTCGACTTAATTTCATATTAAAAATTTTGTTGGCATACTATCTATTTACTATTTTTATTTTACATATTTAAAATATTATATTCTCAATACAAACCAGTTAATTTAGATTTTTTTAACTAAACTAAAGCAAATGATATAACTGAAATAGATTATACATGCGCATGAGGAACCTCATTTAATTACTTCGAGTTGTGCTTTCATAAACATTTGCAACCAAAATTAGAATACATTTAGAAAATAAACATTTCACAAACTATTCTTATACACTTAGGAATTAGATAAAATGCATTTATAAACTTTTCTATTATCTACAACACAAAATGTGCATTTCACAAAAATCTTACTTATAATTTGTTTCGATAAATATTATTTCCAAAATTATTTCTTACCTTTTAAAATTAGAATCAGACGTAATACAATCATAAAAATGAAATTTTGTACATGCAATTTATAAATTACAAATTCCACCTTTTTTATGTCTCTCGTACATGTTGGATCTTCATGTTGAACTAGATCCGAATTAGTAGTGTGTAGGGTTTGATAGATCAGAATAAAAAAGGGACTAGCTTGGTGGGTTAGGGCCGGTTGGTAGAGGGACGTAAGATGATATTTAGTAACTCGTTTTGAATCGGGCCAAGTGGACCCTAACTAGTTCAGCTTAACCGACCATGTGCCTTAATAGTTCTACATTAACTAGATATTGAAATGGATATGTGATTATAAGTAGAAGATGCTAACTCTTAAAAGATTGAACAATTCTTTTAGTGTGAAAACTCGATCATAAAATTAGTATCAAAGTCGGATAAAGTGGAGCCAACTGGCGTGTTATTGGAGAACAGATTGTTAGACCTTGAAGTTGAATTAGATCCGAATTGGTAGCGTGTAGGGTTTGGTGGGCTCGAGTGAAAGACGGATTAGCTTGGTGTTATGGCCGAATTAATAGTGTATGGGCTTGAAATGGTACCTGTGAAGATTGTGTTATCTAATTTATAAGTGGTCCAGCAACTCACTTTGGGTTAGACCAAGGAACACTATCTTGGTGGATTTAATAGCCCACATTCATTAATAATCTCATATTGACTAGATATTGAAATAGGTATGTGCTTATAAGTGGCGAACATTTAAAAAATTGGCCAATTTTTTAGTGTGGAGATCCGATCTTACAATACACTTAATAATAATATAAATATAAATATAAATAAAATTTTGAATCAAGGACTTCTAAAGTTTTATTAAATGCATGTATTCAAAGGGCGAACTAATATTTATAGCCACATCCCTTTTATAATAATTTCAGTTTAGCCCCTTAGCTCAAAATAGTTCTAGTCTAGCCTTTTTGTTTAAAATTTGAGTTTAACTCTTAGTTTGTTTGTTTTAATGTAAGAAGAAATAATTAAGTCCCATTCTCAATAGATAATAGCCAACACAAAACCATAAGAGTTATAAGTGCTAAAGCGAAACAATTGTAGTGCATTAGGGATGTACAAATATGTACTATTTCAAAGTTACCAAAAACTTCCAACTTCCCCATTGAAGTAAAGTCTTATTGCATTTTTCGCATCAGCATTTGTAGGTCGTTTTGAACTTTGACAAAGTTTAGACGATACGGATAAATAATACATTATGAAATGTATAACGTTTTTCGAAAATTATAAGGTTAATTGTTTTTTTGGGATGACTCTTTTTTTTTATAGCTATCTCAAACGTGCCTTTAGTTCTACTACTTACAAAAATATTCTATACATGAAGATAAGTCTAAGATTGTAAATAATGATAACTTTATATATTACGTCAATAGAAAACCATATTTTTAGAAAATGTCAACTGTGTAATGATTCAACAATCAGGAGTTCCAAGGAGTTCCACTACATGACAGTACTGAGGCACCGTTACTAATGCATTTGGATAGTATTTCATTACAATTATTTGGTCTATATTTTTTAGCTAAATTTTTACAATATTTTACAGAATTTATATTAAAATTAAAATATATAAAAAATTGTATGTCATAAGAATTTATATTGCTTATTATTATTTTTTTAGGTAATAATATAAAACTTATTTTTTAAAGTATTTTTAAAATGTCCTTCATTCTATAAAGTCTATTTTATAAGTACTATCAAATCTTCCCTAACTTGCTCAAAAGAAAATGTGTTATTTTCTTAAACATAATGAGAAAAATAAAAACGTAGGACTAAGGTGAATGGAGGACTAATAGAGGAAATCCTCAGAGAATGTGTTGCGTTTCTCACAATTCCAAGGATCGCGATTGGTTCACAATTTTCAAACTAAGTAATTAGGATTTCTTATCCTAACAATTCTTTATAGAGCACAAGATGCCAAAGTTGTAGAGTTGAACAACTTAAACTTCGGCTACTAAGCATTGAACATGAAGTTAAATATCAAATGATTCATCATGGAACTTAATCAATTAATGATACTTCAATAACAAAAACTTCTAATGTTTCTATCCATGAGAATGATATATACTTATATAGATATATATATATATGGAAGCAGTTACACGTACATCGCGTTTGTGTGCACATCCGCGCACATCACTTTCTGACCGTTGGATCGCTTGATCCAACGGTCAGAAAACACGCGCTCTCGGCAACATTTTTCTCTTTACGGAGTTACTGTAGCATGGCATTTTTGCCATTGACTCTCTTCTTTTCATTTCTCTTCTCTTCTCTTGCAGCGAAGAATTTCTTCTTCCTCGAGCGACTCTTTCTTCCCTCCGGCTCCCGATCGAATTCCTCCGGCCAACCATTACTTCTTCCCCGCCGGTGCTTTGATTTTTCCTTCGTCCTTGTCTTTCCTTCATCTGTCTCTTCAAACTTTTAGTTCCGCGCAACCGTAACCTCCAAATCCTGCTATTTCTCTCACGTCAGCCGGAGCGTTTGAACGCCGGCCGACGATCGAAGTTGGATCACATAATCTGGTAAGTTTTCTTCTCCTCCTTCTTCTATGCCATCGACCATCACCAATTTTTTCAATTACCTTCTTTATCTTACCGTCGGTCGGCTCAGCAAGAAACTTCGATCGCCGGCCGACGTGAGAAATTACTCGCTTAAGTCTTAATTTCTATTCTCCTCCTTCTTCTATGTCTTACATCATTCTCAATTTCGTCAATTGCCACCGTCCAAATGCTCCGACGTTCGTCACCTCCTCGACTGTTATTTATTTTTTTTTTGTTTTTTTTTTTTGTAGCCGGTGACTATCTAATGTGATTATCATCTGTTGTGATTTTTTTTTGTTATCTGAATATGAGAGTTGTATTTATTGATTGTGTTGTTGACATTGTTGTACGCTGGCGGCAATTACGCTGGCGGTGAGCTCGACGACTAATTACAGAGTCATCATGGAGGAGTGTACAAACTGGTGGTATGAATTTCTCGGTATGCATAGCATGAACAAATCTTTGCCTTTGCCTTTTGTTTCTAAAGATTTTATTTTCAGGATTTCTGAAGAGGAAGAAGCAAAGGGAGCAACAAAATTAATCCATTCAGTTTAATTTGTTTATTATCTTTCTAAAAAGTGTTGATCGTTCCCTACTGATTCACTGATTTCTATTGAAAATTTTTTGTTCTTTGCTGTTGAATGTGTTCAATCCAGTATTGAGCCAGCAAGGAAGTGATGCCAAATCAATTCCTTTCCTAGTGTTGCTTAGGAGCATTGGATCAGTGCTGGCTTAGACAGGTTGGGCAAAGTCTAGCTGATGGCTTAGAGTATCTAAATTAACCAGGATTTGATGTTTTTTATTTTGCTTTAAGGTTTGCCAGTTATATATTGCTTGTGCTTTAGTTCTATGAGTTGCTCGTGCTTGTGTTTTTCAGGTTGGAGCGTTTAGTTTTTTCAGGATTGCTGAATGCATGCGGGAGCTCCTATATTAGCTCGATCACTGCTGGCTCAAACAGAAGTGATGACGTTGCAGGTTGAAAACTAGTTTGTGGCTTAAAAAATAAGTATATAATGTGTTTATCTCTGCTTTAGTTTTATGAGTTGCTCATGTTTGTGTCTTTCAGGGTTGGAGCGTTTATTATTTCTTGGCTACTGGGAAATTTTTTGATGGTCTATGTTCTTCCAGCTTTGAAGTAGAAGTTTTGAAGTTCCTTCTTCTCTACATTCCTATTATCATATGGATATCATCTACATATTTGAAGTAGAAGTTTTGGCAGAGGAAAAATGTTCTCTGCTAAGCTATGTTATTTTAGCTTTTCTGTAAATTTTGGCAGACAAAAAATTGTTTTCTTTTGGTAAATGTAATGTGAAAGTGTAATGTAAGGTGTTGTGAAAGTGTTATGTAAACTTTTATTGTAATAAATTTTTGTTATCAATAGAAAATAAAGTTTGTTGTGAATTCTTACAAATGTCTTGCTATGAATGAACTCTATTGATTGTGAATTCTTGCTATGAATGATGATAAAAATGTGAAGATATATGACTTAGATTCAGCACTGGCAGCAAGCAAATAAAAAACACTTGTATTAAGGGCGTTTTGTTATTTCACTTGTGTTAGCTAATGGGCTGAGCGGGAAAGTGCACCTACGCGCGGGAGAAACTTTTCTCGGCAACTCTCTGTCTCTCTGTTTTATTGTTCTCTTTCTCATTCTCTACTCCGTTTCTTTGCTTTTTTTTTTCCAGACATCTAATTTCTCTTCTTCTCCTTTCCTTCCTCTCTATATAGCACATGAATTCACAGGTATTTTATTTAGAGGCATAAAATACATATTAAACACAATGTCCATTCATTGTCTAAGAGAGAATGATATTTCTTTTCTTATAAATTTGTAGGTTTCGAGGCTGTGTTTTCGTCTTTTCCAACTCCATATATAGGGATGACTTTTGAAAGTCTCGAAAATGCGAAATAGTTTTATATCAACTATGGAAAAGTTAAAGGATTTAGTGCCGTTACTCGAACTACTCAGAAAAGAATTTTTAAATCAAATGAGGTGAGTATTTGCCAAATGACATGTGATCGTTTTGGAAATCATAGAGGCCATCGATCACAAAATACAGGTGAAGGATCCGATAAAGAAGGAAAGAAGAAGAGAAGCACAAGTACAGTAAAATGTGGATGTCAAGCAACAATGAGGGTGAAAAAGCAAGGTAATGAATTATGGAAGGTGGTGGGTTTTGAAGAAGATCACAATCACAACCTAGTTAGCCCAGCAAAAAAACTATGCATGCCTGTTTGTAGAAATATGCTTGCTGCAGCTAAGAGTTTGATCGACGCATTTCGGGATGAAGGTTTGCCCATTAGTAAGATTACAAATATACTTGATGGACCAATACAAGGTTTTAATGACGGAGATTGTTGGAACCATTTGTGTCGCTCAAAAGAGTACAAAAAACCTATCAGTGGCGATGCTACCGCAGTGCTGAATTTCTTCAAAAAGAAGAGTACAGAGGATCCAAATTTTTTTTATGCAATACAGATGGACAATGACGCAAGAGCAATAAAATTTTTTTGAAAGATGGACGGTCACGTACTCAATACCAGTATTTTGGAGACGTGTTATTTTTTGACACCACCTACCGGACGAATGTATATGATATGCCATTTGCGCCATTCACTGGAGTCAACCATCATATGCAATCAATTCAGTTTGGTTGTGCATTACTTTTGGATGAGACTGAGGAATATTTTTATTGGCTTTTTGAGACTTGGCTTGGATCTATGGGCGGCCGTGCTCCTCTTTCAATTATTACTGATCAAAACAGAGCTATGACTGCAGCAATTACAAAGGTATTTCCAAATACACGCCACAGATTTTGCTTATGGCATATAATGAAAAAGTTTGCCGAAAAGCTTCCACACATTTATTTTAAGAGTTCAAGATTCAAAAAAGACATCAAGCGGTGCATTCGAAAAAGCTATATTCCTATCACATTTGAGACAAGATGGGAAGAATTGATGTTTACATATAAGTTGCAGGAGAACGAATGGCTTAAAGGAACATATGAGATTAGAGAAAAATGGGCACCCGTCTATCACTTGGATATATTTTATGCAGGCACAAATACAACGGGGCGTTTCGAAGGTATGAATGGTATGTATAAGAATTTTTTTCAACCATCAACAACTCTCCGTGAATTTGTATTGAAAAATGACAAGTGTTTGAGAGGAATTGTTGAAAAGAAAAAAAATGATGACTATACAAGTGAACATTCATCTCATATTGTGGATAATAATGCCTTTATTTTGAAGTGTGCGGCGAATGTGTATACTAGAAATGTCTACAACAGGTTCAAAAAAAATATGAAAAAGCTCAAACTGAGTATGTCCTGATTGATGATGAAAAGAGCAATGATGGCTACATGACGTACATCTATAGATTTCGAATAGAAGGTGATTGTCGTGAGTGGAAGGCGAAATTCAATCCAGCCACAAAGGAAGGCAAATGTGACTGCAGACTTTTTGAGTTTATGGGAATTTCTTATGGGCATCTCATAAAAATTTTTCAAAGTCGTGATATAGAAATACCAGACCATATTTGTTCTTAAAAGGTGGATGAAGAGGGCTAATAAATATAGAGCTCAGTACAACAATGGGCTAGTACATTATCATAAAAATTCTATGCTATTGAGGACTCTCCAACTCCATACGGTTTTCAATCAATTGGTTTACGAAGCAGCTGAGACAGAAGAGGGATACCAAGTGCTACTGCAAGCATTACAAGATGGATCACAACGGCTCAAAGAAATAAGAAAAAGCAATGATCGGGGTAAGACTCCAGTTGCCGATTCATGTACTATTAATGAGAACTTGCAAGCCCCATTTGACGCCTCTCAACTTCTACTATTGAATCCTCATATCTCACAAACTAAGGGAAGAAAAAAGGAGGGAAATGCTTATAAATGTAATAGTAGAATAAAAGGAGGTTTAGAGAAAGCTACTGTAAAAGCCAAAGCAAAGACACTCAGAAAATGTGCTTACTACAACAAACAAGGTGTTAAACATGATAAACGAAATTGTCCTGAAAATTCAAATAAAAAGAAGAAGACAAGTAAGTACTACAAACATTTGCTTAGTATTTATTAGAAGCTACTAACTTTTAAAAATATATGAAATTTGAAATTGACATTTTTTACCACTTTCTTACTATAATAATTGGAGATGACAATAATGATGAAGACAAAGACACGAGTGAAGATGGAGAAAGTTTTGATGAAGAGTTAATTGTTCATTTGGAGTAGAATGATATAGAGTTAGTTACAACTTTTGTTGTCTTTGTACAACTTTTTGGGTTATGTACAATATTTATGTTTAATTGTATATAAATGTGACTGCTTGACTATTTGACTTTTTGGATGAGTTTGACTAAGTTTGACTGTTTGACTTTTATTTGACTATTTGACTATTGACTAAAATTATATGTTGACTGTTTGACCAATCATAACATTGCAATACTTCATTTGACTGTTTGACTAAATTTATCTATTTGACTGTATCATAACATTGCAATAATTCATTTGACTGTTTGACTAAATTGATTGTTTGACCAATGGAGCAGCATTACTGCAATGGAACAACACTACATTACTGCAATGGAAATCCTGCATTACATTACAGTACATTACTGTATTACTTTTCTGCAATGGAACCCCATTTGAAAGCATTACTTCAATAGAACAGCATTAGATTACACAAGGGCAGCATCACATTCATAAAAAGTTCTCATTATATTCCATTCCATTCATTATAGATGACAATCACATTCCATTCACTTTCATTTACTATCAATGCATTCCATATAATGCATTCACTGTTTGCATTTCCATACACATTCCATTCACTTTCATTCACATTCACATTCCACTTAGACATTCGCATTCCATTCACTTTCATTCACATTCACATTCCACTTTAAGATTCACATTCCATTCACAAAAAAAAAATAAACATTCACATTAGAAATGTTACCGACAAAAAAATTCACATTTCACTTAACAATTCATCTTTACAAGAAGGAAATAATATAGCACTACTTAAACAAAAGTGGTTTCCAATTAACATTCGCATTTCATATTCAATGCGTATAGGATGAACCACTAATACATAACTTAAAAAAGAGGAAGTCCTAACTGCCACTTCTCATCACAAGGCTTCCTAATGACCACTTCATAATCTCAAGTGTCCAGGCAGCCACAAAATAGTTTTCAACCTGCAACGTCATCACTTTTGTTTCAGCCAGCAGTGATCGAGCTAATGTAGAAGCTCCCGCATGCATTCAGCAATCCTGAAAAAACTAAACGCTCCAACCTGAAAAACACAAGCACGAGCAACTCATAGAACTAAAGCACAAGCAATATATAACTGGCAAACCTTAAAGCAAAATGAAAAACATCAAATCCTGGTTAATTTAGATACTCTAAGTCATCAGCTAGACTTTGCCCAACCTGTCTAAGCCAGCAATGATCCAATGCTCCTAAGCAACACTAGGAAAGGAATTGATCTGGCATCACTGCTTTGCTGGCTCAATACTGGATTGAACACATTCAGCAGCAAAGAACAAAAAATTTTCAATAGAAATCAGTGAATCAGTAGGGAACGATCAACACTTTTTAGAAAGATAATAAACAAATTAAACTGAATGGATTAATTTTGTTGCTCCCTTTACTTCTTCCTCTTCAGAAATCCTGAAAATAAAATCTTTAGAAACAAAAGGCAAAGGCAAAGATTTGTTCATGCTATGCATACCGAGAAATTCATACCACCAGTTTGTACACTCCTCCATAATGGCTCTGTAATTAGTCATCGAGCTCATCGCCAGTGTAATTGCCACCTTCAAACAACAATGTCAACAACACAATCAATAAATACAACTCTCATATTCAGATAACAAAACAAAATCACAACAGATGATAATCACATTAGATAGTCACCGGCTGCAAAAAAAATAAAAAAATAAAAAAAAAATAATAGCCGAGGAGGTGACGAACGTCGGAACATTTGGACGGTGGCAATTGATGAAATTGAGAATGATGAAAGACATAGAAGAAGGAGGAGAATAGAAATTAAGACTTAAGCGAGTAATTTCTCACGTCGTCGTGGCGATCAAGTTTCTTCTTTGTCTCCAATTAAGCGGTAAGATAAAGAAGGTAACTGAAAAAATTGGTGATGGTGGATGGCATAGAAGAAAGAGGAGAAAAAAACTTACCAGATTATGTGATCCAACTTCGATCATCGGCCGGCGTTCGAATGCTCCGGCTGACGTGGGAGAAATAGCAGGATTTGGAGGTTACGGTTGCACTGAACTAAAAGTTTAAAGAGACAGATGAAGGAAGGACAAGGACGAAGGAAAAATCAAATCACCGGCGGGGAAGAAGTAATGGTTGGCCGGAGGAATTCGATCGGGAGCGAGAGGGAAAAAAGAGTCGCTCGAGGAAGAAGAAATTCTTCGCTGCAGCGAAGAGAAGAGAAGAGAAATGAAAAGAAGAGAGTAAATGACAAAAATGCCATGCTACAGTAACTCCGTAAAGAGAAAAATGTTGCCGAGAGCGCGTGTTTTCTGACCGTTGGATCAAGCGATCCAACGGTCAGAAAGTGATGTGCGCGAATATGCACACAAACGCGATGTATGCGTAACTGCTTCCTATATAGGTATATGATGCAACGAAAAACTCTAACAGACAATTTTATCAGCAAAAGATATGACTGATATAAAAACAATAGAGATAACTCCAATTATAATATTGAGTTTAAGAATGTCTAGGATAAAATATTTCTAAATGTTTTATTGATTTTTACAGAATATTAGAACAATTAGGTATTAAGGTTCGTTGATTTATAAAGAATACCGAACTATAACAATAAAGAGAGATAAAACTCTTAAGTTTATTCTACTCCAAATCTCCTATTTACAATCATACTTAAACGCATAGGAATAGACTCATAATCTTTAAGTTATAATGAAACATAACTTCAAACTCTAAATATTTTTAGTTCTAATAAAACACTAGAATTTATTATGACTTAAACTCTTAATATACTAAAATTCCAAGTACTTTTAATTCTAATAAAATATTAGAATTTATTATGATCAAAAGTCTTAATATAACTAAATTCTGTAATAGCTTAATACATGCTGTATCATTCTACACAAGTTTCAGAACATTCATTCTCGAATTTCCATCTATAATTCAATGACTCTTTAAATCTTTGCAACTACGTTAATTTGTCACACGAATGCCAATTTGAAAATGGGCCAAATTATCCTATTTAGTTTGAGAATGCCATGGATGAAAGACCTCATTTACTATGTTGATTCATCATACGAATATCAAATTAAAAGGCTTGTTGAGTCATTGACGCTATTTTCTTTTAGGAAAGATTTGACTCTGTTACCAAACTGATGTAGCAAAAAGTACTAACAGCATCAACAAGAGATATAACTGATATAAAAATAATAGAGATAACTCTAATTATTCTATTGAGTCTAAGAATACTTAGGATAAAATGTATCTAAATGTTCTATTGATTCTTACAGAGTACCAAAATAATTAGCCATCAATGTTTGCTAATTATTAAGAATTATCGAACCATGATAATAAAGAAAGAGAAAAATTTATTCAACTCCAAATCTCCTATTTACAATCATGTTTACACACATATAAATAGACTCATCTATTAGATTTCTAATAAAATATAATTTCAAACTCTAAATAGTTTTAATTCTAATAAAATATTAAAATTTATTATGATCAAAATTTTAATATAATTAAATTCTGTAATACCTTGACACGTGCTGCACCAGTATATAAGATAATGAATTGATCTCCCTATTACAAATTCGTTTATGTTGCGGGTCGCATTTCTTTATAAGCAATGAACAATTGAGCGGAAAAAAACACAACACAATGGATCTGATAATGAGGAAATTAAACAGAATATGGCAAACTTTTTTCTTCTGAAACCAGAATTCTTTGCCCAGTGTACAACGATTTGGTTATCTCTACAAAGTTTATATCTACCTAACTACATTGTAATCACTTTCTACTCATCAAAATTTCCTATTCCATTCCAACTCGTGATAATATAAATTAACATCCACCAATGTATAAATATTGCCTTGAGACGCTATGTACAACACCAATTTTTTGACTTCTAGCAAATGTATAGCTAGCCAAGGAGTCATGATGATATACATCATATATATCATTCATGCCAACAGAGTAGCATAACAACGCATCGCCGGATGATGTAGAGCCTTGCTCTTTGCTCTCTAAGAGCACCTCCTAATCCTCTGACTGCCGCCCTCCGCTTTGGTGATGAGGAGAATGTCACACTAGTTGCCATTTCTTGGACTTGATTTTGGAAGTAACAGGAGTAGTTGTGGTACTGGTAGTTCCTAATGGTGGTTGTGGGTATTGTTTTGAAGGGATAAGTAGTGGAGTGAATCTGGCTTTATAGAGTGGAACGGAGAAGAACAAGGTGGACCAGGAAGGAGCGGATTGTCGGCACTAAGTCCTCGCATGGTATGCTTGTCAACAGACAACCCACATGCAACATTTCACCAACTTCATAATTAAGTTGATCAACAAGCTCATCACCTGCCTTTCATTGCGGAAATAAACAAATTAGCACAAGAGAACGAGTTAACAAGTTTCTAGCTAGCTATATATCATCAGTCTCTCAGCTGCGGTGCTCCACAACCACACGTCCACACACAAGTTGCTGATGCATGGTGCCGTTAAGCTTGGACCTTTCAATTCGGTTAGCTGCCTGCTGCCGACTTTCCAATAATTGAATGGTATGGAAGAGTTCCGGAACTCGGAAAAGAGGAGATTGTTATGTTTTCAATCTTTTCTCATACACGACCATTGTATTTAATTGATGCGCGTCAAATCTGGGCCTTTACCTGCTACAGTTAGGTATATATGCCACGCCTCCAATAAGTCGATACATACGGACCATAAGCGAGAAGATGTCGTGTGCAATGCGATATTGTGTCTCCACCTTGAAATTTATGGTGAAATCTGAAAGGAAAACGATCCCCATCGATCATATCCATTTTCTGGTCATAGACGCGCGGACACCGATAGCTAGTAAGTTGTGCTCATTCCAATTATCTTAACCAGCTATGATTGATATTTCAAGTCTATAATAACGGAGTCACGAAAAATAGTAATTCTTAAATTAACATCCACCAATTAATGTCCTGAAATGAGAACAGTTAGTGCTTACGATTTGTTAAGAGCATCCCAAGCATATGCCTCCCTCTCTGACAAGGATGATGCTTTATTAACTAAAAGAAGATACGTTAGTTTATAAAAATGATATTGTACTCTGTAGTATCTTACTGATCAACGACTAACGATTGCTAAATAAAACTGTTGTCATAATTAAAATCATTTGGTCGTGATTTTGTTGGGTGTCCAACAGTCAGTAAAACAGCCTTCTTAGATGTCATGCTTGCTTTCCCTAGAAACATAAAACACCCAGTGGGAGATTTTCTATTATACACTTCTATATATTTGTTTGGGCGCCGCGCCACAATTCAACGACCCTAGAAAACTAGTCAAATCTATTCAATCAAAGATAAACAGACAACTTGTTCTCTCTTTCTTAAGCGCAAGCATATAAGATAATGTAAGCTCACTAAAACAGAGGGCAAGAAGCATCTCTATGATAATTGCTCAGAAGGGCATCTTGGAAAAGATGTCGGCTCTTGCGTGGGACGCAGGGACGCAGGCGCACTCTTATATGCCTTTTCACTCAATATATGCTTCAGAACATAAAGAGTTCAACTAGTGACCATAAAGATTTTTGTTTATTTTAAGGCGGTTTTGGTGATTTATCTCTACGGAATCTACACTCGAAACTGCACATCACACTCCTATGTGCATATACCAAGGCTGTCTACGTCTAAATTTTGATTAGGTGATATTTGAAAATGAATTTGAAATTTTTTTATATAATACAAAATATTTTATAAATTATAAAAAAAATTTATTTTTATGTAAAAAATAATTAAAATAAATTATAATAACATTTTATTATATAAATTTGTTTTTTATTTTCTAAGTTTCTTTAAAAAATTTATAAAATATTGTAGAAGATTTTGAAAAATATGAAAAAAAATTAAAATAAAAAAGAATTGAAAAATTTAGACAAACTCTTCATAGCTCTTTTTCATTTTTAATAATATCATGGACATGTGCTGCTAATCAACACCAAAAGCAACCCCAGTTAAGCAGAAACTCACCGGTCTTTCTTTCTTTATTTTTATTTATTTATTTTGATAACAAGTCGCTACTAATAGAGTTGCATGCGAATGAATGCTAAGTGTTAAACACTTGCACAATTTCATTCGTTCCCATATAACCATTTAGCTCATAACGAGCATAAGCCAATTCGTGTAAATTATTCACATCACAGGGATAGTATTATATGTTAAAAGAATAGCCTCATATCTAGAGTTGCAAATACAGGCTCACGAATAGAGTCGTGTCCGCTCAGCCGGATTGAATATATCTAGCCTACCAAATAAGTCTATATTTTATTTAGTTTATTTTTTATTTTAGTAAGTTTTATTTTTTGTGCTAAAAATAATATTGATTGGTTAATATTGACTAGTCAATGTTTAGATTATTGACCAGGTGGGCGTGTCTTATCACTGACCAATCAATAGCTTGATAATACACAAAGGATCTTGTCTTATTACTGTATGTGGTTCGTGTAGGTTTTTGCTTGACTTTCATAGAGAGGCCACATATAGTTACATCTATACTCATATCTGATGAATATACAAACTCTACATTACTATACTAAATAGGTACCTCTCTTTTTATTAGTTCTAATGCTTAGTAGAGGTGTAAATTCGGACGGGCCGAGCCGACCCGACTCGGCCTACCCTGGCCAAAAGAGTTACTCGGCTTGGTTCCACCACCCGAGTTGTGTTGGCCCGATCTGGGCACAGTTTTTGGCTCGGGTCTACCGTTTGCTTATTGTATGTTATGAGTTTTTTTTTAATTTAATAAATAATGGATGAAAGAATAAAAATATAAGAAATAACTTCAAAAAATTATTAATAAGATAAATAAAAGTAAAATATAAATAATACAATCTGGATATAATTATACATTTTGGTTTATATTTGGAATGTTTTCGTTTATAAATAATTCATAAAATTGTTTCGTCAGGTGTCAAATCTTCATTATGAGTTATATGCTACATCATTTTAATTGTAGAGTTCCTAGACTGGCAGTCTTTAAAAAATTTCTCTACATGTTTGAATGTAGAATAATAAGATTAAAATTTGCAACTTCAATAACTACATCATAAGAAGATTTCATATTTTGCTTTACCTATCTGTATTTGCATCCCTTGAATTCTCTATGAGTTCATCAATTGCTGCAAAAATCTATCTAATATAGATCTGACTCAATGTTCCTAACTAATTTGGATCGATCTTTACATTTTTTTTAAAACCTCACACAACCTAACAATTGAATATGAACATCAATTTGAGTATGTATCCTGCACAATCAAGGGATGTTCATCCTCAAATTGTAAGGTTGCATGAGGTTCCACAAAAAGTTATTTAAAGACCAATCCAAATTACTTATAAATTTTTGAATCAGATCTATACTGAAAGAATTTTTGAAACAATTACTGAACTCATAGACAATTCAATGGATGCAAATATAGATAGGTAAAGCAAAAGGTGACAGCTTCTTATAACGTAGTTATTGAAGTTGCAAGAAAGAAATATTTTATAAATTTGTACGAGTTTGAGAATGAAAAATGAAAGATAAAAGTTGGTTGTGTGAAATTTGAATAAAAATAAGATGTATTTATAGATTAAATGGTGAAATTAAATTTTAAATAATTTTTTTAATAAAAAAAAGATAGGATGTATTGTTCTTAAGTGCATATTGTGCACCTTAATTCGGGAATGTCGGATCACTTGATCCAACGATCAGAAGGAAAGCGCTCATATGCGCTTGGCACAAGCACATTAGGATAACGTGGTCATTTCATCCCTTTAGTTAACATGGTTCTATCTTCAGCTTGTTCATTCGATCTGATGAATCCAAACCTTCTTCTTCTCTTCTTTGAGCCACTCCACTGCTGCTCCCCGCGGCGATCTGAGCAGCCATCTTCTCAGTATCGATCGCGTATAAACCACCGCGTATCAACCACCGCTCTTTCTTACTCTTTTTTTCTCCCACAAGAGCTCTGACGGTTCCCGCCAGCGATCCGAGGAGGCGCTGCGCAAGAAATTCCGATTGAGCTCATTCTTTCTCTCTTTCACCTTTGTATAATTTCTATTTCTTTTTTTTTTTTCTGTGGATTTGGGTGAGTTATTGGTGTGGATTCGGGTGAGACTTCATTGAATAGTTTGTTTAAAATTTTGAATATTTTTATTTCTTTGTTCTCGGGTTGGATGATGAATGATTGGATAAGCTCGCATAATGTTCAATTTGTGAATGAACGGTGTGTGAATTTGATTTCGGTAGTTGTTATGCATTGCGGTAATTTTATCGATACCCACGGTTGTTCTTTGGTTTCATTTTTTTGTTATGCGCTTTAGTTTTTTCAATACATTGCGGCAATTTTGGTTTCTTTTTTGTTTTATGTTCTTTGGTTTCGGTAGGTGTTGGAGCTTTGAGGGAAATGCAATAAGGAAACATCACAAAGAGCCGGATTGTGCCCAGATCTGATGATGATGATGATTGGATAAGCTCTGATTGCTAGGTACTTTTCAGTCTTTTGAATGAATGATTAATAAGCTCTGGTGGTGATGAGCTCTCTCGTAGTTACAATTTTGTGTTCGATTTCTTATGTCTCTTGAACTTGTTAGAGCTTGTTATGCTGCAGGGTGATACAAAGATGAGACTGTTTTCACAAAGGACACCAGAATCCTTCTTGGTAGGCCTTCAAGAATTCTTCTACCAAATACCAAGATTTTCGTAACATGGTTGGGCTCTCCGATTCAGCAGCAACCATGTCCCTCACTTACTCTTCTGTTTGTAAAGTTTTTTTTGGTAGAATAGGTTTCTGTTTGGAAATTGAACAATGTTTGATGATGGTATTGTGTGATCTGTTGAAATCTTTTTATTTGCTGCTTTTGTTTTGCAAGTTGTGACTACTGCAGACTTCTACAAGAGTAACAAAAATCTGAGATGTTGCAGGTTGATGTGGTATTGTGTTGTTCTGTTTTGCAGGCTGCTGTTATGTTGCTATAAAAATAAGGTTAATGCAGAACTCTTATGTGTTGGCAGATGTAAACATCACTGCAATGTGAATGTTTGTTTTAGATTGAATCTAGAGCATAATTTAAATGTCCATACTAGTCTATCTGTAAGACAGTGAGCGAAGTGTTTTACTGGTCTATCTGTAAAATAATGAGCTATGTGTTTTAGGTTGAATGTGATTGTTATTGTTTTAGAGTCATTCTCGGCATCGTATGGTTCTTGTTGTTGAATCTTTGATAAGACTAATATCTTCAATCATGTACTTAAGATTGTAAATAGATTCAATGACATTTGCAATGTGAGTGTCTTTTCTAAAAGTACGGTAAGAGCTTGTTGGAATGTCAATAGATACGATTGACAATAATTGTGAATAAAGTGTGAATGGATATGAATGTCAATAATTGTGAATAGATACGATTGACAATAATTGTGAATGAAATATGAATGGAGGTGAATTTCGATAATTGTGAATAAATGTGAATGAATGTAAATGTTAAGGACTGTGAAGTGAATGTCAATAACATTGTTTAGAAGATTCTGATAAATGCTTGAAAATGGCATGTCATATAGCAATAAGATGATTTTTCTCTGTTTTTGTATATTGTCTCTTTCTTCATTATTTTTTTCTGTGCTTTATTTCACTACTCTTTAACTATTGTTTTGTTAATTCTACCGTGAATGAATAGTAAATATTAATTTTTTTCCTTGTTTCTTTTTTAGTCCCTTTTTCATTATTTTTTCTTTTTTCACTGCCGTTTTCTATTAATAAAGAAAATCAAGTTTTTTGTTACTTTTTTCAGTGTCCTTTTTTTACTGTTTTTTTTCTATTTCCACTGTTATGTTGCTAATTCTTGCTGTTAATAGAGAGTTTAGTTTTTCCTTTATTTTTTCAGTGCTTTATTTCACTGTTCTTTCGCTGTTATTTTGTTATTTCCTGTTGTGAATAGTAAAGACTAATCTTTTCCTTCTTTCTTTTTCAATCTCTTTTTCATTTTTTTTTTGTTTTTCACTACCATTTTTCTATTAATAAAAAAATTAATTTTTTTGCTTTGTTTTTTCGCTGTCCTTTTTTTACTGTTTCTTTTTTCACTATAGTTTTGCTAATTCCTGCTGTTAATAGAGAGGTTTAATCTTTTTTTTTTTTTTTAGTGCTTTATTTCAATGTTGTTTAACCGCTATTTTGTTAGTTCTTGCTGTGAATAGTAAAAATTAATTTTTTTTCTTATTTTCTATTTTCACTGCTATTAATTCTTTCACTGTTTTCTTTGTGAATATCCAAGTGCTTATCCAAAAATGCCAAAATACTATATAACTAGTTGATGGTATATACAAAGTTTAATAGCTCTCTTCATCATCATTGTTTTCATCTTCACTTTAATGTAGATATTCACTATCATTTTTATGTCTTCATCATCATTTTTTATCTCTCACTATCAATGTAAAAAAATTACGACAAAAGTCAATTTCAAATTGAATTCTAATAAGAAAATATATTAGGAACAAAAACTTTAACAAATAATTACACTTACTTTTCTTCTTTTTATTTGAATTTTCAGAACAATTTCACTTGTCACGCTTAATCTCATACTTGTTACAGAAAGCATATCTTCTATCTGTCTTCGTTTTGGCTTTTAATTGCTTTCTCTAAACCTACTTTTATTTCTACTATTGCTTTTAGAAACCTTCATTCTTTTTTTCTTCCCTTCGTATATTAGATGTTATGATTCAAAAGTAAAATTTGAGATACATGAACTGGTGCTTGTAAACTCTCATTAATAGTACATAAATCAACAATTGGAGTTTTATTCTGATAATTCTTTCCTACTTTCTTGAGACGCTGTGATGTTTCTTGCAAGGCTTGCAACAATATCTAGTATTTCTCATCGGTTTCAGTAGTTTTATAAATCAATTGGTTGAAAACCATATGGAGTTAGGAAGTTCTCAATACTCAGAATTCTCATGACCACTTACTTGTTTATTATCGTACTCAACTCTATATTGTTTATATATTTTCATTTATCTTTAAGAATAAAGTAATCTAGTATCTCTATATAACGACTTTGAAAAACTTTGATAAGGTGTCCACAAAGAATTCCCATAAGTTTAAACAGTTTTTACTCACAATTACTTTCCTTTGTGGCTGGATTGAATTTCACTTTCCATTAACGCTGACTATCTTTAACTCGAGACTTGCAAATGTAAGTAGTGTAGGCATCACTACACTTTTCATCATCATATAATACATACTTGGCTTGAGCTTTCTAATATTCTGTTCTGAACCCGTCATAAACATTCTTTGTATATATTTCTGCTGCATTTTTCAAAACAAAGGCATTACCATTAACAATACAAGACAAGTGTTCACTTATATAGTCCTTTCTTTTTTCTTTTCAACCATTCTACTTAACAACATATCATTCTTCAATGCAAACTCTCAAAGAGTTGTTGTTGACTGAAAAAAAATTCTTGTAAGTACCATTCATGCTTTCGAAGCGCCCAGTTGTGTTAATAAGTGCATAAAATGTATTTAAGTGATAAACTAGTGCTCATTTTTCTCGTATCTCATACAATCCTTTAAGCCACTCATTCTCCTACAACTCATATATAATCATCAATTCCTCCCACCTCGACTCAAAATTGTTAGGAATATAACTTTTTCGAATACACCTCTTGATATCTTTATTGAATTTTGAGCTCTTGAAATAAACATACGAAAGTTTTTCTGCAAATGTTTTGAGAATATGCACAAATAAAATATATGTCGAGTACTTGGAAATACTTTTGTAATAGATGCAGTCATGTCTATCTTAATTTGTGATGCTTGAAAATAGAGGACGCACACCCATAACTGTAAACAATATCTCAAAAAGTTACTGAAAAATTCTTCTGTCTCATGCAAAAATAGTGCACAGCCAAACTGATAGACTACATACGATGGTTAACTCTAATAAATAGTGCAAATGACATATCATATATATTCTTAAGGTAGATGATGTTAAAAAATATCACATCACCAAAGTACGAATTTTCACCTCATTATTGCAAGACACCGTACTTTATTATACTTATGTTTCTCTTTGTCTTTACTTCTTTCTCAGATCCCTCGTTTGTCTTCTTTGATCGATTGACTCTATGATTTTAAAAAAGGATACATGTCATTTGATAAATGCTCACTTCATCAGAATGCATAGTTGTTATTTCTGTTGTTCGAGTAATGGCGCTAAATCATTCTACTTTTTCATAATCTATGTAAAATTGTTTTGCAACTTTGAAGCTTCTAAATGTCATATCTAAAGACGGTGACTTAACATTTTATCTATTACGTTCGGAATTAGAACCAATCTCGAAACCTAAAAAGTAAAAAAAAAAAAATTAAATAACAAAATTTAAACTTTGGTAATGAATAGAGAGAAATGCCGTGAACTTCATGCCTTGAGAAAAAAATACCAGTGAATTCATGAGCCATGACAGGAGAGTCTGGAATGTTGTGATCAAACTATCTTGTGACCGTAGAAAAGAAGAAGTTAAAATAGAAAATTGTAACCTTAACAAAGAAGAAGACAAAGAAAAGTAGTTGTAACCATAAGAAAGAAGACAACAACAATATTCTTGCTGTGACTATCCCAGACAATGGACAAAAGTAGAAGAATGGTAAAAAAAGGTATGTGCACAGTGCACACTAATGATTTCTCGTGCAGTTCATAGAGGCATGTGATTTTCTGCTCATAGTGCACTAGAGATATGTTCAGAGTAAAATACCAAAGGATCCTCCTAATTAAATCCTGACCACACTTGTTTATCAAGGTATTTCTATTTTTGCACTTTCCTTTCTATTTTTCGTTCCATATTTTTTCCAGTAACAAAAACCTATAGTTTGACAAGATTTTGCTTTTGTATTCGCATTCTCAATCACATTCATATTCACAATACAATTCAGGTTCAAATGTATTTACAAACTTGAAAAGTTTTCCAACTTGCTGGAATTTATTTTATTTATTTCATTAAGCAAAAGACAAGATTGAATTACAAGCTTTCATAACTAGAACTTCAGAATTCAATATCAAAGAAAAGATTTACATCACAGAATCCTAAACTACTACACTTGAATTTTTTTCTCTGTCAGTGAATTAATGAAGCAATATTGTCTTCAACTTCTACAGAGGTAGTATTGGCTGCAATCGATTACTAGTCGTATATGCTTGGGCACAATCCGGCTCTTTGTGATATTTTTTTGCTGCATTTCTCTCAAAGCTCCTGCACCTACCGAAACCAAAGAACATAAAAAAAATGAAACAATTGCCACAATGCATTAAAATAAAACTAAGGCACACAAAAAAATGAAACCAAAGAATCTATAGGTATCGATAAAGTTGCCGCAATTCATAACAACTACCGAAACCAAATTCACACACCATTCATTTACAAATTGAACATTATGCAAGCTTATGCAATCATTCATCATCACCATAGCTTACCCAACCCGAGAACAAATAAACAAAAAAAGTCAAAATTTTAAACAAACAACTTAGTAAGATCTCATCCGAATCCACAGAAAAAATAGAAATAGAAATTAGACAAAAGAGAAAGAGAGAAAGCATGAGTTCAAACAGGAACTGAGAGAGCTCTTGTGGGAGAAAAAAAGAGAAAGAAAGAGGGATCGGCGGCTGATACGAAAGTGAGTAGATAGTTGCTCAGACCGCAGCGGAGAGCAGCTGTGGAGTGGCTCGAAGAAGAGAAGAAGAAGGTTTGGATTCGGCAGATCAAATTAACCAGCTAATCTTTTTGTATACGGATTTTATCGTAAGCATATGACATGGATCAACGACTTTGATGCAGGCACTTATTGGCTTCAACGGTAGAGATGCAGCCCCGTATAATGAAACCTAATTGCTCGTTGATGGTTTTATTCACCGTACTTATTCCCTATCCCTTTCCGCATTGGCGCATCTTGTTCTTCCGAGTGAAATCGAGTTCTCAGCGCTCGGTTCCAACAAGCTTTTCATGATACTGGTCTCTATTTCGGGCTCTCTCTCGATTACGTCTTCGGCTTCACTCCGGTTTTGATTTCTACTAGACTTCGACTTCGAGTTTCCGCGCGTCGTTACGGCTTGATTTGGTATTTCAATATCTGTTTTGGCTTGTGATCAAGATCATGGCTTTGTTTTATCTCCGTCTTCAACTTCGGGTAGATTTTTTAATTTTCTTAATTTGTTTTAATTTTTGATGATTTGTTTTAATTTTTGTTGATGTTTGTTTTTTGTCGATATTTTTTAATTTTCATTGATTTATTTTATGCTGTAATTGGATATGTTTAATGGTGTATTGGATTTATTTTATAGTGTATGGGATTTGATTTACGATTTATTGGATTCAATTTACGGTTTATTGATTTTGATTTATACTATATTGATTTTTTATTTATGGTGTAATGGATAGTTGGCCTGAAAATGATATGTTAAATGCATAGTTGTGAAGACTGGGATGAAAAGTTAGTTTTCTACATCACAGTCATTCAGAAATACTGATAAGTCAATGATGATGTGCAAATTTTATCTTCCTTAATCCGCACGGACGCTTGAAGTACACAGTAAAATAGTAAAAATGGCCAATGGCAAGGCCAGGCAATAACCATTACAACTTTTATTAGAGAAGAAAATGTAGAGAGGGAGAGAACAATGAATGGTTTTTTACAGTATGGACTAATGTTGTATCTTTGAATCTCCGTGCTTCCAAAAAAAACATGAAAGCTGAGACCCCCTACTCTCTTCCACTCTATTTTGTTTTGTTGTTGATGAAAGAATTCTGGAAATCTAGCACCTATTATGATATATAACTCGATACTGGTTGTGTAACTTATTGTTGTGAAATTGAATTCAATATTGGAAACGTAACTTGACAATATTTAAGATACTGTAATTCTTCCTCTCTATTGTAAATTTTCTTCTCTCCTAAAAATGTAACAAAATATTGTATTTCTTTCTATGTATTATAATTATTTCCTAGTTATGAATTAAAATGTTATCTATGAAATTTCAGATTGAATAAACATCATTATCCTCAAATCTAATAAAATGAATATCAATTAGGACAAAAAAAAATTGTAAGATTGCTGAATGCTTAATGATTATGATTAAAACCTAATAAAAGTTGCAGAAAATCCTTTCGATGCTACATTTAATCACTACTCATAGCAACAACTGCATTGAATGATCCATGTGTATTTAATCGCTACTCACTAACTGCTAGCTATCAATCACAACTCAGTCATTTAATCACATCCAGTATTAATTGCTAGCTACAGTGGTCATCACACATTCTCTATTTCTCCCCTGCCGCACCGTCTTATTTATGTTTTCCTATTTCCTTATTTCTCTGTTTTGCATTATATCTTAATATCAAAGCTCTCTGTCTCTGTATTTCTTATTCTCCTTTGAGACAAATCAACATTGCTCTTGCGCTCTTCTCATTTTCCTCTCTATAGCTCAACACACTTCAAATTATGAAGAATGTGTCTTAAGTGACAGATTTCTTGATAAAACCTTTTTGGTTAATATTGTATTAATGAATTTAAAATAAAAAAATGAAAAACTCCATTATGTTATAGCTTTTTTAGATTTTAAACATAATTATTTTTTGTAGATTTCGAAATAAATGAGACCGAGTGCTCTGCTACATTAACTCATGATATAATAGCAGAGAAGAAAAAGTCGACATGCTTATAGATGATTTTTCAAACACTTGAAGCTGTAAAAGAATTTTATATATATTATGGAAGAGCAACCAAATTTATGCTGTTATTCGAAGTATGGAAAAAAAAATGGAGAAGTTATAAAGACCATACGAAGTTAGAAACAGATGAGGGCTTTATAGAGAAGTTAATTAGAAGAGAAGTAGGTCTATAGTGAAATGTGGTTGTTCTACAAGAATGAAACTGACAAAGCAACTGACTGAATTGTGGAAGGTGATCCAGTATATTGATGAGCATAATTACAATTTTAGCAGTCCAGCCAAAAGAATGCGCATGCTTGTCCATGAACATATGTTCGATACAGCTAAAATGTTGATTAACTGGTTTCGTGATGAGGGCATACCCGTGAATAAAATTGCAAATATTCTTGATGGAGCACAGATTATCTTGATGATAGAGATTGTTTGAATCATTAGAATTCATCGAGAGAGTACAAGAAATCTGTCCAATGGAATACAACCGTAACGCTTGGTTTTTTCAAAGGAAGAGTATATAACATCCAAATTTCTTTTATAGAATACTGATGGATAGCGAAGCAAGGGTACTGAATTTTTTCTGAATAGATGGTCGATCACGCTTACACTTTCAATATTTTGGTGATGTGATTTTTTAAAACACAATATATAGTACGAATGTGTACGAAATGCTATATGCGCAATCTACTGGAGTTAATCACCATATACAGTAAATTCAGTTTAGTTATGCAATACCTTTGAATAAAATAGAAGAGTTTTTTTATTGACTTTTTGAGACCTAATTTGAAGCTATGGGAGGGCGTGTTTTATATTCTCTCATCATAGATTAAGATAGAATTACTACTGCAGTTGTTGAGAGGGTATTTCTAAACACACGATATCGATTTTGCTTGTGGGATGTAATTAAAAAACTTTCTGAAAAATTTTCACACATTTATTTCAAGAAGTCACAATTCAAAAATATTATCTGGATGTGTATTTGGAAAACTTACACTCCCAGCGCTTTTGAAACGAGCTGGGAGGAATTGATATGTAAGTACAACTTAAAGGAGAATGACTGGATCAAGGGTTATATGATAGTCGAAAAAGTGGGCGCCAGCGTATCATTTGGACACATTTTATACTGACATGAACACGACATGCTGTTCTAAAGTATGAACTCTGTTTACGGTAATTTTTTCCACCCAAGTAGAACATTTCACGAGTTTGTCATGAAGAACAATGAGTGTTTGGCTAAAGTTATTGAAAAGAAAAAGAAAGAGGATTATAATATCGAACAGTTTGACCGTATTGATAATGGTCATGCCTTTGTTTTGAAGAATGCAGCTAAAGTGTATACAAAAAATGTGTATGATAGATTCAAAAAAAAATTTTGAGAAAACTCAAGCAAAGCATATCTTATATGATGATGAAAAGTGCAGTGATGACTGCACGATGCATATATAAATCTCGCATGCTTAGTGACGATCATGCTTGAAAGGTGAAATTCAATCATGCCACAAAAGAATGTTACTTTGCATGCAAACCGTTTGACTTTGTACTGATTCTTTGTGGATATCTTATAAAGGTTTTCTTCATTTTGTGATATGAAATACCAGATAACTTTATTCTTAAGATGTGGATGAAATCGGCTAACAGCTATATAACTGATGTGATGATGGAGTAGTACAAGGCCATGAGAATTCTGACCTACTGAGAACTTGATATGCAGTACCCAAGGAGAAAGCAATAAACAGAAAGAATTGACTGAAAGCTTAAAGGAATGGGTAGAGTTGTAGTGGTAGATTGTAAGGGTGCCATTGTTACAAGAGTAAGTGTGGAGACAATAATTGGTGGTTCTGTGGTAATGGAAGGAGATGGTGAAGCAATGGTATGATTTGGATTGAAACTAGCTGTTTTTAGCATGTTCTGTCTTACTTCCAACATAAATTGCTGCATCTCACTTCAAAATTCATAAAATTGCTCTCTTAGTGGATGCTCTTTATGAGGTACCTCTTTAGTGTCTAGTGAGTTTGGTTCTTGCACAAATTTTCCTGCAGAAGTGGTAGATGGTGATGTTGGTGATTGGGGTGATGAGGACAAAACGGAAGCCTTTGGTTCCATTAGGTCTATGGCTCTAATACCAATTTGATATATAGTAGCCAACGAGAAAGCAATAAATAGAAAGAACTGACTGAAAGCTGAAAAGAAATTGTAACAAAACTAAACTTAAAAGAAAAATACTAATTGGTTCTCCCTCACTCGGGTTGGGATGACTCTTATTTATAAGCTACAAGGTTTCAAGAGTCCCTTACGGACCTTATGATGTTCCTGCCTAAGGAACTTTATTTCAATAACACTAAAACACTAGTCTCATAATGTGAGTGGAACACTACTACTTAACTCAATTAGATCCTCCTACTCCAACTTAGCTACGCACATTATTGGAGTTCTTCTTTATGACTTCCTAACTGCTTTCTGTTCGTGGCTTTTCTTCAATGACATCTAATGCAAGTGCTGCACGCTCGTGTGGACTTTCTTAAGCCTCTTCGTGGTAGTGCCTTCTTCTCCTCTTTGTTTTGTATCCTATCATTCCCTTCCCCACAAAGACGAGACTCGTCCTCGAGCCTAGATGAGCTCATTTGTAGCGAGTCTATAATGTTGTCACAAAATTCCTCTTTTGAAAGAACAGGAAATTGAAGTTCAATTTTTGGTGGATGAGAACGACCATCTTTTAATTGTGATACATTAAAGACTAGATGAATTCATGACTCCTGAGGCAAGTCAAGCTTATACGCAACCTGCCCAATCTGCTTGGTAATTTGGTAAGGCACATAATACCTATGACGGAGCTTGTGAAATCGACGGTCTACCACAGAAGACTGACAATATGGCCGCAGCTTCACAAAAACTAAGTCTCCAACTTCATAATATTCCTCATGTTGATGCCTATCAAGTTGTTGCTTCATACGATTTTGAGCTTGAGCTAAGTGATGCTTCAAATCACGTAGGATGTTGTCCCATTCCCGTAATTGAGCACCCACTTCATCTGTATTGCTCAGACCAAAAGCAAAAGCTACTAAGGGTGAAGGAGGACACCCATAGACAACCTTAAAAGAAGATACTTGAGTGACAGTGTGGACACAAGTATTGTAAGAGTACTCCGCCTAGTGGAGCCATTGTATCCACTTTCTCGGCTGCTTTCTAATAAAGCATCTCAAGTATGTCTCCAAACATCTATTAACAACTTCCGATTGCCTGTCTGTTTGGGGATGGTAAACTGAACTCATATATAAAGAAATTCCTTGGAGGTGATGAAGTTCCTGCCCAAAAGAGCTTAAGAAGATGGAGTCGTGATCCGTCACAATTGAGGAAGGAAAACTATGTAAACGTACAACCTCATTAGCAAATGCTGTTGCCATACGCACTGCAGTGTAGGGGTAATGTATAGGAATAAAGTTAGCGTATTTAGAGAGGCGATTAACAACCACTAGTATGACATCCTTCCCTTCTGAGCGAGGTAAGCCCTCAATGAAATCCATTGAAATTTCAGTCTAGACTGTAGAAGGAATGGGTAAGGGCTGAAGTGGTCCTGCTGGTCGAAGGGCACTGGTTTTCGCCTTAGCACATGTGGAACAAGCTGAGATGTATTTGTGGATGTTCTTGGAGATGCCTAGCCAATAAAACTGCTGTGTGAGGCACTTGAAGGTTCGAACTACCCGTTGTGGCCACCACTTGCTGAGTTATGGGCCTAAAAAAAGCAACTGCATACGCAAGGGAGTTATCAAGTATACGGATTTTGTCATGCTAGACCAGAAAATCATTAGCAATTAAGAATTCTGATTTGGTTCCTTCCTTAGTGGAGGCTCTTTATGAGGTGCCTCTACAGTGAACCAGTGAGTTTGGTTCTCGCACAAATTTTCTTACAGACGTGGTAGATGGTGATGAGGATGAAACGGAAGCCTTGGGTTCCATTAGGTATATGGCTCTTATACCAATTTGATATATAGTACCAATGAGAAAGCAATAAACAAAAAGAATTGACCGAAAGCTGAAAAGGAATTGTGACAAAACTAAACTTAAAAGGAAAATATTAATTGGTTCCCCCTCTCTCTAGTTGGGATGACTCTTATTGATAAGCTACAAGATTTCAAGAGTCCCTAATGGACTCTAAGATGTTCCTGCCTAAGGAACATTATTTGAATAACACTAAAACACTAGTCTCCTAATGTGAGTGGAAAACACTACTAACTCAGCTAGACCCTCCTACTCCAACTTAGCTGCCCCATATTACTGGAGTTCTTTTTCAACTACAACTCTAAGACTTCCTAACTGCTCTCTGTTCGTGGCTTTTCTTCATTGGTATCCAATACAAGTGCTGCACGCTCGTATGGACTTCCTTAAGCCTCTTCATGGTAGTGCCTTCGTCTAGTCTCTATTCTGTATCCTATCAGAACTACGCAACTCCTAAAGAGGTGAAGCAGACGAAACATTTGAGTTGATTTTGCAAGCACTGAAAAAATTATCACTGTAGAACAATGAAATAAATAAGACTAATGAGAGCTTAAAAGACAATTGATACACTACCAATGAGAGCTCTCAAGTTGGTGGTAACGAATCTGAAATTTTACTTTTGAATCCAAATAATTTACAAACCAAGAAAAGAAAACAAGAAGGAAAAGCTTCTATTGATAGTAGTAGAATAAATTATAGTTCGGAGAATTCCGTTGTAAGATGCAAAGTGAAGATATATAGGAGATGTGCTTGACGTAATAAGATTGTTGTTTTGCTCGACAAACGAAATTGTCTTGAAAATCTAAATAGAAAGAAGATATGTAAGTATAATTACTACATTAGTTCCTAATTTATTATCTTTTCGGATTCAAATTAATGCCGACTTTTGTTAAAATTTTATCTTACATTACAGCTAATGATGAAAATGCCAATAAAGACAAAAACAGTGATGATAATGAATCTATAAATATACTTGAACATAACGATGGTGATGATGAATTATCAATAGCTGATGAGCTTTGAGATAGATTTATTAAACTGGATGACCGTTGTTCAAATGTGAATTTCGTATAGCTTGTTAAGTGTAAATTGTGTTTTTGTTCATCCGTATAAGGTCTATGGGTGTTGTTCTATTGTATAAAAATACTTTTCTTTTATGTGATATCCTTTTGCTTATAAAGTTATATTATATTGTATAACATGTTGCTATAGTTAATTTCAAAGTAGAGAGTACGTTTTCGTAATATTTCACAACTGCTCAAAAGACTTTAAATGACAATAGAAACTGGATAAATTGTCATTTCCAGCATCTGCTTACATTTCACAACTGTTAGCTTTTGAGCATCTGATTATATTTCATAACATAGAAATACATTTCCAGCATATGGGTATATTTCAAAACAGAAAAATATATTTCCAGCATCTGAATACATTTCAGAATAGAGAGTGACATTTTTTCCATTTGATTATATTTCAGAACGAGAGTTATATTTCTTACATTCTTTCCACGAACAAAAAAACAACGACAGAGATGAAAGAATTGTTCAAAAAACAATAACAAAGGAAGAGAGGAAGGAGGCTCATAGTTCATGCTATGATCAATCACTTAGATTAAAAGGATTGTTCGAAACAATCCACTGCTCTCTCTTTCTCCGCACTGCCTACTCAAAATATAGCTGCAGTGGTTGCCGTCTGATTTTACTAGTGGCCATCCTTACTGCTTTATATATACTTAAAGGGTCAGTGTGGCTTCAGGATGAAAGAATATGACAAAGTTTTTTTAGCCTCATCATTGCCTCATCATATATATGGGTGGGAAGTAGACAACATTAGTATTTCCAGCATCTATTTATGTTTTGCAACAGAGAGTTATATTTTCAACATTCTTTCCATCAACAACGAAACAACAACAAAGAACGGAAGAGAGCATGAAGTTCAGAATTTATGCTTTTGATAAATCACAAAGACTTAAAAGACTATTCAAAATCATCCACTGCTCTCACTTTCTTTACACTGCATTATTTACTCATAGTTGTAGTGATTGCCGCATGACTTTGCGAATGGCCATCCTGCTGTGTACTTAAATAATCAGTGCGAATTCAGGAAGAAAAAACAGAAAGAAATTTTGCAGTCTCATCATTGCCTCAATAGTATTTCCCAACGGCTGTGATGTAGAAAACCAACATGTCTTTTCGGTTTTGTCAACCATGCATTCAACATATTGTTTTTCTGCCCAACTATCCACTATACTATAATCAAAAACCAACACCACGATAAATCAAAGTCAATACACTATAAATTAAATATAATACATCGTTAATCAAATTAAACACACTATAAAACAAATTCAATACACCTTAAAACAAATACAATACACCATAAAACAAAATTTGAAAATTAAAATATATAGGTAATAATCAAAACAAAGAAGTGAAAATTAAAACAAATCATAAAAAATTAAAGTAAATCATCAAAAACATAAAAACAATCAATCCGAAGTTCAAGCGGGAGATGATGCCAAACTAGGATCTTGATAATAAGCCGAAATGGATATTGGAATCCAAAATCAAGGCGCAATCGGGAGCAGAATTTTACTCTCGATTTTGCTCGTTTGGACGGTGAGCACAAGTCGCCGCTATAGAGAGGAATTTTTAAAAAGAATGCTCGAAAGAGAACAGGTTAGATGCAGCGCAAATACCTTTTTATCCTCTATTGCTACATCTGCAGTTAAAGCTGATAAGTGCTTAAATCACAACCGTTGATCCATGTCATGTTCCAACAATAAAACATGTTTCTAGAGCCGAAATGAACACCGAAATTTAAAATCGAGACATAATCGAGTACGGAAACTCTGTTTTGCTCGTTTGTAATCCAGAGTCGAAGTCAAACCGAAATCGACGCCGGAGTCAAAGATGAAATTGAACCAAAATCTTGATTAAAAGCTGGACGAAGACTGGAATCCTGAAATTGACCTGGAACCAAGCCACGAAGAACTCGATTTCAGCGGGAATCGCGAAATCGAGTATGAGTGAAGCCAAAGACAAATTAGAGGGAGAGCCCGAAACGAAGACCGGCATCATGAAAAGCCTAGCGAAACCCAGCATGGAGAACTCAATTTCGCTTAGGGAGAAGAAAACGCGCTGCTGTTAAGAGGGATAGGGAATGAGTGTAGTGAATAAAACCATCAACACGCGAGTAGGTTGTATTATCCGCAGTTGCGTCTTCACCGTTGAAGCCAATACGTGCATGTGTCTAAGGTTATTAAAATTGAGATTTGAGGTATGATCTTTCCGTTTAATTAGGATCGTAAAATCTAAATTTTAAATTAGATTTTAGATATCGATATATAAAATTTTTTAATAGAATTAAAAATCATTTACAAATTTTGTATAACATTTTTCAAAATTTTTTAAATATGCTTTTATTTTTTCAGTATATTTAGAAATTTTTAGAAAACAATTCTTTTATATTTTATAAAAGGACCTTCTGTATCTTACAAAAAATCCCTCAAAGTTAAACTTTTATATAAAAGCCCCTTAAATTTTACAGAAACCTCGTTAACTTTTAGTTAATTACAAAGAACCAACTCTAGAGTAAAATCATAAAAAATCGTAAAAACCAATCGCGATTTTATTATGATTTAAATCGCGATTCGGGTGTTACTCGAAAAATAATTTTACTTGAAATATGATCGTTTTGATGATGTAAAATTATAAAATCGTAAGATTTTAAATTAATCAGGGTTTTAATAACCTTGCCTATATCATAGCCATTGATCCATGTCATGTGCCTATAGTAAAATCTGTGTACAGAGAGATAGAATTTCTCTCCTTCTCTCTCTCTCTCTATATATATAATGATCTGCACATTGACGGTTATTGAAGTTACTTCTTAGAAGCAACTATTTGACTAAATAAAATTCAAACGAAAAGGCGACAACCAATACTATCAATATATAAGCTAAAGTAAATAAACCAGCTAATAGTCGAAATTGTACCAAATACTATGTCAATAATTTATAATAAATTCTTAAAATATGTTACTAGACCTTGATCTTTAATAGAACTTTATCGTAGCTAAATAAGATCACAAATAAAGAATTGTATATAAATGCCTCTCAATGTTTACAGAACTTTTCCATATGGAATTAATATTTCACATATTTTAACAAAAATTAATACATTTTAAAATTCTTAGACAATTTTGCCATTTCTTTGCTGGAAAAATAAGAAGGATGCAAGTGCAAAATGTAGATTATTGAGCTATTAAAGCCCGAGGATCATTCAAGATATTGTCAAGATTTAGTTCGTTCTGATAAAAGCTAGCTCTAGAAAGTAACTAAACTAAATGTAAAACATGCAATAAGAATCGAAGGTAAAGAGCTAGATTAAGATAAAACCAAAAGAAAAACTTCTCCGAAATGCCTTTTAGAAGATTAGCTTCAGTATATAGGCTACAATCCTCAAGAGTCCCTAAGGACTCGACGTCCTACTTCGACTAAAAGACTTGTAGCAGATGGGATTTTGCACGCAACTCCCTATTTGACTCAACACTTTCGTCTTTTTTTTATCCCAGAAAATATGCTATGATTTGCTAACTTATCTCTTCTCTGCGCACCATAGTTTTCTTGTTGTATGCTTCTAATCTGTCTGTTGACTAATAATACACACCTATAAGAGCATCATGTTGTAGGATATTTCTCTTTGAAAAGAGTAAGGGTAATCCATGGGCAGGTAAGATTTTAAGGAAAAAATATGGCATTTAAATATCTTAGAAAAGGACAATGAGACAACACTGAATTATCAGCAGCAACACAATAACAAACTCTTCAAATCTACAACAATACTACTATTATCCTCCAACCCAATTAATAGTAAAAATAACAAATAACAACGACGATCAGCATCTTCAACACTACTATTATCCTCCAACTAAATTAGTAGTAAAAATAACAAATAACAACGACGATCAGCACCTTCAATTTCTCTACGAATTGGAGAAAGAAAAAAAATTTCAAAATCCGATTCAAGATTTCTAGCATATTAAGAAGCAAGGAAGAGGATTTCAGTTTCTGCTCAAAGCCCTAGCAACCGAGCGAGCAACCAAGCTGAGAATGGGAATGAGAATGGGAAAGACATAAAATAGAATGATTGAAGAAATTTTCAACAAGAGCACATTTGATTCAAAACAGGAAATAAGACAAATGATCAGTGGCAGTGTGAATCAAGTGGAAAAGACGGCTCTGATACCAAAAAAGCAAAACTGAGAGACAAAACCAAAAGCTGCATCTTTAGATTAGGAAAAAATAACTTATACATGTCATTTACTGTACATAGTTGTACTATTACTGTGCATAATAATATTTACTAACTACTAATTTAACAATTCTCATATTGAGAGACGCATAAAATTACTATGTCTTTTGACTCAAAATATGCTATTTTCACCAGCACTAACTAATATAATCTGTACTCACCTTGCAAGGAACGTCAATTTCTAAGAACAAACATTGCTGAGAGAGGGCTATGCTCATCATGAAGGATTAGACCGCTGAACTTCGGTAGCTCACACTTCTAACCCATCAAAATCTGTCGCTACCAACACTACAAGCAATACATTAATCGCATTGTAAGTCATCAACTAATTGCAATAATCATCCTATGCCTCTGCTCCTCTTAATCCACCAACTTGTGCACATTACAAGGCCTCCAAACAAAGCTTATAGATCCGTATCACTTTCTTTATAATGCAAAAGCTCATGCAGAAAAGCAGCTGCTTGCCGCTCTAAGTTGGCTCTTTCTCAAATGATTCGTGGCTTTGACTGGTCCTTTACATCTTCCTCGTGATACTATGGTGATGAAATGATTCAGTGGTTTGGGAGCTAGGAAAGGTTTTTCAATAATGGATGTATAAGTTTCAGGTTCCATGAGATATTGATCATTTGATGATTGATAACTTTTAGAATTGAATTTAAGAAAGTTAGTTACTTAAAAGTGAAGTTCGAAAATGACTTCAATTTTTGTGTTTATTTGTTATTAAAAGTAAGTTTAAAAGTAAAGTTTTTTATTTTAAATTTAAAATTTGGATTAAAATATTTTGCAGAAAAACTAAATTTAATTTTGTGCTTACTTTGATTTGAAATTGATTTGAAAAATGGATTTTGGGAAGAAAAAATTGAGTTAAAAGTGTTAGTAAATACGTCCATAAAGACAAAGAGAAGAGAATGCCTGAATGCTGTTGAACAGAAAATATTAGAACAACGCGATAAATGAAGAATTGTTTCACCGTGGAGATCTTGTGAGATTGCCGCTTCTTAGGGGGTGTTGGGTAACAATTATGCAATTAACTATAGCAATTTTGCGATGTTCAATGTTCCCTCTTGAAGTCTCTAGTGTGCTACCATAGTTATATATTTACAATAACATCTAGTCTATTAATGGGCCATTAAACTAATGGAATAAAAAAAAAAATTTCTTTCAAAAAACTAATCAAACTGCACTGGCATTCTAGTGGATACTTGAGAGACTCCGGAAGGGACGAAGAGTAAGGGCACGTTTGGCTAAGCTTTAAATTTAGAGCTTTCGAACGAAAGCGGCTGTTTATATGCTTTTGCTGAAAAAAGCGGCTGTTGAGCTTTTGATTCGAAAGCTGCTTCTTTCTAAATTCTGTTTGGATAAATTTTACTGTTTAAAGCTTTTTTTTAAAAAAAATTGAAGATATGTTTGGCTAAGCTTGTGCTTATAAATGAATGCGATATATAATGACTGAAATGTCCTTAAATATATAATAAACGATATTATTAAATTTTTTAATATATTTTTATTTATTATCTAATTTTTTTAAATTTGATTTAATAATATATTTTTATAATACTTTTTCTTTAATTTACATTACTATTTATAAACCTATTAATAAATATATTATTATTATTATTATTACATGATTATATTTTTAAATTAGTTTTAAATATATAAATAGACTATATTTAATTTAATAATAAATAATTAAAACACATGTTAAGAAGATAATAAAATATGAAATTTCTTGCAAAAGAATATTTTTTATTAATCCTTACATAACAAAACTCATTCAAAACAAAATAGTGCATAAAAATAATGTAGGACAAAACACAATGTAAATAGTCCTATATATTTGAACCATCAAGAGAATTGGTTTTACAGAAGAAATGATCAAAGTTACTTCATGGTAGAGGACAATTATGCATACTAGACCTTACGACCACCAGCACAAGGATTACGTTAATTCTACCAACACCATCACAATTATATTTCTGCGTACATAAGAATAAAAAATAAAAAAAGAATAAGAAATAAACTAATGCCACAGTTTCTTTCTTCGATCACGTTCTCGTTGTTGTTATTGGTTGTTGTTATTGTAGAAGCCTTGAGTTCATCCCATAGCTTGATTGCTGGCCGGTGCAGAGCCACACCTCCAAGTTGGGTAAATATTTAATTAACCACACATTCTAATCTCATATATTTCACATTCTTTATATGAAAAGTTTATTCTGAAGAATTATTGATAGTAGTTGGTTTTTAGTCAAGTCTAATGAATAGAGTGGATGAACCATTGAACAAGAGGGTTAGTTGTCAAAAACCCAGGTATGATGACTAGTGCAATGGTTCCATCTTCAAATGTTATATACTGCAAGTATTTGTTGCTAAGGTAGTCCTCCGTTATGAACTAAATGTTACATTAAGAGTGAATAAATTAGTCCACATTAAATACAAATAAAATAAAAATAAGATTAATATATTAGAGAGTTTGATAATCCATCGGCTTAAGTTTTTGAATTGGATTAGGCTTTCTAATATATAGACCGAATTCTTCATATATTTTATCTTGATTAACTCTTCCGGTATTGTATCTCCCCAATAGTATTATCAAAACCGATAGTTTAGTTAGAAGTCCAATGCACGTAGTTTGGCTCTGATGGCTGGCTCTTAATTGTAACTTAACAACAGTGTGCAGGCGAGGCGATTAACGTATGTTATAGTTCTGCTTAGTATTGCGATGAGCAAATTAATAACAGTGTGACTCAAATGAGCTCTCGTAAGATGTGAGCGAAGATTCAAAGTAAGTTAGGCTCTAATAGTTAGCTCTTAGCTTCACAGAAACGGTGCATAGGCGAGGCGACCAACCCATATTATAGTTCTAACTAGTAGTGCGATAAGCATGTTAAAGCCTGAGTCAAATGAATTTTCGAAAGGATGAGAAATAATTTAGAACAAGTTTGGCTCTAATGGCTGATTCTTAGGATGCAGTAACGTTACTCGAAGCTAAGTGACTAAAATTTTGAGCGATCGACGTATTTGGTGCTCAATAGAGTGCTAGAATGAGAAAAAATATGGGTAACTCACTATTAAGAAGAGGTTAGATTAATAGTGAATAGAGTCCCACATTAAATATAGATAAGATGAGAATGAGAGTTAATATATTAGAAAATTTCATAACTCATTCGTTTAAGTTTTTGGATTAGATTGAACTTTCTAATGTATGGTATCTGCTATTGTATCTCTCTAATACTAAATCTCATAAATCTTCGGTGAAGCGGATTCAATTCTTCTTTAGACTAAGTATATCTTTCACCACTATAGACATTTTTCAGGACCAACGAACATAGCGTGTCATCCAAATCTTTAGATTCATCACTAACAAAAAAACAAAAAGAAAAAACCCTATAAAGACTAAAAAATTGGTTGTTTAGAAAAAATTCGGTTGCTAATTAGGGACTAAAACATCATAGTCACCAATGTGATCACTAAGGGCGTGTTTCAAGTGAGTGGAACTCCACTTTCTCCTGCCAGAATTGGAGTTCCACTCACTTCTTTTGTTTCAATTGCAAATAGAACTGGGAACTCGAGTTCCCAGTTCTATACAAGTGGAACTCAAATTCCACTATATTTCTTTTTTTCAATTCACTTCCAACCCACTTCAACAATCAATTAAAATATAAAAACTAAACTCCACTTTCAACTTATTTTTCAAGAAACTTCACTTTCTATTTTTCACTTTCACGTAACTCAGTTACAGGCATTTGAAACACGCCCTAAATACCCATCAATGATATTTATAGCGACCAAAATATAGTTGCTCACTAATATATTCTTAGTAAAGATAACAGCACTTTTTTCTTCTAAATAGCTTCTCGATCTTCATCAGAAAGATCTAACTGGCTTAAAGAGAGGTCGGACATCATTTTTTTTTAAAATACTTTTACACGACATGAACTTCGCGTGTTTACAAGATTTTACAAAGGTTGGTAAACACGGCCTTGCAAGGAAACTTCCATCTGATTGCTCCAAATGGCCTACTCTTCGAATTATTGGTTCATATAACTTTAGAAGATAGGACGTTTCTTAATAGCAACGTGGCATGTCAGGCAATGGGCAGTGCCGACATGGTTTTTGCGAAGCGGTTAGTCAAGGCCTCGTTATTACGAAGTGTAGCCACGACATCGTTATTTGTTTCACACGACAATTTTATATTCCTACCACAAGTCACTCTTGTTATGAATGTGTGCGTTGAGGTGGTTGCTTGAATCTTTGCAAATAGAAGGTTGTCGTATGTGTGCAGGAATATGAAGTCCTCGTTAAATTATCATTCCATGCCCTGGCATCTACGCGCCGAAAGAAATGCGTCTCTACGCTTCTTCCATCCTCTATTTATTCTAATCAAGGAAAAGAATAGACAAAAATTGTATAAAGTTTTCCATGAAAGAATATGTACAGCTATTCCTTGCTTTGAAACTTCAGATGCATAACAATTTTATAAAGTTTTCCACGAAAGAATATGTACAGCTACTCCTTGCTTGGAATTTTAAAAAAAAATAAAACACGTGTCCCATCCTGTATTATTATGGATATACGTGTTGTAATTACGTGGAAAAGACGTAATCTTTCTTAGAAGGATCCCAAAAATTCATCTTGACTATAAAAATCAGCCAAAACCAAAGACCAGGACATTCTTGTCTGTAACGCGAAACATCAGAGCTTGTTATAGATTCAGTAAAGAAATTGAGAAACCAAACCGAATTAAATCAGGCTTACAAGAAAATTTCAATGGCGGAGGCAGTTGGGTTGCAGAACAAGGGCGAGGTGGAGCGCGTGTTCCAAAGGTTTGATGCAAACGGCGACGGAAAGATCTCGTCTTCTGAGCTAGAAAAAGTGATTCGTGCACTTGGCTCCACCGACGAAATCTCCCGTATGATGGAAGAGGTGGACACTGACCGCGACGGATTCATCAACCTTGCTGAGTTTCAAGGATTCCTTCGAAACAAAGCATCGATCGATGAAATCAATGATCGTGATATTGCAGAGTTGAAGGACGCTTTCGACATGTATGATTTGGATAAGGATGGGAAGATAACTGAAGAAGAGCTTCATCAAGTGTTGAAGATGCTTGGTGAAGGTTGCTCCGTTCACGATTGCTCGAGAATGATTGGCGGAGTCGATGAGGATGGTGATGGCACTGTTAATTTTGAGGAGTTCAAGAGCATGATGACCAACAAACCTGATGCATTCTCACGTTCTTCTTAGCGACGTTGATTGGTGTATTAATTATATATACTATCAAATAAGTTTTTGCTTTGTGTGAAGTGATGTAGAGAAGAGAGAAGGTTACTTGTTTGTTTGTCTGGATATTTTTGTACGTCTCATCTTATATCCGAGCTCATTACTTCGAGCTATTAGAGAGATTCAACAACAGAGAAACACGCTCATAAAGACGCGATTAAATTCAAGAGAGCGGCGTCACCGGCCTATATGTCACAGAGCTCAACACCGACCAAAAACCTGAACACAATGAATAGTACTCTTTGTGTTGACTCCTTTCTAGTGTCTAGTCCATGTGTTACTAAGAGCGTAACTGAATTTTATTAATACAAAAAATATAAAATAAAATATTTTTAAAAATAAAATAAAAGTAAATTTTAATATTTATGTTTTAATAATTTTTTAAAATATATTAAAATTAAAAATAAATATACAAAAAATTAAAATTAGAATTTATATGAAAATAAAATCTAAATTTTTTATATAATTAAAATATAAAAACTATTTAAAATTTAAATTTCAATAAAAAAAATAAAATTATGTGCGTTTGAAATACATCCTAAACTAACTTTTAGCTACCAAATCTCCAAACTTGAGTTTGGATAAATTTTAAAAAGTAAATTTTAAAAATCAAATATAAAATATAAAATATAAAATATTTAATGAAAAATAAAATTTTATATTAAAAATTTTAAAATTAAATTTAAAAAATTAATGAAAAATAATTTATTTTAAATTTTATATTTATTTTTATTAAAAATAAATTTAAAAAAAATAAAATTAGAGTATTGATAAATACGTCCGAAGAACAAGTCATCGATATAATTTCTTCTAAAAACAAGCAATATTACAATGCAGCAATAGCCAACTTAACACCAACGTTCCCCCATCTTTTAGCATTGTGCCTTTTGTTTGATCAACCGAACGATCTTTTTATACCATTTGTTTGAAGAGAGAGCACATATAAAAAACAAGTGGCTCGACTCAAGGACCTACCCCATATACTAGAGAGCGCATATATCAAAAAATTCAGTCTAATGGATAATGGTACTATCTAGTATATCTCGACGATTTCCCCAGCTTTTCTGTTGTGGCTCTTTAGCAAATCAACATTTTTCTCATGTTGCATCTATTCTACATGGACTAAACCAACACCTTCATTTCAACCCAAGTGAGAGCTCTAGCTCATTTACAACCTCGCAAACCGAGGATGGTCAGGCTCTCTAAAAAGCTTCAAAAGAGGCTACCTGCTCAAGCTCGACTCCAAAAGGATAGAGCAAGCCAAGCTTGAAAAAGTGGTGCTCGAGCTCCGCTTGTTTACATGCCTAAATGAAAGTTAAGATGAGACTTCCAACATACCACAACCATTTCCAGTTGTTACAACATACGATGGTTGTTTTTTATCGTTGCAAAATAATAGACCAGATGATGGTTTCGACATGAGACATCTTCAACCAAACAATGGTTTCTTCTCTATAGCTAGCTTCATTCATTCACAACTTGTTACTAAATTTGAATCTTACATGGAGTGTAGCCAAAAGCACACAGCTTCAGGTTTTGTATCAGATATTGGTCAATAGGCTCCAACTCTTTTATAATTAAAGCTACTCCACAACATCAGAACATATCAAAAAAATTTATTTAGAAATGCTTTGAGGCTGACGACTTCATTAAGCACAAAAGAGTTGCCACAAATCCTACTAACAACTATGATCAATCTGTCTATTTTGCAACAAAAAAATTGCACTCAACAACACGCACACATCCAAAACAAAAGTAGAGCTCAATTTTGCTAAATGTAAGATCTAATTTCAGATCCTAACATCATACATGTATAAAATTTAGAACAAGTAGCATGGAAGAGCCATTGCATTGGCAATAAGATTGTATATATAAGAATAGGATATAAGCAAACGCAAGCACATTCCAGCAAAAAATGGCTAGTGAGATAACCAAAATTAATCTCCACAATTGAAAATAAAGAACCACAATTAAAAATATATTGATAAAATTTCAGTTCAATTAGAAACGAACTGACCTCTATTGAAACTCTTGATAAAAGTGCCACAAAATAGAAATTGACAAATATATATGTAGTTTTTTATATGTTTTGATTAAAAATTTCGATAGAGATCAATTCATATTCTAATTGAGTTGAAAGTTTATCAACATACTTTTGACGGTAACTTTTGACGGGCATGTATATGCATGTGCCTATAACAATAGCACGTGCGTGTTTATATATATATAACTTTTTTTTTAGGGACACTTTCGAACGCTCCTTTTCTGATTTATGGCTAGAATGACTTCCAAATCCAATCTCCATCGTTAGATATAAAGAATTATGGGTTAAAACTATACCCATTAAATTTCAGCTCAATCGAACCACGAATTGACCTTCATCTGGTCATTTGATCAATATGATAGAAATGATACAACAGATATATTTTTAAGTTTTCTTACTTCCAGTCATTTTGATAAAGTGTCCAGATGAAGGTGAATTTATAATCCGATTGAGCTGAAATGTTATGGGTATGTTTCTAACTCATAATTCTTCATATCCAACGGTAAAGATTGAATTTAAAAATTATTCCCTTCATAAACCGGAGAGAAAATATCCCTTATCCCTTCTCTATATATATGCAGACATGGGATTCCTTTAGAACAAAAGCTGCAATCTTTCGTCTTACTGAAAGTTAATCGATAAAATTAAGTTCAACGAGCACAGTTGAAGCATTTTTTGCGATCTACATAAATGAAAGTAAATAATATTCCGAAGAATTTTGCTCAGGTTGCGATTCTTTTAGCAGAGCATAACAGAAACAGTTTACTAGACACACAAGATATTAGATAAGGACAATTACTAAAAGGTGAATATCACTGCATTATAATCAGTGACACGCAACACTCATAAACTGAAGTGTACTAAATCCATATAAGTCATGACTCCATGATAACCATTTTTAGTCTCTGTCCTTGTTATAAAAGAGAGAGAACTCACTTCTCAACTGGCAACTGAATACAAGAAGCCTACCATGTTAGTCCCCAAGTTCCTAGTGTCATATTGCTTCTTAACAGTCAACTAAAGGTAAGCATGTCTTTCTAAATGAAACCTTCAATCTTTTTCAAACCTCACCTGAGTTGAAGTTTCTATCAGCTCAAGCTCTTTTAGAAGAATTCTTGAACCTGCTGGGTCAAGTTTGTCATCTTCATGTCTGATATTTCGTTTTTTTCTTTTTTTCATTTGTCTCCAATATCTATATACCAAATTGTCTTTCTTTAGTCTCCTGATACGGGTGGCACCACTCAGCTAGAATTTTCTTCTTCATATTAGCAGCATACCAAGTAAAGTTCGACACATTTTGCTTGACAAAGATTTACTTACACTCTAAGTATTCGGCTCAACTTGTACACCTGGAAAGATGCAAGTAAACCATCATAGTATATATTTATTTAATGACAAAAGAAGAACTAAATTTAAATCACCAACCTGAGCACTGCTACATGGCAAAATTAGCTCCAAAGAGTTTTTGTAACTGCCAGCTCTAGAAAGCAAACCACAATATGCATCAGATACTAAATAAGCCGCTGGAAGCCATTCAGAAAATAAGAAATTTGGCTAAAAGAAGCTTCTTTTAATTGATATGAAGAAAATACATAAATTACCTTCTGCTGCTGGTCCTTTGGCAGCAGTCACTGTTCTTGAGCAGTCCATGTCCTCCATATGCTACATCATCGGTGTTTAAAATTACCTATACAATTTTCATGAACAATGATATAACATTTAATTGCAGTTTCATGTGGTCAAACAATTGAAAGTTGATCATATGGTCAGAATGGTGCAAAGAATGTGAAATACAATAATTAATACTTTGGTTGATTTGCCACAACAACAACAACAAATTAAGCCTTTATCCCACTTTGAGTGTGGTCAGTTACATCAATCCGTTTTTTCATTCCGTTCAATTATAAATTGTATAGGTAACAAAACAAATAACAATGTTGGCATGTTATTGAAATCTGAAAATAGTTTTTGACAAAGTGTTAGCATAGTTACTGGTGTATATTGTTAAACTAAAATATAAGAAAAAGGAATAACATTGGCAGGAAACCTCAATGCACTTTTTAAGGTTTGAGCAGTAATCCTCTGCATCCAGTATGTACCAAAATAAGGTTATCCTCATAAAAGTTTATTTGGCCAAGATGAACCCTTAGGTTCCTTAGCTCTCCGACCCATTTTCTATGCCTGCTAACTAGGAAGATGTTACAGAAAGCATCCGATGTCTTATTCTTCTTTAACCTACTATTTGTACATCTAAACTATTCAGATGAGGAACGAATATATTACGAACACTTTGGTACTTAGTTGTCTGAAATCTTATCCACAGCTTATTCTTTTAGAAAATTTTCCATACATCATATAATAAGCACAGTCAGCTATTATCTTTCTATCTAGTGTAACCTTCAAGATTGCAACCTTTTGAATGTAGCCTTCTTGTTACCCATAGCATATGAAGCAAACCACTCCTCACACACAGTTCACAAACACCTCTTATACATCAAACAGAAGTACACTTTCCTGTAATTTTCGGAAAGATATGACTTTTCAGGCTGTACCATGAGACACGATTGAAGAAAGCCTTTTTAAGAAAGACCTAGTCAGGTTCTCATAAAAATGAAGACATACACAAATGCCACTTACAATTTAGGACACAACACAATAATACATGCTTTCATCAGTAACTTATTCATATAAAGATATGTAAATTGTCTTAACAACCTTTTGTAAACATCTTATATTCTTAAAAATTTTAGGAAAGGAAAGCATGTGCAGGAACACAATAGCAAAGTCTTGAGAGGAGATATATTTGCTTGGTTTATACATAAAACAAAAACCTTAAGCAAGTTAAACTCACATAATAACTGCTACATATTTGTTAATTAAATCCTGCCTATTGCAGATAGCAATAACAAAATGTAATTCTATCTATGAGTAAGTAGAAGAATCAACACACTACACAAAATCACATATGCAATGCACTTAGAAAAGACTAAAAATGATAAACGATGATAGGCAAGAGAAGAAATTACTTGGTATTCTCCGGCTTCTTCAATGCCAATGTTGTAATTTGTATGAGAGACTTGAGGGTGAAAGTTGAAAACGAATAAATAAGACCCTCTTATGTACGAGATAACCTGCCATTTCAAGACCAGAGATTTGCAGCAAGGATCATTGAATTAGCTTGCTATGTGTTCAATAGCACTTTATATTAGGAGAAGAGACTTCTCGTATTAGTATAGCTACTGCTTGCTTAATAACACATTTATGAAATTACACCTTGATGACTCAGGCGCATAAATTATAATGTGGTTGTGCAAGCAAGAAATTGACTAACTACAGATGAATTGAGAAACTTTCAGGGTTTTGTAATGATTGATCAAATATGCTTGGAACATGAATCAAAAAGATACTTGAGACTAATGAGTTGCTTGCACTAGAAAATTTTGATTTTTCAACCTGACTTGCTAGAGTTGTAATTTTGAACAATCAAAGTGAAGAAAGCAGGAATAAATTAAGAATTTGGACAAATTATGGTGTAAGTGGTTTAATTTTCAAAAGTCAAGAGTTGAAATTGCTACCAAAGTGTAGAGAGAATCAACTCTTTGACATCAAAGTTGGGCCATCTTTATACATGAAAAAGCATTCAGCCATTGAAGAGTATGTATTATAGATGGAATTCCCATACCAGTTTTAAATCATCTACATGGTGAACATTTGGTGGACCTCTTGAAGAAATCCGTTCTGATCCAAGAAACGTCATCAATGCCTGCCAAAATGAAGAAAACCTTTGAAAGTGCAGAGAGATGCTCGCTTGCAGGTTTTCAATTAGTGACACAATGCAATATGATGTAAGAAAATAAGTATCATTATTATGCGGGTATAAAACAATCATTCTATCATAAACAGCGTGAAGAAAGTATTGCAACTTGCAAACTATCTGGAAAAATTACATTACGAATATAAGTTTGAAGTTTAAATACTGAAGACAGCATAAATAAGGGACACTGAGGAATGAAATTCTACTCTACTAGAAGCTTCTATACTGATGATATAGTTAAATTTGTTTTCCCTATCATCATTAAAATAAAATAAAATATATTAGAAAGCTCTCGTGTGTAATACTAATGAGTGTTTTTTTATTGTGTTGGTTCTCCCTAGGCCTCAATTGTTGTTTCGCATATGAGTAGCTAATCAATATGGTAGAGTTCGTCCTACCTATGCATGCTAAGTACTAATATTAACGGAAATTTTGTTTTTTTTTTTATTCAGTTGGCTTGATCTTTTATGATTGGTCAATATTACTTTGGTTTCGCAAGCTAAAATGTTTTTAGTTTGAATGCGTATCGAGGCTTATATGTGATTAGACTTTTGCCTTAGCTATACTAGTGATACAACCTAGCTTCAATCCACCTAAACATTTAATTTCTTGATTTAATCTAATAACATTTACCATAACAAAAGTTGATTTCAACCATATATATCTAGACTCGATCAATTGAACCCAACCACCTATAGGAAAAAATTAAAGTTACTCAATTAACATTCAACAGAAATAATTTCTTTCACTCTCTACTCCTGGACCAATCCCAGTCCCCTTTTTCTCTGTATATCTCTTTCCCTCCAAATTCTTCAGCGCATTATCTAAAGTTAGCATAGCCTAATTACTTGACTATCAACAACTTCGCCATTCTTGAGCTTTTTGACGTTGTAGCTCATTCCTTAGATTTCTGTGATAACGCTGATACACATCGCACGTGCATCTACTATGATGATTGTTCTCTTCACCGGTGTCATCTCTAACTCAACAATCGCGTTGAATGACTCCAGCACATTCTTCTCCTCCATGTGCCCTCTCGTAGCTAGTATTTTTCTCAACCGTTATTGGTTTATTCTCTTGACACTATTGTCATTATGTTGTAATTATCGATTATTGTTGTCACTTTACACTAGCAATCTTTTTATTTCCCGAGCATCCTAAACACTTAATCACATAATTTGCAATTTGAGTTGGTCTCAATAACTCCCACCTTTCAAGAACAGAAGTGTTACCATTTCAGCGATGTCCTCCTTTTGTTTGGCAAAACTCCCTTAAAAAGCCGACTACTATCTTTTTGTATTCCCTTCACCCTCACTGCATTGGTTTTCTTTACTAAATTTTTATCACTTTTTAAAGTCTCCAATCAAGTCTCCGCAAGCCTTCTTATACCTCTTAATAAGAACCATCTTAGATTAACTTTTCTCGTTTGATCTTAATAGGTACGCTTTCTTTGACTATATACCCACACATCCATCGAAACATCCATCTCTCATAATGTTTATCTCGTGTATATATCAAAATTTATTGCCCCGCATTTAGGTCAGTTAGACATTGCCAGTCCTATT